>CM035806.1:161307878-161445378 GCA_020466095.1 Chlorops oryzae
CTTTGGAAAGGACTTCTCTTCTCGGAAATCGAGAGTAGAGAATAGATGATTTAGAAGGGATGCGAACGGCCATATTAGAACTGTCGATTATTTTGTTAAAGAAGATTTAAAAAGGTTTCCGTTGTCACGTATAACCTCTTCCCTCTTCATCGCACATACAAACAGTGCAAACATACATTATACGTTCAGATAGATACACATAGGTAGGTATATGTATGTATGTACATTAGGGTGTCCCAAAAAAATTAAATTAAATTTTCTTAAACGCATTTTTTTTCTTCTAAATAGTTCTATTAGCTTAAATATTAAATATTATTAGGATTGGATCACGATAACCCGTGCCAAATTGCCTTCGAAGTTTGGTATGAAGAAGTCTCTTCAAATTTAGCCCCCCAAAAGTATGCATCGAAATATTTTGATATTAAAAATCGTGGGTTTTCTTGAAAATTTTGCAACATAACCGATATGACGATATCAGATATATAAAATGAAATTGTGTTTATCATCAATCATTACCGCTCGAACGAAATTTCATTGGAAAATACTCAATACTAATAGGAAATTTTAGTCTAAAATATTAACATGCATGCATGCATACCTTGAGGGTACAATTCATATCAAAAATTAACGCTTAAGATTTCTTAATATTCAAATATCTCTCTCATTATACCCGACACACTCTGTGTCGAGGGTATATTGCGTTTGTTGGGTTGTGTGTAACACCCAGAACCAGTCGAGATAGACCATACAAAATGTATATAGAAATGATCAGCGTCACCAGGAGATTCGATTTAGACCATGTCCGTCTGTCTGTCTGTTTCTGTCTTGTCTGTGCAACCAGTCTGGAGTCCTTATATGGCCGATCTAGGAATTGTTTTGAAGTCTTATGGCTTCGACTAACAATTTCGTATCAAGTGCTCATCTTGAAGGTATCGTGTAGGGACTAAAAAACAAGTTCGAGAATGGACCCGATCGGACCATTTTTAGGGGTACCTCCAGTACTAGGGTCTGTTATGAAAATCACAAAAACTGCTCTAAAACCTGAGTTTTTCAAGATATTTTGATGAAACTTGGTATTTGAACATGTTTAAAGGCAAGTAATATGATTTCAAAAAATTTGAAAAGTGGGCGTGGCATAAGGGCGTTTTTCGAAAATTGTCTCCTACACCCGAAATACAAATGGGACTTAAACGAAAGTTGGCACGTATGCTTCCTTGATAGCCAGTAACGTCCTCCCCAATTTTTTCGATAGAACCATTATTAAGGGTACCTCTAGTACTAGGGTCTGTCACAAAAATCCCAAAAATGCCTCAAAAGCGGACTTTATTGAAATATTTCAATGAAACTTAGAATTCAAGCGTATATATAAGGGTCCGATTAGAATCTCAAAAAAATTGAAAAATTGGGCGTGGCAAATGGGCGGTTTTTATAAAGAAATTTAACAAAAGTCGGTATATGGGCCCAATATGTCATTAAACACCTCTTGATATTAAAAATTATTCGAACATAAGTGTCTGTGTCGGGTATTCTATTGTCGGGCTCGCCTGACTATAACACCCTTACTTGTTTTTAACCTGATATGGTCATATTAGGGCTTAAAATGTTATTAATTGAACGGCTTGCTATTGTAAAATCTTAAATGTTTTATACACAAGTGTGTGTGTGTGTGTGTGGTAAAGTAACATATCGCACCCTTGCTAATAAATCGGCACAATTCAAAATTTTTGCATCAATTTTTTTTTATGTTTGATTGCATTTTTCTGTAAGAAATCCAACACCTACAAAGTTAATGCTTGTATTGACTGATTCAGCATTCGATTGAGAGTAATATAAATTTCGAAAAAATATTAACTCTCCTTAGTTTCAAGAGAGATTGAATGCTTTTCGAGAAATGCGAAATTTTGAATTGTGCCGATTTAGTAGCAAGGGTGCGATATATTTAAAATCAGAAAAATTTTGAAAATGTTCAAGATTTCTTAATTTTCATAAGTTTGGTGGTGGTACAACAAACAAAACAAAAACACTGAAAAAACTAAGTCAAAAGCGACGACGACTAGAAAAAACAAAAAAAAAAACCAAGGCAATTACCGAAGGAAAAGCGGAAGTCATAATTTTTCAGTTACCTCATGCTTGCTCTCAAGCTGGGATTTTTGAATAAGTACAGTAATGAAATAGGAAACAATATATCCGTCCCATTTCCCTTAGGGCTCGCTACTCTCTGCTGCTGCTCTGCTGCATTTTACTACTAAACCCTTTACTCACTATCACTCACTATCACTTACTATCACTCTCACCCTAACTATTTACGTGTTATATGTTACTACTCCCCCCATGAGTTTTACGTTAATGTATGTATTCCCAAACCTTACACTCCCCATTCCCCCCTACTATCCAGAACTTCTTACTCCTGCTAATCTTCCATCTTTCATTCAATGACTCAATCACAATCCAACTGAAGTTCTTCGCTGTACGGAGTTAGGAACGTCAAATCCAGGTATTTGAACAAATATCGAACAGAATTCAAATTTGAACTTAAATGCATATTGATAAAACGGGAAGGGAAGAGTGGAATTGGTTTTTTGGGATAATGAGAAAGTGATGCTTTCCTTTCGCTTTGCGGGCGCATGTAATTCTCAATATTCTTCACTTCAATTTTCGACTTGAAACGATTTAAGACAAAATATTCTCATTATTGAGAGATCTGCCAACATGAGTAAGAAGCAAGCAAACGCACGCATACGAACGCAGCCAATCGTACAGACGTGAATGCAAACATTCGAACATAAATTTTCCTGCGGCTTCCCATTAAAGCTTTTATGGAAAAAAAAAAAAAATTAAAAAAACCAGGATTTGCCGAGAGTGTGTAGAGTGTGCTCTTTCTTCTCAAGCACCTGGTTTTCAGTTAAGGAATTTCTATACATGCACACACACACACACATATATATATATATATATATATATATATATATATAGGTACATGCACAAACGATATATACCCAGCAAACATTTAGCCTATGCTTTAGCGAACGTTCGCCAAGAATATGTTTACGCAACCTTTTCTAGAAGAACAAAAGACGATGTTTTCTCAACTCTACCAACAAAGAATATGTAAAAAAAAATATTAATATTGCTTTGACGAACGTTACGCGAGCAATCCGCAATACATTGCGTATTCATCTTCCAGACGAACATTGCCGAAGTTACTTTTGGAACAGGTTTATACAATGTTTTTCTAATATATACCTTGTGTTATTGTAGCTTTTGCTTTATTCAATCAAGTAGTTCTTGATTTTGTTATTAGATCAAAAATAAATTTTGATAGTTAGTTCTGTAAGGATTTGGATCGACGAGTGTATACATTCTAAAGGATACAAAGGATAAAGGTGTATTTTTTTCCTCCAAATAGTTAAAGGCACAAAATTTTCTTCAATTCTGCAGCAATATTTAATACATGCCAAGAGCCGCATTAAAAAGCGAGATCTTAAACAAAAAACAATAGAATAAGTTTTTCATTATTAACTGAATTACTCTAATTTCTTATGCGTAAAATTATAATAAAATTTAGATAACAAAAAAAAAATATATATATAATATATAATTGGCCTCGAAGATGTTTCAGCAATATATAAGGAACACATTTGCTGAAACATCGTCTATGGGACTATTCGGCTATGTTTTTAATGTATCGCCAATTGCTCTTCCAAAACAGTGTCGGGCTACCGGACAACTGCCTAACAAGCTTCACTATTCCGCGATAACAAAGCAACGGTTGCGTGCGAGCTAAACATCGCCGTGGCGAGTCGCGGAACACTGTTCCGCGATAGAAAATGTTTGCTGGGTATATAGACATAGTATCATTGCGTATGAATTTGAATAAGTTGACGCAGCGCAGATTATCATTCCGAGAGTGCGTTTGAATATAGTACCTACTTGAGCGAGTGAATTGCTCGCTTCCAATAATTGTGCGTATGTAGTTGTGCATATAAATCGAAAAAAAAGAAAATAAAATCAAGGAAAAAGGAAAACGAAGAAGAGACGAACATACTCTATACTATTATATAATTCCTTATAAATTCGTAGAGACTGATTTTTGCTCCCCGGCAGTAGTCATCTTCCGATCTGTTAACGCCTGATTTCGCAATTATTCTAAGCAAAGAGCAACAGGAGTTGGTCAGTCTGTCCGCTGGACGCTCGGTCGGTCGGTCGGTTGGTCACTCTGCCATTCTGTCGTTCGTTCGTCGTGCTGCGAGTGAAGCAATCAAGTATACGGAAGGAAGAAAGAAAAAAACGAGCATAGTTTAAGGAGCGCTGCCAAAAGCTATAAGAAAACTTTGCATGACCGTTTTGTGACGCTTACCGTGTGCCATTCGAAAGAAATCGAAAGGAGCAAAGTCGAAACGACTCGAACTGAACTGTACAGAGCAGAGCCGAGCCGAACTATGTATGTATGCTGAGGCCTAGTTGAGTCGAGTTGAGCGAGCTGATTTAAGGAGCAAGCGAGAGCAAGTGTTTTCACACCGATTTCAAAGGCAAGAGCTTTTAACAAAAGCCTTTCCTATCCTCTTCTCTCCTCTCGCCTGCTCTCCTTTCGACAATCACCGTCTGCTCCTTCGTTGTCGAAAAGAAATGTAAGCACTTGGTTCTTGTCGCTGGCACAAAGTACTTCTTGGTGCGCCCCTTAACTCAATGAGCTTTTATTATGTTTACATTTTAAGGAAATAATTGTGCTTTGAAGAATCCTAAGGCATTTCGTTGGCGTCGTCTTCGTCTTCGTTTTTTTTTTCTCTTTTTCTCTCTTCTTTATTTACTTTTATCTTAGTTCGCGCTTTTCTTTGTTTTTTCTTCTTTTTGCTCCTTTACATTTTGTTTAAGACTTTGCTTTTTCGCTTCAAGCGCACATCATGAGGGTATGCTTATTTCATCAACGTCTTGTTACAAAAAAAAAAAAAAAAAAAAACTTAAGAGCAACTAGCCTTCGCCCAAAAGTTTGTTCTTCAAATTTTAATAAGGGAGACATTAATGGCCAGAGGCATTGATATAATAACGAAGTACAGTGGTTGGTTGTTAATTTTTTTTATTGCCCGCAGATTGATTGATTAATTAGCTTGGCTTAAGTTGCTTTGAAA
The DNA here is from genome assembly GCA_020466095.1 of Chlorops oryzae. Lineage (NCBI taxonomy): Eukaryota > Metazoa > Arthropoda > Insecta > Diptera > Chloropidae > Chlorops > Chlorops oryzae. The sequence goes on from CM035806.1 coordinate 161,313,005, forward strand.
AATTTCCTTGAAAGAAATAACCATACCTGAATCGACACTTATTAGTGATGATAAGATAAAAGCAGAAAAAAGGAAAATACATATGTTCAATGAACCTCTCCATCTACCGAAGGTGTTCAGAGACTATGGCACTCTTAAATTTCGCCAAGAAAATAAGATCCTTTGAGTAAGCACATTCTACTCAGAATTGATAATAGACATGCACTGGCAAAGCTGATGGGATTCATGGGGCTTATTCTCTGTAACTAGACGAGTGGAAATTTACCTTTTAATAAAAATAAAATATCGGAAAATTGCAAAAATTTAACCAAATAAAATTCGCCTAAAGAAACATCTTGACCGACTATAGGGTGCTAGAGTTTGTCTTTTTTTTTTGTGCCGTTAAACCCGAAAAATACTGTGTCGAAGGTATACTGCGTTTGTGCGGCCGTGTGTGACGTCCAGAACCACTTGAGATAGACCCAAATATATGTTTATAGGTAGATATGACCATCCTTACCGCATAGATCAACTTAGCCCTATCAGTCTACCTGTCTGTACATTACTTTCACCAAACAATTATCCAACGAGTTGATCGTGATCTCCAATTTCCAATTTAAGAAAAAAACATAGGTAAGGACAAGTTCATAAATGGACCAAATCGGACCATTTTAAAGGGTACTTCCTGTACTAAGGGCTTCATTTACGGCAAAATGGGCAAAATTGCCTGATTGCTAGGAGACTGATGCCTCACCCACCTCTCTCTTTCTCTCTCATATCATCAAGGGCTCGATTCGGGAGTTAAACACAAGTCGGCATCTGTCATTTAAATATCTCCAGAACAGCTTGTCTTGATGGGCGTGATTTTTGCAGGTTTTTCACAACAGTAATCCGTAGCTATTCATTTATGTATGTTGGGTATTGTATTGTCAGTTTAGCTTGCCTATAAAACCCTTACTTGTTCTTGTTTTTTTTTGTTTTTTTTTTGGTTTTGTTTTGTTTTGTTTTGTTTTGGGGGGAAAATACGCCAAAGACCGAAGGTATTATTGATGCTTTAAGTTACAGCTATAAAAGCTTCACCGGGAGCATGCCCGAGTCAAAAAGGTGTTAAGCGTTGAGCGTAAGGATTATGACTTTTAATAATTACGAGATGCGGCCGCGGGAGCGGGGCGGGGCGGGGCGGCGACGGCGTGTGTAGGTGTAAAGCTCGACGAGCGAAAAAAAAGATTAAAATGGATTTAACTGTGAAAGTAATTAAATAAAATCTCTTCTTTTTTGCATATAATCTTTAGCGTAACCAGGGCATTAGGAGCAAAGGTTGTTATTGATGTTGGGGAAAGCCGATGGCGGTATGTGACTGATATCGGAGACCGGAGACCGTTCTTTTATTTTATTTTTATTTATTTTTTTTTTTTTCGTTGACTGTTTTTCCATCAAGTTTATCGGTTCCTATTAAATGTTGGTTGAAAAGGAGAGTCATAAAAAAAAATCCTCATAATCAGAGCGAAATTTCGGCAAGAGTAAAATCAAGCTCATAAATCTTAGAGAGAGAAAGAGAGAGAGAAGAGAGAGAGAGAGAGAGAGAGAGAGAGAGAGAGAGAGAGAGAGAGAGAGAGAGAGAGAGAGAGAGAGAGAGAGAGAGAGAGAGAGAGAGTGTTTAATAGAAACGAAGGGTAGATAGGTAGGTTGGTAGGTTGGTAGGCAGGTGGCCAGGTGGAAAAATAGATAGCAAGGGAGGATGGTAAGAATTTTATGGCACTCTCAGGTTCACTCATTCCGTGGTGGCTTAAAAGTTTCAACTGAAAACTGATTCGGTTCGAAGAGTTCAAAGATAAATCAGAGCTCAGGGGGCAATCTGAAGGCACACTATAAGTTGAAAGTACGTGGTAAGGGGTGGTGTTGCCGGTGGTGCCAGTCTTTTGTGGGTAATGGCGATGTGCGCGGGCGTTCTAATGCCTCTTTTAACTCATTAACTTCAAAATAAAGTGTACGACGAAAGCGGATTACGTTTAATGGGTTTGATGAAGCAGGGTATGGAAGAAAATCTTATCGGCTGAAAAAGCATTCAGGGACAAGGTGAATACTCTTAATGAAATTTGCGGCGGCATACAGACACTGCCAACGCGGTGGAGAAGGAGGATGAGTATTTTCCCAAAAATTTTCTTAAGAATTTTGTTGCTTTTTCGTTGTTGTTGTTGTTGTTTAATCTTTCCGAATTCAATTTTGACAGCAGTTGTTGCCATTTTCGAGTGAAGCCCCAGCCCTCCCGTAATATGGGTTTATAAAAGTTTCTAAGGGTGATATATTGCTGAGTCTAACGAGCAGCAGCAGCAGTAGCAGCACGCACAAACGCACACACAGCATCAGTTTGCATCGTCCGCTGGTTTTGATACCGTAAATTTAATGCGAAAAGGACAATTTTAATCGCCTGCTCGTATGCTTTCCACTGACCATTGTCCATTGTCCATTGTCCACTGACCATTGACCCATGTTCCGATAAAGGGTCGAAGAAATATATGTATATGAGACCAAACGGTTATCTTGAGTAAAATTGTGACTGACTCCATCGCCGTTACCATCTCCATCTCCATCTCTACCTCAATCTAAATGAAATGGCGATGCCTTCCTTTTATTCCTATTCCTATTCCTTCCTTGTTTACGTGTTTGTCTCGCCTTTCCCCCCATGAACAAAAAAAAAAACTTTCTAAAAGATGAAGAAAATAGTTTCATGGAGAAAAACAAAGTGTGCAAACATTTCGTTCACCAGCCTGTCTCGTCCTCGTTCCCGTTCTCGTTCTCGTCCTCCTGCTCCGGGGTACACTTCGATGTGCCGGATGTGCCGAATACCGAAATACCGAACGGATGCGTATATTTAAAACTTATTAAATTGCTATAATTTATACGACTTATCTTGAACACCTCGCACCGATGCCGACACGCTGCTCTCCTCTTCCCACATCAACACACCGAATGGGAGAAATGATTCCGGAATCATTCAGCTTGGCATTGGGCGTTGGAAATTCGGTTTCTTCTTTCGTGATATTTCTTTTTTTTTTCTGTTCTTAGGAACCAAACGCCAAGACATGGCGCTGCGAAAGAGCACCCCCCCGAATCGCAGTCCGACACTCTGAGATAGCGGCAATGCAAAGCGAAGCAAACTAAACCAAACCGAAAAAGCAAAGTTAAAAAATAAAGAAAAAGGAGGAGATCAGAAGAGGACAAAGGAGACAGGCAATTAATTTGCATGCAAATCGTTTAGAAAAAGTTTGCGCAACCCCAGCAACACAAGCGATACCAGATTTCTCCAAAAACAAAAAAAAGGGGTTTTCACGAACCCAAAAGAACCCAAACGAACTGAGCCGAACCGACAAAGCTCCAGACATAGCGACAATGATGAAACGAAAGAAGCCAGAGATTCGACTTGGATATTTCTTTTTTTTTTTTTTTTTTTGCCATTTTGGGCTATCGTTGAAAATTGCTTGATTTATTTCGATTTTTAATGAGCATACATCAATCTCGGAGACTTTTTGGAAGATTGTACCCCGCGGTGTAAAATTCTCGTCGTTTAGATCCAAGTGGGAAAGGGAAAGGGAAAGGGATAGGAGGATGAGGAGTAAAGACATAAAGTTGGAGTGGGAGAAGGAGCAAGGATCAAGCGAGACCCATTAACCCAAGGTGCTGAATTTGTGGAGTCTAAATGAATTGAAGTTAAAAATTTCTGGCTCCGAAGAAATTATCAAATTTCATAATTCGTCGCTTCGAGGTGGTCTCTGAACGATGGATGGCCGAAGGCAATCGATAATAACCGAGATAAACACAAAAAAAAAAAAAAAAAAAACAATCGAAATTAAACAAAATCTATTGCAGGAAATCGAATTATGATCTCATCTAGATATGAATGGGAGAGGTTGGGAGTCTCTCTCAAATAAAAAGTGGAGTGAAATAAATTAAATTTTCCAGATATTCACAATTTGCTATCCTGACGTCCCGCAGCAGCAGGTGGCCGCTTTTGTCATTTAAACTTATATTTCTATTTTCCGCAAAATCATTTTTGAATTTCATAACAAACAAAAAAAAATAAATAAATAAAACGGGTGTGATGTGGTATTCTATCGGACGAAACGGAACGGAACGGCACGGGACAGAATGAAACGGAATGTGTCGGATTGCATTGGATTTTTGTGGAGTTTCATAATTAATTATTATTACTTATCCATCGTCCGTCAAATTAAAGTCCAATTGTGAAAATTTATTTTGAATTTGAAATCCATCTCTTTTATGGATGCATATTTTACGGGGTAATGGCTGCTTGCCGGAATAGATCGTAATCGTATTAATAAAATCAGTAATGAACTGTGTGAATATTTCTTCACAGGAAAACAAGAAGATTTGGAAGATTGGTTATTAAATATTGAAATGCATACTTTTAGGTAATTATTTTAAATATTTTCTGTTTCCCTAATCAAAATTATTGTGCCATTGGGATGCGCTTTGAATGGAGGAAAATAAATAAGTATTTACCTACAAATAGAAATGAAAGAAAGGCAAAAAAAAAAAGACGAGTTCTTAAAGTCAATTATGGCCACGTTGACCAAGACCCTACCCCTCCTGCCTGCGATTTATATACCTATATTTTCTTTAGTTTTCTCTTCAATTGAGGATTTTAAATTGGATTTTAATTTCATTTTATTCAACTTTATTTTATTTAATTTAATTTTTGAATTTTTTTCTACTTGCTTTGTTGAATGTTTTGTTGATATTTTATTCGAAAAGTTTTCGGGACATTTTCCATTCCATTGGAGTTTTTTTTAAATCTTTTTTTTTTTTTTTTTTTTTTTTTTGCTTTTTATTCGATTTGGATTGGATTTTTTTCCTATTTGATTTGTTTTTCGAAAAAGATTTTTCGCGCTCATCCGCCCCCTCAGTTTGCTCTGGCGATGGTCGTGCAACAATTTTGTTGTTATTGTTACAATTCACGTTCGCTCATGGGCGAATCATGTTCAATTTTGTGTGAAAATGTCAATTATTTTGTGCCAAAAAGTTGCTCCGGCCCTCGGAGTCGAACTGAACCGAAGCAAACTGAGCTGAGCGGAGCTGAGCTGAACTGCGCTGATCTGATCTGAGCTGAACCCAACTGAACCGAACCGAAACTGAATGGTCTTTTCTATTCGCAATGTCTGTAGTATTCCGTGTTCCGTATTTACGTATTCCCGTGTATTCAGCAGTCCTTAGTTGTCGTTAAAGTTTCTACCATTGCCATTGTTGCGAATACGAATTTTCAGGAAATTTCGCAAAAATTGAAAAGTCGACGTTTTGTGATATGAGCACATGAGTGTGTATGTGTGTGTGTGTGTGTGGGTGTGTGTGTGAGTTCCTCTTCATTCGTATTCATCTTGTCCTGAACGTGCGCAAGTTTGTGTGTTTGGTGCGGTCGAATGGGGATTTATAGGAGTGAAGCGTAGCATAAAAAAGTCCGATGCGAATCCGAGTTACGAAATTATTCAGCATATGTGCATGATTAGAATTGGTAACTTTTCATTTCCGAACAAATTTGAACAAAAGAGAAATCGAGAAATGAGCAGAGAACAGCGAACAGCGAACAACGGCGCGCACGGCCAACAAGCGAACGGAAAAGTGCAAACTGAAAATTGAAAATTGAAAATGTAGAATGGAGAATGGAGAATAGAAAACTGAAAACCCGAAACCCCGAAAATTCGAATAAAACTTTTTTAATAAGAAACAATTAAATTAATAGTTGCCGTTGGACTAATTGAAATGCAACTAGCGAAAGCGAAACGAGTTCAAACGATTTGGTGGGGTGGCGGCGGCGGCGGTGCGAGTCTAGCATTCCACATCAACATACATGCTAAATCTTTATTTGTGCAGCACACAGGTGTATGTGGGTCCATATGTCTATGGTATGTGCATATGTGAGTGAAATCGCAATAAAGTTCAATAAGAAACGAGAGATCCAGGCAGGACTTTTCACCTTTGAGCAAGATGATAAAGTGACATCACTGCGTATTCTATGCATTCGGAAACGGTTGGTTGCTTTGTTTTTTCCAATCGGGTAACAGTTCCGATATTAGTGATTCGGGATTCAACAATTTAATACCTTTACCTCAAAGTCATGGAGATGAAAAAAAAAAAAAAAAAACCTTAAAAGCCATTAGTGCCCTCATAAGAATCTAAGAATTTAGGCAAACAAAAAAAGGAGACAAATGTAAGAGCGCACAAAATTAAGGCTGGATGAAACCATGGTGCCTAGGGTGTCCCAAATGCAAATTTACACTCTGGACGAAAGGAGTCGCCAAAACTAGTAAGTAGTCAGTCCAATCGAAAGAAATTTGGGAGGTTTTCTTTATTGAAGCCCTCTCGGTGGGTATAAAAACAACAAGGAGTAAGGCAATGAGCGGGCCCTTGCCGAAGTCGGAGCCCCACTGGTTTAAAAATATATAAACTTCAGAAAAAAATTTATGAACAAAATTTCAGGGAAAAAATATTGGAAAAATTTTTGAAAAAATTCTAGAAAAATACTAAAAAAAAAAATCTAGAAAACTATTAGAAATATCCTTAATAAAAATTTCTACAAAAATTAAAAATTGTGGAAAAAAATTGTTTTTTAATTCCAGATAGACCCAGTTGCAAATAAGGGGAAGTCCTCTACTCAGCGATGCATCACTTGAAGTATCCCAAGCACTGTCAATATAGGCATTACTTCTCTTGGCAGTCGTTGAGCAGGGAAAAGGTGATGTGTTGAAAGAATAGCATTTGTTTTTTTATCAAAACGTAGCATATTTTCAGGATTGAAAATGTAAAAGCAAAACAAAAACTTTTTTGAACACCTCACTTTCTGCCTGCTCATGAGAGACATAGGGAAGGCCTACCCAAAGCGGCCATGCTCGAACAAAGCAGATGTGTAAAAGTGATTGGAAAAGTCCTTGAAATCCCCTCGCTAAGGAATGTGCAAATGATCAATCCGGAGAGCATAAAATTTGTAACTGGGGATATTCGAAAAATACAAGAGATGTAGGAGAAAAGTTCTAAAGAAGTACTAGAAAAATACTTAAAAATATTCTAAAAAAGGAATAGAAAAATACACAACGAAACGATCCAGAAATATACTTAAAAATATGTACTAAAAAAAAACATCCTACTAAAATACTATAAAAATAATGGAAAAATACTTTTAAAAAAATACGAAACAAAATTGTGGTAAATACTAAACAAAATGAGAAGTAATAGAAAATATATAGAGAAGTACTAGGGGAAAAAATATCTAAAAAATATCAAAAAAAAAAAATACTAAGAAGATACCATAAAAGTAATAGAAAAATACCATATTTTTAGTTCAAGCTGGAAGTGATGACTTTTGCTGCCCTATGTGATGTTGATTTTTTTGCACCGATTAAGTTATGAGCAGGGCTCGGATTTTGTTGACTTTTATAAATTGAAAGCATACTTTATGGAGTACGAATTTTTTTCAACTCACATAAAGTTGAGGTTCAGATCGATTTTTAGCTTCGAATTGAAGTTTTTGACGTTAAAAAAGCGGTTTCAAGTTCAACTTTGTTAAACTAATTCGAATTATGTTAATAAGAAAATTTTATTGTCCCATAAAGTATGCTTTAAATTTATAAAAGTCAACAAAATCCGAGCCCTGGTTATGAGTAACTTCGAGAGTCGACCCCTGCCCTAGATTTTAGCAGACTGGAATTACTTAGTTCCCTGGTAATGTTTGCCTAATTGCATTTTCTGCTGCGTTAAAAAAAAAAAGATATTTCTGAACATTTTAAAGAAGTCTAAATATACAAACATATGTATGTGTGTGTAGGCGTTTATACGTGCTTGGTTGTGTTGCAAAAATTATAACAACAACAATAGCAGCAGCAACAAAAATAACAATAGGTAACAACAAACAGCTTTTTATTACACTTAATGAACTTCAACGTGCTTGCATTTTATATAATGGCTTTTGAAGTCATTGCTTTTTTCACCATATTACCGCATAAACGGTTCTCCGCACATGCTTGTGCGTGTTGGTATGCGTATTCCTGCATACGTTCCGCGGGTGTTCGCTCCTTCGTTCGTGCGTTGCTTTTATGGATTTTGCTATTCAATTTTTATTCGATTTCATTTCAGACCCGCTCGAAACCATACATTATGGCCGAAGGAAGAAGAACGTTGCGGCATGTGCGGCAGGATACGGCATGGTGGTACGGGGAGGCGTTGTACCTTTTCGTTGCGAATTATCGTAATTAATTGAAATTAATGTTTACTTAGCAGCCCGTTCGCGAGTAATTTTTTTCTTCTTCATTTTTATTCTTATTTATTTTTCGTTTCTTCCTGTTATTAGGGCGGATTGCTTTTAAAAGAGTTTAAGGTGGTAAATATTTAAATACTTTTTTTTAAATTTCGGATTTTTCATTTTTCACCGTGAGACGAATGTTTCGTGACGAACGCTATCTTTGTTCGTTGAGTGAAGACGAAGAAAACGAGGGGGAAAAATTTATCCTTTTTATGGGAAATGTTTCGACTCGATAATTGACCAAGCACCACTGATTGCATGAATTTCCGTGTTACTAAAGGAGGAATGCGCTGCTGCCACTCGCTTTTTATGTACAACAATTTCATTCGGAATTTAGAAATCTGTTAAATGAAAATTACACTCCACCACACGCCACCCCTGCTGCCTTGGTGCGGCTCTGATTCAGCTAATCAAATCATAATAGCTTCGTGGGAAATTAAATGAAATCATAAATCATTTAAATTAGGGCTCGTTTTTTTTTTTTTTGTTTGTTTTTTGGTCACAATAATGGCCGCATTTTGATTAGAGAGCGGCAGCAGCGGAAGGGTTAATTAGTTATGACATAACGTGGATTTCGTCGGTTTATATTGATAATAAAATATAAGGAATTCATGGAATTTTTGGCAATTTCCGGATGGAAATTTATTTTTCTATAGCCTGTTTTTTGTTCGGTGTTTTGATTTGATGAGATTTTTTTTTGCTCTTTATTGTAGATGGGGGGATGAGCGTCTAAGCAGCTGATATTTTATGATATTTTATTAAATCCTTTTTAAGCATTATAATATGCTTTATAACGCTATAGGTACAAGCGCACTTAACTACGATTGGAGCCGAAAGTCCTATAGCTAGTGCTCTCATCACATTTAGGCAATAGTTTAATACTTTTTGCTTTTGATTAGTGATGATATTGTGACGTTATGAATGTGACCTGAGCACCTTCTACATTTATTTGGCAATGGGAAAAAAAATATGAAAAACTTCCAGGGGTTTTCATAAATGCTGAGTAGCTGAGTGGAAAAGAATAGCTTCAGTTTTTTAAATCGGCCGAAAAAGTCGAAAACCACAATAAAAAACTAGAAGCTTTGGATTGTGCGAATGCATGCCGATTTGGGAAAAAGAGAGAGAGCGAACTGGGATAGAATGACTGTGGACCAAGAGGAGCGACGCAGACGGGAACAGCGAAGACAGCACGGGTGCAGCGTCACCAAATTGACTTGACTTAAGAGAGAATTAGCTAGAATAGGGAACTTTTGGAAAAAGGCGTTCTTAGCGGGCAAATCGAAAAAGTATAATAGACGATTGATTGTAGAACAAAATAGGGTTATTCATAAAGGCGCCGGATTGGAAAGTCGGAAAATCGGTAAGTTGTGCAAGATACAAAAAAAAGTTTAAAACATTTTTAAGAAGTCGAATTTTTCCGATTTTCCGACTTTCATACATTTTTATCACGCCTTTGTGAATACCCCTATTGTAAGAAGCCAATATAAAGAGCGAGCGCATCATGTGTGTATCGAATAAATGAGACTTTTGGTTGTGAGATCTGATGAAAGTGTCCGAAGTAAAGTTTTCCAAATGAAACTAACAACGTTATGAATGTGACAGCTTCGGCTGGTGTTACTCAAAACATATTATTTGCTCTAATTATAATTATACTTCAATGGTCATATGGCCATATTCATAGAAATGTTTTCAATTAAAATTCTGATGAAATTCATATTTCGTATAGAGAATTTTAATTAAAAAAAAAATTTAATTAAAAATGTTTCTATGAATAAGGCCAATTAACTATGAGGTAGTTATTGTATACTTAAAGCAGTAAATGTAATCGAATTTAGTACTCAATCGATGAGTTATTTAAAATTCTTAATATGAGATAAGTTTATATTGGATAAGGATATGGATGGCATGGTCCTTTGGTCTTTTGTTACTTAATTCATATTCGTTTTATCTACATTTTTCTCTTTTTAAAGAATGTTGTTAATGGAACGAGATTTTACACTGATTGGACAGCGACAGAACGCATGATAAGTCACACATATACGCACAGAACAGACATAAGGACCCAACCACACACACACACGCACACACACAAACATGAAAAAACAAGCCACCGATGAATCTCGCATAGTAAAAAAAGATAAAAAACATCCTTTTTTCCAATCAAACGAAAAACTTTGATCTGAATTTTATAGTGCATTGAGCCGTACGTCTGCGAACAATATTACATATTAACGCTCAAATGCATATAGCCCCACAATTGTAACAACACATGGCCGGGCGGACTGCATTCATTCATGTTTCCCATCAGTGACGACGAGTCCTTTTCTGATCATTCATGTGTCGATTAATGGAACTTGATAAGCATTTCCGCTTTGAGAACAACGAAACCGAAACATTTTATTTTGAACTTAATCCACGAAAGTCCTTTCATCATATCCACATACAGCCCTTCCTAGCCTAGCCTAGCCTTCCTAGTTATTCCTCTCGTCTGCTTTTCCTAAAACTCTTTCAATATCTCTTAATTCTGCTGCTGATGCTGCCGCTCCATATTTCGAATTTCAATTATTCATTTGCTTTGCGGAAATATTGTCATCGCCAACCGGAGGACTAAAGTAAAGCCATTCAATAACTCAAACAAACACGGATTACATTCGAAATTCAATGAGAAATTAAAATTGTAAAAAACGTTTGAACGCTTTGCATTGAGCCTAATTCCCTCAAATCTTGTCACATTTTCATCGCTTCTCGACTTCCGTCAATACGCATTGCGTATAAATAAAATAAAATAAATTTGAAAAAAAAAAAAAAAAAAAGTCGACTTTAATGACGGAACTAAACGAAATTCGAACATAAATAACGGGACTTATCAGTTTCATTTATCTTTGGACTTTGATGGCTTTGTAATTGAGTAATAAATAAGCAAGAAGCGGGCCACCCACACCCACGAACCTGAGGGCTTAGCGAGGAGGTTGAGACTCCGTTCAAAAAAATTTTGTCAAATGAATTCGAATTAGAGACACAGGCAGAGAGAGGGAGGGAGTGAAGAACAGAGAGAGAGAGAGAGAGAGAGAGAGAGAGAGAGAGAGAGAGAGAGAGAGAGAGAGAGAGAGAGAGAGAGAGAGAGAGAGAGAGAGAGAGAGAGAGAGAGAGAGAGAGAGAGAGGGAGAGAAGAACAAAGAGCGGGAGGGAATAACAGAGAGAGAGAGAGGAGAGAAGAAAGAGAGAGAGAGAGAGAGAGAGAGAGAGGAACCGAGCGAGAGAGAGAGAGAGAGAGTGAGAGAAGAAGAGAGAGAGAGAGAGAGAGAGTGAGAGAAGAACCGAGCGAGAGAGAGAGACGAGAGAGAGAGGGAGAGAAAGAAAGAGAGAAGACGAGGAAAGAATAGAAAAATGAAAGAGAGAAAAGAAAGAAAGAAGAAAGAAAGAGAAAAGAAAGAAAAGAAAGAAAAGAAAGAGAAGAAAGAGAAAGAAAGAGAAAAGAGAAGAAAGAGAAAGAAGAAAAGAAAGAGAAAGAAAGAGAAAGAGAAAGAAAGAAAGAGAAAGAAAGAGAAAGAAAGAGAAAGAAAGAGAAAGAAAGAGAAAGAAAGAGAAAGAAAGAGAAAGAAAGAGAAAGAAAGAGAAAGAAAGAGAAAGAAAGAGAAAGAAGAGAAAGAAAGAGAAAGAAAGAGAAAGAAAGAGAAAGAAAGAAGAAAGAAAGAGAAAGAAAGAGAAAGAAAAGAAAGAAAGAAAAGAAGAGAAGAAAGAGAAAGAAAGAGAAAGAAAGAGAAAGAAAGAGAAAGAAAGAGAAAGAAAGAGAAAGAAAGAGAAAGAGAAAGAGAAAAGAAAGAGAAAGAAAGAGAAAGGAAAGAAAGAGAAGAAAGAGAAAGAAAGAAAAGAAAGAGAAAGAAAGAGAAAGAAAGAAAGAGAGAAAGAAAAGAGAAAAGAAAGAGAGAAAGAAAAGAAAGAAAGAGAAGAGAAAGAGAAAGAAAGAGAAAGAAAAGAAAGAAAGAGAAAGAAGAGAGAGAAAGAAGAAAGAAAGAGAAAGAAAGAAGAGAAAGAAAGAGAAAGAAAGAGAAAGAAAGAGAAAGAAAGAGAAAGAAAGAGAAAGAAAGAGAAAGAAAGAGAAAGAAAGAGAAGAAAGAGAAGAGAAGAAAGAGACAGAAAGAAAAAGAGAGAGAAAGAGAGGGAAGAAAGCACAGATAGTGGGAGAGAGAAAGAGAGAGCGGTCAAAAATTAGATGACCATAATTTATTGTTTTTATTATTTTTATTTTCTCGTTCTTTTTCTTTATTGAAACTCCAATCAAGAACGTGCTTTCGGTAAGGTTTCCTTTCGAAAGGCCAGTTTGGTGTTTATCCTTTACCCGTTTTTTGTTCTTTTTTTTTTTTTGTTTCTTTTCTTTTCTCATTGACAATTTAAGGTTCTCTCTTCGACGCCTATGGTCACAATCACACCCACTTCTTTCAAATGCCATAATAAAAGGGTCATTTAGGTAATAAAGCACAATTTCCTAGATAAGGCACAATGGCGCGCCTGCAGCATGCTTTGCTCTCTTCGTTTCGATATTGTTACTCCCGCAGTTTTTCCGACTCCTGATTTTACCAATTCCCACACTTCCCACACACCGGTTTAAAGTACGAGTAACTGTTATTTTGTCTGCCTTTACTGATTTTATTTACTCGTTAATAGTTTATTTGCTATTGTTCTTCGAACGTTCTTCGAATATGCGGTGCTGCGTTGTTGCTTTTGCCATTTCCCATTTTTCGGAAAAGTCAGTGTAAAGCCTAAACATATACCCACTAAAAGTATCCTTCGTATGGCTGTATCGATGTGTAAGACTGTTCGAATACTTTTTTATGTAGTCTGCTCCTCACGTTTTGGCTGGCGAAAAGGCGAAAAGTTCTGTTCGAAAATCGTTATTCGTTTATAAATTGCGCTATTATCGGAAGTTTTTTTCATTTTTTTTTTTTTTTTTTTGAAGTGGTAACCGTGCTCAAATTACTTTTGGGCCTGGCGTTTCCTCTCATTTTTGTTGCTTCCGCGATAAGTTCACAGTCCATCGATTTTTTAAGCTTTTATGTTTTAGAAGCGAATTTGTTATTGATTTTTACTTTTTCTTTTGTAAGTATTTATTCCAAAAAAATTAGAAAGCTGAAAGCCGAAAGCGCTCTAGCTAGTGTTCTCTTTAAATTTATGCAATAATTTATTATTGCTTAAATAAATCAAATAATAATAATAATAATAATAATAATAATAATAATAATAATAATAATAATAATAGAAAGCTGAAGCATCGGATTTTGAAGGCAAATTTACGTTTGGACTTAAGCTCTCATCTTTCTCATATCAAAGACGATTGGAATGTTGAATATGAATTTTTTTGGAATTAACCACATAGAAATGTACTGTGTACCTTTTAACTAAAGGGAACGTTATGTTCAATCTCAGAGAAAGGGAGAGAGAGATAGAGAAAGAGAGAGAGAGAGAGAGAGAGAAGAGAGAAGAAAGAGAGAGAGAGAGAAAGAGAGAAAGAGAGAAGAGAGAGAGAGAAAGAGAGAGAGAGAAAGAGAGAGAGAGAAAGAAAGAGAGAGAAAGAAAGAAAGAGAGAGAAAGAAAGAAAGAGAGAGAAGAGAAAGAAGAAGAGAAGAGAAAGAAAGAAAGAGAGAGAAAGAGAGAAGGATAAAGAAAGAAAGAGAGAGAAAGAAGAGAAAGAGAGAGAGAAAGAGCGAGAGAAAGAGAGTGAGAGAAAGAGAGCGAGAGAGAAAGAGGGAGAGAGAAAGAAGAGAGAGAGAGAGCAAGAGGAGAGAGAGCAAGAGAGAGAGAAAGAGAGAGAGAGAGAGAGAGAGAAGAGAGAGATAAAGAGAGAGAGAGAGGAAAGAGAGAGAGAGAAAGTGCGAGAGAGAAAGAGAGAGAAAGAGAGAGAGAGAAGATGAGAGAGAGAGAGAGAGAGAGAGACGAGAGATGTACAATTGGTCCACCCTTGGTGTAGGTCAATGTTTCTACTCTCTAATGAAAGCGCTCAGTGATATAAAAAAAAAAAAAGTCATCGGAATATATAGTGGATGATCCAAAGTAACAGCCCTTAGCAATATCAAGCTGATGACCAGTTGTAGAGCAGTCGCAAAGGTTCTCGAAAATCCTCATTCGAAAGTTTAGTTCGCCACAAATAGGAGTGAAGACACAACACCAAAAGGTATCCAAGATGATTTAATTATTAAATTTTTTTGTTTATTGCAATTATATTTTTGAAATTTTAACCAAAGATTTAAACAATTAATTTTGACATGACAAAATGCGAGCCCCTTACACGATGCACGACATTTTACACATGGCATTTGAGTGCATACATACGTATATGCACAGGTCATATTGAACGTTGTGCGAATTAACGATATTTTTTTCCTTTTATTCCGCAAAAACAAAAAAACGAGGTGAAGAAAACGCCTGAAGCATAATAAAAGCATGAATTTCCGAAAGAGAAGTATTCTGTTTCTCACTGAATTAATGAAAACAAAATGGACAACAAGCTGTCAACACAAGTGTTCACATTACACGTTCAGTGTTCGAACACCGCGCCGCTCCACGCCGCTCCGCACCGCACAGTGGTATTTTGGTGGCAGAAAATCGATTTTCTGACAACTTTTTTTCAAAATCCTAATGATGCAGTTTTGTTCAGATATATTTTATTATGTCAGATCAATAACCGGTTTTACGAAAATCAGGGGTTGGGGGGTGGGAGGGGGTGTTTGTGTTAAATACACATATAAATTTTGAAAACAATAAGCTTTAAAAAATATTTTTTTAAATTTTCGGACGATTTTCAGCGGGAGGTTCATAAGAACTTTTTTTTTTGCCAATTTTGAGTGGGCGTGGTACAAAAAGTGGGCGGGACAGCATTTCTTAAGTTCATTTTTTTTCCCAATTTTAGACCACGACATTCATCTCTGTTTCAAATTTTAAGTCTGTAGGATCCAAATTGCGAATTTTGGGCCACCCCTTTATACGGGGGCTGGGAGTTGGGGTGGTTCGATGTGCACAGTTTTTTCAAAATTTCTTCATTTGATGTAAAGAAACGTCCATGCCGAATTTCATTGCTCTAGCACAACTCCTTCTGTATTTGATTTTTTTTTTTTTTTTTTTTGCCAGGATATATATGAAAAAATACCACTGTGCACCTGGCTCTTCCATAGCTCGCAATGAGAAGGTTGACAGCAAAAATCGCTGAACTCATGGCACTTAAAGATCATTTGGAAGCAGTTAAAGAAGAGAACCGCAGCAACAAAAATTGAAAGAGCAAGAGAACAAAGGGAGCATGAAGAGCATGAAGAAGATGAAGAGTAAAAAGGGCAAGATGAAGAAAAACTGAAGCAATAAAGCGAAAAATATATTAAAACATGCACATTAAATAACGATAAAGATGAGCATCGCAATACGAATCGAAATCGAAATCGAGACACGTCGGAAATGATGCGAACAACGAGACACACACACACACACACACACACACACACAAACACACATTCTCGCAACTCATTTGCTCGTTTGCTGATTTTTTGCACTTTAAATGTTGTCCTTGTTGTGTCGTTGTGTCGTTGTTTTTGTGGTTCTTGTTATTGTGGCAAGTGTTATTCTTGTCTCCTCTCATTGCGACAACTGACTCCCGCTGTCAATTGTCATTGGACGCGCGGGCGCTTATTACTCATTTCGGTCGTAAATATGTCAAGGCGAACTTGACGCATTCAGGACCCCTGAATGTATGCTTCACTTATTGCAAATATTGTCTGGCGTTAACGTATGCGAAAATGTAAATGCAAATGAACATTTAAATGGGAACGAGAACAACAACAACAAAAAAAAAAAAAAAAAAACGAGCGCATAAAAACGTAAAAAAATAAATTAATAAATAAATGAATATGATAAAAAACAGGGGGCGGGGTGATTCAAAAAAAAAAAGATTCTGCGGTAGATAACCGCAAGTTTGCTTGCCTGCCTGTTTGTCTGCTTTCTTGTTTATTGATGCGAGCGACAATCGTGTGAGCAGCAGCAGCGGCAGCAGCAGCAGCAGCGGCAACAGCGAATGATAGCCCAATAATTATTGTCTCATAAAACGTGTAATTTATATAAAAATCAAAGAGCTTATAATTTTATTACGACAGCGATGAGATGCCTACGGCCGATGTCGCTGTCGCTGTCGATGCTGATGCTGACGTTGATGATGTCGATTGCTGATGGCCCACCTCAATTCAACGGTGTGCGTGTGTGCGTATGCCCCCTTCTGTTCGTGCGGGTGTGAAATTAAAATGGCGACTGCATTTAAGCATTCGTGCGTAAAGTTTAATTATAAAAATAAAAATTTTAAATAAATTTGCTGCGCTTTTTTCCGCTCCCCCGTTTTTTGTTTTTAATTCAACGATTTACAGGATGCGATAATTCTTCTATTTATGTTTCGAACAAAGGAGACAAAAAAAAAAAAAACAAACAAAAATATTTAAAAAAATTAATAAATAAAAAAAAATCGCCAACACACACGTATGAACCTACATGGAACATATGTGAGGCCAGCTATTAACTGTAAAAGTTTATGTGTTTTTATTTGATTTTATTTTATTTTTTTTTTTGTTCAGCGGATTTACGGCGCTCAAATGGCTTTTTGCAATCTTGAAAACTTTTCAACCATTTTATTTAATGCATATAAATGCGCAATGCATACACAAATACACACACCCACACATATTCAAACTATAATAAAAAAATATAAAAAAAGTTTATCTATATATCTCATTTAACAAGCGCCATTTTGCAAGTCAGCTTTCGCGATAATTTAAGTATTTAATGAACTGCAAAAAGTATGAGCGAGAGAGGGCGAGAGGGACAGGGAAGCGGAAAGCAATAAGCACGTACAAAAATATTCCGTTATTTTAACAGAAAAATGCCGCCCCTTCTCATTCCATTAATTTCACTTAAATCCAATTGAAATTTTTCACTTGCACTTACATCAATTGCGGAGTGTCGGAAGCGCCATTTTAATAAGGCTACATAAAAGAGGAGGATTCTTCAGTAAGACTGAAATGTATGTAACTAATCGGAAAATCTAGAAAATCACTGAGCGTTTCCGTTTGAGAGTAGACACTTATGTAAGCCTACTTTTAGGTGTTATTGTCTTCACTCCTATTTGTTACGAACGAACAATCAAATGTGGAGTTTCGAGAGCCTATGGGACTGCTCCACAACTGATTGGGGGAATTTTCAGCAGCTTGATATTGCTAAGGGCTCTTACTTTGGAACATCCACTCACTATGTATTCCCATGACTTTTTGTTTGATTTTTTTATTTTTATTTTTTTTTTTTATATCACTGAGCGCTTTCATTAGAGAGTAGGCTGGACGAATTGTGGGACCTTTTTGTAATGAGCTTAAGATGATGAAAATGAAACGCAGAACCTTTATAAATTTTCTCTTCTAGTCGATCCATTTTTGATCCTCACGAGTCCACGATTGTCGATTGTCATGGACCGCTTGAACTCAATTGCAGGTCATTTGGCTTCATTTGTCCGTTTTTAGATTAAGAGAGACACTGGAAGGAAATACAAGAGAGTGACAGAGACGAAAGAAATTCCATCTCCGTCACTCGCATGTGTTTCCTTCCAGTGTCTCGAGTTTTGTCTCCCTGCTTAAACGGGGACCTTTATGGCGTGAATGGAGAATAGAAAACTGAAAATTTCCTCTTCGAATATAACCCTCTATTAGACCATTTTCTTTGACGTTCAGAGACGCACAAGTCGACCATCAAAGATGAAATATCGAAAGCATTTTAAACGCCTTCTTAGTGAGCTTATTCGATTATTGCTGAGTACTTAATGCGCTCCTTAATGTATTCTGTTTTCGGAAAGACCGAAGGCTAAAGTATTTAAAGATAACGTTCTCCAGAAGCGACTGCTGCCGACCAATCGACCGACCGAGCCAATTACAGTTTTCATTTGTGTTTCAATTTTTACTTCTATTTTCATTTCCATTTTCAAATCCATTGTATCGCGAGCAATTTTGAAATATCTAAATCATTTTATTTAGTTTTTCTTTTTGTTTATTTTTTTATATATATATATATTTTTTTTTTTTTGCATTCTTCTTTTTGCTTAGTTGGCTCGCATTTGCTTCTGCGCCATGTGATTTGTTTATCGGATTTATTTAGCTTTGCTGCGATTTTCCACTCTTTATACGTTCTGACAGCATTCGAAAGTTTATCTCGCTGCAATGCCTTGTAAAAACAAAAAAAAAAAAAAAATAATAATAAAAGCAAACAAATAGTTTTTATTTCGATTATAATTTATGCACATCTGCTCACGTAGACCCTCAACCCCCATCCAATCACCCATTCGCGCCGGTTCACTCCCTAACAGACCCTTTTCTCCTGTAGAGTTTCGAAATTTTTCGCATCGCTTTCTCTGTTCGCTGTTATTTTAAGCTCAAGTTTTTTTTTATTTTTTTTTTTATAGATTTTATTGTTTTTATTTTTGTTACAGTCTTCTGTGTTTGTTTATTTTTTATTGTTCTTATTTAAATTTTTTTCTGATGTTGCATTTCATTGATATTTTATTCGATTATCTTTTTTCTTTGATATTTTTGTTTTTATTTATTTTTTTTTTATATTTTTTTTGTTTTGCTTTGCTTTCCATTGAGCTCTGAAAGTGCATAATTGATGGGCATTTTACCAATTAACATGGAATTTTTGTAAGAGTCGCAAGGCAGCGTGAATCACAATCACAAACAAACACACTGTACACACACGAATATAGCAGCATCATGGAGTGCTACTATGGCACTTTTCACTTTATCGTTGCATGTGTTAAAACACTATTAACAATAACAAAAGCAATAAAAATAATTGGAGCAAAAATGTTGAAAATATAATTTTTTCCATCTTTTCACACGCTGCACATTTCGTTCCTTCGTCCCCACCGCTCAGCCCAGCCCAGCCCAGCCCCACCATTCCACACTTCACTTCATGTCACGTTACATCACGTCATTCCGTATCAACTTTGTTTCTCTTCGCAAGCCCGCACTGCGCTCTATAATGATCACACAAATTGGCAAACTGACATTGATAAAATTTGTAACTTTAATTAAATTTTATGCACGCATGATTTGACAAAAGCTTGTTATATTTTGCATTTATGAAGCATCGGGAACGTGTCCGCGTTTAACCTATCCTGCATGAAATGGGACCGGTCCCAGATCGACCGCAGGCCGGTCTTAAATATGCCAGGACCGGTTGGCTTTCCATACATTCAACTGACCTCTATTAACATAGGGACTGTCATTGAAAAATAACCGGGCTACCTTTTCAAAGCGTGTGGGATTGGTTGCCGGTGAGTCCCTCACACGAGGGTCAATCCAATAGATGTTGGACAAAGATGACCACCACTACAGACAAACGTCCGAAAAATGTTAGTGTATAGTACAACAAAAACATAAAAATACAAAAACTAGCTTCTCTTCTGAAAAAAAGCGGCACAGAGCCTACTCGTTCGGTATCATTTTTAAAACTCTCTCTTCATATACGTACACGAACTTCTATTTTTTGCTTCTCTTTTGCCTTTTTGAATGCCTTTTGGGCATGCCTGATGTTGGACCCTAGACCGATCGCGTTTCGTATAAATTTCATATAAAGTGTATAGCACTATAACACTATAGCACTATCTCTATCTCCTATAGTCGTTCAATATCCTTGAAAAAGGGGGTTCTTTAAAGTGAGCTATTAAAAAAATCATATCTAAGACAATTCTCAAGACATAATGTTCATTCAAAAGCCCATATATAGAAAATTACTCAGAAAATATTACAAAAATATTTTTCAGGCAATTTTGCTAAAATCAATACATGCTCCGGTGGAAGGATATTTTTCCATGACAATTTTTTTTGTTGTTCGAGGTATGCTACTAGCTTAATTAATATTCTCGAAAATAGAGTTTTATACCAAGATTAAGTATGCTAGGTTTCAATACGCTCAGGCGGGTGCAACATCCTTAAAAATGGCAAGTTAAAAAAAATCTTGCATACTTCTCGGGTATACCTGTGATTGTTATATGCATCAATATGATTTTCTCGTATAGTCAATATCATGTGAATTTGTGTAACAAACAACAAAGAGGAATAAAAAATTGCTTAATCCTAAAGAAAAATCTATCCACAGTCCAAATATTCCCTAATTCCAATGAAAAATCTAACCCAAATAAAAATTGCAAAACAACTAATCTATGAAAAATGTAAACAAAGCAATACAATCCGAAAGTGAACCAAATCGATTTACTTGTCTACCTGGAGAACTGGAGAAGAATTCATTCCTGCATTTTTATTTAAAAAATACCATGATTATTTAATCTTCCTCACTGTCTGAATTTATTACAACTGTGACTTCAGTTTCTTCAAAAATGTTTATCGAAATTTTAGCGGGCTTAAAAATACGTGATAAATATCTAGCATGCGATAAATAAGTCCTAAATGGACTGTCCTAGGTCCGGTCTAACAGGTCTAACACCGAAACCATTTTAATTACTACAGGGTAGCCTATGTGTGTGCGTGTGTGTGCGAGCATTTGTTTTTGCACCTGTATTTTTCTCATTTTGTTGCACTTTCCGTTCATATGCATATACATAACGCAAATTGAATATGATAGAGGAAAAAAAAAATTGCAATTTTGCCATAATTATACTATTGTCAACTGGAGCGTGAAAAATAAATTGAGAGTTGTTTTCATTTACTAAAAAAAAAAAAAAAAATATAACCAATACATAATAAAAATATATATGTATAATAATTTCAAAGCCGCTTAATGAGAAAACGCGTTGTCCATTAAGCCCAAAATCTAATAAAATAAAATATAATTTCTTAAATTAATTTAAAAAAATATAATAAAATAATATTTAAATATCAGCGCCCAAAAGTTAAATATTGAAATTTAATAATTTTAGATAATTTTGTGAGAGAGAATCGTTTGACAAAACTAAGTTTCGGAATCGCTTCTGTTATATTCGTCCAACTCGCAATTCGTTTACACGTTAATACGATACAGCCCGTCTATCAATCAGTACTCCTATCCGTCCCCTCTTCAATCCATCTGTCTGCTCATTGGTTTGTCCGAGCTAGCAGTTTTCTTAAAGTTTTTGATCAAAAGCGAGTCCATTTCAAATCGCTTTTTCGATTAAAATAATCAATTTTGCGCTCGTTTTCTGATCAGAACCCAGTTGCAAATTTTATGCTCTCCGGATTGATCATTTGAACATTCCTAAGCGAGGGGATATCATAGACTTTTCCCATCACTTTTACACATCTACTTTGTTCGAGCATGGCCGCTTTGGGTAGGCCTTCCCTATGTCTCTCATGAGCAGGCAGAAAGTGAGGTGTTCAAAAAAGTTTTTGTTTTGCTTTTACATTTTCAATCCTGAAAATATGCTACTTTTTTATAAAAAAATAAATGCTATTCTTTCAACACATCACCTCGTCCCTGCTCAACGACTGCCAAGAGAAGTAATGCCTATATTGACAGTGCTTGGGATACTTCAAGTGATGCATCGCTGAGTAGAGGACTTCCCCCTTATTTGCAACTGGGCATCGATTAATGCTTTAGGGGCTCGCTCTAGTTCTGTCAGAATTGAAAAACTTCATATAAAATAACACTTCAGAAAAATTTCTGATTCATTTCTGCGGGTTTTTTTTTGTTTTTTTTTTTATATGAAGTTTTTCATTTCTCACAGAGCTGGAGAGAGCCCCTAAAGCTGAAAATTTAAGCTGCGTGTAGGGGCTCTTGTAACTCATTTTAAATATATGTATTTAAAAAGCCTAAAAATCCAGTTGGACAAGGATAGAGCACGGATGCGGGGAGCAGATGGATGGGTTTGGGTATGAGTATGGGTATGAGTGTATGGCTACGGCTATGGCTATAGGGACGCACACAAATGGCTCGCGGTGCAGTTGCCTTAATGATTTATACTTAAAATTGAAATAACCCGACACGTTGCGCACTTAATGTCTGGCCACAACAAATGCAGCCGCAGTAGTTTCACAGCTTTAACGTGGTTCGGTGCGGGACGGTGCGGTGCGTTACAGCGAGGAAAGACGGCGGTTTACATAACTGAACAAATACACACGCTCACGAGAGTTTGCTCGATTTGAACGGAAACGTCGGGGACTTGCTTTCGGTGTCGGTGTAGCGCTATCGTTAATTGCAATAGTATTGGTTGGCAAATGGTTGGCGGTCTTGTTTGGGCTCGAGCCAGAGGTCGGTCAGTCAGTCATTCGGGCCAAGTCGGGTTGAATTGAGTTGAGTTGGGTCGGGATTGGATTGAATTGGATTGAACTGAACTGGACTGGATTGGGTTGGACTGAATTGGATCGGTTGGAGGGATTTGGCGAATATGTACATATATACAAAAAGGCCGGTCTGGTTCACTGTTAATTTCATCGACTGCTTGCAATTTTGGCTTTTGTGCATATTTGATAATTTGCAAATAGCACTTCACAGTGCAACACACACGCGCATACTGTGTCTGTGTGGTGCTGATGCTGCAGTGGCTACAAATTTATTACTCTGCGGAGCGTATCAAAAGCTCGGTGTGATGGTATCACTGTGGCCAGCCGTTGGGCTCTTTATAAATTCCCTATTCGCGACATTTGTCCGGATTTCGATGCATGATCAGACCAACACCGAATGCGTGAGTGAGTGTGTGAGCATGTGAGAGTGAGAGTGTGAGTATGTGAGAGTGAGAGAAAGAGAGAGATAGAGATGAGAGAGAGAGAGAGAGAGAGAGAGAGAGAGAGGAGAGAGAGAGAGAAAGGGATGTAAGCCGGTTTTGTAAAAGAATATTATTTAATACAAAAGCCAAAAGTAATTATGCTAAGTAATTGATGAATTCAATTCAGTGCCTCTCCTCCGTTGAACATTAAATACGAGCAGTAGAATCTGGTTTACGGCAAATGGAAAATGGAAAATGGAAAACGTCAAATGGTAAATTACCAAAGAGATAGACGCAAAAATTAAGTAATAACTGGCGTGCGGAGAGAGCAGTTTTAATGCAGCAGTTTATAATTAATGTTCGACCGCAAAAACTTTGAGCCAAAAAAAGCAACACAACGATAGTGGATAATGGGACTGACAGCAATGGTGATAAACATTTCGAATTGCTCATTAGATAGCATAACTCTACACTCTACGCTCTACATAGTGCCACTCCATTATTTCGAATGATTGTGAGATTTTGTATGAAGGAGGACTGAATATGCCTGCGGTTTCAATTCCCCTTATTACGAAAGTCCAAGTCCAAGTCGTCGTCGGCTCTATTTTTTAACCGTCGTTATTGTAAGCTTCGAGACAAAAATCTTTCTTTTAATTAACTCAAGTTAAAGATCTTCCAATGACAATGATGCTTTTAATATAAATACACTGATTTTATTTAGGCGGGATCAATAATAATGATCAGGGCTCGGATTTTGTTGACTTTTATAAATTGAAAGCATACTTTATGGAGTACAAATTTTTTTCAACTCACATAAAGTTGAGGTTCAGATCGATTTTTAGCTTCGAAATGAATTTTTTGACGTTAAAAAAGCGGTTTCAAGTTCAACTTTCGCTAAACTTATTCGAAATATTTAATAAGAAAATTTTGTTGTCCCACTAAAGTATGCTTTAAATTTATAAAAGTCAACAAAATCCGAGCCCTGATAATGACTTTAAAAATAGAGTCGTCCTCGACTTCGATTTCGACTTTCGTAATCAAATCTCTCTCTCTCTCTCGCTCAATCTCTCACACTCTCTCTGTCTCTCTCGCTCAATCTCTCTCTTCTCTCTCTTTTTCTCTTGGATAAGTAATTTAAATTTATAAATCCCATTGCAGTTTTCTGTTCTGCTGTCTATCTGCTCTAAATGACCGATAAAACTTTCGGGACCCAGGAACTACTCAGAGCACCCTTGAACACTTTTGGCCAACCTTAATCATGGCTTCACACGCCACCGGAACACTTGAACATTTAATACACATACGTGAACGCATGCATGCAGAGAGTAGAGTAGCCAAAAGTTTAAATAATTGTTTAAATTGTTAAAATAAATTGCGCTCGTATATTCAGGGCGTTCGTTTGTGTGTGTGTGTGTGGTGTGTGTGTGTGTGTGTGTGTGTGTGTGTGTGTGTCGCTGTATGCTAATACTGTTAATGAATCGAAATTCCTAAGCTTATGAATGAATTAAGCTCACATAGAAAATTGTTTGAGTAGTTGAAGGGTTGCGGCATTCCTTTTTCAAGAGAGCGGTGATGCTGAAGAAAATTAAAGCTGTTCATTTAGATTTTTCTGTTTCTATTTTTGTATTTTTTGATATTCTTTGTGTTGCCAATCACTGCTTACAATTGTGAGAATTTAGCTTGGATTTATGGCGATTGATCAAAAGGATTTGTCCGAAAATTATTTATATTGACAAGAGAACTTGAAAGATATTTAAAATAGAATAATTTCCTCATTACCATTGATGAGGGCCAATCGTTATTGTACTTTACTCCATCGTGTCTTTCTCTTCCTCCTTCGACGTATACGATTCTAAAGCATGCTAAGTAATAAGGATTTTCCGCTTGTGTGCTCAAGAGTTCAAGCAAAACTCTTATCGCTCGCCTTTCTTCACATTTCTCCGAACTTACCTACTACAAAATAGACGGTATTTAATCTACGAGGAGAAACAGGAGCGCAGAGGGATGAAGAAATGTTAAAAGCCAACGTTTTAAGCAAAAAAAAAAACCTAATTCTCTCAACAACTGAAAATGATATTAATTCAGTAATTAAGATATTTTCTTTGGTAGAACAGAGAACAGAAAGCACACTTGAGAAGATTGAGTAAAAGCCGGATTAATGTCGTATTAACAGAAGGACCTCTTTTTTCCTCAAGAATACACGAGCCGCGTCTGTCGGAATTCGCCTCAATGAAAATGCATTTAAAGTCTTTCCAACAATAACAGAAATACCCTGCAGTAAATGGGACAGGTCCGAGGTCGAGCGCGTGTCGGTCCTAAAGAAGTCAGCATCGGTCGCATTTCCGTACATTAAACTAACCTCTTTTAACATAGGGCTGTCATTGCAAGGCAACCAGTCCCTTTTTAAAGCGTGTGGGGTTGGAGTCCCTTTGGCTGAACTCACCCAACAACGCTCATTTTGGGACTAAACAAGGGTCAGTCCGATCCGACCCTAGACCGGTCGCGTTTTATATAAATTTCATAAAAATTTCGGGTCGGTCCGAAATAGACTGACCCAAGTCCGGTCTGTTTTTACTATTTCATTACTTAAGGGTAGGCAAAACAGCAATGAAGTCGTCAGCGGAAATGTCGATCCGGCGGTGGTCGCACGGACGAACCATTGGAAATTTTAAGGACCGGTTTCTGAAATCTTACTTTTTGTAACGGTATCATCTCGTACGCCCATCTTACACTGAATGACTTCCCCTGGCCCTTTCGGACTTCCGCTGCCTTGCTTTCTCTCGCTCTGTCTCTCTCACTCGCTCTCCCACTCTCTCACTCTCTCTCCCTCGCTCTCTCTCGCTCTCTCTCGCTCTCTCTCGCTCTCTCTCGCTCTCTCTCGCTCTCTCTCGCTTTCTCTCGCTCTCTCTCGCTCTCTCTCGCTCTCTCCGCTCTCTCTCGCTCTCTCTCGCTCTCTCTCGCTCTCTCTCCTCTCTCGCTCTCTCTCGCTCTCTCTCGCTCTCTCTCGCTCTCTCTCGCTCTCTCTCGCTCTCTCTCGCCTCTCTCGCTCTCTCTCCTCTCTCCCGCTCTCTCCCGCTCTCTCGCTCCCTCTCGTCCTCTCTCCTCTCGCTCCCTCTCGCTCTCTCGCTCTCTCTCCCTCTCGCTCCCTCTCCTCCCTCCCGCTCCTCTCTCCCTCGCTCCCTCTCTCTCTCTCCCTCGCTCCTCTCTCTCTCCTATCTCTCTCTCTCTCTCTCTTGTCGCCGCGTGCAGTCGGGAAAATTAAAAGGAACGATTAAAAGCTCTCGTGTCAAGTAATTAGTGCCATTTTACGCGTTGACATTTTAATTTAATTAAAGGTAATAAAAAGAACTCGAATAAAATCAAGAAAAACGAGATGAATCGAAAGAAAATAAGGATGCGAAAGAGAAAGAGAAATAGAAATATAAATAGAAAGCAGAACGTGTTTGGAGAAAATAGAAAAAAAATCAATCTATTTTTATGATTCGTCGTTCGAAAGCTCTGCACAGTTTCGGATTGGATTAAATCGTATTGGAAGAGAGGCAAGCGCTCCGAAAAAAGCGATTCGACTTCCGATGGATTCGCGGATTTATTTGATTAGGCGATTTATTTCTTCTTCACTTTTTTCTCTTTGCTTCATATTTCATTATTATGACGCACGAATGATTCGGTTTTTTTCTTTTTGCCCCCCTTATTTTTAACTTTGGTCAAAGGAACTTTTTCGAAGCGACAAGCAAGAAATTTTTTTTTGCTATTCAAGCGGCGCACGGTGGTTATTTGGTGGTAAAAATTATCCATTTTCAACGATTTTGATGAAACTTTTATTTTTTCTTAATTCCATTAATTTAAACCTAGATGCCAAATTTGCTTATTCTAGGAGACTTCCTTCTACTTTTTGCACAGAAATGTATGAAACCAAACCACTGTGCGTTCGCCCTTCAGAATCCAAAAAAAAAAAACTGGTCTATATTTGCACGGGCAGCGCAAGAATATGGATATAAGAAAACTAAAGCGGAAAACAGAAGGCAATAATTGTTTGTCGAAAGCAAAAGAAAGATACCCAGAAAGAAATACAAAAGGCAGAGAGGGAGAGAGAGAGAGAGTCCCATTGAGAGATTTAAATGCTTTTATAGTAAAGCTATGAACTCTGAAGAAGAGTGAATAAAACGATTGAAATTGATGAAAATCTATAAAGAAGCTTAACAAAAAAGAAAACGAGATGATAATAAAGTGCTCGCAACGAATACGGCAAACGCTTCTCAATCGAAGCATGTAAGTCTATTATAAGGAAAATAATTTTTTAAAAGCCTCAATTCAGCTCTCAAGCTATGGCCGTGTATAAAAAAGTTTTTTTTTTATACTTTTTAAGAGACCAAAGACAAGTGAAGTAAGGAGGACGCAATGGCTGACGGTTCGGCTATTGAAATCTTTCAACAAAGTCAACAGAATTGGTCTATACACTCGAGTGCAAAGGCTTTAAGTGCTCCGAACGAGGCATACACTCAGTGAGGCATTGAGGCATTCAAATATTCAGGGATATTTCCCCCGGTTGCACTCATATTTACATACACATACATATATATACAGAAGCGCTGTGGCACATTGCCTGAATTGGTATGGTGGCCGGAACTGGGCATTCAATGTCGTGTTCGACTTCGACTCCGGCTCCGGCTCCAGCTCCGGCTCTGGCTTCGACTATAGGCATTCAATTTACGGCATTACATTGCCATGAATGTAACAACAACACATAGACGTTTACGTCAGCCTTACCGTCACCGTCACCGTCAACGTCAACGACGACAGCAACGCACATAAAGCAATTGCACTTTGCATACGAAATGTGATGTGAAAACACAGAGGAAAACAGATGAAGAAGCCGAACACGGGTAAGAGGAGCAGAAAAGAATAAAGAAAAATACAAGAAGGCATTTATTTCTAAGGGGGGGCAAGGGGGACTGCTTAAATGCTGAGTAAGAAAAGAGTTAAGCACTCCCCCAATGCCTGAAGATCTTAAAGATTTCTTTTGGATATATTTTCCACGGGCTTAGAGGGACGTACAAAACAACAACAACAAAAACCTTAACAAAGGCAACGGCAACGACGATGACGACGACGATGAATCGATAAGCGCAATGAAAGGATGACAGACAGCTATTTTCTTGAATATAAATGAGAAGCTAAAATGGGAACTGGGAAATGGGAAAACACAAAACGTGAATTGAAAGCACCACCACCACCACCACTACCACTACCACCACCATCATCATCGTCATCATGAGAACCAGCCCAGCAACAAAAACAACACCACCTTTGCCTTGAGTTTTCAATTTGCCTTCGGAATATTGAGCACACTTCCTTAGTGTTCCGTCTTTGGAGCGAGCGTTACTCACAGCCTATAGCCCATCCCGTCGCCGCCATCACTGGTCTAATGGCATTTTGCGCTTTATTAATAATTGGAAAATTTAAATTTGCGAGCCAACACAGAAGGCCCACCTCCCCATACCCATATCCATTGAGTGAGTGAATCAACTCTTTCCAATTTTCATTGCTTTATCGCGTTATCGCCGCTTATGGATTTATATAAGTCGGAGTGTTCAAAGCGAGAACTAAATTATTACATTGAGTGGGGATGTGGGGCAGAAGCTTATGGGTCGGATTGGCTGAACTTTGTCGGTGGGGAGGGGTGCACGGGGCACGGAGGGTGTACTTTTAAGGCGCAGTTAACACCATTTTTACGGCGTTTTGGGCCGATGGCAGAGCCCAAGTTGAAGTGCGTGCGTACAAGCTCTTAGCTTTAAGTGCTAAAATCGTTCATTTGCATTTCAAGAACGAAAACACGCTTAAACATATACATTTACACATATACATATATATATATATATATATATATATATATATATATACAGAAATGATTTCTAAACTATTCGTTCAGTTTTTTTACAGGTGTTGCGCGCTACTCTAAGCCACCGAACCAAACCGAACCGGATCGAACCAATCGAAATGAAAACTATTCTTAAATTAGAAACATCACGTCAATGTCAGACAAGAATCGGGCGAGGAAGTGAACGAGAACGAGGACGAAGACGCCAAGCAACAACGACAAGAAAATTGTGTAAAGCTATTTTTAACGCCTTTTTATTTTATAGAATAAAGCAATTTTCATGTGCCCCGAAAGAGATTGAGAGGGCGAGTGTGGAAAGCCGATAAGTTTGGAGTGCACGCAAAACATGCAATGCAATGCATTAATTTATCAAAATAAAATCCGAGCATTTGAATTTGCAAAACAATAATCAAATCCATTTTAAAGCTTTTGTTTTTTTTTTGTTTTGTTTTGTTCTGTTTTGAAAGGTATTAAATTCTCCATCAAGGAATTCCGTTCGTAAAAACTTTTTATGGAGATATTTTCAAACATTTTCAATTAATAATCTTTTCCGTTTTAGTTTTCATATGTGCTAAGCCCTTAAAATATGCTTCTAAAATATTTAAATACTTATTCTTCTCTGGCCAATCTGGGGTAATCGTTTTCGAATTCGATTCAATTTTTCATATTCGCATTTGTGGTGTGTGTGTAAATAAGACTTACCTAAAACGAAAAGAAAAGAAATTTTCATATGAGTAAATATGAATTTGAATTTGTAAATCTTTAATAATTTTTGATTTTATACTTAAATAAATATTTATTATCATTAAGACATTGTTTTATTAGTGAAAATGGACCAACAAATGCACAAAAACACATGGACGTATGAAGCGTATGAAGCGTATCAGCAAACTCAGCAGTATGAACGGAAGTCCTAGGGTGACTAGGATCAATTAGAAGAGCATTACTGAAATTGTTACAAAAGGCACCAAAACGGTCAGATCTGGAAGTACTTCAATGTGTCGAATCCGTGTCGACACTGTGTCTACACTGTGCCTACACTGTGTCTACACTGTGTCTACACTGTGTCTACACTGTGTCTACACTGTGTCTACACTGTGTCTACACTGTGTCGTACACTGTGTCTACACTGTGTCTACACTGTGTCTACACTGTGTCTACACTGTGTCTACACTGTGTCTACACTGTGTCTACACTGTGTCTACACTGTGTCTACACTGTGTCTAAACTGTGTCTACACTGTGTCTACACTGTGTCTACACTGTGTCTACACTGTGTCTACACTGTGTCTACACTGTGTCTACACTGTGTCTACACTGTGTCTACACTGTGTCTACACTGTGTCTACACTGTGTCTACACTGTGTCTACACTGTGTCTACACTGTGCTACACTGTGTCTAGAATGTGTCTAACTGTGTCTACACTGTGTCTAGAATGTGTCTAATGTCTAGAATGTGTCTACATTATGTCTACATTATGTCTACACAGTGTGTACTCCGTGTGTACTGTGCTGGGAGGTAGCTTCCCTTAAACTTTCCGTTTGATGTGATTAAAAATTGAAAGATTCTATTTCTGACTAATCCCAGAGTAAGTTGTTAGGGAGTAGCACCAGTGATGGAAAAATAACAACATGGTAGGACGAGTAGTTAAATCATTCCAATTGAAAATTGAATGTTTTCTAGTGTAAAAATTTGGATTTTCTTTGATTCTTTTAAGTCATTCGAAAGTCATTGTTTTTGAATTTGTAACAAAGTACAGTAGCGTAGTGAGGGGGTAGAAACAAGGGGGCAATCGCCCCGGGCGCCAAATCATATTTCAAATTTTATGAAGGTTTTTATTGAGGCAGTGATAAGGTGGGCATCTTCCTGACATTTGCCCATCGCCGGCCGAAATGTCTCGCTACGCCACTGACAAAGTAAAATCGTTTCTGACATAAAACAAAATTTTTGACGGGTGCAGTGATAAGATGTGACATCTTTGAGATTTTCTTGAAAATTACAACAAAAGCTGTTCACTAAGTAAATAATTGGAGTATTCATAGCCTGTCGTTCTGCATCTTGCTCTCTCTCTCCTCACTCATCTCTCTCACTTTCTCTCTCACTCTGCTTTTTAACTCTCTCTCTCTATCTCTCGCTTTGTTTCCCAAATGCATCCTTCCCTATTTTTGTATTAGTTAATTTCGTCTTCGTTAGAAATTCGATATTATTTTGGAGCTGTCAGCAGAATTCTTCAAAAACAAAAATTGAAAAAAATTTAACTATTTGTATTTATATTGAAAAGGTAAACGATATGAAAGTAGAAGTAAGTATAAAAGGAAATACGATATATCGATGAAGATATCAATTTTCTATGTTTTTTCTCCTCTCTGTTCCTTTGTTTTTTTTTTTAGTTATTAATTTTTTTCTTCCTTTTTTTTTTTTATTAAAAATTATAATTTTGCATGTAATGCGAAGTTCATCCTAAAAGTGTGCTAAAATATTTAGCACCAAAATGTGCTGCACCCAAAGAATTTTGTATGCATTTCGAAAGTATGTATTTAAGCATGACGGAAATGCAAATTTCCGCGTGGCGTGTGTCTGTATTGTATGTACATGTATATAAATAAATACATATGTGTGTGTGTGTGTTTGTTATTTTTGGGTAAATTTGTGTTATTGCTTGAATTTCGAAAATTTATTTACGAAATTTTGCTGAAACATCAAGCGCAACAGTCAGCGTTGCATAAATGATTACGGCAAATGGTCGATATTGAGCAGAGAATTGGCAAAGTGCTCCGGCAGGAATGCCAGTGCCCAGTTTTAAGCGTCGGACGTACAATGTACAATAATGGAGGGCGATATTCAACCAAGTTGGCGCCATTGCCTCCTCCCACTCCCACTGCCGCTGTTAAGTGAGTGTAGTAATGTATTTATTTATGCATTTTCAGATGCAATGTACACAACAGAGGCATAGCGATGGGTGCGGGTACGGACACTGTTATAGGGGTACAAAATAAAACTGCTCTGGAAATGGTTATGACACACGAAAACCGTATTCTCTCTCATACACCTTAACATACACATAGATAGACATAAAATTGACAAGCTCAAATATTTCCGCAAATGGCTGGCGGAATGTGTACGCAAATCGTTTAAATGCACAACAACTAGATGCTGAAAGCTGAGTGTTTGGTATGTAACACAAACACCACACAACACAGTCGGTTCATTCAGTCATGGAGTAAGTAAGTGTACGTTTGATTTCATTCCGTATACCGCCAGCCACTCTACGAGTATATTCCATAGTTCGATTCAATTCAATCCCCATTTCTGTTCACACGGGCCGAGACTTGCCACAGTTTTGCTGCGGCTGCTTCTATTGCTCCAACTGCTCCTGCTGCATGTCACTTAGTCAGCTCATGCTCGCATAGTTAAGGCATTTAACAGCCAGCCTGCGTTTCACTGTGTCATCCACGTTGCCAGAATGACAGCCGAATAAAGGCAAAAATCGAACGAACGAACGAGCGAACGAGCGAACGAAGCAGGATCGCCAGTCAGCTATTGCGACTGATTTAGTACAGGTAAAAACTCGAAGCACTTAATGCAATTTGCATACATTCAATGCTTTTCGGCCATGCTTTTTATAAATATCCAAACAAGCACACGCACGCTCCCATGCAGCCATCCATTCACATGCACATATGTATGTATGTTTGCCTCTTTGCCTATGCTCGTGCCGAGCATTTCTCGTTTCGCTTATAATCGCATCAAGGAGCATTTTCACCAAATTACGATTGAAAGCTAGTAAAAGTTTTATGAAACAACAGCAGGAAAGCAGAAGGCAAAAAGCAGAAAGCACAAGCAACAAAATCCTCCCTCGCTCGAAATCAGAAAGCATTACCCAAAATAAAAGGGTTTTAGGAAAATTGATCAATTTTTTTTCTCATAATTTTTGAATTATTTTTCTTTTCTCCTTTTCCATTTTTTTTTTTTTTTTTTTTTTTTTTTTTTTTTTTTGGGCAATCACTCCACTTCATTTCATTTGTACGCTTTAGAATTGATTGGTAGCAATTTTGTTAACTCTTTTCTTCCATTTTTCATCGTCTCTTCAATTTTCCTCAATTTACTTGAATTTTTTTTTTTTTTGGTTTTTTCTTTGTTTCTTTGTTTTGTGTAAGGGAATGGAAATCTTCTCAACATCAACATTCAGCATAGTCTCGGTCTATTTTCAGTTCAGTTCAATTCCGTTCAATTCAGTTTCGTTGATGGATTGCTTTCTTCTTTTCATTCTTTCATTTTTATTTGTTTCTTTCTGTAAGTTTTTGTTTTGTTTCCCCCCCCCCCCGTTTAAAATGCATGAAAAAAGGTTTTTCTTTTTGATTTTTCGCTCATCATTTTCACTTTCCATAGTCTCTAATATATTGTGTTTTTTCGGCACTTTGCGGTTGAGTGTAGGTGGCGCTGTGTGGCGTGTATATGAGTGTGAGAGTGTGAGTTTTAAATGTATGATTGTATTCGTGTTAATTACGGCGCCATTGCGAGAACCTAGTTTAACAAATCCTCGGCAGACGTGCTAAATCGAAATCGGGATTGATTTTTCAATTTTTAATCATTATTGACTTATTATTCTGCAATGTTTGATTGTTGGTCATTAAGATGGCAAACAATAATTTAAAAACAAATCCGAATTACTTATTTAAGATAAGTTATTCCAAAAAAAATTATCAGAAAATAATCCCATCTAAATTATGATTGGAATTAATTTTGCACGGATTAGTTGAAAATATAATTATTTCTTAATTAATGAGTATGTGAAAACCGAGTGCATGACGAATTAAAATTGAAAACATTCCGACGTCGATATTTTCCGACAGAATTCCATCTTCCGTGTGAATACCCACCCCTATAATTGTATTAAATTCACGTCCCTTAAAAAAAAATTTAAATAACTAGTAAGGGAAATATACATATAAGTATATCAATAATCAGGAGTGTCATGGACACCAATCGTTCTCGCAATCGATTTTAAGATAATCATTTATTTTGTGCAATTGCCTTGGAAATCGATTATGGAGTTTAGTAACGGCTTTGCTTTCGATAATGATACCGTTACCAAAACCCATATTCGAATTCTAAGACACCTGCAGAAAAAAAATTACGATTTAAAAATCAATTCCGAAAACGATTAATTCCCATGACACCCTTCAATATTTATTATAAAATTTTGTAGCATACTTATGCCCGAATTCATCAAGCTATTTAAATAAAATTTAATGTCGAATTCTTTAAAAAAAAAATTCAATTTTTATTTAAATAGCTTGGTGAGTTCGGGGGTTAATGTTGGAGAATCGTTAAAGATCCGACAGAAAAACATTTAAGCAAAAGATTTCTCAGAAATGATCAATGCTTGACTATCATTTCCGGTACAATTAAAAATGGCTAAATGTCTTCTGGGAGCGATTTTTTCGAAGTAGGAGTTTAGCAGTCAAAATCGAACTTGTTTTTTCCCCCTCCTTTTATTATAATTTAATTGTTATGATTAGAGCGTGTATTTTTAAGCATTTATAAAATTGAAGCGTACTTTATGGGGCAAAAAATTTGTTCAATTTACATAAAGTTAAGATTCAAATCGATTTTTAGCCTATTAAAGACTTTTTCAAAGCTAGGAAATCCCCTTGAAGTTCAAATTCGCTACTTATTTCCAAAATGGTGATAAGAAAAAAAATATTCCGCCCACAAAGTATGCTTCAAATTTATAAATGCTTAAAAATACACGCTCTAGTTATGATTAACAGAAAAATACAAAAAAATAGAATTTAAGTAAGTTTTCTAAGTTTTCCCTTACATTGTATGTTATCCTTTTTTGAATGGACATTCGATTCCGCTTCGAATTTCTTTTCTTAAACGTTGCAGCAACGCATTAAGAAAACAAGCCTTATTCTTCGATCGCTCGTAATAGTTTTTCCGAATGCAGATGCTGCTACAGCATTTCCAATGGAATCGGCACAATATGCATTTGCATACTTATAGGGGCTTTCTGGTTCTGTCTCTGTCTCTGCCTATGGATTTGGTCCTGTTTCTATTTCTGGTCCTGGTTCGTTCGTGTGCTCTTGCTGCTTTATGCAATTCGGTCTAATTGTTTAAACAAAACTGTTGGTTTTGCATACTGAATGTTTACCAAATACCGGTACAACAGCTATATTGTACAATGGTTCTGTCTGTCTGTCAAGCTCTGTCTATCTCTCTGTGTGCGTGCGCGCGTGCAATTGTGTTAGAATGCACTTCAGTCGCTTCTACGACTTGTATTTACATAAATGAATATGAACCCGGTTGGAAATGAAACATTGTAGCCGAATTTTCAGCCGTGAATATAAACATGGAATGGAATGGGATGGAATGGAATGGAATGGAACGAACGGAACCTATCAGCATACATGGATTTACAAATGTACTATATGCGTGTACCCAGTCTAAGGTACCTGTCAGTCCTAAGGACAATAGGGAAATAATGATGTTGATAGCGCTGATGATGACATGTGCGCTCAGTAAATACAAACAGAATAGATTGCGGAGACATGTGCTTGTCCGGATCTCGAGTATATGGCTCATGTGTGCGGATGTGCGTGCGAGTGTGTGCGTGTTCTTGGGCATGCAAATTTTCAAAACAGCGAATAGCGAAGCGCTTACGCCTGTGTGTATGTATGTTTAAGTAGAGAATAATGGAGACGGCATTTGTTAACAAAACAACAACAACAACAACAACAGAAAAAAGTAAATAAAAATGAATGAATAAAAACTGAAAATACATATTTTTTAAATTAAAATTCAGAAAAATAAAAGACTTTGCCTTAACTGTCCCAGTAATCCATACATGCACACCCATCCATATGTCCTATGATAACGAATTTCCCTTTAAGAAAATTTCTCAAACGACCAAATAATCTTAAAGATCCTTCTCACGCTGTGCTCCTCGCACTATGACCCTTGATGGCAACAGTTAATGGGCATATAAATGCAATCAACACAAATGCTGATGCATTTATCCCCATCGAATGATGGACAGACACCAGCAATCGCTCAAGCTCAGCTGGGGGTATGGCCACTAAATGGCAGAACATTATACGACTGCGGATGCCGCTGCATTCACGTACACGCAAATCGGTATAATGAGTACGTGCGTATTAAGACAAAAGGCCTTCCAGCCATTGCCGTCGCCTTGCCTCCCATCATTTGCAAGTGCGAATCGCTTTGTTTCCTTTTCTGTTTCTGCTTCTGTTTCGGTTTCTGTTTCTGTTTCGGTTGATGCTGCATTTATGTGCATTCATCGGTGGCGTACACTCGTGCACTCGCACATTTGAACATTCACACAAGCACGCACACAGCATGCCGCATTTCGTACACTGCACGCACGCACGTACACAGATAAACGAATTCAGACACTTAAATAATTCAGCGCAAATAGAGAATGATGTGTGCAACATAATAATAATGCCGTTTTTGCTCATTTGCATTTTAATAATAAGTAATAATAAAAATAAAAATAAAAATGAACATAATAATAATACTGGCTGCCGTATATTGCATCTATTATCAAGCAGGATCAAACATACCATCACATGCAGAAGGCAGAAGACAGAAAGCAACTAGCGGCGGCAATCTGAAACATTTTGTATCACGTCAGTTGTGCAATTCAGCCGAATGCAATGGCAACAGCAATGCAACGCTGCGACGATAGCACCATCAATAACGGCATAAAAGCAAAATCTACGCGTCGCATCATTGTCGTCTTTTGTCAGGCATATTTATGCCATTTTCATTTTCATTTGCGTTCGTCTGCGTAGCCGTCCGTCCGTCCGTTTCCCTCCCTTCTCCTCCTCCTCTACCTCGTGATTTGATTGTGGTGACTTTTTTGTATTTCTTTTAATGCTTTGTTACGATCCTGGAGCCCAGCAGCTCATATGTTCATGTCAGTGATTGCAATAGACACATGCGGCACACATTACACATGCTTCTTGCTAACCGTCAACACACGCATGCATGCACATGTCACGAGCAGGCGAGAAGGACTAATGCGACAGCATAACTAATTACCTTATCTGTGTTATGAATTTCAAAGTCGCCAAGTCACTTGTTTTCCTTGGTCCTTGTATTTGCTGTCTCGCTCTTGAAAATCGCGGCGATAAACGATTATTTTTGTATTTATATTGTACCTCGTTTCATGTCGCTTTTTTTAAAGAATCATAGTGAGGTCAAATGAAACACACGCGAAAACCACACATTGACCTTCCTTGACTATCAAAGATGACATAAGCGATCACACTTTTTGACATAAATCGAATATGCTGTTATCAATGGAATTACCATCACCATACGATATTTTGTATAAATACATTCATGGCGATTGGATCTTTTATCTTTTTTATAGAATTCTATTTCATTGTTTTTATTTCCTGTTTTTTATTTTTTCAATTTACTTCTTTATTTTTAATTTAAGT
The DNA here is from genome assembly GCA_020466095.1 of Chlorops oryzae. Classification (NCBI taxonomy): domain Eukaryota; kingdom Metazoa; phylum Arthropoda; class Insecta; order Diptera; family Chloropidae; genus Chlorops; species Chlorops oryzae. The sequence goes on from CM035806.1 coordinate 161,350,348, forward strand.
ATTTTTCGATTTTTAGTTTTATTTAGAATTGTTAAATTCTTAAGCCTTTTATTTTGAAATTTAAAAAAATGTATTTTACTTAACAAAATTTTTTAATTATTCATTTTTTAAATTCTAAGTATTTATTTTTTTTATTTTAAATTTTATTTCGAATTCTAAAATTTTTAAATCTATTTTTTTAATGTTTTAATATTTATAATAATGATTTTTTTTTAAATTATTTTATTTAATTTATTAATTTTATTATTTTCTTAATTTTTAATTTTTAAATTTTTTAATTATTTTATTTTTAATTTATGTAATTTTATATACTTATCCCTTATTCATAATAAATTTTAAGTTTAAAACATTGTTTAAATTCAATTTTTGTATGGAAGTTTGAAATTCGCCGAAATACGTATAGAATATACAAAATAAAGCGATTGAAATAAAAGCGAAAATTCCGGACCGTTTTCACTTAAAAGTTTTTCAACGCAGCAGACAATGTTTTAAATTTAAAAATTTGATTATGAATAAGGGGGTTAATATACAATTGTTTTATTTATTGTTAGTTGTTTATTTTTAATTTTTTAATTCATAATATTTCTCATTGTTTTAAAGTTTATTTTATTTTTAATTTATCTATTTCTCCATCTTTTTTTATTTATTTTTATTTTAAAAATTTTTAATTTTATTTTAAAAATTTTTAATTTTATTTTTAAAAATTTTTAATTTTATTTTAAAATTTTTAATTTTATTTTTAAAATTTTTAATTTTATTTTGAATTTTAAATTTAAGTTTTTAATTAAAAAAATTTTTTTTTATTTATTAAATTATTAAATTAATTTCACTTTATATTTTCTTTTTGCAAATTTTTCAAATTATTTTAATTTAATTAAAAAAATTGTAATTTGGAATATTTTATTTTGTAATTTCTTTGATTTAATTTTAAATTTAATTTAAGTATTTTATTTTTAATTTATCAATTGAAACATTTTTTGTCAATATTTTGGTTTTTCAGTTTGGTAAGTATATTTTAAATATATTAGTTTTTAAAGTTTTAGGTATACAAGACTTTTTAAAATTTTTTTTAAATGTTTTTTTTTCTAGTTGGTTTTTGTTTTCTTGTTTTTTTAATGGAGAATATAATTTTGGCCTTAAGATTCCAAAGCACGACAATCCACGACAGCCTTCCACTCATTTCAAGATAATCCTACCCTTAAAGACCAAAAAAAAGTAATTGGAATAGAAGAAGGCAAGCAGCGTCCTTCAAGATGACATGCGAACAGAACAGGCACATAGCACAAAATCCTCTAAGTTTTACCAATGAATTGATCTGATAACTTTTTTCAGACAGGAGACTATTTTCATACGGAATCAATGCGTGTGTGCGTGTGGTGTGTGTGTGTGTGCGTGTGTACGTAAATATGTTTCCTTAGTCCTTTCTTTGATTAACTCTGAATAGAATCGAGTAAGCTAGTCCCCAGAAGAAACAATAGAATTTCGGTCTTATCTCCATGGTCTATCGTTTATAGGAAACGTTTTGGTAAATATTTGATATCGTAGTGATTGTAATTGTTCTAAGGACTAGCTTGCTTGTTGTTGTTATTTTTGTTGATGTCGTTGTGTTTTTCCAGTTAATTTCGAGCCCTTCTATGAATATCCAACTATTGTGTTGTGTGCTGAGTTTTCTCTTATGTAATCATTTATACTTCAAATAAAGATATGCATATACACATAAGTACATATATCGATATGCCTTCGGGAGCGAAGGATACCAAGAATAACTTGGACAAACGACAAAGCAAAACAATACAAAACAGAGCAAAACAAAATAAGAGAAAACAAGAAGAAAATATAAAAAATAAACATTAAATTACATGCACACACACACTGGACAATAAAAGCACAAAATAGCAATAATAAATGTCAATAAGGGAACAACAAAAAAAAAAAAAAAAACAAAACAAAACAAAAACATACAAAAAATAATCAAATCAAAATAAAAAAATTAAATAAAATAAAAAAAAGAAAGAAATAAAGCAAAAAAAAAAAAACAAATATTTAAACGTACATTTCCAGTTTAAGTTCATATGGAAGATAGGATCTTAGAATTGGGAAGCAAAAAGGACAAGAGAGAAATTTCAGCACGTTGAATTTTCTCCTAGCTAAGACTCAAAAGCTAACGATTCAAAGGTAATCATATTTCCTTTTATTTTATTCATTTTAATTGTTGTTGTTATCTTTGTTGTTGTTGCTGTGTTTTTTGCATTGCTGCTTGTGGCTTCAATTTCAAAGTTTCCATATTTCTCGTACAATATTTAACCCACCCAGACAGGATGATGTTACGTTTTTGTTTAACAAAATATTTTAATTTTTGTACAAGAATATTTTATTTAAATTTTGAATGTGAAAATTACAGGGAAAATCCTTCGATTCTATTCAAAGACTATTACATTCAAAAAGTATTTGAAGAAAATATTGGATTTTCATTTTCACACTTCACCAAATGCTAAAAAAAAACCAGACAGACGGACAGACGGATAGACCGGACAATAATTAAGAATAGACAAGAATGTTTTGAAATATATGAAATTGAGAATCAAAATTGCCTTCGTTTATTACCGTTTTTCGGAATAATCAACGCAACAACAACTGCTACAACAATAAAGAGGAATTTTGTGATTTTATTTCAGAGAATTTTCATTTAGAAAAGAAATTTTCCCAGCATTTTTGTTTCGTAAGAAATCAAATTACACATCCTTTTAATGGTTCTCAGATTTTCTTAATTATACCCGAAATAGGTACTGTTGTGTCAAGCGTATATCTGTAGCATATTAGATACCATTATAAAAAATATGTTTAGAGGAGCTCAGCGTCACCTTGCTATCAGTCTCGTTCTTTATACACCTCCCTCTCCATGTGTCTTCCCCTATATTTACCACCACCTGATTCAACCTACTTATTCCACCTCCTTCTTTCTAGCTCTCTCAATCTTGCTCTCTCTCTATCAACGTCTCTCTAGCAAAGGCTTTCATTATCGACCAATTTTTTTTTTGGAATTTTTCTGTTATCGACCTCTTCCTATATCGAATTCTTTCTTTATCCATCTATATATGTATGTATATAAATAAATGTTAACCTTCGCTTCTATCTACCTTTCTCTTTCTAACTCTCTCTTTTTAGACCTAGATCCTAATTTCTACCTTTCTATATCGACCTATCTCTATGGACTTCTCTCTTACTACATCTCCCTATCTACGTCTCTCTATTTGACTCTCTCTATCGACCTCTCACTATCAATGTCTCTCAATTGACCTCTCTCTTTGTTCCTCTCTCCATCGATATAAATATCTCTTTATATCTATCTCACTTTCCCTCTACCTCTCTTCTACCTGCCCCACTCTCTCCTCTCCCTCTGAATCTACCTCACTCTACTCTCTATTTACCTCTCTATCTACCTCTCTACTGTCTCTCAATCTATCTCTCTATTTATCTCTCTATCTCTCTCTATCTATCTCTCTATCTAATTCTCGATCTTATTCTTTATCTACCTCTCTATCTACTCTCTATCAACCTCTCTCTTTTTCTATCTTCCTCTCTCTTTCTCTCTACCTACTTCTCCATTCTTCCCTATCTACTTCTCTCTTTTTCTATGTACCCCTCCTCTCTCTCTCTCCTCTCTCCTCTCTCTCTCTCTCTCTCTCTCTCTCTCTCTCTCTCTCCTCTCTCTCTGTCTATTTCTTTTCTCTCAATCTACCTCGCTTTATGCATCTACCATACGTTTATCTCCTTCGTAAGTTCCTCTCCACACTGTAGCGATCTATCTTCGGAGAATTTTCCTTTTCCGGCGTTTCCTAAAAGAGAATTTATTTTGCAATCTCTGCATTTCATAAAAACTCAAAAACTCATTTCGCTTAAAAGAAATTCTTTCTCTCGCCGAAAACACACACGCAATCAATCCTAACTTCGCTCTAAGGACATTATACGAGTAGCAAAAAAAAAAAAAATTTATAATAAATTTTAAATATTAAAGCAAATTTAGCGAAAATTCTGCTGAAACCCACATTTTCTTTTCGACTATGGGATTTTTCATTTTCTATTTTCGCTGATGGAAGTCACATTGAACTTTACATTGAACGAAGAACAGAGAACAAGGAATACTGGGATTGAACACAGAAATTCGTCCTTTTGGTAACGGGGCAAACGACATGGGAGAGATGAAGGAAAAATTTGAATGACACCAGCAATGACAACATGCACAGAAGTAGCAGCAGTGGCAGCAGCAAAAAGGAAAAAGGAAAAAAGGAAGATGCCGAACTGATGACGGCGAAACAAACGTTTATCAACACTTCTTTTGCGATTCCACACCAACCGCCGCAAGGAGAGTGTTGTGTAGAAAAGCGAAAAAGTAGAAAAAAAAAAAAAAATCAAAAGGAAGGAAGAAAAAAAAAAATTTCAATGTCATTCGTGTGAAAAGTAGAAGCAGTCCGTAAAATGAGGAAACACAGAGGAACGTGTCCTTTGCAAATATTGAAAGCTATACAGCTAAGACAGGCAAACAGATAGACGACAACGAGGTAGCGAGACAGTGAGGCAGCGAGAGCGAGGAAACGACAGAACGAGACAGCTCACCAGACAGCCAGACGACCGACCCGACTCTCTGTGTTTAACTTTTGATGGGCAAAGTGAGAGAAGCTTTTCCGACGTTCATGTTCAAAAAATTTTGAACGTCTCATTTCTTAATGTTATGTTGTATTGTTTTTTTATTGGGCCCTATTTCGTAAATGGCGGGCCGTCTTTTCCCGATAATACAATTTCTTCTGAAGCACCTCAAAAAGTGTGGTTTTAAATGAATATTTTTGAGCACATTTTTACGTCGAATTCCACTTCTGTTTTTCGTTTAAATGGAATTTCGCCTTTCATTCTTAAAAGCTTTTTTTTTACGCTCGCATTTTTTCACAACATTTTTCGACCCGAGACTGTTCGGTTGCCCAGAAAAAAAAAAACAAAAATGGCGGGAGAGAATACGCTCACGCACTTTATTTCATCGCAACGCAAGCAGCACACCCACGTACTTACATACGCATCCAAAACCCCTTGAAAATCCATTGGCCTTTGCGGATTGATTTCATGGAACAATTCGTAACTCGATTTTTGGTTTCCACAATTTTCGAAAATTCATTCTTCTTCTTTACATTTCTCCTCGTCCTTCCCACATTCCTTGCTTGTGTGGCCTACACATTTTCTTAACGTTCGCAACATTTAAATTGAAAGCGCTTCAAACGATCCATTTTTATTTGAAATGAGTTGCTGCGGCGGCGGCGGCGGCGTTTCCATCACTCCTCCTCATGTATTTCTAGCTCTCGTGTTCCCTCTCGCTACCCGCTGCCGCCTTGACGAAGCTGCTCACTTCTAGTGATTCACAATTTGGCTGAATTTGAAGCGTTGTCCTTCGAGAGTTCAGCAAACATTTAACTGATTGCATGGGTGTCCTCCCCTCCTCACCTTATCGCTCTCGTTCGCTCCCTGTGTGCGATAGCACATTTTTTTTGATGTGTGCTATTTGGCATTTTCGTGTGTTGGTGTGTGTGTGTGTGTGTGTGTGTGTGGGTACGCCACAGATCTTCTGGAGGATTTTGAAACGCTCCCTCGGATCATTGCAACCTTTTTCCTTGATTTTTTGATTTGCAATACACCTGGGATTTTTGAATTGCTTCGGATTGCTTCGTATTGCTTGACTGACTGAGTGACTGACTGACTGACTGGCTGACTAACTAACTTGGGTAAATGTTCGGCAGCAATCGTCGTGCTCGTCAGTTGAAGAAGCATAAGTTGTCAGGAGAAGACGAAAAGAGCTAAGCGGAGCGTCAAGAGTCGATACTCGAGAGCGCAGAGCAAAGGGGAAACGTTTCTGGCTGCCAAGAAAATAAATTGTCTGTGCGTGCGGTAATTGTAAATTACATTTTCCAAAATCGTGCCAATGTAAAAGCGAAAGCGCGTATGTGTGTGTGTGTGGGTGTGTGTGCGTTCGCAAATGTATGTTTCTGTGTATCTGTGTGTGCAGCCTATATCATTTATTGTGTGAAAAGTAACAACCACAACCTGATCTCGTACAATGAAATGACTTGATTCGAATCGAATCGAATCGAATCGAGTTGGGTCGAGTTGAACTGAGCTGAGTTGAGCTGAGCTGACTGGAGTAGAGTAGAGTAGAGTGGAGTGGAGTTGAGTTGATTTGTGCCTAGCCGAACTAAGCCGAATCGTTATGTAACCGAACAGAACTAAGCACAGTGCCGTAACTCACCTTAAGGGAAATGAAATGAACGGAGAAAAGAAAAGGAAGCGAAGGAAAGACGAGGGAGGAAAAGCGGAAAGTATCGTAACGAAATAAATCGAATTGGCTTCGAATTTTCGACGATTTGCCTGGATTTCGACGTGTTCGAGCCGGTTTTTTTTTTTTTTTTTTTGTTTTTGTCAGGGAGGAGGATGAGGAAGGGGGTTTGAATTGAGGGAAGTTTCGCTTAGTCGATAGGAGATTTGATATAGTGTCAGTTAATTGGCTACCCTGGGACTTGACGTTCCATTGGCAATGTGTGGAAGCAATAGTAGAAGCATGAGTAGAAGCAAAGAACAGTAAGGCAGCTGCTGTTAGGAATGCTATTGCCGCCATGAATTAGACAACCAAAAATTGTAATGCCAGCCACAATTGTATCGGGTATCGGGCATAGAGGAGAAGAGGAGAAGAGGAGAGAGCTGTGCTTAATAATATGGTGTGATGATTAGGCAATGCGGTTACCCCAAAAGGAATTTAATAAGACGAAAGCCCATAAATCAGTCTCAAAAAGTGTGGCGCGAAGGCACTTATTATGCACGGCAATACATCAATGTTAAAGCATATCAGAGCCTTTTTTGGTGTTTAACGCGAAATGTATTAGTTTTTGTGCAAATCTTGTAACAGTAGAATTAAGCTCGGAGATATAGAAAACTTTCATATATAAATGATCAGGATCAAAAACTGAATCGATTTAAACATGTTGGTCAGTTCGTCTGCGGTTCGTCCGTCTGTCCGCTGTCGGTGGTCCGTCCGTCGTAGTGTCGGATTTTGCCACGCTGGACCAATCAAGTCGAAATTTGACACACAGGTAAGTATCGGCGATACCAGTTAGATCATAGTAAAAATGGAAGACATCGCCCAATGCCACGGCACAAATGGATAATGTTTTTCAGTAAAATGCTTGTAAACATTCGAACCATCAACACATTCCATTAATTTTGGTACTGGTACTACGAAATTGTACATATCTGGCAGGAGGACTCCTCGAGGCACGCCCATAAAATAAGCGAAAATTAGGGCTTATAGTAACTTGTGAAATAAAGGTGTAGAAGCTTCAAATTCGCAGCATAGGTTACCAAGGCAAATGAAAGAGTGTAGAACAAAATTTATGTAGGCCCGCCACTGCCTCGTCCACAAAGTATGGAATTTTCATAATTCGAAGTAAAAGGCAGTACAAGCTTCAAATTCGCAACATAGGTTCACCAAGGCGAAGAAAGGTGTAGGGAAATAATTATGTTGCCCTCATCTGCCATGCGTCCCCAAAAGGAAGTAAAAACATAGTGCGCTCATAATGTCACGCTGGGTATTGTCAAAGCGGGCTTGACCGACTTTAGCTCTTACTTGTTTTTTTAAATTTGTTCTTTTTTTTTTTTTTTTTTTTTTTTTTTTTTTTGAAAAGAAAAAGAACATAGGATTGCTTCGATTGTTGCGAGTGTGAAGGTTATATTTATGTATTAAATACGCAAACAGGAAGTTAAAAATACATCGAGGAAAAAATATGGAAGCATACCTATTGGGGCATGTTAATAAAATCGTTTTCTACATTGTACATATGTGCGATCCCATTGACCTTATGTACACACATGAATAGCAAAATTGGCCTCTTATGGCGTCTAGCCGTCGTCGTCTTCCGCGTCTTCGTCTTTGCCGTCGCCTTCGTACATGCCGTAGGATCTTTTCTTATTTTTCTTTTGATTTTCATCTCTTCTTTTCCATTTCCATTCACTTTTATTTTTGCTGTTGTTGGTGGCTGTCGCCCCCACGTTGTTTGTATGCGATATGGTTGTTGGTTGAACTTTTCAAAAGCTTCGTTATGCCATGATTTGTTAAACGTGAGCACGCTGCTCCTTTTACTTGGATCTCGGATTTGCCACGACTCGTCGCCCATCTACGTTCGTCGTTCGATGTTCCGTAACATGCCGTTGAACGAAGCACGTCGCCTTAAGTCAAGCTTTGGATATTTTTTTCATTCTTTAAGGTTCTATTGAGTCTCAGTTGATAGACAGATGGGCGCGTTTTTGGTTTTGGATGAGCTTAGCTGGCGGTTGTACACACAATTTACCGTGGATTTCTTCGAAAACGAAAACAAAAACAAAAACTCACACACACACGCACACGCACACGCACATGTGAATGCACGTAAAAAAATGGCTTTGTTTGAGGTTTACTATTTCTGTAAATTAAAAAAAAAATTTTTTTTTTTTGCTTTTCCAAAGCGGATTCGGGTTAGGATTCAAATTCGAATTCGCTTTGGACTTCAATTCGAGCTGGGAGAACAATAAATCAGGGAAATCGCTTTTCATAGACATCGATACAGTCCTTCCTCGGCGTAAGCATTGTCGAACAATATCGTCGAAAAGGCAAGGAAAACTTGTCAAATAAAATTTTAAAGCATACTTTACGGTTGATCATAGCTAAAGTGACCACAAATATGCAGCGTTTGTTATTCTTTTTATTCTGTGAAAGTCATTTTTACCAGTACCGAATCTTAATTGCTTTTCTTTCGGTACTTTACCGAATTCCAAGCCATAAAGTATGCTACAAAAATTATATCTCATTATTAGAGCGTCTATTTTTAAGCATTTATAAAATTGAAGCGTACTTTATGGGGCAAAAAATTTGTTCAATTTACATAAAGTTAAGATTCAAATCGATTTTTAGCCTATTTAAGACTTTTTCAAAGCTAGGAAATCCCCTTGAAGTTCAAATTCGCTACTTATTTCCAAAATGGTGATAAGAAAAAAAATATCCCCTCCACAAAGTATGCTTCAAATTTATAAATGCTTAAAAATACACGCTCTACTCATTATTTATACTCAATGTTCTACTGATATTGAATACATTATTTCGAAGGATGTGAATTAATAATTCAATTGGAGCAATTGTGATGCTAGAAGAAATTTTTTTCATGTAGGAAAAAATAATATCCTTCGTTATTTCAAAAGTCCCAACCATATTCTCTTCAAATCAGAAAATGATGCATGACAAATAATCACTTTCTCTCTTAGCTCTCGCTCAAAATTGACACATGATTGACATGAAAATCATGATTTCTTTACTCTTTAATATCTTCTTTTGAAATGTTAACGATTTGAAAACTTCAGGACCGGTCTTGAATCGAAATCATCTCATTACCCATTATTAATTATGATAGCATACTTTTAGGTGCTTTAAAAACGGGAAATGTTCATGAAGTGGGGAATACTGTACTGCCTTGTGGGTGTGAAAATAAAATATGCGTCGCCGGCATGAATCACTTTTTGTTCAATCGCACTGAAAGCAGACTTTAAGATGCTGTCGTAAGGACTTCTCTGGGCATGCTTTTACCGAACTTTGAGCTTAATGCTCAGACGTGAGGACAAAAAAGGACGACCCGAATGCAAAACGCAAATCAGTGAGAGGAGGAGTTAGTTGTGCGTTCTCCAAAGTTCACTCCATTAGTCAAACAGTCATTTCTGCCCGTCAGTTCCCTCCATCACGTCTCCACGCCCATCCGTCCACGTATCAAATATTTTGCCATTTGCTTCTTCTGTTCTGTTCTGATTTGCTTTTTTTTTTATCCGTTTTGTTTTTTCTTTTCTTCGTTGCGGTTGACATTTCTTTGTTCAATGCGACGAAAAATCGCTACGGATTTTCTGATTTTTCCCGGGCATTTTTTTCTACCTTTTCTTTCGGTTTTTTTTATTTTTTTTTTTTATTTCGTTTTCTTGAAATTTTTCTACATATTTCTTTGCTTTTTTTTTTTTTCTTCTTCATGTGCGAGAAACTTAAATCGCGACAATTTACCTAAATCTTTGAAGATTTGGGCCCCTAAAGCTCCTTGTATTGCGTCGTCGGGTGGATGGGTAATCCATCCCTAACCAGCTCCCGTCGCCCCTCATCACCATCGGTGGTGGATGGATGTCGTTTGTGATTGCCGTCTTGCCAGAACATTTGCGTTCGGAAGGAGGTGTATATACTCGTGTGTATGCTTGTCAATCTTCAGGCGGCGGCGGCGGCGGTGTGCTTCTTGCGCTCTCACTCTCTCGCTCGTTCGCTTCGCCCTCTCATCACATTATTGTTAATGATTTCTATTCGGATTTATTTTATGTTCTTTTTTTCCGTTTCGTCGTTTTGAGTCGCTCTCCGTGAAAATAAAAAGTCGCTTTAGAATATCCATGTATGTGAGGGGCCGACGGGTGGGGGGCATCTTATTTTACTGGAAGGGTAGTGTGGTATGGACTGCAGATTTTATGGGTTTATTTAAATTTGTTAAAGGGAAATTGTCAATTGGATCGTTTTTTCCTCCTCTTATTTTTGTTTTTTAAGTCTTTTTCTTGGGGTGCGCATGAGAGCAAGTGGGAGAGAGTGTGGGACTGGGAGAGGTAGATGGGAAAAGGCCTTTTCGCGAGTGGCTTTTCAGTGACAGTTTTAGTGAGGCAAAAGCGTCAGCATTTTACTCATGGATTAGGGAATGACAAATGAGCTTTCTTGAGAGCATGTTCCATAGAGAAGTAAGCGTGTCAAAAAAAAAAAAATCTACAAGGAATGGAGGCGGAATTAGCCGAAAAGTGCATGGGTGAAGGTTTTTTTATTTTCTTCCCCGCACTGAATTCGCATAAGTGTTTTAGGAAGATGAATCGAATTAGAAAGATAAAAAAAAAAAAAAAATCAATTTCTTCCGTTCATATTCGAAACACATCGACGCATATACATTCTTACTTATGTATGTATATTGAGGACGACATACGATACTAAAGGAGCATTATTTTTATGCCATTGACTTTGCTCAAAAGGGGGGCTATATTTTGTCCTTCCGACGATTTTTCACAGAGAGTGAGTGAGAATGGATGAAAAAAAGTGAGAAGGCGAGAGAAACTCGCGTTTTATGGCATTATTTTGAAAATAAGGTCAAAAGTTCCTCAACTGGCTTGGCTTTCTCGCTCATTAAATAGTTGCCCGACTTACTGCCTGCATAACTGACTACTACTGCTAACACATTTTGGCGCGCCCTCGCGCTGTTCTCCCGTCTCGTGCAATTGGCCTGGCATAAGAGTGTCAAGCGGCGTTAGTGTGTTAACAATGCCAACGATTTTGGTGCGATCGAAACGAAATTTCCAACAGCAAATCATGCATACTCTGCGCATGTATTAGTGTCTGCTTGTATATGTGTCTGAAAGAATCCCAGCGGCAAATGTCCCGCTGACATCATCGATGAAGTTACGGTGACTTTGGATCCGGTATGCATGACAATCCATATGACACTTTGTATGCCATTTGTGCAGGATTTGGACAGTGAATTCACCGGTGACAATGTCATGCTAGGGATGTGCGATGGCGAAAAAAGCATTTGAGAGCAGCACATTGCTCTTTTCTCTCTCTAAATGTCAATTTAAAGAAACCAGTTTGATAACTCTCTTCTTTGCCCCTCTCTTTGAATATTTTGAAAATTTTTCAAAATCTATTTTTAACAATTTTTGTTCGCCTCAGCCAGGGATCGAACCAGCGATCTTCCGATTCTGAGTCGAGCACTCATCATCTACGCCACTTCATGCTAACGGTGAACTGACGCTAAAATCTTATTTAAATTTCAATAGCCAATGAGATTCAAGCACGTGAACAGCATCCCTTCACGATTGACATTTCCTCCAAAGTGTCATGCATGTGAATAGGTGACCTATGTATATGTCATCGATGACATCACTGATGACATTGTCATGCAGGAGATAATTTTCCGCTGGGATGCTAAAGAGGGGTTTAAAATGCACCAATAGGTGGCCGCACCAAACAACCCAGCCAGTCAGCCATTGAGCCATTCAGCTATTGAGCTATAGTTGTGAATTGGCATTGTTGCCATTTGAGCGGTTCTATAATCTGTACTTACACTGAAGGTAAGGGCCAAATGGCGATACACAGAAGCACACACACAATTGCCATACATATACATATGTATATGAGCATATTCAAGGCATTTGACTGCGTCGATAAGTATGCATGGAAATTTCGCAACAAAAATTACGGGCAAAACTATTGTTCGGTTTTTGAAAATTGCATAGAGATTGCGGGCAGAAAGACAGAGGAATAGACAGACAAAGATGCATATATACAGACAGACAGACAGACGGACTAACATACTGACAAAGAACACAGCGAGTGAGAGTTATAACGAGTACTTTGCCTATTTATCAAGCTCTCTGGAGAGTGTTTTGACGCCTGATGAATATAAATCATTGAAATTTTCAATAGAACAATGCATGCTTTTAGGCGAGTGCAATAAACTACTAAAAATATTTCTTTTATTGGTTTTATTATCTCTCCACTCATAGTCTCTGTGGGTGTGTGTGTGTGTGTATATGTAGGTAGGGTTTCTTTGTGTTGTTCTTTCACTATCGAGAGAGATTCTTGCCAAAACACCGTTTTGGGAAAAGGATTTACAGCGAAATCACAAGTATTTTCGTTTTTTTTTTTTTTTTGGTTTGTAGCTTTTTTTTTGTTTTATTGAGAGATGGCAAAATATACGAAGTGAAAATTCTATAAATCGAATTTAGAGAGAATCAGCAGCAACGACTCATATGGGACTCTTATTTGAAGTTTAAGGGGGTCTTCTCATTGAGCAACTTTTTTTTTCGACTTTTTTTTTTTGCATTTATTTATAGCTTGGGTAGTTGTGAATATGCCCCTAAAAGGATTTTTTGAAATTCGAAATAGTTTAGAGGATATAGCCTTCTTTGTCGAGCAAGATCTGCGCTAAAACGAGTAATTTTTGCGTTGCTTCAAACTTTAAACGCGTTTATCTCGAAACCACGTTTTTCGAACTGGCGGCCATGATATCTCCAGTTCAACTGAACCGATTTTCATGAAACAAAGTGGAATCGACGCAGAATTGTCACCATTCTCGGGTGAACCTCGACCATAGTTTTAAAAAAATTTTTACTATTTTTTTTTTTACACTGAACTACAAAAAAAAAGCCCGAAATTGAAATTTTTTTTTGAATGGCCGCCATTTTGTCAAAAAAAATCACAAAATTAAGCTTGAGGTTCACCCGAGAATTATATCTATACTGATTATAACCCCTTTTTTTTCCATTTCGGACGCTCCGGAGACCCGGAATCGTGGCCGCCGTGACGGCACCTTTTTTTTTCACCACCAACTTTGAAGTCTCATTACTTTTTGAACAGCCCACGTATCGAGGCAAAAAAAAATTTTTTATTTACTTTGAACCTTTTGTAATACAATAAATAAAAAAAAGTTTTCAATTATTCTTTGCGTTTTCAAATAAGAATTTTTTTAAAAAGGGTCCAAAAAACGGGTTTTCAATGAGAAGACCCCCTTAATAAGAATCGCATATGAGTTCGGTAAGAGACATATGTGTGTATCCTAGCAAACATTTAAAGGATTCTTCGAAGAACATTCATTGAGACGATGCTCACACACAACTCTTGCTTTGATGACTACTTATTACGCAATCAATACGCAATACATCGCGTATAAATCTTCCAGAAGACCATTGCCAAAGCTTCATCATAAAATTTGTTGGGTAAGGAAGAACCAACTTGAAATAAAAATATTTAAAAAAATTATCTGCCTGGAATCGACTTTTTGGATTTCGATGAGAGCAAAGGTTTCATGAATTTTCTTTAAAAATATCTTTTTTTTTTTTAAGATTTAAAGGTCCATCGAAAAATATTTTCTGAGTCGATCTTAAAACCTTGAACGAAAATCCATTAAAGAGGTTAACTTTCTTTGATTTGAAGGAAAATTTTTGTAAATCGGATGATGCGCTGCCGAGTTCTGTTCGAAAAAGCTGTAATAGGTATTCCCCCCTTCGATAAAAATTTTTTTATATATATTTTTTTCAAGTTAAGAAGGCCAAAGTCCATGGAAACCATACTGTTAAGAAGTCTCTTCTAAATTCAATTCTGCGAACTATACATACCACAGTTGGACTTAGCAGCTTTACTCGTATATCACCAATTTTTCCGTATTTAAAATTTGAAATGAAAAAAGATTTTTTTTTTTTTTTTGGCCTAACGATACAGTATGCTTTTTTCATTCGAATGACATCGAAAAGTCAAAATCGGTTAAAAAAAATCGGACTTAGCAGATTTACACTTTAACCCAGTGTCGGCGAAATTTCCATTTTCCTAGCGCACATGTGCTTGAAAGGCCGAACTCTGCAGACAGCTCTGCAGCAGTCGCACACGTATAGCGTATACCGATTCGTGCGAAAACCGGTCGGCTGCGTTCGTCTGTGTAGAAAATAAACTTCGTCAATGCAAATCAGAGTAACTCACAGCGAAGTCGACAGCGCATTCACACACACACACACACACACACACACAATTATGAATGTTTACGTATAGGTTTGGCCATCACTGCTTTAAGCCGACGATATTATTCCTTTGGCATATGTTTGCTAGTTATACCAACAATACACTTTCGACGGGGCATAGATGTCCTTTAAATGACCACGCAATGACAATCATGCTCGATGAACGCAGTTAAATGAAAAGGAGAGTAGATTGTACCATCTTAAACGAACGCGTACGAGATGGAAAAAATGTCTCCGCTTAACAAAGGTGTTGGCTCAAGAGGAAACCATTTGAGAAATAGGAACACGAGAGCATTCCCAAAAAGTGTCCGCTTAAGAGAAAGTGTTTGCTTGAGACACATTGATAATTACCATGGCTCGGATTTTGTTGACTTTTATAAATTTAAAGCATACTTTATGGAGTACAAATCTAGTTCAACTCACACAAAGTTACGACTCAAGTCGATTTTTAACTTTAATATAAATTTTTTTGAAGTAAGAAAAGCGTTTTGAATTTCAACGTCGCTAAACTTATTCGTAAAATGTTAGTTAGAAAATTTTTTTGCTCCTTTAAGTATGCTTCAAATTTATAAAAGTCAACAAAATCCGAGCCCTGATAATTACATTGGAAATGAATTCGATTTCGGCATTTTGTGGACATACATACTTGTGTAGGTACTACATATGAAAACCAGATGGGCATGGTGACTGCATGATAAAACTTGGCTCAGGAAAAGCGCAATCAAAAACAGCAGCGAACGAGGATCCACATAAATGACTGATTAACGAATCCTGTGCACTTTTATGCGGTGTGATTATGGATGATCACTACTATTTGAAGCATTCCACTAACGAAAATGACAATAAGCACAACAACAACAACAACAACAACTATAATGGGGTATACAATAAAATTTCTAGGGATTCAAATTCCCTCAAAATCGAAATCGTTTTTCAAAAAGGACTTCTTCCCAATTTATGATCGGTTTTTTAGCTTCTTCCCTAAATTGAACATAACTCGATGATGATCGACATAAACATTAAACATTGTTGCAATCAATTTTCGCACAGTACGGATCTCCTTGAAGGATATTTGAACGAACAGTTTGAACACGCAAACATAGAGAAAGAAAAAAAAACCAACGCAACATTTCGGCCCACAGGAGTTTAATTGTCATGGCGCTTACATAAAGTGCCAAGCCAATTCATGCAGAGTCGGTCGAACCGAATCAAGTCAAATCTCTGACCGACCTATCTCACACACGAACACACTAGTCCGTGCGCGCCCTCTCCTCCATCCATTCATCTTTGTTCATTGGAAGTGCATACAGAACTTGTTAGCAGCCATCAACAGCTTTTATTTGACATTAAAATTACTCCGCAACAATCAATTTCACAAATTCAACACGCTTCCACTCGATGTAATTAGTGTTGTGTGTGTGTGTTAGTGTAAGTGTGTGAGTGTGTGTGCATATTTGCTGGTCTGCTGTGTATTTTGCATATGTTGTCGTCCGATCGAAATCGTATGATTGTATGCCTTCTTGTACGCCCTTCTATAGAATATTATTAATTATGACAAAATTTGTCAAAGTTCCTCGAAACCACAAACTGAGCTGAATTGAAGGAGCATTCGGAGCAACATACACAAGCACACGCATGCAGCGCTCGCATTTAAAAACTTTAATTAATGCTAAATTGAGAGTTGTCAAAATAAACAAGCAATTTAATGAATGACTGAACGTCTAAACGGCTAAAGGATTGAATTGGAAGGCGTCGACTGAGGAAAACAATGACAATGACAACGACCACGACAGCGGGAGTGGGAACGGAATCACTTCATTGTTTTCACCATTACTAAATGCCAATGCAAAATAAATATATAAATAAATAAATTTATAAATAAATATATATATATATGTCCTATATATATCCTTGCATTTCATGTATGTATAAATGTTTGTGTATTTAACATTATGATATTCCGATAAATATGAATAATGCTGTTGATTAATTCAGCTTGAATTATTATGGGGCTTTACACAATAGTCATGGATCTTGACTGGCATACATGGGGACGCCAGGAAAGTCAAGAACACCAGAAATGCATCCCAAAATGAACACAATTAATGCATGAAATGGCACACATGCACTGAGAGAGCATCTCTAACCCGGCAAAGGGATATGTCTTTTGTTCATATGTAGAAATCTCTATCTCCGCGTGCGTGCGTGTGTGCGTGCGTGTGTGTGTGTGTGTGTGTGTGCATTTGGAATTCATGAAGACACGAATGAAGAGATCTTAATGTAAAAGATTATGTGGTCTTATCATGCCCCTGCAGGGATTTCAAATAAAGCAGGCGTAGATAAAGTTCTTGTGTCATTAATTCTGCTTAATTTTTCATTCATACAAACACAACGAGAGCGAAAGAGCAAACGAGCTAAAGAGAATGGAACGAAAATAGCTGGAGACAAAAAGTTGTTGCATACTTTCGAGAGTCTGCCACAATATTCAACGGACGAAAAATATTTCAAGAGAAATTATATGAGGTTGACGTGACGATGACGCTGACGCCGCAGCCGCTTTTCGTGAACAAAATTGTCAGGTGGTTCTTTTTTTTTTTCACAAAATGCCCTGCCACACATTTTTGGCATGTGGACGTCCGTCTGTGGGTCGATGGGTATATCCATCTGTCTGTCTGTTTTTATGCATTGCACCTTTTCATTTTGTATGAAAATATTTTTGCGGTAACACGACAACACGACGTAAAGCGATTTAATTTAAATTATTAAAATATAAAATATGAG
This sequence comes from Chlorops oryzae, assembly GCA_020466095.1. Classification (NCBI taxonomy): domain Eukaryota; kingdom Metazoa; phylum Arthropoda; class Insecta; order Diptera; family Chloropidae; genus Chlorops; species Chlorops oryzae. The sequence goes on from CM035806.1 coordinate 161,367,757, forward strand.
CAGCGACCGACAAAAGTGGACAGCAGAAGAGAGAGTGGGCGAGAGAGAGAGTGAGAAACAGAGACAGAGGGATAGAGAGAGAAAGAGAGCGAGTTGGACAAAAATGCCGAGGACAAAAGACAACACAAAGGTTTCGAAAATAAAATAAACTGAAGACGGCCAAAGGAGCAGGAAAAAGCAATACACACACACATACACAGAAGAGAGAGAGAGAGAGAGAGAGAGAGAGAGAGAGAGAGAGAGAGAGAGAAGACGCACACACAAATCAGAATAGAAATATTAATATAATTACTGCAGTACACAACAAAACAGCTGCTTGACACTCGAACACACACGAACACGCAAGCACACGTTCACACATCCGCACATACACGCATTCGCGCGGTAGATACACCGAGTTAACTCACATGTTTATAATGTAAAGTCGCATTCCATGAATGGTGTAAATTTCGGTCTACGTTGGGAAGTTTGCTTGGAAATTTACCCACAAATTCCCATGCACATTCGCAATCACACAGACACACACACACACACACACACACAAACTCATGGAGCCATATCCATCATATTTATATCAATTTCGTTGTTAGAATAACGCCAGCATTTCTGTTTAAATAATCTATTTTAGATATTATTAGAAAGGAAACCAAAGCCATACATAGAGCGATGGAGCGACGGAGCAGTGTCGCAATGGAGACACGGCACGGCTCCATAGCATGGATCCACTTTACCACAAGTGCCACAAATGTAATAAGCCATCGCCCGGGATCTTTGCTTTGCAGGCACAGCCACAAAAACATCCCAGCAGTAATATGGACTGACCCAAGAGTAGCCTTCGGTCAGTCCTTCATTTTACCAGTACTAGTCCCCTCATAATTCCACTTCAAATGTATTCAACTGACCTTTTTAACATGGGCCTGTCATTGGAGAGGGGCTAGTCCGCCAAACGGCTGACCGTAGGTCAGTTCCTTTTGGGTCAATTGTAGCAATTTGGTCTGGTTTTAGGATAGTCAAATAAGGAACCGACCGCCGTGAAGCCGAATTCGATGGAGCGAACTGCCATAATATAACCGTTAGGATTTGGACCGGTCAAAGGCTAGTCCTTCTTAGGAAATTGACCGGCTCATTACTGTAGGGATTAACATACACGCAGACACAAATGCTGTAAAACGCGTCGACGGCAGACACTCGGTGCGGCAGAACGATAACAAACAGAAAGTGCAATTCAGTAGTGCTAAACAATCCGAAACTGAGCTCACAAAAGGGCTAATGGATTATATGTTTTGTGGTATTCATTGGCTCGTTGCTTCGTTGCTTCGATTGTGTAATTCTGGTTTACCACCATTCCACCTAGAAAAGACAGCGTTCTTACAACACACACACACACACACACACGCACCAACGCACGCCAAACATGCGAATTTACTTTCTACTAAATTCCTTAGTTTGGAGCTTTAAAAATATTAAAGCATACTTCTTGGCGTAAAATACGTATATCTATTTCGTAATTTTCTGCAGCGCATTTCTTGCTTTCCTCTCTCTGTCCACATCTCGTCGTAGAATTGTGTCGCAGCAGCAGAAATTTCAATGGCAATTCCATTGTCAATTTTTTAAAGCTTTAAAATGTCACATGTGAACTGTCAAACTGACATCCTTAACAATGTCGACGTCTCTATGTGAGCGCAAAGGCTACACAAGTGCGTCTCCTTCTCGGCTTTCTATCGTGTTTTTTTTTTTTATTCTTTTTGTTTTGTTTTGTGTTTTTTTTCCCCCATTTTTCTTTACACTCCACTAGAATTATATTTAACTACAGGGAAAAATCGTTTCGCATGGCAGAATTGCTAACGAAATGCTGCGGTTTCAAAAGGATCCTGTCACACGGCCGCATAGGAGGACTGGCGGCACGGCACGGTGCTGGTGGCGATGTGATGCCGTGCGGTATCGTGCGGTACGAAGTGGTGTGGTGTGAAGTGGAAAGGAAGAATGGTTTCATTGGATACGAAATGAAACGGAAGTACGCGCCGTTTGTGCACTACTGCAAGAGTAGGTATGTGAAAGAGAGCGCGCCACAGCACAACAAGCCATTCAGAGATTGAAAGAATTGTTTGCATACATTAGTCCTTTCCTTAGTGCTGCTGCTGCTGCTGCTTCTTTTACATACAGAGACACAAATCGTTTCTACAAATGTGCGTGCGTGTGTGTGGGTATGCGTTCGCACGCTGCTACACACGAACGCCCGCAGACGTCTCCGGCGCATAATTATATGTATGAGAGTCCCGTCAGCTCGGCTCGGCTTGGCTCAGCTTAGCTCAGCTCAGCTCAGCTCAGCTCTGAGTTTGGCTCGACTCTTTCTTTCGGGCGACATGTTCATGTTTTTCCTTTTTGCTTCCTTTCTTGCTTTCTTTCTGTGTTCCTTTCTTTTTTCCCGCTTTTGTATTTGTGTTTTCGCTTCTTTGTGGCGCTCTGTACTTGCGGCGCTTGTGTGTCAGCAGTCGTAGTTTCCGGTTTCACTGGCACACACACGCGAGCAAATCGAGGCGTGACGCGACGCGTGGCGAGGCGAGGCAAGCGGGCAAGCGGGCAGCGGGCAGCAGCCAGCAGATGTGGAACTTGAGACCCAAAATTGGGGTTTTGTTAGTTTTTGGGGACTTTTATTATAGTAATTGTTGCGACTCGACACAAAATGTCTGTGCCCTTGCGCCTCAAATATGCTTTCATTGTAACGTGCCTGTAATTGTTTGTAGCTGCCTTGTCGCCGGGTGTGCGAGTAAATGTTAAAGTGTGTGTTTGTTTGGGTGGGTGTGTGGGTGGGTGCGTATGTGAATCGGTGTGTGTGTGTGTGTGTTGACATATGTCTTTTCATGCACTCGCACTTTGCGGTTCGCATAATTTATAGAGTGCGACAATATGTTGTCTTCTTCATTAGTTCTTGACAAATGTCGGCATCGACATCGACATCCACATCCACATCACCATCGCGCCATCGAGATTCACAGACCTAGATTCACATACACATCGACATCACACATTCGTGCCTTTGTCCGCCTGTTCACGGCCATGAACAGCTGTAAGAGTTTCGGCCAAACTTCTCCGACCGACCGTATAATTTGTGACCTTTTCTTTCCCTCCTTCTTTAGTATACGCTCAAAGCTTCTCGAATGTATTAGCGCTCAAAAGTATGCTACGATAAATGGAATGGCATTTTTCCCCTCTGTGATTTGAGCGGATTTAAATCATTGCAAATGCCTTGGGAGCCACAAAATTTCATAAACAGCCTCTCAAAAAGCCGATTGATTCCGATTGCCACACGAATCGATGTGGTTTTGGTCCGCCATTATGTTCTCTCTCGCTCTCTCCTCGCTTGTTTTGCTTTCGGCTCGTTGCTCATTGGCTTTTTTTTTTTAATTTTGACAATTTCAAGTAGCAACACCGTCAAAAATTACGCGACAAGCAAAATCATGGCCGGCCTCAGTGCGCCTGCTGCTGTTGCTTGTTGAGTGTGTGTCCGTGTGGACGATGTGCCTATGCCTGAGCCTGTGCATGTACCTGTGTGTGGGTGCGTGTGTGTGTGTGTGTGTTATCTTAGGCTACTACATCATGTTATTCTGCAGCCTCAGGGGGATTTCGGGTAAACGTTCAGATAAAATGCTGAATGATTTTTTTCTCACACAACCAACAGCAACAACAATAGCAACACGAACAAAGACTAAAACAAAAAAAACAAAAAAAAAAAAACAAAGAAAACACAAATTACAATAAAGTACGAAATGAAGCAAAAAATGCCAGCACCGATGAAACAAAAGCAAAAAAAAAAAAAAAGATTTAAAAACGGAAACAAAAACAAAACCAAAGCAAATGGAAAAGCAAAGCAGGACAAACGTTTCGTCAGAAATTTTTTTAGAGTCTACTTTTCGGGGATTTTGAGCTTTTGTCTTCTTTATTTTTATTTTTTCGCTCATTTCTCTTCAGCTGGCTTTTTGCATGCAGCGTGGAAAACATAAAAAATTAACCAAACTGATAAGGAAGCAAAAAATTTGTTGTTTTCAAGCTTAAAAGAAAAAAAAAAAAACCAACAAAACAAAAAAACAAAAAAAAGACAAAAAACAGGACAGAATAAAAAATTAAAAGAAAATGCGAAACACGCTTTGGAATTTCATTGAGCTTTTTCTTTTATTTCGTTTTTGTTTTTTTTTTTTTTTTTTTGAAGTGTCGCTCTGAGAGTTGTACAAAAAACGTTAAAATTAAATTATTTAAAATATTTCTCGTCTTTTTTGTTGATTTTTTTTTTGTGTGTAATTTTCGTTGCTTTTTTTTTGCTCAAATGGTTTGGGGATTTCGTTTTTTCAGCTTTTGAGCGTTTTTCTTAATTTTCTTTTTTATTTATTTAATTTTTGTTTTTTTTGTTTTGGCTGTTTTTTGCTGCTTTTCGTTTTCGTGCTTTCATAAAAGGACTCGCGTGGTTCCTATTCAACCCGTTCAGCCCAGTTTTCCAGTTGGCCAGACAAATGCGCAAAGACTTTTAAGTAGATTTGCGTTGAGTGAAAAATCGCTGAATAAACGAGAAACAAGAAATCGCGCAGCTCGCTGTTCGCAATTCGCAATTGGCGATTCGCAATTGCCGGATTTTTTCATGCTTTGTCAGATGGAATTTTAATCACCGATTTGTGTGTTCCTCGCAACTATGGCAGAAGGAAGACGCGCAGACAAAAAAAACAAAAAAAAACATTCAAGTAGGGATAAAGCATTTAAAAAAAAAATCGCTTAAAATATGTAAAAGCTGGAATTAAGTCCGAGAATTGCAGTAAAAATGAACGAGAATTGCAGTAAAACTGAACGAGAATTGGGGCTTTTGTGGGCTTTTGTTGGCTTTTGTTGTTGGCGTTGTTGCTGTTGTTGTTTAAGCACTCGCTTTTAATTGTTATATGAGGTTCGGGATCAATCAAACAAGGCTGCTTGAATTCTTCGCCCTCGCCCTCGCCTCGCACACCGAGTTGTTCTTTGTAATAAAAGACATGGCTTGGTTAATAAACGAGTCCGATTGGCTCCACCAGAGAGTGGCATTACTTCATCACTTGCGGTTTGACAACACGGATCGATATCAATCAAAACAGATGCCAAAGTCGGAATATGATTTTCTTAAAATCGTTCGGGCATGTTACAAAAAACAATATCGTCAAAAACAGACGATTTACGAAATTTTGTGGTCGTTATCACAATACCTTTATTTCACTATCTATTACAGATCAAAGCGATACATATACTCAGTTCCTACGAATTGGAAGTCGAAAACCAGTTCAAAACATACTCGGCATACTTTTAGGGGCATTTAAAGTTTTTGACGATTTTAATAGTGAATTTCCGTAACATGCCCGCGACAGACGCGATCAAACGCTCTGTCTTCATGTTGCCCTGACGGTTCTGCTGGGGGGAAAATAGAGAGTCCAGTATTTCGAATATCACTGCTGCAAGAGTTCTCCTCACATCTCATTAAAAGGGTTTCAGAACAACATCGGAGCTGGAGAATCCGTGACATTCTCAAAGACATGAGAAAAAGATAATTGAGGATGATAAAAATACTTTTTCGTGGGTTGACTCTTGTGGTGTGCGCTTGGAAGTCAACGTTTTAAGGGGTTATTCTGATGTGATCGCTTTTAAACATCGATAGTTTTCTCTGTGATATTTCGATTGTAAAATCTATGAGAATATGCTGTAAAAAAATCAGACCGAAATTTCTTGTACTAAAAAAAAAAAAACTTTCAGCTCATAATCCCCGACGCACCGCACAGTGAGGAAGCGCTCATACATTTCTTGGAAAAAAGTAAAGGTTAGTCCAATGAACGTAAAAATTGGCACACTTGGTTTTATGAATGTAGCTAAGAAAAAAAAAAAAAAAAAAAAAAATTGTCAAAATTGGTCAACCCCTAGGGGTACCTCGCATAGACCCATAGTTATAGCTTTGTATGGTAGCTACCTCTATAACTCAACCGATTTTTACGAAACTCGGTCAGAATTTTGGCTATGCAAAATATGAATGTATGACAAAAATATTCAAATCGGTCAGACCCTAGGGATACCACCTCCCATAGGCCTATAGATATAGCTTTTTTCACTAAAATCCGTTGAAATTTGCATAGCTCCGTTTGTTAATTCTTAAGTTTTTCAAAATATTCGTAATATTTGGTGTATTTTTTTTGCTGAAACTGAAAGAAGAGATTCTTAGCTCAAAGTTTTTTGCAGTGAGCCGATGTAGGTAGACGTAGCTACCTTTTTTTTTTTTTTTCTTCAATGAAAATTGCAAAAACTTCATTTTTTAGTGCACTTTTTTTATCGCACATATCTATTCAAGCACTTACGTCAATCAGTTAGTTTATATTTTTTTGTGAAAAATTAAATGGTATATTCAAATAATAATATCAATCAAACTGCATAAGCAAACATTTCTTCCATATACACGTTACTAAATTACATCCAAATTTTCATTCATATTGCTGTACAATTTTCATCTGAACTCGCATAACTCTTTCGGAGGCAAAATATAAGATTTTACGGAAACCAATTTCAAATTTCTCTTAGTCCAACTATCCTCGATCAAACTGCATCATTAGATATTTGAATAGCATTAGTCGAAAAAGTGACTTTTTTCCGCAAGTTCCCCACTGTGCGTCACAAGTCGATTTGTTATCCTCTTGAAACTTTAAATTCTTTTTTCTCGAAACGTCATTTTCTAGCACGGGCAACATCCTACAGACCAAACTTTCCAACCGATTGCTTTGAAGCTTAAATATATTCATCAATAGGTCAGAAGTTCTCGCAGGTACCACAATTGTATATTTTTTCGAAAATAATCTCTTTTTTTACGATTGAAAAAAAAAAAAATAGATTTTCCACATTTTTTCCCACAGTGCGCCAACTTACAAAGCGAAAGGCTCCGGGTCCAACTCCTAACAGGGTCGTGCATGTAAGTTGTGTCGTTTTTTCTGTTTCTATTCTTCTTGGTTTTCCCCTTTTCTCATTTTGTCACAACGGGCCCATGTGAGGCCTAAAAGTGTCACCCTTAAGGGGGTCTTCTCATTGAAAACCCGTTTTTTGGACCCTTTTTAAAAAATTCTTATTTGAAAACGCAAAGAATAATTGAAAACTTTTTTTATTTATTGTATTACAAAAGGTTCAAAGTAAATAAAAAAAAATTTTTTTCCTCGATACGTGGGCTGTTCAAAAAGTAATGAGACTTCAAAGTTGGTGGTGAAAAAAAAGGGTCTCCGGAGCGTCCGAAATGGAAAAAAAAACGGGGTTATAATCAGTATAGATGTAATTCTCGGGTGAACCTCAAGCTTAATTTTGTGATTTTTTTTTGACAAAATGGCGGCCATTCAAAAAAAAATTTCAATTTCGGGCTTTTTTTTTGTAGTTTGGTGTAAAAAAAAAAAAAATAGTAAAAAATTTTTTAAAACTATGGTCGAGGTTCACCCGAGAATGGTGACAATTCTGCGTCGATTGCACTTTGTTTCATGAAAATCGGTTCAGTTGAACTGGAGATATCATGGCCGCCAGTTCGAAAAACGTGGTTTCGAGATAAACGCGTTTAAAGTTTGAAGCAACGCAAAAATTACTCGTTTTAGCGCAGATCTTGCTCGACAAAGAAGGCTATATCCTCTAAACTATTTCGAATTTCAAAAAATTCTTTTAGGGGCTTATTCACAACTACCCAAGCTATAAAAAAATGCAAAAAAAAAAAAAAGTCAAAAAAAAAAGTTGCTCAATGAGAAGACCCCCTTAATGGGGCAATGATACAAGTAAAAGATATAAAAGATGTTTTTTTTTTTTTTTTTTTTCATTGATTAAGACGGTATAAGATCGAAGACGGTATGCGGTGTCCATCGAGATGAATTGTTATCATTGCAAATGCGGCACACATTCAGAAGACAATTTTCCATAAAGGATATGAAGAAAATGAAGGAATTTGTGCGAAAGTCCGTGGACAGAATTAAAATTAAAAAAATTGTTGAAAATTTTGGAACGGAATCTAAACAAGAGAGCTAGATTCATTCATCGTGAGGCTTACGTAAATGCGCCGCGAAGAAATTTAGCTAACACGAGTGATCTTTTCAATTTCTGTGAAAAAAAAAAGTCTCAAAACCGATGAGTACCGTCGGCAGGAAGAGGGAAGAAGAAGAAAACGCCAGCCTCCGAATACCGCAATTCCCATAACTCCAACTTTGGGCTGTGTGTGTTTCCGCTCAGCGGCTTAGTGCCTTGCGCCGACCGTTTTCATGCCACCTGGGCTTGCCAGCATCCATCCCATTATGTGTTTGTATTTTCCCTCCTCACGGCATGAGCATATTTTCAAGATGCAGATTTTCCAGACAAAGGTGGGGATGGTCGGATGGGTGCAAACAAAAAGTGGCACGCATAAAGAACGGATCGGTGACAAAGCGTCAAGGCGTCGAAGGAAGGCATTTTTACAAAAAATTTTATTCTTCTTTTCTTCGCTTCGCTTCTAAGTAGTACCTACTCTCCTCCTGCATGTGCACACACGCTTTTTTGTCTGAATTTTTTAAATTTTTTTTCATAATTAAAATATTTAATAGCGAGTTGAGCCTCGAAGCTTCACGCTTGCGGAAGCGGAACACACACACACACACACATACATATGCAACACATACGCAGGAAATAAAACGAAAGCCCAAGGAAAACGGATAATGTAGGGGAATTCGCACTTAGTTAAGGTGAAGTGTGGCTGATGTTGAGCTGAGCTGAGCTGATTCCAACTGAACTGAGATGCTGTGAGGGGCACTGAGATGGAAGTGAAAACGAAGCTGGTGGGAGGGGGAGACGGCACAGTGCAGCCCCTAGCTTTGCACGCGCGAAAGCTTGACGTGTGTTGCAATTTTAATTACATATTGCTCATGTGTTTATCATGTGTTGCATTCATGATAGACGCACACGCACACACACCCATAATACACCCACATACTCACAAAGGGGTCCGTCCGTCTGTACAAATGGAGGTTCATTAAAAAGGGGAAAAATGAGAAGGAAAATCATAAAAAAAAGCACAAAATTACGCTGAATAGGGGCCTTCATGCTTGAGCGCGTAAAGGACTCATTTTTCGTCATATTTTAATACCCTGAGGCCCGGATTTCGTTTCCTTTTCGTGGAACAACAACAAAAAAAAAAAATAAAAAATAAAAAATAATAAAACAACAACAACAAAAAATAACAAGCCCATCTTGGCTCGCAGAAGAGGGGAAAAAATGCATACAAACACACACACGAACACATATGTACATGCACACTAATACACGCATGTGCACTGTATATACATAAATAAGCACAAAGGGAAGTGCAAAAAAGGTAAAATGCAAAAAAGGTAAAATGGAAAATGGAAAAATTCCCGCATAATTATCATAGCACACAGGGACAACACACAGTTCTATGGCATAATTCATAGCATATTTTTAGGCACGCTATCCAAAGAGTATCCCTCGTCTAAAGTAGAGTAGGCAATTTTTTTTTTCCTTTTGCTTTCCGTCTTCTTTGAGTTGGTTCGTTTGATTGTTTCGTGCGTCGTGGATCGGATCTGGGTCCAGGTTCGGGTCCGACGCCTATGCGAGCGTGTGAGAACGCGCGCGGATAAATGTTATGTCTCAGTTAAGTATTTTTTAAGTGTCCACTTGGTGTGAGGCGGCTCTTGCTGTGGATTTATGTACGTGCACCAGAGCTCAAGTACGCGCGCCCTTTTTGGTTTTTTTTTTTTGTCTCATTTGCCATTCTCTGCTTTTCGGTTTCATTTTTTCAGATTTTCATTTTTTCAATTCTTCATTTCTTTTCAGTTTCCTCCTGTTTCATATAATCACGAGAACGAGGCTTGCCTTTTCTTAGAGAATAAGTCTCAAGAGCCGTCACTCGGAATTGCTTTTTACCGCTTTCCGTAAATCATCGACGGAAGATGACTAAAGGTATAAGTAGCGGCTTAAGAACTGGCCGAATCTCAAAAAGCACTGGAGGGTCTGCGCAGTATTAGGAAGATGCCGCACGGTGCGCCACGTGGCAAGAGGCGATGCTAGGCGAGGCGATGAAAATTGACGAAGACAGAATGGAAAATGGCCCCAAGTAATTGAGGAATTGAGTTAAGAAGTTTTAGAGTGAGAAAATTTTGTTGAAAAGTTCATCTAATTAAACACAAATAAATATGTAGGTACTTATATATACTTATGTTCGAGCTTTTTTGGAAATATCCTTTTTGATTTTAATATGGCTATGGACTTTCTTAAATTTTAGGCCAAGAATCCAATGGGATTATCAACTTTTTGATGAAATGAAGTATTAAAGTGAAAATAATCCTGAAATGCCCAAGAGGGATGGTATTGTCTTTGGTAGTGGGTGTTCGGATGTTCGTGTCTTTTGAGTTTATTGGTGTATGGACGGGCATTTTTTTTTTTTTTTTTTGAGATATAGACACTTTAAATGACAGGCGAGCGCCAGTCGTGCTTTGCGCAGTGTAATAAATCCGGGATCAAAAAAAAAAAAAAAAAATAAATAAATAAAATAAAAAAAGTCCAGCCGCCTTCATGCCAAAATTTGGCGAGACAATTGACTTGAAATAGAAGAGAAAAAAGAAGAAAGAAAAAAAAAACAGAAAAAAGAAAGAAACAAAGTTAGAAAGCAAGAAAGAGAGAAAAGAAAAAAGAAAGCTCTGCAAGAAAATAAAAAGAATAATGAGCGTAGACAGCTAGCTGGACGCCATAGACAGCACGGGAGCAATTTGAAAGCATAAAAGAGATTGCGATTGAAGCTTTTATTTCAGGATTCCACTTGGCCTCCTGTACCCACTCAAATCGAGCGTCCCCAGGCACAAGAAGTAATGACCTCGCGCTACTGGACGGTGATTTTGAGCTCACTGGTCGCTAGTCTCCACCACCAATAGAGCCGTAGTTTGATGTACATAAAGTAAAGTAAAAGACCCTTGCATTGGAGTGCTTCGGAATCGTGTACAAAATGTGTTCCATTCGTTTCGTTTGTTCGTTTGTTCGCCCGTTTGTTTTGTCTTGTCCCGTTTGTAGCTCAATTACAAAATGAGAAAAATCAGTGTTGGCGAGTCGAAGGCGGTTTGCAACACCGACCGCCAAGTAGAAGCGGAATCAGCAATGAAGGCAGACAGGCCGCCAAATGGCCAGACAGCGGGTAGCACCGAACTAGCAGCGTCTAGCCGTGCAACAGACAAAAAACCTTCGGGCAGCATTTTAAGAGACTGAGACTGAGACTGAGACCGAGGAGACTTGACTTCTTGCCAAGATTTTTTGGAGAAAAAGAACTTTTTTTTTTTGTCTGTTGGAAACGACGCGTCGGTCGAATTTTTGACGATTTCGACAAAAGCGGCTCGACGGCGGTTTTTGGTTTTCCATTTTAAAAAATTTTTTTTCCTTCTTTTTTACTTTTGCTTTCTTTCGCAGCGTTCCGAGAGAGAATCGCGAGCAAAAAGACCTACAGTAGTTCAATCTTCATATCATCATTTCTTCAAAATAATTTCCCTGCAATTGTGCAATTAAAATGGCAAATTCGCCTGAAAGTAGGCACCATAAATTTTTTTTTCAAATTAAATATATACATATATGCCTTATTAAATGTGCAATTAAAATGGCAAGGTCGCCTGAAAGTAGGCACCATTTTTTTTCTAAATTAAATATATATATGCCTTATTAAACTCGATATGAATAGCCAATAAAGAGCATATGCAGATGCCAAAAGAAAGAAGAAAAAACAAATACGAAAAAAAAAAAGAAAGAAACATTGAAAGGACGCACATGGTCAATCAACGGAGGATATGGAAAAATAAATTTAAATAAAATTATTAATTCAGGTTAAAACAAACGACAGAGAATTGTTGTTTTAATTGCGAAAGTGGGCATTTTTCAGGACGTAGTGGGCGGTTAGGAATGGTTGGTCGGTTTGTCGGTTGGTTGCGTTATTGGTTAAAGGTGAAATTTCGGATGAATTCGCGTTATATTTTTACATCTCGAATCCGTTTATGTGCATTTATGATTTTAATTCGTTCTTTTTTTTTCTTCTTTTTTTCTTTTTCACTTCGTTTTTTTTTGGTCTCGCCCTTTTCTCTCCTATACATAAGTAAATGGGTTTTTGTTTGCTCTTTCACATTGCGTTTTTCGCTTGTTTGAGTCGAGGCCGTTGTGTCACAATGAACGGATGGAAAAACGGACAGACCGAGAGAAGACGTAGCTGGTGCCTACAGTGCAAACACAGACGACCGCCGACTGTAAAAAAAAAAAAAAAAAACCCAACAATGAATTCAACGAATATGCTTTGCATTAAAAACTTTCCATCTGCGAATCAAAATGAATTATATGGAAGGGAATAATGGAAGCCACCTCCTACTCCTACTCCTCCTCCTCCTCTTTCCCAGGCAGCTGACAAAATTCGGATGTCGTTTGGCCCGTCGTACGTCAGTGTGTGCCTAAACATTCCGACACAAGCATAAACACACACATTTACATATTCAAATTCACATTCACATTCACACTCGCATCTCCATTCACATTTAAGTTTATAATTCCACAGGAATTTTTGCAGGCCCATTTTCGTAACAGTTTTTCGGAATTTCTCTTCTGTTCACTTTATTTTGATTTTGATTTTTATTTTCATTTTTACGCCATTATTTCGAGTCGTTTCTTCACTTCACTTCACTTCACATCATTTCCCTCATGCACAAGGGAATTCATTGCGGAGAGTGAACTTTTGAATGCCTTTTTATAGCAGCCGAAATTGCAGCGCGTTTTTATATGCAAAACATTATATGTTGACTTTCCGACTTTTTTTAAAAGGCACAAGCCCAAGCACAAGCATGGGTACAGGGCACACACTAACTGACACATGCACACACGCACACAAATGATGTGGATTCAGAGTCGCAATCGCAATCGGCATCGGCATCGGCATCGGAATCAGAATCAGTTGCGGACTCGAATTCAGGCAACCATTACGAAAATATTATTCCGCGGCGCAAATGAAAACATATCGAGAAGTGGGTGTAAAATGCACATTTGCTAAAAGCACACACACGCGCGCACACGCACACACACACACACATGGGCATGCATGCACCGTACAATGAATGGCGGGCTTTTTTTTATGCTAAAGAATGGCGGAAATAAAACAGTCTTTCGAGCATTTGACTATGACTTCGCGTGAATGAACAAAAAATGAAATCAGCGCTCAAAATGCACTTCAATGCGAGTGAAATTTAACTTAATGGCCTTAAATTGGGGAGAAAAGGACAAAAAAAAAAAAAATTTTTTTTTAAATATGTAAAAAAAATACAAACAACAGACAAACGGAATTGCAACAACAGCAAAAAAAAAAAGGCATTCGAAAGCGTTTTATCTATTTTCACAATTTATTTATTGGCGGAGTTAAGCTCAAGGGGAAAAAGGAAACAACAACAACAAAAACCGAAAAAAGGATTTGCGCTCGGGTTTTCGTAACAAAGAATTTTGATATTATTATTTTTTCTCCTTCCATTTCAGTGATGGAGGAGAGTTCAAAAATTGAACGAGTCTCGTTTGGACTTTAGTTTTGAAGCGAATGATTTTTTGTTTTTGCATTTTTTCGAGAACCGAATTTCCTTTCGATCGAAATTTAAATTTTAAAATGACTTCTTCTGTTTTCCTTCTCATTTTGTTATTAAAATATTAAAAAATTCAATTTCGATTTGCATTTCGATTTAATTGCAGGTGGTGGGTACTTACTCAGATTGCCGCTTGGAATGTAGACATTGCCCGACGGTGTTCGCACCAAGCAGGATGGCTCAAAATCAACGCCCAAATCATTGGGGTTAGCGGCGACTAAACGACCATTATTCATGCGACTCATTGTTGGGTTCCTTGGCGGGACATCCGGGGGTGCCGATGGCGTAACTCCTTCAAGGAGAAACCCTGAAATAAATAAGAAAGAAAAAATTGCAAAATAATGAATACACAAAATCCAACGTGAGCGAACACAAGTCGTATTTGTAATTAAGTAAAACGAAAGGTAAAAGCGAAAAAAATAAAAGTAAATAAATAAAAAAAAAAAAATAAAAACGCCAAAATGGATAAGAATAAAAGGCACAGGAAATTCCGTCGTTGCGAATGGAAACGCAATGCAGCAATTCCACGATAAGATCTTTGCAAAGTTTTAATTAAAAAGAACCCGAAACAAAACATATCGTAATCTCATCTGAAATGGACTGAAATGCAATGAAGCATATAGGAGCAATGACGGCGGGAGCGGCGGCGGCAGTGAAGAGCGCATGGCGATTTAATTCCCAAGCCAGGCAGTGAGACATGCCATCAAGCCAGGTAGGCAGGCAGGCAGGCAGGCAATGGCACGAAGCCAACAAAGAGTTAACCCACCATGCAATGTTAACTTGGTAATTACAGCGCCGACCCGAGAATCAAACCAACCCCAAGTCGATGTTGAGGCCGATGCCGGGGCCGAAGGACTTCGCGCATTAACAGCGATTCCGAATTTTGATAGCTTAATAAGCCAAAGAAGACCATTGCCAGTCAGTTTGGCAATCTATTGATCAATAAATGCATCAGTTAATGAGTCAATTCGTCGAATAGTTGGTCCGTTAGGCCCTCAGTCAGTCTGTCAGTGAGTCTGTTAGTCAGTATGTCAGTTATTCTGTCAGTCTGTCTGTCAGTCAGTCAGTCTCTCAGTCAGTTAGTCTGAAAGTCAGTCAGTCAGTCAGTTAGTCACTCTTTCAATCAGCCCGCGATTCAAGCACTCAATCCATCAGATAATGCGTCGATCAGTAATTGCGTCCGATCTGATCGATCCTGATTATATCACAGCCTGACTCGGTCAACCCTGTTTTTTTTTTTTTGGGTATTTCTACTTTGATTGAGTCGTTCACAGGGGGTTTCTTTTTTGCTTCTGCTTCTTCCTTGGTTCTTTTAATACTTTTGTTTTGATTTCTGTATTCGTAATCAACTTTCTTCTTGTCTCTGATTTCAAGTCCGTGCTCTCTTTCTCCCTTTGTCGTTCTCTATATTTGTTCTCTCTTTCTTTTTGCTTTCTCTGTTTTGTCTGATGTTAATGCTGTTGTGTTTTTTTTATTTTTTATTGCTGTTGTTGTTAGGACATTTTGGTCAAAACGATTTTATTCTCATTTTGTCACGCGCCATTTTGTGCAAAAATGCCATTACACTTACATAGTGGCATACTTACAGGCGCACAGCCGAATTTCACAAACAACGACCGACCACGAGAGCAACGAAAACGCCAACAACAACGACGAGAACGAGAACGAGAACGACAACGGCATCGACTTGGACTAGGGCTAGGACGACTAGGACGAGGATAATGAAGCCGAGATAAGCTGCTTATCGCCGCCATTGCTGCAGTGGCATTTTGACTTTAGCTTTGGCTTACGATTTTGTCTTTTGGCTTTAATTCCACCACTCTCCATACAGATTATTAGAAAAACAGTGATGAACGGCGATAGGGAAGAAGGTAGGTAACGTACCCTGACAAAATTTGCTGGACAACGGAGCGCACAGCAATGGATGCCTACAATACAATCTGCACAGAGAAGAGAGGAGTTGCTATAAAACACGAATAAAAGCTGATATCAAAAGCCGCGCATTTTCATGCTTATTATTGCAGCCTTTTAAGGGCAAAATTCCTTTACGTGCCATGTCATGCTATCCTATATCTTTACTTTAACAAAAGGAGGAAAAAGCCAACTTTAAAGAAATTTTATATGTAGCTAAACCGTACGCTTAGTCAAGTATGGGCTCGAAAAAGTATGCTTCTCTTTTGTTATTTTTCGTTTTGTTGATTGTGTAATTTTCTCCATCGGCATGAAATGGAGCGAAGAAGTAAAGAAATCTATGCGAAAGAAGGACATTCAGAACGCTGAACAGTATACAGTACCAGATCACATAATGCATATGTATGTGTCATGCATATATGCATAAATGCACACACACACACACACACGCATACATATAATTGAAGAAATAAAAGCAATTGGCGTTTATGCTTTTCTTTTCTTCCTCGTTTTATTTTTTTATGTGATTTTTTTTTCTTTTTCGTTGCTTTGCTCAGTGGAAATTTTCAAGAGAAACTGTTTTTTTTTAAATGCCCCTCACACACGTGTGTGTGGCTGCCTTATTGTTTGCTTGCTTGTTTGCTCTTTTCTGTTTGCGTAAGGTATTTGCGTATGTGACTTCCTTTATTTACATTTGTTTATTCTTATAGAAAAATAAATGCAATTTTTTACATCGGAACAGCGTAGTCCAATAGCAGACCGAAGCTCTCTGCAGCCAGTTTGCGCATCAGTATGCATTATGTCCTTTGGTTGACAGTGCAGCCTTGACTGTAAACATAGGTACTTACATACATGCATGCATTTGCCTATACACTCGTATTTTGGCAGTGCAATTGGTGAAGCACCGACAGTGGAGGAAAAATGAAGAGGTAAATGATTTCAGCTGTTTTTTATGCTATGATTTTTGCTGCAGCTGTATTCAAATAATAAAATTTATGGAAATAATTTGTTTGCCAAAAGAGAGATACGTGAAAAAGGCCACCACAATCAATGTTTTATTAAACGATTAATCAATTAATCAATTAATAATCCTTTTTTAACCAATCAATCAATCAATAAATAAATCAACCAATCAAATCAATCAATCAATCAAAAAATCAACAATAAATCAATCAATCAACCAATCAATTCAATCAATCAACCACTACTTTGAAAAATCAATTAATCAATCAATCAATCTATCAATCAATCGATCAATTAAACTAATCAATCAATCAATCAATCAGTCAATCAATCAATCAATCAGTCAGTCAGCTTTATTTTGAACGATTCAATCAATCTAATCAAATTCAATTAAATCCTTTAATCAAATCAATCAAATCAATCAAATCAATCAATCAATCAAATCAATCAATCAATCAAATCAATCAATCAATCAAATCAATCAAATCAATCAAATCAATAATCAATCAATCAATCAATCAATAAACAATCAATCAATCAATCAATCAACATCATCAAATCAATCAAATCAATCAAATCAATCAAATCAATCAAATCAATCAAATCAATCAATCAATCAAATCAATCAATCAATCAATCAAATCAATCAAATCAATCAATAAAATCAATCAAATCAATCAAATCAATCAAATCAATCAAATCAATCAAATCAATCAAATCAATCAAATCAATCAAATCAATCAAATCAATCAAATCAATCAAATCAATCAAATCAATCAAATCAATCAAATCAATCAAATCAATCAAATCAATCAAATCAATCAAATCAATCAAATCAATCAAATCAATCAAATCAATCAAATCAATCAAATCAATCAAATCAATCAAATCAATCAAATCAATAAATCAATCAAATCAATCAATCAAATCAATCAAATCAATCAAATCAATCAAATCAATCAATAATCAAATCAATCAAATCAATCAAATCAATCAAATCAATCAAATCAATCAAATCAATCAAATCAATCAAATCAATCAAATCAATCAAATCAATCAAATCAATCAAATCAATCAAATCAATCAAATCAATCAAACAATCAAATCAATCAATCAATCAAATCAATCAAATCAATCAAATCAATCAAATCAATCAAATCAATCAAATCAATCAAATCAATCAAATCAATCAAATCAATCAAATCAATCAAATCAATCAAATCAATCAAATCAATCAAATCAATCAAATCAATCAAATCAATCAAATCAATCAAATCAATCAAATCAATCAAATCAATCAAATCAATCAAATCAATCAAATCAATCAAATCAATCAAATCAATCAAATCAATCAAATCAATCAAATCAATCAAATCAATCAAATCAATCAAATCAATCAAAACAATCAAATCAATCATATCAATCATATCAATTAATCAATCAACCAATAATCAATAAATCAATAATTAATCAATCAATCAACCCATATTTTGAAAAATCAATCAATCAATCAAGCAATCAATTAATCCATCAATCAATCAATCAATGAATTAATCAATGAATCAATCCACCAATCAATTAAACAATCAATTATTCATCAAACTAATCATTTTTTAATCAATCAATCAAAAAAAAAATTGTCTATCAGCCTGTCAATCAATCAGTCAGTTATTCAGTCAGTAATTCATTCAAACTGTGAATGAATGCATACTTTACCTAATGAAAATAATGCATTCGTTCTGTCAACCAGTTCATATATCAATCAATTAGTTAGTTAGTCAGCCAGTCGGTCAGTCAGAGAGTAAGTCTGTCGATCAGCCATTCAATCAATAATTTACTGAGACATTCGGTTAACCTGCCCAGTCCGATCAATGCGGAGGATTCAAGCAGAATTATTTGTTCGTATTTGTGATTTTATTTCTTTTTCTTCAACTATCCTTTTTAACATTCCTTCATCGTCTTGTTATTCAAAATTTTCTGATATAAGATCAATCTCCGACTAACTTCCTATGAGATCTGGAGCAATCTCTTATCAAAAGTTCAAGGGTAAAAGGCAACGCCCCATTTTCTTTTTCTTTTTCTTTTCTTTCCACTCCATTTCAATCCATCCCTCTTCGCGCATCGCTTTACTATTGATCGTCACGATTATGAAGAACAAAATCCTCTTAAGGATGCTTAATAAATTCTTCTTCATTTCTTTCTTTTTCTATCAGAGTTGAAAATCTCAATTTCAGTGCTTTGGCACGCTTAGTTAAGCCACATAAAATAATCTTGGTCAACGAAGTAATAGAAGAAAAAGGACATCAACGACTGTAGCAGTGGCAGCTGCAACAGTAGAAACTGCCCAAACTACTTGCCTTCGCTCTTTTAGTCTTTCTCTGCAACACACAGTCACTTCAATGAGCTTTAAAAACTTTTCGCTGCCTATTTCAAGGCACAAATGCAAGAGACAAATCCCGTTCCGGATGAAATGAAAAAGCTGGTGTGCCCTTGTCTTCTGTTTCTCAAACGTTTCCTCCTCGTATTGCTGCTGAAGCTTACGCCTTCGTCAATCAACAAAAAAACAAAAAAAAAGGTTATTCCCTTGTGATTATGCCTCGGGAATATTGTGCGACAAAAATTTTGTGAAAATAAATAAAAAAATTTTTTTTATCCTAAGCCTATAAATGAGCTTATAATTTTCTGTGTGAATGCCTACAAAATTTATTATCCTTCATTATGTGAAGCCTTCGCCTCTTTTCCCGTACCCCTAAAATTTCATTCAACATTCTCCATGGTGGATGCCAAAATGCGATTTCCAACGTCATCATTGTCATGATCATTTTATTCTGGCATTTTCACAAGAAGAGCACTTTCGTCCTACATGTTTTCTATGCGTGTGTGCGTTTGTCTGTTCGTGAGCGTGCTCGTTCATGCGTTTTTGATTGTATGCGCAAGTGTTTGGGCTCGAGTCTCTGCTTTAAATTATTACATTTCAGCCGCCAACCGAATTTGTTCGCTTTCACAAGAGCTCTTAGTCGAATGGATTCAGTTTTACGTTGGCCTTATCCTTGCTGGAACATCCGCCATGGCTCTTCTCACACACACATACACCAACACAATCATAAAAACACACACACACACACACGCATCCGAATCCTTTGGATTAGTAGTAAGAATCCCCGGCAGTCATTCCTTGTGGCGCGCGTCTCTGTCGCAATCGCGACCGCAGAAGCCGCTGCCACCACCGAAATCCGAGACGTAACCGAATCCAAGTGTGACCAAAAATGGAGGCTAAAACATAACGAACGAAGGACAAAAATTTCGCTCTTGTTTTAAATCGCAAAAGTGGCGATATGCCTGCTTAAATAAGATTTCGCCTCGAACGCATTTGAATATCAAGTAGACTTGTGAAATTTATATGCGAATTAAAGTCTCCGTTTGCGCCTCATCTTGCCACGTCTCCTCACCACTCCCGTCCACTCCACTCCACGTCTCGTCTTGTCTTCAATTCTCTTTCCAAAGAATTTTGCCTTTAGTTTATTTATTTTTCTCCCATTTTCTATTGTTATTGCTTTTCTTTGTTTCCCGATTTTACAAAATTTTTACTTTTTTCGACAGTAAAAAAACAAAAAAAAAAACAATTGAATTTTCAATGCCGTTGAATTATTTTGGGCTGTGCATAATTTAAGGCAACAAAGCAGTTGTCAGAAATTCGGGGCCAACAATTTTACGTTTCGTTTATTCCGCCAAAGATTCTGCTTCAATTAACATCTTTTCGCTTCTTCAAAAACCAGTTCTCTCTCTTTCTCTCTCTTTCTCTCTCTTTCTCTCTCTTTCTCTTTCTCTCTCTCTCTCTCTTTCTCTCTCTTTCTCTCTCTTTCTCTCTCTTTCTCTCTTCTCTTCTTTCTCTCTTCTCTTCTCTCTCATTCTTCTTTCTCTCTCTTTCTCTTTCTCTCTCTTTCTCTCTTTCTCTTCTTTCTCTCTCTTTTCTCTCTCTTTCTTCTTCTCTCTCTTTCTCAAACTCTTCTTCTCTACTCTTTCTTTCTCTATTTTCCTCTCTCTTTCTCTCTCTTTCTCTTCTTTTCTCTCTCTATCTCTCTCTTCTCTCTCTCTTCTCTCTCTTTCTCTCTCTTTCTCTTCCTCTCTTTCTCTCTTCTCTTCTTTCTCTCTTTCTCTCTCTCTCTTCTCTCTCTTTCTCTCTTTCTCTCTCTTTTCTCTCCTCTTTCTCTCTCTTTCTCTCTCTTTCTCTCTCTTTCTCTCTCTTTCTCCTCTCTTTCTCTCTCTTTTCTCTCTCTTTCTCTCCTCTTTCTCTCTCTCATTCTCTCTCTTTTCTCTCTCTTTCTCTCTCTCTTCTTCTTCTCTTTCTTCCTCTCTCTTTCTCTCTCTTTCTCTCTCTTTCTCTCTCTCTCTCTCTCTCTCTTTCCTCTCTCTTTTCTCTCTCTTTCTACTCTCTTTCTCTCTCTCTCTCTCTCTTTCTCCTCTCTTCTTCTCTCTTTTCTCTCTCTTTCTCTCTCTTTCTCTCTCTTTCCTCTCTCTTTCTCTCTTTTCTCTCTTCTCTCTCTTTCTCTCTCTTCTCTCTCTTTCTCTCTCTTTCTCTCTCTCTTTCTCTCTCTTTCTCTCTCTCTTTCTTTCTCTTCTTTTCTTCTCTTTCTCTCTTTCTCTCTCTTTTCTCTCTCTTTCTTCTCTCTTTCTCTCTCTTCTTCTCTCTCTTTCTCTCTCTTTCTCTCTCTTCTCTTTCTCTCTTCTCTCTCTCTTTCTCTCTCTTTCTCTCTCTTTCTCTCTCTTTCTCTCTCTCTTTCTCTCTCTTTCTCTTTCTTTCTCTCTCTTTCTCTCTCTTTCTCTCTCTTGGTCTCTCTTTCTTTCTTTAGCAACATTCACTCTCTTTCACTCGAAATCGGCCTGTTCCGTCTTTCTCCTAATGACGTCTCTTCGCTGCATCGCAATCTGCTCCACAACATCGTTCTTTCTCCCTCCTTCACTCTCTCTTACTATATCTTACTCTTTTTAAATATCTCTTACTTTCTCTCTCTGTCTTCCTTCTTTTCTTCCCTTCCTCACTGCCTACTTCGCTCTCGCTCACTTTCCTTGTTAACGAACTCCAAACGATTTCCTACTGTATGCAGTAAGAATTGCGTCAACCTCTTTCCAAATGAACCTCAGCCATTTCAGCATTCGACCATTCCAACAATCCGCCGTTTCTTCGTCACTTCATTTCCGCTCACTCCCTTGGCGTCATGCTCTCATTAAATCAGGCATTCACTTCTTCATTTAAACTTTAATTCCTAAAGGATTAACGGCGGCGCAAAAATGTTTTCCCAAGCATTCGGACTTTAGTCAAGCATAAAATTTGTTCCACAACTTCAGCCATATTACAGAAGGAACTTGGTGAAAGAGAACAAAAAAACGAAAAATAAACAACAAAAACAAAATAGCACAGCAATTCCAATGCCTGGATTCAATTTAAATATCCTTTTGAAGCATTCAACTAGACTTAAGGGATCATAAAAATCAATATAGAAGAGAAGACAGTGAAAAGAGAATGCCGCAGCCTCCTTTCTCTTTTGTGCCCATGAAAGTATGCTTTGAAAGTTCAAAGTAATTTGCTCATATACAAGAAGAAGGAAAAAAAAAAATAACAGAAAAAAAAATCAATTTGGTTTTTCCTTTCTTTTTTCTTACTATCGATTTTCGTTCAAACTCGGCACGACATTCGGAGCATCACTTCACTTCAATCAAAATGTTTATGCTTTTCTCAATTGAAAGAAATAAATTGACAGGCACGAGATGATAAGGGAGCGTCGTCTCACAATAGCTTCGAGTATATTTACATCTACAGCTGTATGTGCATGTGTATCTGAAGCTGAATCTGAATGTGATTCTGTTTCTGAATCTGTATACTTATGCGTATCTATCTCCGAATCGGTCTTCTTTTCGTGTGCATGTGGGTCGATCTGTCAGTTCAAGAGAGCGCAATTGAGCAAACAGAGGCCGACAGCCAGCACGCACGCAGAGCAATACAAGTGAGTACTCGGCAAATATTTGACCTGCGATGCATCAACAAAAGCCGGGATTTTATCATAAAAATGTACAATCTATTGTGAAAGCGCCGAATGGTCCCAATCCCCAACCCCAAAACTTCGATACCAACATCAAAATCCTATCCCTATCTAAATCTCATGCCCATACCCATGCCCACTCCCACTCCCACTCCAAATCCCACGCCAACGTCAACTTCAACTTCTATTCAATGAGAATTTAACTCATTGAGAGAGTTGAGCGATTGCATCGTTGTATTGCATTTGATTGGATTGCCAATGAAAGACTGAGAGGGAAGGATGAAAGGATGGATATAGCTGGGATGTTATCTAGAGTGGGTGGGTCGCGGGAGGCGGTTGAAATGTATGCCGAATTTGTTTGCTCACCTTTTCGATGATGACAATGGACTATTTCAGTCATTCGCAAAGAATATGAAGCTACAAAAGGACAAAGACCCATTTTTCTTTTTTCTGTTTTGTTAATACTATGATAATGGAGTCTGGAAAAATTCTTGTGAAAAATGGTCATTAAAGGACCAGACCGAATTAACCAGACCATATCCCACCGTGGCATTAATGAACGAATGAATGAACGAATGAATGAATGTCAAACTGATCTTTTAAAAGGACTAACGAGCCTTTTCCTCCTAATACGTGCACAATATGTCAACTGATTTTCTCTTCTCGGCATGCGTTCTTCTGCGGTCTATTTCGCCAACTCACATCAAAGCGACCTGAAGTGAACCGAGGCGAACAGAGCCCAGCTAAAACAAACAGTATTAGGCCAGAATGATTCATGCTAAAGCAGGACATGTTCTGGTTTGCTGTGGAGTGGGTGCAGTTTGGTGCGGTGCGGCGTATATTCCCAGTTCGTGTCGTGACGTGTTAGGTATGCGTCATATTAGATCAAATTTTAGACACGGAAAACAATTGCATCAACAGAAAGAAAATCCGGATCATATCCAGCAACAGGAACAACGCCCAACAACTGAAAACAATGACACGAAGCGCAATGCTGGAATGCTGGAATGCTGGAATGCAATGCAACGCAGAGGAGGAACGCAGCCTTTGGTCCAATGAATTTGGACTTGCTGAATTTTGATATCTGCTTTTAAAGGGTCCTCTCTTTAGCCTCGAATTTTTAAAATTCTAAACCTTTCATGTGCATGAATATTCGAAGAAGAATTAAAAGTTTTTCCCAGCTCCAGTTACTGAATCGCGGTCATCGGTCGGCTCGGAAAAGAGCCCTTAAAACGAAAAAAAAAAAAATTGCGTTAAAACGGATGCAAAAATGCCGTTAAAAAAAAGCCAAATTAATGCATCTCGAAAAAGACAAAATGGTTGTTGGAAAAACTGTGTTTTTGAAACGAAAGATTCAACCATTACTTCCAAGCAAATTGTAATTGTATTCCCCCATTCAAGTGAGATTTTTCAAAGGAAAAAAAAATATTACATTTACTGGGAACTCATTTCAGGATCTACTGACAAAGCTGCCAAGCTCTCTCTATTGAAGCGTGTTATTAGCTTTTTGGAAACCAATACAAGACAATAAAAGACGATCCTTTCGAAGAAATTCGCTACTATTTTTGGCTCGCTTTTCATTGAATGATATTGTTGTGGGCTTTTGGGCGGATGCTGCAGTAACGTTAGGCAAAACAAGCTTAAAATATCCAAATAGCGCTGCATGAAGTTGGAAAATCGGATTTTGGTTGTGTTGTTTTGTTGCTATTTTAGGTTGATTTTCGCGAAATTTCATCGGAGTGGAGCGCTCACAGTGAGTCTTAAATCTAAAAATCTTGTACGAAAGTCCATTGTATCGAGGAGTCCAGATTTTGGGCATATGTCTGCACGGATGTGTGTATGAAACTGGCTGTGTGTATCTGTGTCTGTGGATCTGCGTGTGTGAATGCGTGCGTGCGTGCGTGCTGCTGCCGGTGAATTCAGTTTATTATTCATACCATGCACACGGGGCTACACTATGGGTTCGAGGGTTTTTTTTTTTTTTTTCATCGCTATATTTATTATGTGCCTGAGTGGCAAAAGCTTATGTCATTTGGCGTTTACGGCACATTCTAGAATAGACACGCAACCAAATAACGCACACGGCACACAGATGCAATCACACGCACCTAATTTTTTTTTACTTTAATTCGTACGACTGTCAGGCAGTCTTTTATTGAGAGGTAGTGTGTGAGTGTGAGTGCAATCCATAAAGTTTTTCATTTGAAGCAGCCGCAATTTGACATTTACGCAGGGATTTATTGCTCTATATCTTAAAGTTTCGACTAACTCCAAGGGAGGTGGGTTAGAGTGGACGCTTTCACTTCGGGCAGACATAGAAAATAAACCTAAACAGTTGGATTCTTTCTTACTTTAGTATTGTCACGTGCCTAATTTCTTTTGAGACATGCAAACAAAAAAAAAAAAAAAAAAAAAAAAAAAAATTAAATAAATAAATAAAACAAAAGCCAGCTGGAGCGGAAACATTAGCACAAGGACTCGCAAAAAGAAAGTTACGCCAAACAAAAATAGGTACGCCAAAAAATTTAACAATGTGGAAGCCTCTACCATAACCCAACCACGTCGAAAGCGAAAGCAGCGAAGTAGTTCTCCCGAAATTCTCTCATCAATTTCCATTCGATTTAAAGAAAACAGTTTTGCTTTTAATGACTGTTCTCAAATGAAACAATTGGTCTTTAAGGGGTTAATTAACGGTGTAGAATTTCTCTCTAACATTCAAGCTTAAAAGTTAAACAAACTTCATAACCGTTTACAAGCCGGAAAGTAACCTTAATTGATGTTATGCTTGAACATTTTAAAATGCCTAAAAGCATGCAACGTTTTTTTTTGTGCTATGCACAAATGCATTGGGGCTCTGCGGCACTAGAACTACATATCTCTATTTTTTTCACTCTTTTTTTTTTGTAATTTCATTATTCTATTTTTTTTTTTTTTTTTTTTTTTTTTTTTCGTTGTCTTTGCACAAAATTCTTTTTGACTATCCGAGTCGAAGTGCCCGTAATATGACTGACAGTGACTTAGCCTCATCGCATTAGTCGCATTTGCTGCCACAGTCGAGCCGCACTTTCAGCGCCACGTTGCTTCCCTTAATCCTATTATGCACGAGACTGAAGCTAAATCTGATGCCGAAGCTGAAGCCGTTCCCGTTACCGAGTTGAAGAAATTTTTGCGGTTTTCCGTTCGTTGGGCACGAAACGCTGAACAGATTATTTTAACCCTTTACCGCTGAGTACTTGGAACGCAGAAATTCCATTCCATTCCAGTGCGAATCGGCTGTTATCGTAAGGGGTGCTTCGGGCGCGAGAAGTATACGCCGCAGTAGCATAATTAGACAGAAAAAACATCACCATTCTGCGCTGTGCTGGCATGTGGCTAGAATGGCTATTCGTGGAGCAGGGCTTATGTTTTAGGTTTTATTCAAAGCTCAGGCATTCCGCTATTTTTTTTTTTTTTTTTTTTGCATGGTTTTTCTAACAAATTCACACGTGGAAACTCTTAATTATTTACACATGCATACGTGTTAGCCTCTAAAATTGCTTAATAAAAGCTTTTTATAAGAGCTCACAATGGGAGCGAGAGAGAGAGACTCAGAGAGAGATGGAGATCGAAATATGGAGAGCGAGAGATGAAGAGCGAGAGATGAAGAGCGGGAGATGGAGATCGAGAGATGGAGAGCGAGAGATGGAGAGCGAGAGATAAAGAGCGAGAGAAAGTTAGAGAGAGCATGAAAGAGAGCGATAGAGAGAGAGCGATATAGCGAGAGCGATATAGCGAAAGCGATATAGCGAGAGTGATATAGCGAGTGAGAGAGAGCGATAGAGAGAGAGAGAGAGCGATAGAGAGAGAGAGAGAGAGAGTGATAGAGAGAGATAGAGAGAGACAGAGCGATATAGAGAGAGAGAGAGAGAGAGCGAGAGCGATAGAGAGAGAGAGAGCAAGAGCTCGAGAGAGAGCGAGAGCGATAGAGAGAGCGAGAGCTCGAGAAAGAGCGAGAACGATAGAGAGAGCGAGAGCGATAGAGAGAGAGCGAACGAGAGGGAGATACAGAGAGAGACCGAGAGAGAGAGAGACCGAGAGAGAGAGACCGAGAGAGAGAGAGACCGAAAGAGAGAGACCGAGAGAGAGAAAGCGAGAGAGGGAGAGCGATAGAGAGAGAGAGCAAGAGCTCGAGAAAAAACGAGAGCGCGCGAGAGAGGTGAGAGAGAGAGCGAGAGGGAGATTTAATAAATCGAGTTTCAATTTAAACGATTTTCAATTAATAGTTCACCGGAATTCACCAAATTTATCAACGATAACTGCCTAGCATCGAATTTCCTTCTGACTTAGGTTTCAAGATCGGATGAAAGGGGAAAAACATGTTAATATTGCCTTGAGCAATTGAGCGAACGGTTGATGAGTTTGAGCATTATAACAACAACTTTGCCCGCTTCGGTGCTAAAATTTTTCCTTTGGCGTTTTCCTCTAATTAATTACTGTTACTTTTCACACCAACTTCAAATTGTAATTGTTCGAAACTATAATCAAGCTTTAGTGATGCGATAAAAATGTGGCAAAGAGAATAGTTCGTGGCGGCGAGTGTTCGTAGAAAATTACCCATAAAAAAAAGACGTGCAAAAGCTCAAAAATTTTTCGACAAAAAAATGGATGAAACTCAAAAAAAAAGGACAAAAAGGAAAGAGAAGTTAACAACCATAATATTGTCGAAGCATACTTTCGGGCGTATGCGGGCACTTTTCTAAACTCTTCTTTTTTGTTTTGGTTTTTTGTTCATACGTAAAACAACGCATGTAATTAACCAATAAATACATTCTGTTAATGAATCCGCGTCCCGGCCGTTTTAAGGTCGGCAATTGTTACAACTACTCTACGTTCGTCGATCCGTAAAGTGTGCTAAAGTTCACACGTTCCGTTCGTTTAAGTTCCGTTTCGACAAACGACAAACGGCAAACAACAAACGGCGTCCCGTCATCTTGCCACGGCAGATGACTCCTTGTCTTGCATACTTCTAGGCGCCACATAATTCACATAAATTTTCCCACATAAAATGTCAAACGTACTTAACCTTCTTTTCTTCGCTAAGCTCTATGCATTCGGGCGCCTTTGCTGAGCCAGCACCCCAACCAACATAATCACACACTAGCGCACACGCACACACACAGGGACATAGAAAGAGAGAAAGGCCGTAGGACAGACTGACGCACGACAACATTATTTTACCGAGGAATGGCTTTGCTCTTCAGCTGCCGCTGCCGCTGCCGCTGACGGTGCCGCTGCCAGTGCAAGTGTGAATAAGGCACTTGACACTGGTTAGAGCAGCGCTAGCTTGCGACTAGCTTTAGTTTTGCGAGAGAAAAAGAAATTTCCTTTTCTTTTCAAGAAATTTATTCTCAAAAGCTCATTGCAGTGCAATGAAGCAAACAAAATGAAAGCAAAAGGAACGACGCATGAAGTGCCAATTACAAAAAGAAAAAGAAAAAAAAAAGCAATTAAAAAGAAAAGAAAAACCGATCAGCCTGGCTGCTGCCTGTCTGGCATGTCCTAACGAAACCGCAACTCAGCACAATGCGCTGTCAATCGGATATCAATAAGCACTCTCATAGAGACTTTAACTCGCTCGGGAGAGCTAACTGAGCAAGAGGCAAGGCTATCAATGTTTGATAATAAAGGATCATAGAGGACCAAAAAAGTCGAGCAAATAAAAAGAGTGAAAGAAAATTTCTTCATCAACAACCAATCATCACGGATATGGATGAATCGTGTTGACGTCGCAGGCAGAAGAGAATTAACCGCGTGAGACTCGTAAGAAGAAGAAGAAGATCAAAACACTCTCCATTAATTGTCCTCCATATCGTTTTCAAACTCCATCGCGTTGGTCGTTGGTCGTCTGCAATCACATCAAAATTAATGTCAAATTAAATGACTTTTCCCTCCGGTTCGTTTCAGCAACTAAGTAAGCCACACTCTCTCGTCCCTCATCTCCATAGTCATCGCTATCTCATTCTCTTGTTTTCTTTCCCTCTCCTCCTGACACAAACACAATTGCAAGTACCGAAATGTCGTATTTTTTCAAAGTGCCAAGCAGCGCAAGTATGTCAGGCGAAATATTTTTCTTCGGTATACTTTTTTCTTCGTTAAATAATTGGATCTTCTCAAGTGCCGCCAGCGGCCTCAAGCATCCCCCACATCCTTAAGTAAGAAAAGACTACAATAATGAAATAAGCACAAAGCAAAGTAAAGAAGACCTTTTTGCGGCCGTGCAATGTGATGTGAGTTAAGGTTGTGAGGTCCTTTTCCTATCCGCATTGACTACTACTGACAAAGCTCGACGCTTCATTACGATTTATTTTGATTCTTTTATTTCCTTCAAAAATCTTCTTCTCACCATTTCTCTCTCCCCTCTAAATTTTAAAGTTTCATTCGATTATATGAGGTATACACGCTTGGCATTTTGCCGCTCACAGCCGCTAGCTTCGAATCTTCATCAGGACCTTTTCGGTTCGCTTCGCTGCGTTTGGCTTCGTTTCGTTTCGATTCGATTCGTTTCATTTCGTTCCGTTTCGTCTCGATACGATTCGGTTGCTACAGGATGGATATCATTTCATTTCATTTCAATTCAATTCATTTCAATTCTTTTAATTTAATTTGAATTCTCATCGACTGGAGTTTTGAAAAAGTATTCGAGTTTCTTGGGCTCTCCTTTTTATGCCACTTTTTCTTACAAATTCTTTGAACTACACTTTGGAGACCCATAAGCGATGCTCCAAACAAATTCTAATACGAGCTTTTGAAGTTGGAAATGGCACAATTTACTTTTCATATCTTCATACTTCAAGCATATATATGTACATAGCTACTCTTTGGGGATGGCCAGCCGCGTTACGCATATAAGCGGCGTTCGGTCGGACCATTCATGCTAGACAAGCGGTTTTCTACTTTCCTGCCGTTCTTTCTTCCGATCCATCGTCTTTATGAGCTGCTGCCAGCTGGCTTTTGTGAAAAGTTTGACTTTGCTCCTTTTTTTTTTTTTTTTCAATGAAACGCCAGCGACAAACCACACGAAGGATCCACATATATCGCCTCCTTCTGTCACATCGCATCGAAACTTCCAGCGGCACTTTCAAATATCTGAGTTCGCTCAACTATGTTTCCATGGAGCGTTATTTATGAAGTATTTTCCCACTTTTTTTTTTTGATATTTTATTTTTTTTTTTTTTGTAATTTTTCGTTGTTTCGTCGTGAATATCCTTTCTGATTTTTTCTTCGTTTGCGATGGGCTCGCATAATTTTGAAAGCGAAATCATTTTATCTCACGCCAGTCGAGCGAGAGCAGCGCGTCCTCGTCTTTTCGAGTCAATTAAAAACCGAAAACTTAAGAGCGTAGAAAAAATTCAAAAATTTAAAGAATTCATACACCCGTTCTTCCAGAACTTCGCGGCGCGGCCTTTCCTCTACCCGCGCCATTTCACATTACCACCCTCCGCTGTACTGGGCGAAAAGTTCGGCAAACCAATTCGTGTCCGCTCAATGGAAAAATTATCGATTTGCTGTCAAGTCAAATCAAGGGTTGGGGGGCTCGGGTTATGGAGTTGGAGGTCGGTTTCGGGCTCGCATTTAGGAAACTGAGCCATGGCCCACTGCCACGAAAATTCTTTGCCAAGAGTTTTGAATGCCGCACGCCACTGCAATAATTGCACTATTCGAACAATTTAAGCACAAAAAGGGAAGAAGAAGAAAAAAGGCGGTAAAGAGAAACCAAAAAAAAAAAAAAAAAAAAATTTAAAAAAATTCAAAAACGGAAAAGCAAAAAAGTTCTGACATTTCAAGGAAGTAAGTCGATGTCCTAGTTTCTCTGCTAATATAAATTTTTCAAGCGTCAGTTAATAAATTTCAAAGCATACTTTCGCGGGTAATTGTGTTTTTTTTTTTGTTTTTTTTGCTTAGTTATCAAATGGAATTTCGTATGAATTGTATTTTTTCCTCTAGTTTCAAGTTTTTTACGAAATTGAATTCGTGGCGCCTTGAAGTATGCTTCATTCTGTTAAAATTTGACTACGAATCGCATAGAGTAATCGTAGAGAAGCAGTAAAATAAAAACATCACAACGGAAGTGCAGTAGTAGGCTGTAAAAAAAAAAAAAATCTGCCATTTCAAGTAAATTTATGCGGCTTGCCACTAGACCGCTGCCCCAGCCACCGACCGATGGGATCGACCAACGCAACCACCCCATATGACGTCGTTCGTCGTCTCTGCTACACAACTGCAAACAATTTCTTTATAATTAAATGCCATCGCTAACAAGGCACAAAACGGCCTCATTTACGCTTAGCTCTCCTCACGAGCGCATGGCATAAAATGCTGAAATGTCGCTGCGGTCCGATACACCCGGCTACGAGGCAATGCGCCGCGAGGAGCTGAAGTGAGTTATATTATGTTAAGTTATGTTATGTTATGTTATGTTGTTTTTATTATTGTTGTTGTTGTTGTTTTGTGTTTGTTGCATTGCTTTGCGTTACTTTGCGTTGCGTTGCAATGGCGGCCACAAGAACAAAATAATAAAAACGAATTATGGCGTCGATATTTTGCGCAGCAATTAAAAATAATAAAAACAAGAGCAACAACAACAACAACAACGAAACGACAACGAAATAAAAATTAAAACAAAGCACAATAGCTGAAGTTGAAAAACCAGGCCGACGAGCCAGCAACGGACAAGCGGGCGAGCGGTGATCGGAAGAAAGAGCAAATGAGGTTGTGGAAATTGCAATGCCAGCAATAAAAATAAAGCACGTGGGGAATCGCAGTAAACGCAGCACAGCACGGACTAACCGCCCATAAAAATGTCCCCATAGCGTACAGCGAAACACAATCAAGTAAGAGAGCGAGAGAGAGCGATAGAGAGAGAGAGAGAGAGAGAGAGAGAGAAGAGAGAGATGATAGAGAGTGAGAAAGAGAAGGGGGCACGCAAGATTACTTCAGAAAAAAAAAAAAATTACGAATGCATGCATACACGAAGATTGAGACTGGAGCGACAAAATTAAACCGGCGGCTGGGAGTGAGACTGGGGTCGGAGGGCTTGCGACCGACCGACCGACCGATCGATCGACGTGCCCGGGCTGCACACATTGTATACTCTAAATAAACCAACAGGCAACAGCGTGAAACTTTCAAAAAACTAAAGCATACTTTGAGGCGCTTAAGCACGATAAGCGCAGTGCACTCTGTGCAGAAATGAAGGCGCAGGTAGAAAGAAACTCGTAGCATGGATATATGTATGTACTTACGCAGCTGCTGTCAGACCAGACAGCCGACTAGCCTCCCATCGAAATAGGACATGGTAAGTTAAGGTTATAATCATGGCCCGGGGGAAATGCGAAAAATTTCGCGACATGTTGGGTAATTGTACGGCACAGTCATTGTTCCTGTCTCTCCTTCTCTCTTTCACTCACTCACTCACTCACTGCCTCTCTCTTTCTCTCTTGTTCTCTTTTCTCTCTCTCTCTCTCTCTCTCTCCTTGCCTTCGGAGTTCCCCTCCTGCGTAACAATCGGGCATTCGTTTGGCTCCTAGCTTTCAAATCGAGGACCCTTCGCGTTGAATTGCTGTTGCGTTGCTGTACGCTGTGGCAAAGTTGTAATTCCATTACAACGCTTCCGCAGCCATTGCCATATACCGCGCTCATACCATCAACGGTGGTGGCTCGACGACTACCTCTACGATGGCTCTTTACCTAAATGAGCAACTGAAAAATAAAATGGCGGCTAAAAAGTAACACAAAAAGAAATCATAACAATGAACGACGTCGTCAAGTTTTAAAACTAAAATGGAATGGCGGCGTGCGCAAACGGCGATGGCAACAAATGACGTTTATGAGGACGACTATGCCGCCTTTGATGCCAACGATGAATACGCCAAAGAAAAATGAAAACAAACAACAAAACAACAACAATAACAGCAACTAGCTGAACTACAAGGTGTTCCTACTCAATGAAGTTGTATGGAAGTATCTGTTCGTGCATTGTATAATATGTGCGTGCACGTGATGACCGGGCACTCATAGGAAACTTATCGTGTAAATAGCGAGTGCTCTTATTACCAGAAAGAGCCGTGCTGCTCCGTTAAACAACATCGAGAACAACAAAAACAACAACAATAACAACGGCAGCAATTCAGTAACAAACCAACAATGTGTTGAATAACGTCTTCACAGGAAGACTCAAATTAACAACAACACCAACAACAGAAACAACAACAAAATCAATAAACTCAAAGTAATCGAAAAATTCTTACATAATTTTAGGTACACGAACAATTCACAACGACGACCTCTACCCGCTATTTCGAAACGTAATTGAAGGAGTCGATACAAAAAGAAGAGAAAAACCTCAATGAAAGCAAAAAGGAAAAGGGCCTTATATGATTTTAAAATAGTTGTCCGTCCACATCATTATGAGGCGTACATATTGAAAGTGGAATATCAAAATTTAAAAGTCGAAAATATGTAAAAAAAAAAAATATTAAATTAAATTTGATAATCTAAAAAGAAATAAGTACCTAAATAAAATTTAAAAAAAAATTAAATAAAAAAATAAAAAATAAATATAAAAAATAATAAATCCACAAAAACTTTTTATACAAATTTTATATCATTCACGTTTTCCTGAAAGACCTCATCAACAGTTAGCATTGTTTTGTTTTGTTCTTTTTACACTGAAAGTTTTCTCTATGGGGGAAATCTGCTACCATCCCACGGCATATAACTGTCAATTATGTATGCATGATTCGGTTTGAGTTGCATACTTTTTGGATTTTCATAAAATACTTTCAATAAGTACCTACTTCCGTCGTAAAAAACTTTGAAAACTTTCGATTTCGACATCGATTTGAGTACATTCGATTTTGATAACGCCGCACAGTGGAACACTATTGCCAGATTTTTAGGGAAATATTCTCCCGAACGTCTCTAAAAATAAGGCCAAAATTCCCAAAAATTTAATTTTGAAATCCTCTGAAAACAAAAACTTGGTCCCATAACTATTTTCTCTAACCAATTTTCTGCCCAAAGACTCTACAAAAGACAGATAAATGTCTTTTAATTTAGGAAGATATCTCCAACACAAAAATAAAAGGATAAAACTGTGCACAGGCAGATGCAGTGTTGCATGCTTACATGAAGTACTTAAGATCATAATATCTAAAGTTAATCGAAATTGATTCAACCCATATGGATACTCCCCCCACAGAGTACACTAATGTACTTGTAATTTGTATGGAACATATTACACAATATAATAGGTATGAAAAATAGGCTAAGGCCTAATTAGTTTTAGATTACCTATATTTGAAGTATTTGTAGATAAATAAACAAACATGTTTCTTAGCTTCAAATTGCATTTCAACATTAGCATTTAAGCACTTAAGAGCTAGCCCTTGCTTTCATGGTTGATACATTTTTCAAATTAATGTAATATTATGAATACATAAGTCAGGCTAATCTTAAAATATTTAATGAAAAAACATCAAAACTAACTTATTTACATATTTACGCAAAAGCGAAAAAGCAAACTAAAATATTAATAGCGATATAATTTTAAACGATAAAAATCTAATCTTGCAAAGGATTACTTCATAATCTTATTCGAGGCTGTCTACAGTAACGGACCTTTATGGCACTAATTACATGGTCACGTTTTCCTGCAAGCGCCGCATCATGCAAATGAATGCATGCCTGTTTTGTCATACATTGTTTTGTTTATAACATGGACAATCTTTCAATCAGCCAGCATGACTGCTGGTAACGTGATATTAAATGCCTTTTCAACGTCCAAGGATAATGACGATCGAATTGAATTTTCGCTATTTTCAAAAAATATACAAATGCCAGAATATGCGCACTAAATAACATGAAACCTCTGCAAAAGACAATGATCGTCACCGTACTTATAGTGCGAAAAAGCCAAAAAAAAATTATATAGAAAAATACTTCCAACACCCATAGAAGATAGCCCAAGGACTCGGAAAACAGTGTGCGGCAATCCCAGTCGCGCTCACAGTGAATATTTCATAATTTCTAATTTCTGTTTGTTTGTCTACATATATTTTACATCACTAATGCTCTAATACTAAACAATATTCCAATATAATATAGGTAGAAAGATATAGCTCGAAGGCCTCGAATCTAAGTTTTTAGAATTACTTTTTGAGTGATTTGTGATAAAATATAACACAGCACGATTTCTGAAATTCTTAAATTACATAAGCCAAGGCATAGCGACTTGCTTTCATTTGATCACATTTTTCGAATTATTATTTATATACATAAGTATTTCTCTCTATCAGATTAAACCGCTAAATGATAAACCATAGAGGATGATCGAAAAATGCAATTTTTCCGCTGTAATCCCACTGTGCGCCGCTTTGATTACGATGGACCGACCATATTGCTTTGGCATTGAATTGAAAAGAGCAATTTTGAAGAGCATAGTTTTAGGCTCTTTACTTAATTACTTCAGAGAAAGCAAACTTTAATGCATCGAGTGCAATCTCAACAAAAATCCTTTAATTGCTCTAAAGGATATTATTATAAGTTTACGGCACTTATGAAACTTTTCAACGATCAATTTCAGACAAAGACAAAGAATGGAGAGGACAGAGACGAGAGAGTTATGCAGGGAGAGGGAGAGAGAGAGCGCGATATGGAGAGAGAAAGATAGGGGGACACAGAAAGAACTATCGGTTAGGGTATTTTCTAAAACTTCGACTTTTCGAATGAATACTGAAAGGATAAATGAAAGGATTTGAATTGGATTGAAAGGAAAGGAAAGGAAAGGAAAGGAAAGGGAGTGGATCGGAGTGGAGTGGAGTGAAATAGAATCGAAATGAATGGAATGGCATCGACACGAAATGAAATGATTGAAAATGCAAGCAGCAGAAATGGTCATTAATTTATGGAATGTTTAATCTGATAGAGGCTTATATTCCTCCTCCTCCTCCTCCTCTCTGCCCTTTGGGTTAAGGCAAATCAATGAGTTGTCGGGTAGTAAGGTCATTTGGTCGTTAGAATGAGTTGATGCATCTATGATGACAGTAATGTTCTTTCGTCCTTCGTTCGCTTCGTTCGTTCGTTCGTTCGCTCTTTCCTTCCGTCGTCGAGTCTCTTCCGGTATTTGCAAGCATTTCAATTTAATAAGCAAGACACGTCGCTCAAAGTTTCGCAATGAATTGCAAACAGGCAATCAATTCATTAAGGACTCTATTTAAAGTTGTTAAAGCAATTAACAAATAAATTTTGCAATAAGTGTTTACAAAACGAACGAATACATAATACAGCGATCAAAGAAAAAAAAAAAAAGGACACAGAAAGCGAGCGAGAGACAGAGACAGCGACACAGTGCAGCAATGGCAGAGCAAACTTCAACTGGCTGATTACAAAAGAAATGCAAACACAGTACGAATTAAAAGCAAATAAACGAAATGATAGAATACACCGGGAAGAGAAATGAATGAAGCGGAACAAGAAGCTCGTCCGTACGACACACAGATACAGTGCACACACACACACACACACACACACTCGCTCACAAACACAATGAGTTCGGTCATAATATTGATTTGAAAATTACATGCAATTGAAATGAAAAATTTATTGCTTACACATCAGAAACAGTTAAAGCAGGTCATGTGCGAGCGAGTGCAAGTGGAGAGGGCATTCTAAGAAATCGTTCGACACTGGGACACGAGCAGGAGCAGGTGAAGGAACGTAAGCACACGTGGCACAAGTGAAACCGTCAATTGTTATAGAAACTTTCAGCGGAAATCAATTTTTGAGAATTCCCCTTAAGATACACTGAGCGAACGTAGCCATGATTTTTTGTTTTTTTTTTTTTAAAGGGGCGCAGCATTGTTATTCACAGTCCTTTTGATTTTCGAGAAGAACATAAATTTCAACAGAAAAATGCTTGAGTCAACAACATTTTTGGTTGATTTGAATGGAAATATGTTTAATTACCTGAATTACAACCTGAAATATGGTTGATTCAAAGAGAAAATCTTCATTTTTTCCAACAAGAAATATTGTTAAAATTGAAAATATTCCTTATTGAAGCCGGTTCTGCTTGATTTTTTTCTCTGTGTATGTAAAAACTTTGCTCGGATATTGGGAGTGCGCAATGAAGAATCGTATGTTATATACAATCTGGCAATATTTATGTTATGTTCATATTATCTACATATAATTATATGTATATATATTTTTTTTTAAGCCTACATAAATGTGTTTACTGAGGAAAAAATTAATTTTTTAACTTATTAATTTTATACATACCTAACTACATGCAGTAAACTAAAGATTTTGGTTATATAATAATAAGTAAAACCATTTTTAGTGTACTCCCTCCTTGCGGACACTCCTCATAAGCGGACACCCCTCTTCAACGGACACTTTTTGGGAATGTTCCAGTGTTCTTGCTTCTCAATTAGTTTCCTCTTAACCCATTTTGAGCCGACAAACACAAAAAAGCACTTAATTTCGTTCGACAAATCGGTCCAAATTGTGTTAAGCGGAATTTTTTTTTCGGTCCCGTAGGTGTCGGCTTAAGAGATAGTACCTACACTATACCACGAAAAAAAAAAAAAAAAAAAAATTTGGCAGTAAAGGGTTAAAGGATTTCCTCAGTTAAACCTAAACCACCGCCCCGCAACCACACTTCTAAGTTCAAAGATGTACTAGGCAAGATTTTGTTCCATCTCTGTTCGAAATGACGTTATTTTCTTTGCAATACCTCCTCGACTGGTCAATTACACTGTGAAAAATTTTTGGGGTCATCGAGTTTAAACAGAACTTTGACTTCAGCTTCTGAAAGTACTTGACAAATCTCATCCAAATCTTGAGCAAATCCCTATACATATGGTCTTATCACACTGGCTACAGGGCAACGTTCAATCGATCACGAAGAGTGTGGCCGACGAGAATTAAGTTGCGCACTTACTTGTGGCTATATCTTGCAAACCGTTTAATACATACAGTCAAACTTCCATAACTCGAACTTCTACAACTCGAATTTTCTATAACTTCGAACTGAATCGGGTGGCAATAGCAAATATTTGATATACTTAGAATTCCGTTTCCCCAACACGAAGTCTCTATAACTCGAACAATTTCTTTGGATAATGGTGGTTCGAGTTATGGAAGTTTGACTGTATTTCAATTTCATGTCACTACCAAAGTTACAGTCTTACACTCGGGGGAAAATGACTGTTGTAATAACTGATCCAGAGAAAGTCCATCAACTTAGCTTTGAATATGTAGAAAAATTCTCGAAAACTTGAACATTTTTGCAGCGCTTTTTAACATTTCCAGGCCCATAATTTCCGAACCAGTATGAATTAGTGGGAAAGTTTTGTTGATCCAAATAGAGAGAAAAACAAAACGGAAGAAATCATTTGGAGCGCTGCTTTAAACCGTTTTGCCAGTAGGTAGGTATGTAGTTAGGTAGGTGCGGCAGCTAATAGCTCACGTAGGCTCATAGATAGGCCGTTTGTGATACCATAGAAAGGCAAGACTAGTCCCTTTCTACTTCTTATAAAAGCCAATTTGACTTCCTAATGAACCGCACGATGTCTGAAATTTTGATTTCGGACAGTTCGGTGAGGCTGTTCAGAAGGGTGTGTCCTAGTAGAGACAGTCTTTTTGACGATAAGGCCGGCCAATGACACAGAAGGTGGAGAATAGATTCCTCCTCCTCCGAGCGACAGCCAGTACAAAGTTGAAACTTTTTTTTTACCCAAAATCAGGAGAAAACAACTAAAAATAATCTTTTAAATATGGTCAAAAGTTTTCATCCAACGTTGCACTGTTTTTTTTTTTTATAGAAAAATCGGAAAAACCAAATCTTCCCCATACAAGTCAGAAAAATCGTTCATAAAATAAATGAGTGCATTCCTCGAAAAGTGCATAATGTTCATTAATTTGCATTTCTGCACATTATACAACGATAATGGGTCGCGGACACAAAAAGCAAAAAAAAAAAAAAAAAAAAAAATTAAAATAAAATAAAAAAAAAATAAAAACGAACAACGAGTACCTAATCATTCAGTAAAAGAAATATTGAATTCAAGACATTCGAGCGCAATTCGCGATGGCACTTACGTTAGTCGCTATCCTTGATCGCTATCCTTGTCGCTTGCACTCACATTCTCATTTCGTTTGCAGAGACGCTGATGCTAATCGCGAAACTTAAGCAATTAATTAAGGTAAATTAAAAGGAACAGCAGTTGCTGTGGCACCGACCGCCAGCAGCAGCCGACAGCCGACAGCCGCCGACGTCGCAGCAGCAGAAACAAAAGTGGCAGGTCTGCATATTTTATTAGCTTTGTGAAGACACTGCTACTGCAACAACCCACGCAATTCGAAACCGCAGGAAGGAGTTCTCTTCACATAAGACTCATAAAAAGAACAAAAAAAAAAAAAAAAACCACAACAAAAAATATTGAGCAGCTTTTGAAAGGACAAAAAGAAAAAAGAAAACAACCTACCTCTCAAAGAATACTGCAATGGAATTGTTAAGATGTTAAGTCGCACAAAACAAGAAGAAGAATGTTGGATTCTGATGCCGATGCCACGTCCCGATAATGTCAAGTGTGCATGGCAGCATGCCAAGCAACCTTTGAGGGAATTAAAATAATCATGGCAAAAGCATTTAAAGAAAAAATCCAATAGGAAATAGCAAAAGCCACAAGCAATTTTAACGGAAACGGGAGAGAGAGAGAGAGAGAGAGAGAGAGAGACAGATGAGAAGTATTTAGGACAATCGTATGCGCATGCGTCTTGACTGCCATGGTAACTGAATTCAACTCAACTGGACTGATCCAATTAGCCTTAATTGTACTTAAACGAAGTCTCCGAATGATATTGTTCATATACTTATTTGTTCAATTTAATTTCCATAAATATGCCTAGGGCCATTCAAAAACGAATTTCTAGTGTCTCTTTTGTTTTTTTTTTTTTTATTGCTTTCCTTTTCCTTTTTAATAAGCATCAAAAGCGAGGGCACTTCCATTCTACTCCTTTCAATTTATGTAAATTTTCAATTTCCAACTACCATGACGAGTTCCACCACTTTTTCATGTTTTTCACTTTTCATCTTTGTTCAGTTCACATACATACAGCTCGCAGCACACTCGCACTCGCACTCGCACTCCCACTACCACACCCACTCGCATTGGCACTCCACTCCTACTGCCAATCCGACTAGGACTCCCACTATTGACATCACTCTGTGCTGTCTTTTAAACGCTTAATGGTTTGCGATGCGATTTGTTGTGGCTTTCCGATTTTATTAATCCAATTTTTATCTCCTTCAAGCAGACATCAACTCGCCTCGACTCGCGGCTCGAAATCACATTTCAAATCCAGAAAAACAACAGCAACAGTAGCAACAACAACAACAACAGGAATAAAAGGAGAAGAAAATTAATTTTACTTATGCGGCTCCAACTACGATTCCTTTGGCTTTTTATTGCTGCTGCTGCTGCTGCTGCTGCTGCTGCCCACAGGCGAGACGACCGCACATCGGTCGCCTCTTGCCATCCGCCCGCGCTGTCGCATTACCAAAACGTTTAAATGTCATTTAATTCGCATTTAATTCGCATAAAAAACGCATAAATATCGCTAATAAACGTGGCACAAGCAGAATAAGAAGACGAGCTTCTTCACAACCCAGCAATAGCCAATGGAAATGGCAATGAAAATGGAAATGGAAATGGAAACGTTAACGACAATGAAGGCACAGTGGTATAAGACGTAGCAAAACACTGGCAAAAACAAACAACAACAAACAAAAACCAAAACAAGAACCCACTTCCTACACGAAAACAGCTTGCTGATCGCGAATTCTCTTGTGTACTAAATTAGCCAACATAATGATGGGCTCGTCATCGTGTTTACAACAAGAAAGACCCAAACATCAACAGAAGAAAAAGAAGACGAACAACGGCTGGGACAAAAAGAACAATATCAAAAACAACTAAAACAACAATAAAAACAACCTAGACAACAAGATTAAGTCGGGGTCTGTGCATGTTGTTAAGCTAAGAAAATGACGAAGAAACAAAAAAAAAAAAAACAACCCTTCAAGGAGATATGGAAAAAAGCGCCAATGGCGAATACTGGGGGGCGATATGGAAAAAAGGGGCCACAGATCAAAGGAAACCAAGAGACGAGAGAGGACAGAAAGATTAATATGAATAAAAATTTGCATAGTACAGACGAGAGTCTCGTGCTCTTAAGAATAACTCAAAAAGTCCAGTCCAACTCAAGGGAACCAAGCAGAATTAACATTTTCCATAAGAAGAAAGAAGTTCAAAATCAACCACGACTGAAAATTCAGATCCGAATGCGAATGCGAATGAGAATGAGAACCGGAATTAACCTGAATATGGGAAGAAGAATGGAACTGAAAGATTGGGAATGTAAATCGAAATCGAAATCGAAATGATGAAGTCAACATGAAGTCGCCCATTGTTCCATGCAATAAATTAAACAGCCGAACAACAACAGAGTCCAAGACGCTTTACGATCATTGAAGAACATAAAAACTAGATGAAATTCCGAAGATCAAAATCGAGCTGCGAAGGGCGTTGAGTAAGCGTTGACCGATGGAAACTATCTAAATGGACTGGATATGCATGGAACATAATTTCGTGGTCATATTTCGGTTAGCTTGCTGGATAGACAGACGGAAAGACAGACGGACGGTCGGCCGGACATATAGATGAATGGGCTGGCCTTGAAAGGAAGGTAGTATTTTTTAGGTAAATCGATACAGCTTCGTTCAGTCTAATCAAAATAACAAGCAGATGAATTTTTAAAGATGCCGAAATCGAGGCTTTGCTCTGCTCTGCTCTCCATCGTTCTCCTGGTAGCCATTCCGTGAAATCTAGAACCTTTATTTATTCCGATCATTGCGGTTATTCAATTGCATCGCAGGCGTATTATTTCACTAGAGATATATACGCATTTATTGTATAAGTACGCTTCCATGTGGCTACCGTTGCAATGGACATAAGAACACGACAACACAAGAGCACGACAGAAGCTGCTCTATCTACTAAAAAGGTAAAACTGAAGAGGCAAAAAAAAAAATCAATAAAAAATAAATAAATAAATAAAATGCAACTGAATGGGCTGCACAAAGGAATGCCGCGGTTAATTTAAATGCGCGGTGAACTTCTCCAGTTGCGTTGCTTTCGATTGTGCTTATTATTGTTATTACGCTGATAAGGAATATATGTCTTTCGACTCCCCAATCCCCATCTACCATTCTCCCGTCCCCATCCTCATGCTTCGCACAATATTCTGCGACATGTGCGCTCACGGCTATTACCGCTGTTAACCATAATAAACAAGGCAAGCGAACAAAAACAAATTCGCCAACGACCCACAGCTACACACACACACACACACACACACAGAATAGAGCCCTGCACGAGTGAAAATTCGCCAACCGAAGACTCAGTGGGCTTTACACCGGGGGAGCAATGGAGCATGAATAAGTGCCCCATGCATTGCTGCCCACTGCCGCACGATTTGACCAAATTTTATGGCTTGATCTCGCTTTCCGATCCTATCCACCGCCACAACATCTCGCCTTTACAGTCCGCCGCTGGCTTATCCTTCTTCATCTCATTCCTTTTCCATTCTACTCTACTCGATTCCATTCCATTCCATTCTATTCCATTCCGGTATAGCTGGCCGAACGAACGAACTCGACTATTTTCAGACAATCATTTTTCGTTTAGTACGGCTACTGAAATGGCAAGCACAGCAGCCCGCGACGCGACGCGCGCTTCTAATTACATTTCTCGCATCGTAGGCAACGCACGAGAATTTATCTTTGGCGGCGTCGTTAGTCCCAAGTCGGTTTAATGATCTTGCCATTGCTTCGCACCGCACCTGCACCGCACCCCACACTATTGCCGGGCACTCCTCCCCTGCCATCGTTCACCGCCATATATGACTGTCATGCCACCAAGTGGTCATGTGGCGTGTGTATTTTTTATTACCATGTTCCGTTCCGTTCCGTTCGGTGGGGTTCGCTGTGGTTCGGTTGGTTCCTTCTCGCATTTCAGCTCCTCATTTTCAGGCAAATCAATTTTCTCTAATTCATTAGAGATGCAGTAGCTCGTTGCTCTATACTCGACTGATTGGAATGCGATTAAAACCGTGATATGACGTCATACAATTGAAGATAATGCATTATGTGAATCGAACGATGGCGTTTGTTTTTTCTTTTTTTTTTCTGTTTTTACCATTATTATCCAAAGCATAAGATTTGGAATAAATCGAGGAGCGAAAAAAACAAACG
Source organism: Chlorops oryzae (assembly GCA_020466095.1). Classification (NCBI taxonomy): domain Eukaryota; kingdom Metazoa; phylum Arthropoda; class Insecta; order Diptera; family Chloropidae; genus Chlorops; species Chlorops oryzae. Next base: position 161,410,671 of record CM035806.1, read on the forward strand.
ATTTTTCCTCTGTAGCCAATCCATACACCATTTCTCTTTCTCTCCCTCTCTATAGCGACCTGATTTTCTGGTCCTTTACGACTCGCTATGGAGAGTTTTGACCGAAAGAGTTTAAATGGCATAAAAACTCCTTTCATTCCTTTCGTTCGTTTCCATTGCATTCCATTCCGTTCCATTTCATGTCATCTCAAATGCGAGTTATTTACTCTTCGACCCCGGGAGACTCTTAAAACTATTGCCAACAGAGGTTTGTGTCGGTTTGTTGGATTTTCTGCCGCTCGGTCTCTCATCGTCCGGCGTGTTCAGATGCAAGGAATAGACCAACAATCAAACCACTGCAATTACGTTATTACATTAAAAAGGTTCTCGCTCCTGTAAAGGGTTTGCTTGTTTTGCTTCCTGTTTGCATAGTTTAGCTTAATGAGCTTTAACAACCGTAGGTGGGCGGTCCAGAGCACAAGTTAAGCTGATATGACGACATACTTAGACATTATGTTTGGGCAACAACAGCAGCAGCAGCAGCAGCAGTAACAACTACAACGACGACGAAAACAACAACATAGCTTGTTGTTGACAATAGCCATGACTTTGAGCATTTGCATGCGCTAAAAAATGCATGAGCCAAACATGAGGCACCACCAAACGCTGCAAATTCGCGGCCTTCCGCAAGAAAGTTATAAAATAATAAATTAAAGAGAAGAATTTGATTAGAGGATTGGTGGAAGAATGTAAAACAATGTTTTTTGTTTAATTGTTAATTATTAATTGTTAATTTTTATTTATTTATTTTTTTTTTTTGGAAGAGGCGAAGAAAAGAACATTTTTTAGAAATTCAGTCATCCTTTAAAAGCAGGGAAGGCAATTCGCCTGATCAGACTGACAACTAAATTCATTAACTCATTAATTAATTAATTCATCTATTTACAGTTCATCTATTTACAATTCATCAATCCATGAATTTATCAATTTACAATTTCAAGAATTTATCGACTTTAATTAATCAATTCTTCAATTAAAAAATTCATCAATTCAAAAATTCGTCAATTCTCCAATTAGTCAATTCAATAATTCAATTCATCAATTCACCAATTTAACAACTCAACAATTCGTCAATTCTCCAATTAGTCAATTTAACAATTCAAAAATTTATCAATTCATCAATCATCATCAATTCAACAATTCGTCAATTCTCCAATTAGTCAATTCAATAATCTCAATTCACAATTAACAATACAATCTCAATTCATCAATTATCAATTAATCAATTCAAAATTCTATCAATTCAATCTCATCAATTCAATCAATTCTCAATTTCCAATTATCAATTATCAATTAATCAATTCAATATTCAATTATCAATTAATCAATTATCATCAATTCTAACATCATTAATTAATAATCAATTTCATATATTTCAATTATATCAATATAATCAATATATCAATATATCAATATATCAATATAATCAATATATAATCAATATATCAATATATCAATATATCAATAATCAATTATCAATATATCAATATATCAATATATCAATATATCAATATATCAATATATCAATATATCAATATATCAATATATCAATATATCAATATATCAATATATCAATATATCAATATATCAATATATCAATATATCAATATATCAATTTATCAATTTATCAAATTCTCAATTTTAAAATTCCTCAATTTCTCAACTTTTCATTAATATTTCATAAATTTTTAAAATAATTTTGCACCAATTGATCAATTTTTCATCAATATGTCGATATGTAAATAAATGCATCTCTCTTCTACCCTTCAAATGACCATTGGAATCTTCTGCAGACTGAAAGGAGGTGATATCTTGAATCTTTGTTAAATTGTTTAACACGATTAAGACAATATTCAAATAGCCGCAACAAAACATCAACGAAGAACACTTAAAAAAACATTAATAAAACCCAAAAGGAGAACACTGATTGAGAAACTCCCTCTCTTCAGTGAAAGTTGCAGTAAATTAGACGATTTAAGTCTTCCGAAACTGAAATTTTTTTTTTTTTTGCTGCTGTCATCGTTTCATAATTTATAAGAAAGAAGAGAAAACACACTCTCCACACTGCTACCGAACCCTGAATTATTTAATTTTTTTTATTTCACACCCAACTAAACCGAGAAGTTGATTTGTTTATTTACATCGTCAAGCTGTCAAATCGTTATGTTAAACGAAAAATAAAAAAATAAAACAAATATAAATTTAAAAGAAAAAAAAAAAAATTGATAATCGCCACATCCATAAGAGCAAAAACGAGTAGTTAAATCGTTTTCTAATCAGACTCGAATTTTTCTTTTCGACACTCGGTTCGGTTCCACCGAGTGAAGTCGAACAAAACAAAAAAAAAAAACCAAAAAAAATAAATTAATAAGTGAAAAGAAAACAAAGAGCAAAAAACAACTCCGAGCTATGCAAATCGCCCAACATAAAAGCGACAAGAAGAAATATTTTCATTGAAATTGATTTTTGATAAGCAAATTAAAATATTGTGTGATTGTTTGGCAGTTTGATTGTTTGACAATCGATTTGCATATTTTGTTTTTTGTGAACAATTTTCAAAACCGCCCTTCTGCACGCCACTTTTTCATTTTTGGAAATAATATTACTGGCCTTTAAATATGATCAATATCCATTCATCAAATATGTTGAAAACTTCGCTTTTAGAGCAGTTTTGTGATTTCGTAACGACCTTGTATGGAGGTACCCTAAAAATGGTCATCGGTCCATCTCGAATTTCTTACTCATGTCCCCGTGAACGCATACAAATTTGTCGAGATATCTCAACTCCTTCGATAAGAATGTATACAAACAGACGGACAGGACGACGGACGGGACGGACGGACGAGGACGGACAGACGGACAGACGGACGACGGACAGACGGACAGACGGACGGACATTCTAAATGATTCCTGGTGACACTGATCATTTCTATATATTTTGTATGGTCTATCTCGACTGGTTTGGTGTTACACACACACACAAACGCAATATACCCTTGACACAGATGTCGGTATAAAACATTAATAAAACCCAAAGGGACACTGATTGAGAAACTCCCTCTCTTCGGTGAAAGTTGCAGTAAATTAGACGATTTAAGTCTTCCGAAACTGAATTTTTTTTTTTTTTGCTGCTGTCATCGTTTCATAATTTATAAGAAAGAAGAGAAAACACACTCTCCACACTGCTACCGAACCCTGAATTATTTAATTTTTTTTATTTTTTTTTTATTTCACACCCAACTAAACCGAGAAGTTGATTTGTTTATTTACATCGTCAAGCTGTCAAATCGTTATGTTAAACGAAAAATAAAAAAATAAAAAACAAATATAAATTTAAAAGAAAAAAAAAAAAAATTGATAATCGCCACATCCATAAGAGCAAAAACGAGTAGTTAAATCGTTTTCTAATCAGACTCGAATTTTTCTTTTGGACACTCGGTTCGGTTCCACCGAGTGAAGTCGAACAAAACAAAAAAAAAAAAAAACCAAAAAAAATAAATTAATAAGTGAAAAGAAAACAAAGAGCAAAAAACAACTCCGAGCTATGCAAATCGCCCAACATAAAAGCGACAAGAAGAAATATTTTCATTGAAATTGATTTTTGATAAGCAAATTAAAATATTGTGTGATTGTTTGGCAGTTTGATTGTTTGACAATCGATTTGCATATTTTTTTTTTTTTGTGAATCATATTTTTCACATTGTTTCCTATCGACACATTTTGTTTCTTTTCACGTTTTCTTTTCTGTTTTATTAGCTTTGTTTTTTTTTTTTTTTTTTGTTTAAGTCAGTTTTTTGTTCGATTGTCTGTTTGGACTGGAATGAGCAAGACTGGGCTGGCCCGGTCTGAGAAATCAGAGATCATATTGGCTCGTCACAGTTGCATAAGAAGGCGCTGATTAGCCGACACTCCAGTCCAGTCCATTTCAATCCAATCCAATCCAGTCCAGTGAATTTATATCCAGTGCCGCTGATGATGATGATGACGATGATGATGATGATGATAGCAAAGTGAAGATGCTAATGCCGAGCAGGTGTTAACATGCATATCTTTATCACATTTTCTTTATAGGCGAATTAATAATGTCCACTGGCGTATTTACAAACAAATTTATTGACTCTCGTTGGCAGCCATTCAACTTGGCATTTAGTGACGCAATTTCATATTTGACGATCCCCAAATAGATTTTCGATTAAAATCAAACGACCAAAAAAAAAAAAAAAAAAAAAAAATTACCAACACAAAAGATCGGTAATTTTATGCATTCTTTTTAAGCCCATATTTATTTTTATCAATCGAAAATGTTTTCCCTAATATTCAAGCGAAACTGGTCCTTCCATGCGACTTCAGATTGCATCACACAAACACACACAGTGGGAGAAAGGGTGCAGAAGGGAGGAAGAGAAGCCGCTCTTAGTTTAATGGAATTGATAAGGTAACCCTTTCTTGTTATATAACTCGGATTGATCAACTCAATCAGGACTTAACAAGTAAGAAAGCTAAAGTCGGTCAAGGCGACTTTAAAAATCCCAGCGTCCCGACATTATTGGCGCACTATGTTTTTCCTCTCCATTTGTGGGCGTGGCAGTGGGCGAGCCACATTAAATTTTGTCCTACACCTTTCATTCGCCTTGGTCAACCTATGTTGCGAATTTTAAGCTTCCACGCCTTTTACTTCACAAGTTACAATAAACCCTTATTTGTGGGCTTATTTGTGGGCGTGGCTCGAAAAGGACGGCGTTCATTTTTTTTTTCAAGATATCTCTCTTTTTGTAGTTTACCAGTACACCAAATATCAATGGAATGTGTTGAGTGGTTCGCAAGTTACAAGCATTTTAATGAAAACACAAATTCATTTTTGGGCGTGGCAGTGGGCGGATGTCTCCCATTTACCGTTACTTAGGATCATACTCGGATCCCGATATACCTATGTGCCAAATTTCGACTTGATTGGTCCAGCCGTTTCGGAGGAGATCCGACCACGGACGGACAGACAGACAGACCCAAGTAGCAAAATAGGTCGAAAATTGGTAAATTCTTACCTATATTAGGTCAGAATATTTACTTGACCTAACCTAAATAGGTCGAAATTACGTCGATTCTACGTCGAGTCGACGTAAGTGGGGAATAGATTGGAAGTCGATTGGCGGTAATAATAGGTCATAATAGGGCATTTCGACTTCAAAGTCAGGGCGAAAAGAAGTCCGTTTACCTAATATTAGTCGAAAAGAAGTCGCAATGACCAATTTTCGACCTAATTGGACTTATGAGTAAAACGAAAGAGAACGTAAAAGGAAACGAAAAAAGTGAGAGAGAGAGAGTAACAGAGAAAGATATAAATACATAATATCTTACTCAGTCATTCGTATTACTCGAAAGCAGAAATGAACGAGAGATTTTCTTCTTCGTGTGTCTTAAGAAATAAATAATAAATAAAATATGGACTTCATTAAAAATTATTTTGCGCTTAATAAGTCCCAAAAACATATGCCCGCTGAGATTTTTCGTGAAAGTGTTCCTTCTACTTCTTCATTTTTAAGGGGCTTTCTCATTGATGGAAATTAAATAAATATTGCTTGAAAAAAATTGTTTTTCTTAAAGAAAAAACATATGCAGAAGAATAATTCTCAATTTGCCATTCGAAAAACATGGCGGAGCTCGACCTATTTTGACCTATTTCGACTTTAAAGTCAAATCGACTATGAAGTCCAAAAATCAAGTCCGCTCGACTTTGAAGTCGAAGCATGCAACAAAATAAGTCAACTTTTGACCCTATTTCGCCCTATAAGTCAAACGGACTTTAAAGTCGAATTTTAGTCAAAAAATTGGTCTGTTTTCCTTATTACCTAATTACCTTATTTGGAATTCAAAGTTAAGTCAATTTTAAGTCACTCAATAGGGAATTTTTTACCTATTTTCGACCAAAAATCGACTTGGAAGTCGAAGCGACTTTGAAGTCATGAAATAGGTAGAATAGAGGTAATTTGGACCTCCGAAACGGACTTTTAAGTTAGGTCATATTTAAGGCCGGAAAATAGGTCAGAAATAGGGTATTTTCAACCAAAATAGGTCGATTCGACTTGCTGCTGGTCGAATCGCTCTATTTTGCTGCTTGGGGACGGACAGACGGACAGACAGACAGACGGACATGTCTAAATCGATTCAGTTTTTGATCCTGATCATTTCTATATATATTTGTCTATATCTCCAGAGCTTAGTTCTCCCTGTTACAAGATTTGCACAAAACTAGTATACCCTTGCTTACGCTGGGTGTAAAAAGCATACTTATACAGTCGAAACTCTCTATAACGAACTCTTCTACAACGAATTTCTCTCAATAAAGAATTTCTCTCTAAAGCGAGCGAATTTCTCTCTTTAGCGATTTTTCCGAAGGCCTTTTCGCTACATTTTTAGGGCCTTTTCTGCTACTCATTACTTACGAATTTCTTTGCAACGAATTTTTTCCCGGGCCCTATGGAATTTCTTATAAAGCGTTTCGACTGTACATAGGCATTTATTCAAAAAGAAAAAACGAAAAAACTTATTATAGAGCTAGACCACCAACGAGGGGGATTCCATTTAACAAAAAAAAAAAAAAAAAAACGATTATGAAATAAATAAAACTTCGACACGGCTTTGGAAGAACTCAAAAAAAGTGAAAAGTCTGTTTGAAAAATTTTTTAAAAATCTTCTTACAACTCTAAGGCTTACCCTTCGTGTCAATTTTGTTTTTAAGGGAACACGTACCTGAAAAGAGAAAATAGAGAAACACATTTAATTAGGCAATTTATTTTACTTATTTTATATTAAAATATTTAAAGATATGAAAGAATGGGGCGAATTAAATAGAGGGAAAGAAATTTTCTCACTACTTTTTTAGTATGACTTGACTTAAGATCTTAAGTACGATACGATAATTCATGCAAGTCATCGAGAGAGATAGATATAGAGCGAGAGAAAACGAGCGAGAGAGAGGGAGGGAGAAAGAGCTCGTGGCGCAGAGAGGAAAGGACATGGTTTGAGAAACTAACTATTCTATACTTAAGCTACAAATGGCCAAGCTCATCTTCACCCACGCTCGCCGTACAAGAGAATAATTGTCCAAAGATCAAGACGAAGGCGCAACGAACAACAACCAGAAACAAAAACAACAATAACGAAAGCAGACATTCCTCCGGTGGCGAGTCCCCGCCAGTGAATTGTAGGATGCAGTGACGTTAGCTATTCAGCCGTAATTTATTATTAAAAGTGATGGTACATTTGTGGGCTGCTCTAACGCGTCTCTTCTTGCATTTGTAATTAGAGATGCTCGCTGGTTGCTCTTCTGTGTGTGCCTGTCTCTCAGCGGCGGCGGCGGCAGCGGCAGCAGCAGCAGCAGCAACGACAGCTCCTTGAGATTCATTCAGTTTACTGTGCATGCAAGCACTCTCCGCATACTCCGCTGTGCTGCGTCGCGTCGCCTTCTCACTAACGAACATTTAAAGACATCATTAATATTAATTTTAATAACAATTTTGACGGCGCGAATTCTTGTGCCGCGGCAGCAGCACAGCACGCGTAACCAAACTTAACTCATGCCCGTCACTATCACCGATAATGATGGCTTTCTTTGAGTCGAGGCGACGCGAGGCGAGTCGCACCAAACCAAAGCAAACCCAACCGATAAGACATCCGAACATAGATAGATAGACCGAATTAAGATATAGAGACTGACTGACTTACAGACCATCACACAGACGGACAGACCGAAAGACCAACGACAGACAAAACAAGTAAGGGTGTTATAGTCAGGCGAGCCTGACAACAGAATACCCGACACAGACACATAATTTTTAATATCAAGAGGTGTTTAAGGGCATAAGGAGCCCCATATACCGACTTTTGTTAAATTTCTAAATGAAAACCGCCCTTTTGCCACGCCCACTTTTCAATTTGTTTTGGAATTCTAATCGGACCCTTATATATACGCTCAAATTCCAAGTTTAATTGAAATATTTCAATAAAGTCTGATTTTGAGGCATTTTTGGGATTTTTGTGACAGACCCTAGTACTAGAGGTACCCTTAATAATGGTCCGATCGAAAAATTTTTTGGGAAGGACGTTACTGGCTATCAAGGAAGTAACCGTGCCAATTTTTGTTCAAGTACCATTGGTATTTCGGGAGTAGGAGACAATTTTTGAAAAACGCCCTTATGCCACGCCCACTTTTCCAATTTTTTAAAATCGTATTACTTGCCTTTAAACATGTTCGAATATCAAATTTCATCAAAATATCTTGAAGGACTTCGATCTTACAGCAGTTTTTGTGATTTTCGTAACAGACCCTAGTACTGGAGGTACCCCTAAAAATGGTCCGATCGGGTCCATTCTCGAACTTGTTCTTACTCATGTCCCCATGAGCACGCATACCAAATTTTGTCATGATAGCTCAACTCCTTCGATAAGATAACTGTATACAGACAGACGGACAGACGGACAGACGGACGGACATGTCTAAATCGAATCTCTTGGTGACGCTGATCATTTCTATATATATTTTGTATGGTCTATCTCGACTGGTTCTGGGTGTTACACACAACCCAACAAACGCAATATACCCTCGACACAGAGTGTGTCGGGTATAACAATCACTGTTCTCTGGCTGGCTCTATAAGTAAAGCATTTTTTATGTAATAATTGCGCTGATCTTGAGGTTCATCTTTCTTTTCTTTTCCCTTCCTCTTCTTCGTTTCTTTTTCTTATGCGTACTTAAAAACCCATTTGCTTGTTATTGGACCGAAAATAATTCCACAAAACAAAAGTGTAAAACAGAAATACTAAAAAAAAAAAAAAAAAAAAGAACCTCCCAACCAAATATGAGTACCTCAAAAGCTTCGCTCTGCGACATTGTCGGCACACAAGAACATCAATTTCATTTTTCAAATCCTTCCAAATCATCTGAATTCACAAATTACGACAGCAAACTATTTTCTCGTTCTTTTCACGCACACTTGTAATTTATTTTTTAACAGACGAAAAAAAAAATCATCCGCACTCAACACCGCACACGTTCATAGCTGAAAGCAAACTAAGCTGCGCGTAGCGCGTGATTCGGTCAGAGTGGAATAAAAGTTTACGTTTGTATGCATGGATGTGTGTATGGATTAGAGGGCTGCACCAATGCATTTGCTTTTTCGACATTTCCAGGTGGTTATTGTATAGTGCAATAGAAATAAAGAAAAAATCGCATTAAATACCCTCAAAACATGATTTATAAAATAACAAGAACAAATACTACAAGAAATTGTTTTTGTCGAGTCAAATAGGATTTCTAATTACGCTCTGGGGTTACAGTTATAATTTGGCAATATCGTTGCAAACTATTCTATCACTTAAAAGTCACTCTTAAGTTCTTACAGTATTAGAGAGTATTGAGTGAATCGCGCGTGGCATGTACCTACATACATACAATACGTTCGCTCATCAACTTTGGTATGAAAAAAATTGTATTTTTCATAAATGGGGCAAAACACGTCAAGTGTACCACCGGCAAAATTTTTTCTCCCCGATTTCGATGAAACTTGGTACAGTTGTTAAGATGTAAGAGTACGTTAAATGTGCAAAAAAAGAGTAAATTTTAATCACAGGTTGCCGAGATACAGGGTGTCAAAGTTTAGATTTTTGCTTCGAAGAACATATTTCATTGAATTACAATGGGGCTAAAATCGCCTCGCTTCAAAAATTTTTCGAATGTTTCTTAAAAAAAATTTTCTGAACTTTTCGAAAACAATACTTTAAAAAATTTTTGATAACGGTAAATGAGAAAAATTTGGCATTTTAGTTTTATTTCTTGATTTTCTAGGAGAGACGTAATATTTTTATTTTTATTTTTTAATTTCGAATTAAAGCTTAGTTCTTCCCCTTTAAATTGATGCATAAATCATAATGGGCCGACCATGATTAGTGGTCCAAATACAGCTTTGAAGATGCTTACCTAGCATATTTCCCTCAATAACCACGAATCTCATTGGCAACTGAAATTTAAATAAAGTTTGAGCATCAGTTGAGTTTTATCACGACGTGGCACAGTGGATAACGTACACACCTACCTAACTCGCGATCGATTCCCAACCATACCAGAATTTTTAAAATTTTCGGAATACTCATATATGTACAAAGAGAAGACACGAAGGAAGAGTTTCAAATGACTCATATAAGGAGACATTTAGAGAGGAAAGAGCAGGCACAGCTCTCAAATGCTTTTTCAACCAACGCACTAGAAGAGTTTCTAGGGTGACTAACTATTTCACTAACATCTACCTACATACCTAATCAAAAGAGACGAAAGAGAGAAGAGAAATGAATAATTGGATAGTTAATGGAAAACACAATCAATTTTGAGTTGTGACACTTTTGACGAGAGCTTGCGAAAAAATCTCAATCCTGACCAAAAAGGCTCGATGTGAATGGTCCGATAATGAGTATGGCAATGATGTTTGGATAACTGATTTGATTTTGTTTGAGGTCCCTTTCCGTTTATTTATTTTAATAGATAATACTTAGTCGCTGCTACCACATTCCCCTTCTTCAAGGTGTGATGTGTTAATTACCTTCCTCGTTTCTCTTTCTATCTTTCTGTAAATTCGGTGTCTCTCACTTTCTCTCTCTCCTCCGTACACAACTGCCACGATACATTGATATATGGATTTTTAATATTCCAGCTGTTAACTACTTTGAAGCGTTCGTACCCCCCAAAGTTGATAGCCGGTCATGGATCGTTTGTTAAATATCCATCACTTTTCGTACATTTCGATTCCGTTCAGTTCGGTGGAGTTCATTCATTTCATCCAATTCCAAGTCTCGTTTTACTTAATTGTTGTTATCGGTAATATGGTGCGGTAATGTGGTCATCATCGGTTGGGTTGGGGATGGGGCGGTCGAAGTTACGAACTGAGCATAGGCCAATGTGTGTTGGATAGTTGGATTGCGGCTTCGCTCGTTTATAAGCGTTTAACGATTTTTTGATTGACAACTGTTGTGGATATTTTCGGATTTTTTACCATTTTCTTTTTTCGCCTCTTCTCGCTTTTTTTTTATTTATTAAAAAAAAATTTTTTTTTTTATGATTTCTAGTTAAAAAGCATTTACTTTAAGTCAGAAATTGGTTGGTCTTTTGAGAAGACAAATGTACATTTAAACTGTATTAAGCCAACAAATTTCCTATGACTTACCAATTGGTATACAGTCAAGACTCTCCTTAACGAGACTTGAGAGGCTGACATAAACAGTTTTTCTTAGGAGAAAATTTCTTTGAGGAAAAACGGTATAATGGAGTCTTTCAAAGAGAAAAGTTCCTTACTGAGACTTTTGACAATACTTATGCCAGAGTCTTTGAAGTTGATCTTTTACTTCGTCAGACATTTATTATCATAAAATTCTCATCACCAAGGCGAAAAATAATATTTACTTTAATTTCCCAAAAGTATGCATACGAAAACACTATCACTACACTACACTACACTACACTATCTTATGAGAAGAGCTTTTGGCAATTATTTATGTGGATCTTATAAAGGACTCAATTAAGCTCAATTGGCAAAGGTTCAAATATTGTAGAAGATGGTTTTTAAATATTTAGATGCATACTTTTAGGTGCTATATCGAAATTATTTTCCATTAGCCCACTTTGTAGCATGGAATTTCAGAGGTTCTCAGAGAATTCTTACATGTACTGTTTAACGGCTTAACCGAAGAAGACGAAAATATTTTTTTTTTTTTTTTTGGTCTTTAAAAAAGTCTTCTAAGGATTCAGTTCAACCAGTTTTAAAAACAAAAATAGTTGACTGAAACTTTGCCATGGGATTTAATCATTCTTAAATCGGCTCTACATGGAGTATCTCTTTCTTTTTTGCCGTTATCCTTAATGAAGTTATTCTTCGCAAGACCGGAGAATGGAGTTTTTTTTTTTGGATTTCTGGATTGTGTCAAGCGACATTATGTTAAGTCGCAGACAGTAGAGGAAAATATAATTAACATTATAGTGAAGCCGACACGCCGCCGCCTGACCCCATTGCTCTACGGAGGAATGGAAGCTGAAGCCAGCCAAATGCCAGCGAAGAGACGCGGACGTAGTAAGAGAAGAATAGAAAAAGTAATGCAAAAGAAGCTTATCTCCCAGCAGAAAAAGTCATACTGATGATATTTTGAACTGGACGCCTTCGGGCAGTGATGACCACACGCTGTCCACAACGCCACGATACGGAAAAACTAATTTGACTCTTGTAAATGCTGAAATATCCAATTGAAGACCAATAAGTCAAGGAGAATCCGACATGTGAACAGGAGCCTTGTGCGATGACATTGTCCTCTAAGTTGTTGTTGGATGACAAAGTCACGATGCTCATGTCTCGGCGACATCACTGCTGACTCTGCTCTGAAGGAGACAAGTATTCGCCCACTGGGTTGCGAAAAGTTTCGAGCGAAGGCAATTACCAGGTTCGTTTGATTTAGATTCTTTTTGAAATATTGAATTTTTTTTTTTTTTTTTTTTTTTTATAAAAAACTGAGAAAGAATAAAGAACGCAGGAAGAGGGAAAGAATGAAAGATTCGATTAGGGTATTTCGTGGGGCAATCGCAAAAGTCCAAAAGCGGTAATCAGTGAAGTCAAAATCTTTGTTCAGTAATTCCTTAAATGAGCAGTGAATTATCAGTTTTCACTAAAGGCTAGAGACTAGAGAAGAGAGGCCAAAGAAAACTAAAGAGTCAGTGGTGGTGGTGGGAGGTGGGAGGTGGGTCGCAGGGCAATGCGGCGATAGAGATAAAAGTTTATATTGTTCGTTGCTCGCCTTTTTCGGTAATTAATCATCATTACTTTTTGGGATTTTAAGTGGCATTCTCGCATTGATATTTTTTCCTATTTTTGTCCTTTTTTTTTCCTGGTATGCTCGTCTTCTGTTCCGTGCCGATTTTTGTTCCCTTCACTTTTCTTCTTCGTTTTCTTTTTAACCTTATTCTTCTTTGCTATTATTCTTCTTTTTTGTGGTTTTTTGTTTTTTTTTGGTTTTATTTTTGTACTTTTTGCCAATTTTCATTTTGTGCTTTTCGCTTGTCTCTTAGCACACGCTGCTTTCGGTAGCGTATTAGGGCAGTAAAGCGTGCCACTCGTTTCTGCTGTTCTCACTCACAAACTCTGGAGCAATAACGACCGGGGACTCCATCATCCTTGGACCTTGTTTCGTTCGGATCCACATTGCTGAATGTGTAACTGATGGAGTGTCTCTAACCGTTTGTCTGGTCGTTTCGTCTTCATTTGATGCAAAACTTGCGCGCGCGCGTTTGTTCACTTTAAATGGAGGAACAAAATGGCAATAGTGTTTTATTAAGGAAGCGTAACGTCAGCGTAAATACCATCAGACCCCCCCCTCTATCGAGGTTCGAGTCCATCATTACGACGATAATACCGATGACGCGACGTCTACATCCACGATGATGATAAAATACGAATGACGCGGCATCCACACGAAGCCGAGACAAGAGAAAAGAGCGAGCGAGCAATCATCAGGACGATAGATTTCAAAATGTTGTTCGAGTAGCAGTAGTAGCAGTAGAAGCGAGCGCAACTTCTGAACTCCAGTTTGTATGGACACACAGAGACTTATGGAAACTTCGTCAGCTTAGCTGACTGACTGCTGATCTGACTGACCGCCTCAAAGACAGCACACAGCGCACTTATTTATCATTTTATCAATCGCGATGGATGGATAGCCACCAGAAGGAAGAGGTAGAGCGCATGAGATTGGACCGTTGGCTCTCTTTCGCTCTGACGCTCCATCGCTTTCAAATGACATGGCGGCTTTGAATGTTTGCTTCCGGTTTCCGGCCGACAGTTTCGGCTAAACTGCTTTTCATTATTTGCTTTTTTGGTTCACTTTTCCAAAAAAAAACTTTGTCTAAACAGTTTACAACGGCGCGTGGCAAATGCGGAAGCAAGCATCATCAGCAGCTATTTAGGCTGTGGCAGCCAGGGTGCGTCGTACGGGGTACGAGAGCGGGCGGACACTCCTTCAAAATGTCATCAATCGTGGTGCTCTCTATATCCATATATTAATATATATATACATATTTGTATATATATACATAATCAGTATACAGATATATATAAATGTACACATACATATCTACGTTTTGTCTGTTTGTTGAGTGAAGAAGCATCATTTATCTTAGGAACAAAATGTGAAAAAAAAAGAAACAGAAGCATGCTACCAGGCCATGTCAAAGCAATGCCGACAAGGAAAAGAGAATATTTTGGAACAAGGAATAAGGTCAGGAAATCTTTTTCTTTCCTTTTTCTATTCCTTTTTAAAAGCGCTCACGCTCTACGTAACAGATTATAGGGAATTCGCTTCTGCCGCCCCGCAAGCCACCTTCAATCGCTTCACTGTATCTCGGCTCATAGTCAAATTGATCACCACTTCAGTGCTTTTGGTTGTTGTTCGTTGCTGTTGTTCTTTCTTTGTTCTTGTTGTTGTTGTTGTTGTCATTGTTGTTGTTTCTGTTTTCGTTAATGTTATAGATACTGTTGTGTTGAAAAACGCCAAACACCCAACGGTAAGAGGGCAAGCGTAACTTACGACAATTCCCCAAGAAATCCAGCGATAAGCAGCAACAACAACAACAAAAAAAAAAAAAACAGCAGCAGTAGCAACAACAACAACAAAAACCACAAACGGCAAAGTGTTCACATTCATTTTGCGACATCCTCGACGAGGATAATAAAATATTGGATAAAAAGTTAAGCATACTTGAAGGGACTTATCGAACGCAGGAGATCTACACATTTAATGTGAGTGTCCGAATGTTATGGTTCATATCCAATTCCGAATGATGGATAGCAGCTTCAACAGTGACAGCAACAACTCAAGAATGACACCAACACAATACCAAACCAAACCGAACCTAACCGAACCAAACCGGACCATATCATATCGTCAACACTTCATTCGACATACACCATTACCGTGCCATCCATCAGTCAACATGCACCATGCCACGCCACACCACACCACACCACACCACACCACATCCACACCACTCCACTCCATCCATTGCCATTCGTAGCTATTCACAGGATTGACAACATTGAACTCGGACGTTCCCGACTATTGCGCTATCATCATATCTCTGGCCATCTATTCCATTATATCAATTATATGACCACACTGTGATCCTGTCATTTTGTATTTATCAAATAATTCCGACATTTAACTTGTGCGTAAATCAGTGCGAATTCGAATGCGGGCGAGCGAACGATGACGCCGCCGCTGAGCGAAGTGACGGACGACGAATAGGGTTCAGGATAAATTCCGAAAGTTCTCTTCTGACACAAAGACCGCTGCTGCTGGAGCGGTACGATGAGCTTTACGATTTTTTTTGTTTTTTTTTTTTGTTTTTTGGTGTTTTTGTCTTCTGGCAGCTAGCGTGCAAATGGTCTTACAATAAATCTCATAAATGCCCATCATATTTAATCTTTTTTTGGCTCACTTTGACGCCTGCCAAAGACAGGATACAGATGCTGGCTGGAAGTATGCATCAGTAGAGGGAGAGACAATAAACAATAAACAACGACATTCACAACGACTACAATCTCAACATTTTCGACTGTTCGAACTTAAAATTTTGAAGGGAACTCAAATGCGAGGGAGAAAAACGCAGGAGGCGGTGGAGGAGGAGGAGTGAGGAGGACGAGGAGGGGGAAGTTAAGCTTCTAAGACACCAGCGCAAAGGATAATGATATTTCATAAATATCTGGCAACGGATATACAATTGAATGATAGATGAATAGACGAACAGTTGAATGCATAGATGGAAGGATGGATGGATGGACGGATGGATGGATGGGTTGATTGATGGACGGATGGATAGATGGATGGATGGATGGATGGATGGATGAACGGATGGGTTGATGTATGAATGGATTGATTGATGGATGAATAGACGAACAGTTGAATGCATAGATGGATGGATGGACGGATGGATAGATTGATGGATTGATGTATTGATGGATTGATGGATTGATGTATTGATGGATTGATGGATTGACGGATTGACGGATTGACGGAAGGATGGATGCATGGACAGATGGGTTGATGTATGGATGGATTGACGGATGGATGGACGGATGAATGGATGGATGGACGGATGGATATCCTTTTAAAGCGTTTTAAATCACAGCAAATAATATCTAGTTTATTGCATTTGTGAGACGACGTTTTGCTTCAATAATTTGTAGTTCCCCAACGACAAAAAATAAAAGAAAGATTCTCTTAAATGTCTTCTCAGATGGAAAAAGTCGACCTTCTAGCTATACAGAACCCCTGAAGCTCCAAACAACTTAAAGTAAATTACAAATTAATTTCTGAACAATTTCCCAACATGCATTACAACACGAAGGTGGAGACAGACACACACACACACCCATATACATACATAGCCCGACATGACCCGTCGCACGGGACTCAGCGCAAGGTTACACGCGTACAGGATTACGATTGTCGTTCGAATGAGGAGGAGCACCACACAACATCGATATCAAGATAGCGCCAAACAAAATTTATACTTACTACGTTTCCGTTATTGATAGAAAAGTCGCTCAGCTTACAGGAGTCTCAGCGAAAAAATGAAAATGACAATTGACTGGCGACCGGCAATTGGCGACTGGAGGACTAAGGACTGGGGCAAGGGAGGAAGGACGGAATTGAGTGGTATGAACATATGTATTATGAATCATCATTGATGATTATGAATTCGATGACAATCGTCATCGTGATCGAGACTCTCGCTCTCTAATATATCCTTACATGCAACTTTTGCCGCTTCCTGCTATTCAGCTGCACACACCTTACTCTTTCCTTTTCACATACATACAAGCGCATACACACATACGCACACACATGCATGGATGCATCAAGGCCTATGATGTGGATGTTATGTGTGGCTGTCACACCCCGAACAAAAATACATATATCTGATTATATTCATACACACTCACACTCACGCATGTATGGATGTGTACATGCACATGGTGTATAAATTTTGGACAAGTCCTATTTAGCTGGTATCAATTTATTGAATTGTGAATTATTAAAGACGCACAAATTGAAAACGTAAGAAATACACAGAGACCGACCGACCGACCGACCGACCGCTGTGCCCCTCGCATCCGCCAATGCCGTCGTTTTCATCGTCTTCATCGTCATGTGCGTGTTGACTATTTATCGAAAAAACACACTTCTGGGCTAAGCTTTTGAAGGAGCGTGTGGGTGTGATTGTGCGGTGTGTGTGGTTCCTCCATCTGAACCATCTACACGGCGACGGGTCTAAGCGGAAAAACTGAAATTGGCTTTTCGTTCACATAAGAATGAGTGATTTTTTGAGGAAAAGCACGAATTCGGTTCGATGATTGCGTCGACTGTGCGTGTTTGTGTGTATGCGTGCACGCCGGTATGGGCGGGTGTATCCAGGTCCCGGTGCATGAGCATATGGGAATGATTACGATTGAATCGAAAAGTCCCTATGGAAAATCAAGTCGCATTGTATGTATTAAATCCAATCGAACAGAATTGAATGAAATCTGTCGATTCCTAAAGAAGCCAAATAGACGAGGAGGTTAAGTTAAAATTTCTTACTTAAAAAAATTTCATATATGTATGTATGTATGCGTACTAAAATATGTATATATCAATGAAGACTGAGAGAAGAATGAGAGAAGAGATTTCTCTCACTTTCGGATTCTCTGTCTTACTCTCACTCTATTTCGCAATCTCTCGCCCATTCTCTTTCCCATTCTCTTTCCTATTCTCTTTCCCATTCTGTCTCCCAAACCCTCTCCCAATCCCTCATCTTATCCCTCTCCCAATCTTACTCCCAATCCCTCTCCCAATCTCCCTCCTAATCTTTCTCCAAATATCTCTCCCAATTTCTCTCCCAATCTCTCTCCAATCTCTCTCCCAATCTCTCACCCAATCTCTCCTCTTATATCTCTCCTCTCGTGTTTTCTCACTCTCTATCTTTCTCTTTTTTCCTCTCTATTTCTCTCCCTTTCTTTCACTCGTTTTCTTTTTCTTCCTTTCTTTCTCGATTTCTTTCTCTTTCGCATTTCTCTCTCTCTTCTGCTCACTCTCTCTTCCTCTCTCTGTAGCTTATTTTCTCTCTCTTTTTCTTTTTCTTTATCTTCCTCTTCCACTATGTCTTTCTTTTTCTCTCCCCTCCCCTTCCCTCTTTCTCGCCCACTCCCTATCCCTCGCATTCTTTTAGCTTGCTCTCTTCCATTAATATCTATACTTGGAGTCTTGTAAATTAATAGGATCACACAATCTCTTGGCATAACGCTATGCAACCGTGGGCAAAAAAAAAAAAAAAAAAAAAGCCAGCAAAAAAAAAGGACATTCTGTCTCATATGACTGGGGATTTTACACTTAAATATGGTATGCTGCTTGTATTACATCGTTCTATACACATTCCCTGTGTATATGCGTTTGTGTGAACGTTCGGAAATTTCATCAAACATAATAAATAAGTAGAAATTCCAGCTAAATAACTGCTATTCATTGATAAAAAGCAATATTTCCAGTGCTCGATGAGAACTTGGCACAGCTCTATTGTCCTATACGCTGATGAAGGCTATGACACCAGGCAACGCAGCAACGCGGCAAGGGCGCTGGCTACGGGCACCGAACTACACCAACGACGAGCTTAAATGGAGACATTGCAGCCCTAGCACTGTTGTCAGCCAGCCAGCCAGCCAGTCAGTCAGAAAGGCAAGCCTTTGGATACTCACCCACACTCAAATTATCACCCACAAACGCATCTCACACGCTCACACACACACACACACACACACACACACACATTCACGTACCTATATGCACACACCAACATCGATAAATGTCAAACAGCGAACATTGGGGAAATTCCGAGGATTCCCTTTGGTTATTTCTCCGCATTGAAAGGAGCGTGCCTGCCTGGGTCCTTCCGCATAAGGAAAATCGATTTTTATTGTATTTCAATTTGCGCGTATGAGAACGGCGAATGTGTTAGCACGGAGGAAGGCAGCTGGCTAACGTGGGGTGGGGGCCCAACAAGATTGGAAATGAGTTTTTTGTACAAGCTAAATGAGTAGTTGTTGCTGACTGCGGCTCAATATGCGTGTTCTCTAAGCTAGACAGAAAGGCGCACAGACAGACAGACAGACAGACAGACAGACGGGCAGAGCCATCGTAAACGAATTTAGGACGAAAATAAAAACCAAATATACGCGATCGAAGGACTCCTCCTCCCCTACTGCTCTTTTCATTAATTTTTTGTTTGTTTTGATATTCATTTCATATCTATTTTCGCTTCCGTTTTCTGTCTATCCGCTTTCCTTCCACCCATTGCCACGAAAAACCGACGAGTACAAATTTAAATTAAGACTTTAAAAAAAAAATCAATTAAAGGAGAAGAAAAAAGAACTGTGAACGGACCTCCAACTCCATTTTCTAGCTCGAAAAATATTGTTATCTTAGTTCTTTCATGAAGCTTAAACAGACTCACAAACATTCTCGTATTGTGTAATGGACATCTTCTGCATGGGGTCTCTTTCTCTTCTATTGTTTCTCTTTTCTCTCTTTGCTCTTCTCTCTCTTTTCTCATCTCTCTCATTTCTCTTCTTTCTCTCTCTTCTCTCTCTTGGATCTCTCTCTTTGCTCTCTCTCTCTTTGCTCTCTCTCTGCTCTCTCTTTGCTCACTCTTTGCTCTCTCTTTTCTCTCTCTTTGCTCTCTCTTTTGCTCTCTCTCTCTTTGCTCTATCTCTTTGCTCTCTCTTTGCTCTCTCTCTGTTTGCTCTATCTCTGTTTGCTCTATCTCTCTTTGCTCTCTCTTTCTCTCTCTGCTCTCTCTTTCTCTCTCTTGCTCTCTCTTGCTCTCTCTTGCTCTCTCTTTGCTCTCTTTGCTCTCTCTTTGCTCTCTCTTTGCTCTCTCTTTGCTCTCTCTTTGCTCTCTCTTTGCTCTCTCTTTGCTCTCTCTTTGCTCTCTCTTTGCTCTCTCTTTGCTCTCTTTGCTCTCTCTTTGCTCTCTCTTTGCTCTCTCTTTGCTCTCTCTTTGCTCTCTCTTTGCTCTCTCTTTGCTCTCTCTTTGCTCTCTCTTTGCTCTCTCTTTGCTCTCTCTTTGCTCTCTTTGCTTCTCTTCTCTCTTTGCTCTCTTTGCTCTCTCTTTGCTCTCTCTTTGCTCTCTCTTTGCTCTCTGTTTGCTCTCTCTTTGCTCTCTCTTTACTCTTTCTCTCTCTTTGCTCTTTCTCTCTCTTACTCTTTCTCTCTCTCTCTTACTCTTTCTCTCTCTTCTCTCTCTCTCTTATTTCTCTCTTCGTCTCTCACTCTTTTTCTCTGCTCTCTTGGGCGACAATATTTGAGTACTGTATGCTGATAAGTGGCTCCGATGACGTATTTAAAAAAAAAAAAAAAAAAAGGCGGGACCCAGGCCAGAACAGTAACTATAAAACAGCTCGATTTCCTCCGGGGGCAGCCAATGTAAAAGAAAACTCCACCGAATGGGTAAAATCAAAGAATGGTAACGAACGACGACAGAGCCAAGTGAAGAGACAACACAAAGAGACCGACCAGCCGACCCCCGACCCAATCGGAATGAGTCCTGCAGTTGAATGGAAATAAAATCCTGACACATGTCTAAGTACTCTCTGGTACGTTTTAACTGACGGTGCGCGCTTCATAAATTTGCAGGGGTCCTCCCCTACTTTTTCAACTACTCTTCCTCTCGCTCGCTCTCTCTCTCTCTCTCTCTCTCCCTCTCTCTCCCCCCTCTCTTGCCCACTCTGCAATGTTGTGTGTGCGTGCGAAAAGACGTATGAAAAATAATAATAATAACGCTTGACAGGTCACAGCAAAATGCTTTTCATATGTTAATTTTGCGTAAAATGCAGATATGTAGAACACACGTAACACGTTATTAGACATTCCTATGGCTTTGTTGTTGTTGTCTTTGGTTTGGTGAGCCTTTTGACAACTCATTTTTGCAAAGCCACCGACCCGCGCACGCAGCATGCAGCACACGCACACGCACACTCACGCATATGAACATTAGCCAGGCATATAATAATACTGTGACGTCTATAAAATATTATATAAAGAAATTCTGAACCCCCACAGCTCGATTCCTTTTGCCTTGACACTCCCTCACAATCAAATCGAAGTCTCGGTGGAAAGCTTTTAAACAAAATTCTCGTGAAACATGCAAGTGTAAAGTGAGGTGTCAATACGATTGACTTACTCTTATCTATGTATGTCTGTCTGTCTGTCTGTCAGTGTCAGTTCCTGTGGCTGCGTGTCGTCTTTGTGTCCATCGTATGGCTTTCTCGCTGTTCGTCTTTCAATCTCTATGCCAGTGAATTTGAATTGCATTCTCTAGCGCTAACAAGAGCAAGCTCTCGAAAAAAAACGATCAAAATTAAATACTAAAAACAATTTTTTTCTAATGGTAAAACATAAAAAATTAGTCCAATAAAAAAATAATATACAAATTTTAAATTATAAAACCATATAAACACCTGCATAAGTAAAAAACAATAAAAATATTGTTTTAAATTTTAAAATAAAACAACAAAAAATAAAAGAAATGTAAAAAGTAAAAACCTAAAAATATGTTATAAATTAAAATAAAAAAAAAAATTTTTTAATGAAGAAATAAAAACAGTAAAAATACACAAATTTTCAAATACTTATGTAATATTATTAATAAAATTTTTGAAAAATATTAAAAATAAAAATAAGCATATAAAAACATAAATTAAGCAATAAAAAAAATAACTAAGGTACCTGACCCAAATGAGGCCATGGTAACGGTTTTTGCCACATAGGTGAAAATTGGTTAAACTTTGAGAGAATTTGGATCTTAATCACTTTTATTTAACCTTTTCTTTATCCGAAAATGTAAAAAAAAAAGTACAAAAAAGTGTTTAAAAGTATTCATTTGAGACATTTTAGAAATTGTCCTTTTTTTGTCCTTTTTTCTCTATAAAGGGCCCTCTCCAGCTCTGTAAGGAATCAGCAGGAATTTCAAAATTCCTTAAAAAAAACGTTAGAAAATTTATTATTTTGAAGCATTTGACAATTATATAATTTATATTTTGTCAATGAAGATTCTTAAATCGAAAATTATTGATTTCATTATCCAAATATATCTAAAAATTAAATTGAACTTGTAATAAATCCATTAAAAAAAATTTTTTTCGAATTGATTTGCTGTAAAATTAACACTTTCAAAAAACGAAAATTAGAAATTTTCTAACAAAAAACTTGTACAGTGTTTATTTACAGCAAATAAGTACGAAAACAATTAATATTTTAATATCAGGAGATGTTTAGCATAGGCAATAATTTTGTTCAATTTCTTAAAAACGATTGACCATTTCATTTTTGATTCTAATCGACTATATAGCTTAAATTCTAGTTTATATGAAATATTTCAATAAATCCGCTTTTGACTTTTTGATTTGTGACAGACCCTAGTACTAGAGGTCCCTTAATAATGTCATCGAAAATTGAGGACGTTACACAGAAAAGAACTGCCAACTTTCGTCAAGTATTGTATTTAGAGAAATTTCGAAAAACCTTATCCACACTAAATTTTGAAATCAAACTTGCTAAACATGTTCAAATACCAGTGTCATCAAAACTTAAAAATAGGTTAGACATTTTGTATTCATAACAACTAGACAACTAAAAATGGTCCGATCTCATTTCGACTTGTTTACTCATGTCCTGAGCACGAACAAATTTGTCAAGATAGTCAATCTTATAAATATGTATACAGATACAGAAACGAACGACATGCTAAATGATCTTTATGATCATTTATAAATTGTATGTCTACGAATGTTATTTAGAAAAAACGCAATATTCTGAAAATGGTAAAAAAAAACATGCTTATTCGCCTCAGACTGCGGAGATAGCAGGCATTTTGAAAGCTCAGAAATCAAAAATAAACAAAATAAAAAAATCCAAAGAAACATGGAAAGTGCATACGGAAAACATATTCATTCCTCACTAAGAAGTTTGATGTGTTCAAAAAGCTTAGCTTTCACAGTCCGAAATATCACAAAGTGAATAAAACAATAAATACAAATACACACACACACACACACATACACTCACAAAAGAAAATATACATGCATGTGAAGGAATCTCTCTAAGCTCTTGCCGCCTCATATTCCTTCATCCGCATATGGTGGTCTTTTGTACAGTTTATTTAGTACCAGCAGCGAAAATGACATGACCTCCATGGTTCGTAATGTTTTCTCCCGTTGTCTCGCCCTCCATCGATCGATCTTCTCATCCTCTTCCAAATGCTTCCCAAAACTACTTACTTACGACTTTAATGGAAATACACACCCACACAAATGCAAATGCACACACACAAACTCTTCTCAGTGAAAACGTTTTCCTTGTAATACGTCCAAAGTCCATTTTGTCACAACAATAGACATTCAATTACACACTTGTCCCACATTCCCAACCCCCGCCCTATTTTTTCTTTCTTCTTCATCTTCATCATCATCATCATCATCATCATCATTATCAGCTTCTTCGTCTTTGCATTTCCATTTCGAATTTCTTCGACAATGTTCGCATCATTCGATCGGCTGATACACCGCGCCGTGCCATATTTCGACCACAGTATAAACAGTATTCAATGGGGAGGACGGGGGATGTGAGACACCTAAAACCGTGATGCAGACGAGAGCCAAGAGATCCACACATGTCCCTATAACAAGGCTTGTCACATAATTGACAATCTTACATAAAAAGCCATAACACCGGCAACGATGGCTTCGTCCATCTTAGATGATGTGGCAGAAGGCAGAGAGAGAGAGAGGAGAGAGAGAGAGAGAGGAGAGAGAGAGAGATAGAGATAGAGATAGAGATAGAGATAGAGATAGAGAAGAGATAGAGAAGAGAGAGAGAGCGCGTTTTTTCCTTTAGGATTATCAAATTGACGACATTTTTTTTTGCCGAAAGCGCACCATCGAAGGCCCAAACATACACGAACAATGCACACGCACATATTCACTTAAGCATAACAATGTACGATTATGATTTGTACATGTCTGACATTCGCAGCTCACGGCTTCGGGGCGGTCAGATGGACGAACGAACGCTGCTCCTAATCATGGTCGTTCGCCTTCGCATCATTGCATTCAATCGCCCCACCCCCATCTGGCTTATTTCGGCTTATTCTGGCGCTGGTTTTTATTCATTTTTTTTTTTTTTTTTTTTTGGCTATATTCTCTTGTCCACGTCTTCATGGCCATGCCATTCCATGCCATTCCATGCCATTCAATTCCATTTCCTTCCCTTCTCATTTCCCATCTTGTTTTCATGTTTTCTATGTTTGTGTTCATGTGTTTGTGGCTTAAAGTAATTGTTTACATACACACTTCTACTGTTGTGTGTGTGTGTGTGTGCTTTGTTGTTGTTTTCCACGACTATTCGCCTAGAACGTGTTAAATTATAAAGCTATTCTCTTAACCAAGATCCTCCGTGATACCAAATATACCAGGCCAAACCACACCACCGAACCGCACCGCACCGCACCACACCACACCACACAATGCTTTTTGGCCCCGTCGAATCGTTTCGTTTACTCGTATTTATTATAGGAAAGTGTTAGGACAACGCCCGGAAGCCATTCTATAAATGACATTTAAGAAAAGGGCATTTCGGCATCGACCATCAACCATCGGCGTCTCCGTTCCCATTCCCATTCCCATCTCAATCTCCGTTCCTCATCAGCGCTGTCGTCGCAAACCGCAAACTCCATTCTGGTCAGCAGGAAAGCTCAGCTAACATTGAGAGAGTTTATTTGAAGGAAGCATTGGTAGCAAAGCCGGTTGAAAATGAGAAATGACCGGATCAGTTGGCATTAGTCAGCTTAGTGAATGACATAACGCCGCTCGCGCAAGCCCTCGTACGTGTGAGAGGGGGGTGTGTGACTGTGTGTGTGCGTGAGTGGGGCATGCGTCCGTCCAGCCTGATTATTGTCGCAACCAAAATTGGCTTTCTCTGCTTGTGCATTTATACATACAATATTCCCGGGCAATTTATTGCGAAATTGCGCTTTTAACTGGGATTTCACAAATATGAGGAGATTGAAAGAAAACCGCTTTCGGGCAGATATACCCCATGCAATATGATGCCATGGCGCTAAGGAATTCATCCTATTGTGTTGGATTTGCATTTTTTTTTTTTTTTTGTTTTTTTGGAAATGGATTTCCCATTTTTCCAACACCTACTCTTATACTCCAACCCAATTTCAAAATCCCACTATTATTTTGCCTTTATTTATACCCGACACACTCTGTGTCGAAGGTATATTGCGTTTGTGTGGTTGTGTGTAACACCCAGAACCAGTCGAGATAGACCATACAAAATTTATATAGAAATGATCAGCGTCACCAGGAGATTCGATTTAGACATGTCTGTCTGTCTGTCTGTCCGTCTGTCTGTCTGTCTTTCCGTCTGTCCGTCTGTCTGTATACAATTACCTTATCGAAGGAGTTGAGCTATCCCGACAAAATTTGGTATGCGTGCTCACGGGGACATGAGTAAGAACAAGTTCGAGAATGGACCCGATCGGACCATTTTTAAGGGTACCTCCAGTACTAGGGTCTGTTACGAAAATCACAAAAACTGCTCTAAAATCGAAGTTTTTCAAGATATTTTGATGAAATTTGATATTTGAACATGTTTCAAGGCAAGTAATACGATTTCGAAAAATTGTAAAAGTGGGCGTGGCAGAAGAGCGTTTCCCATACCCGAAATTCAAATGGGACTTTAACGAAAGTTGGCACTTATGCTTCCTTTGTAGCCATAAACATTCTCTCCAAAAATTTCTTTGATCGGTATTTTTGTAAGGGTACCTCCAGGGTATACTAGGGTCTGACACAAAAATCCCAAAACTGCCTTTTTCGAAATATTTCAATGAAAATTAGAATTTGAGCGTATATTTAATCCTCCGATTATAGTTCAAAAAAAATTGGAAAAGTGGGCGTGGCAAAGGGGCATTTTTCATAAAGAAATCTATCAAAAGTCGGTATATGGGGCCCCTTATGGTCTTAAACACCTCATGATATTAAAAATTATTTGAAGGTGTGTGTCTGTGTCGGGTTTTCTATTGTCAGGCTCGCATGACTATAACACCCTTACATATTATTATTATTATTTTTAATTATTATTATGCCTTTTTCTCAAATTTTCGCTCTGTGAAGAGAGTGTCCTCTTTATCTGGTGATTCTGTCACTGCCGCTGCTGACTCTTCAAGTGGCACAAATTGTGCTTTGTACTTTACTTTCTCCTTTTGTATGCTGGGCAAAAGTACGAGCGCAGTTCATAATGCCGAATGCAATGAAGTCAGACCGTCGCGTCGTTCGTTGCTCAATATTTGGAAAGTGGTTGAAATTGTCAAACGGTCCTCTTGTGGCACCGAGCGAGCCCGGTAAGCTGCTTTCGATGGCACACAGCTGGCGATGGCGACGGCAAGTGGCAAGTGGCAAAAGCGGCGGGTGTCATGTTTTGGGTCCACAACACACAAAACGAAACGGAACGGAACGCTCGAGAGTTCTTCGGAGCACATTTTCCATTATTTATTTTAAGTTGGCAGTGATGTCGATTCTCCAAAAAAAAAAAAAATATATATAGTCAAAATTGTTTTTTCCCACCCTTTCTTTCTATTATCTTCTTTACTTCGCTCTGCCTTGCTTTATTTTACTTTACTTTGTGTTTAAGTTATCTTCTTATTTTCTAGTTTCTTTGTACTTTTCTTCTAGTTTTTTTTTTTTTTTTTTCTCTTTCTCAATGACAATCAACCTTAAGGACCCACATTGGCTGCTCTCAGGCCCGTGCGTAAGGGGATGGTTTTCGGGGTTCTAACCCCCCAAAGGCATAGCTAAAAGAAAAATTTAACAAATAGATTTGGGCCTCCTAGGATAACATACATAATTGAGTTAAATCATCCCCTCCCCCCTATACCCCCTCCTGAGTGATTCCTGCGCAGGGGCTGTGCTGCTCTACAAAAGAGCGTTTTGATAATACATCCTTTTCACTTTCTTTATAAAATTCGTTTCTTCTATTTACACTTTACCGAACGAAGCCGAACGAAGCGAAAAAGTCTGCTCCACCGCTGCTGATTTTCATTGTCTCGGCCCGTCTGTGTCTGCCTTTGGCCTAGTGTCATTTACGGCAGCATTATGGACATCATCATTATACGGTTCTTCTCTCAAGCTCATGCAACACCATTTGCTCTCGTGTCCCTCAGAGTCAGAGTTGCCCCCTTTAGTCAACTCGTCCTCAGTCGTCCCGTTTCGGCCGTTTCTCTCCGGCTCGTGTCGTCCTTCTGCCTTTCGTCGTCGCATCCTTTGGCAGGGCATTAATGTTGTCCTTTAGTGGCATGACTGCAGATTGCTGCACTGCGGCAATTCTCCGATCCACTTCACTTCACTTCACTCCACTCCACTCGGGGCTCTGGGCTGCCCTAAGACCTTCAATCCGCCTGCCGCGTGCTCGGCATTTCAGTTCGATTGCTTCAATTCCCTTTTTCAGCATTGCTGCTCTCTTCCATTTCTTTATTTTTTACTCCGCTTCCCCCTCCTTTTTTTTTGTGTTCACTTTTTTTCATTTTTCAATTTATTTTTGTGCCCATAGTTATATTTATATTCCTGGCAACTATTTTCCGTGTATCTTTTTTACCAACCACTTCTCATACGTCTTCCCAATAACTCTCGCACAATATCTCCTCTCCTCTCCTCTCCACCCCTCTCCTCTTCGTTTTTCGTCGTTCTTTTTCTTCTTCTTCGATGATGTCCTTCGATTGCCATTTTCATTTATTTAAGTTTTCAGTTAGCTTTTTTCTATTTGATTTTTTTTATTATTTTATATTCGGTTTTGTTTTTTGTTTTCCTTTTTTCTTTTCAACATTTTCTGTTGCTTTTGTTAAACCATTTCTCTGTTGAAATGTCTCAGTGATCGTTTTGTCGTTGAAACGCCGCCGACTGACTTTTAACTGGCATCGGAGACGAGGGGCAGCAATAACACGTATTTAACGCCAAGTTTTGCTTCATCATCAGCTCGAGCAGCGTCAGCATCAGCGTCAGGCTCGGTCTCGGTCTTGGTCTCGGCCTCAGACGCAGCCACAGCTACAGCCATAGTTTTAGATTCAGCTCTTGCGCGGCTCGCCGCCATGCCACAAACAAAAATGTCAGTAACATTACGAAAAATTCCAGCATTACATTCGAAATAATTCAACGTGTTGGCATATGCCTCTGTGTGTGTGGTGTGTGTGGCTGTGTGTGTTTGCATTGTCATAATGCCATAAAGTTAGTCACTAGTTTTCAGTTAGATTTTCACAGCCCGTTCTCTCCATTCCCGTTGTTCTTCACACTCCACAATTGTCCACAGAAGAGTTCATAGTCCGCAGTCCTATTTAGTAATGCATGTAATTCATTGCATACTTTTGAGCACTTGTCAGAATAGCGTCCCGCAACCGAAGTACAAATGTTACACGAGGGGAGGCTAGATACAAAAACTAGTAGACAGCTGCTGCTACTCATGACTTTTTGCGACTACACTTATTATTGGCTCAATTTCGATTTAATTGTGTGTTGTTCGGCGAATTGCACAATTAAGCAAACTTTCTCAATAATTTTATTTCATATGAAATTTTTCGAATTTTTTCGCATATTTTCGAATTTTTTTTTTTTTTTTTTGGTTAATTTTTATTTGTTTTTTACGTTCAAAATGTCATTAATCTGCATTAGAATGGACGAAAATTGAGTGCCCTATGGGAAAGAAGCAAATGAATGGAGAACGAGTGGTAGAAAAATCGTTGCACCATTTGGCCCTAATAGGACCAGGTACTACAGCAAAGTGAAAACATGCAAATTATAATTATAAAAAATTATAATAAAGAAAAAAAAAAAAAATAAAAAATTAATAAATAAATCAGCCAACAACCATTAGCAACAACAAAAACAATAACTACGAAAGCAACAACAACGACAGCAACAGCGGAAAAAGTTTTGCTCAACGAACTGCGGAAATAAACCGCTCCATAATGACAGTTAATGATCGCACACCTTCGCTAATGGCTCTTAAAAGCAATTTAAGCATAAAACAAAAACAAAAATCAAGAACCCAAAAAAAAAAAAAGAAAAACAAAAATAAAATAACAATAAAAAACCTGAAAGCAAAATAAATTGACATTAAAACAACAAAGGAAGTTGCTGCGAAATATCACGGAGGAAAGAAAGGCACTGGAAGGAGTTTCAACCAGAATGGAAGTGCAAAATTATAAAAATACTTACTTAATTTATATGTACCTATATATACATATATATCTATATACATATATTGTACATACACATAGAGCCTTTCGACTTCATACCCTTATATTGAAAATCAAAACTGTTAGGACCGTCCAGTCCAGGACGGACCACAGGAATTTATGCCATCATTATGCACACAATCCACCATGGGAATTTCATATAGGCCAAGCCGAAACACTTTTAAATGCAATGATCAAGCAAATTATTATTTTTAAAAGCACCAACAACAACAAAATCCTATCGAAATACAAGGAAACATTTTCGAACAATAAAAAAAAAATATAAAAAAAAAACCTCAAAGCGTTCAACGAAAAGAAAATTTTCAAAAAATGATTGGTCAGACGAAAGCATGTTGAATGACGTTGATGACGATGATGTTGAATCACCAATACCGACACCAACAGAACAATACAGCAGTAACAACATAAACAGCAACGAACCAACAATGAGAACATGAAAATAACAACAACAAAAAAACCAACTAACATCAACCAATCAACCAATCCACCGTCCGAAGGTTTCATTGCTATAATTTTGTTTGTTTGTTTGTTTGTGCCTTCAAAAAATCTTTCCGATGACTTGCAACAAATCGAAGTTTTTGTGAGGGGGAGAGGGGGGGGGGGGGGAACTGAACGTCATCTTCATCCTCATCATTGCCATCATAAAATGCACCTTAAGACTATCACATTTATAATTATCATCGTTATCATCATCACAGCCATAGTGTCTCGGTCATAAATATCATCATAAATATGTACTTATTATAAACATCAATCCGATGGGCCACATCGAACAGACACACTTCACACACGTCGATTTTGAACGGTCCTCGAATACCGTGCGTTCTTGCTTCTTGTCTCACCAGGAGCTGTTTAAGCCGTCATGTCAAGTGGTTACGTCCACAACATCGTCCACTTATGTCTATAACAAAATTAATTAGTTTCCCTGTCTGATCGGTCGCCCCCATTTAACATATATAAATCCGTCAAATATTTTGAATTTTCTATTTTTTTGTGTTTTTTTTTTGTGAGCACAGAATTTCCCAGAAAATCGAAAAAAACTTGAATGAAAATAAAAACAATAGGGGTATTCATAAAGGCGTCGGAAAATTTTATTTGCTTAAAAAGTTGTGCAAAAGACACAAAAGAAGCTTTAAAAAATTTTAAGAAGTCGCAATTTTCCGATTTTCCGACTTTCCAAAGTTTCTAATACGCCTTTGTGAATACCCCTAATATCAATAAATGTTAAATAAAAATTTATTGAAATATACTTCCTCTCTCTCTCTCGCTGCGAATCAATCAGAGATTCTATGGAATATCATTTAATCGAAAAATGACGACAGGAAAAAATATAAAAAAAATATCAAAAACAAGTAACGGTGTTATAGTCAGACAATATACCCACACGGCATGTTATATTGCTTCTGCAAGAATATTAGGGGTATTCACAAAGGCGTCGGAAAGTAGGAAAGTCGGAAAATCGGAAAATTTTAAATGCTTAAAAAGTTGTGCAAAATACAAAAAAAAATTAAAAATTTTTGAAGAAGTCGCAATTTTCCGATTTTCCGACTTTCCAACGTTTTTAACACGCCTTTGTGAATACCCCTAATGTTGCAGAAATATTATATCAATGTAAAAGTTGTAATATTGAAAGTGCAACATTGCTGTAATGTTGCAGCAGTTTTGCATTTACAATATTAATAATAAAATGTTGCTGCAATATTGCATATTTAATACATATACAATGTATAATGAAAAAGCGGACGTTCACATATTGCAGCAACATTACTGCAATGTGCAATATTGCAGAAGCAATACTGCTGCAATATTGTAGCAATTTAAAATGCCGACTGGGTATAGTCTGACAATAGAATACCCGACACAGACTCACATGTTCAAATAATTTTTAATATCAAGAGGTGTTTAAGGCCATTAGGGGCCCCATATACCGACTTTTGATACATTTCTTTATGAAAACTGCCCCTTTTCCACGCCATCTTTTCCAATTTTTGTTGAACTATAATCGGAGGCTTAAATATACACTCAAAATTTTAGTTTCATCAAAATATTTTGAAAAATTCCGATTTTAAGGCAGTTTTGGGATTTTTGTGACAGACCCTAGTACTGTAGGTTCCCTTAAAAATGGACCGATCAAGGAAATTTTTTGGAAGGATGTTTAAGGCTACAAAGGAAGCATAAGTGCCAAATTTCGTTCAAGTCCCATTTGAATTTCGGGTGTAGGGGACAATTTTCGAAAACCGCCCTTCTGCCACGCCCACTTTTCTAATTTTTTTAATTCATAGTAATTGGAAACATGTTCAAATATCAACTTTCATCAAAATATCTTGAAAAACTTTGATTTAAGAGCAGTTTTTGTGATTTTCGTAACAGACCCTAGTACTGGAGGTACCCCTAAAAATGGTCCGATCGGGTCCATTCTCGAACTTAGTCTTACTCAAGTCCCCGTGAGCACGCATACCAAATTTTGATAACTCAACTCCTTCGATAAGATAACTGTATACAGACAGACGGACAGACGGACATGTCTAAATCGTATCTCCTGGTGACGCTGATCATTTCTATATACATTTTGTACGGTCTATCTCGACTGGTTCTGGGTGTTACACACAACCACAACAAACGCAATATACCCTCGACACAGAGTGTGTCGGGTATAATAAAAATAAATAAATGAAAATAAAAAGATGAAGAAGAAGTTAAAGTTTTCGAATAATTTCCCCCTTGCCCTCCCCCCCAAAAAAAGAGCTTTAATACACGTATTCTGTAAAATATCGATAAAAGCTATAAAACGCACCTACTTCAAAACGGATCGAACGCATTTTCCAACCAAAAAAATTTATGCAAATTTCACACATTTTCCCCAGACTTTGCATATGCCACCGCCGTCGCTTTTCCATGCAATTGTTCGTCCGAGCTATTTCATGTTCTTGCCTGCACTCTGATGCTCAAGTGTGATTGCATGAGTGCGCCTGTAGGTGTGTTTGTGTGTGTGTGTGTCAGAGCCATTGTAGCAATGCCGAAATTTTATGGAATTTACTTTCAACATTTCCTCGAATAGATATTAAGAGAGACTGCATTATTTATATACATATGCCCCGGTCCCCCGTGTCCACGCACCCCGACCCGGAAATCTATCCATTCATTCTGTTGTACTCTGTGCTTTCATTTCACACCGTAAACGATTTTCATTCATCGATTTGACGTCTTATCCAAATGTATAACAAAAGCAAGAGCAAGAGCAAGAGCCAGAGCCAGAGCAACAGCAGCAACTTCGATAGTAATAAAATAATAATAGTAATCCCAACATTGTGCTCTTAATACCCTCACTAAGCCTCAATGAATGTATGCACACTCTAACTACATAGTTACGTTACGAGGACATCCCGATGCCCTGTTAGCTTGAGCAGAGTACAGCTCAGTCAGTCGGTTAGAGAGTCAGTCAGACAGTCAGGCAGACTTATGTCGTCTGCATCGCCGTCCTCATCGTCGTCCTTGTCGAGAAGCAATTTATGAAACGTACTAAAAATTTCGCCCTCCGAACAATTTTTTTTAGCATATCCAAAAACCCCAAACAGTTTCGAACTATTCAGCTTTTTGCTCAGCCTTGTTCTCGTTTCGTGTAGAAAATTTCCTCCTGCGGTGCTCTTTAAAGACTCTTTTGAAGATCCCAGTGCTCTCTGCCCCCCCCCCCCAAAAAAAACCTATCCTACGCGTCGCCCAAAAGCATGCCGCATAATATTAATTAAAATGCTGCATAATTTTTCGGCTGCCGACTTCAAGGGCCTTCTTTCTCCAACGATATAGAAGGCAAGGACGAGCAAAAAAAAAAAACAAAAATTCCCTACAACTTCATACACATACGGTTGATGTGTTTGTGTGTGTGTGTGCGGAAATGTGCGTGCGGTTGGACTGGCAGTCACACAGCAGCAATGAGGAATTCCTTTATACTCTCGTACGTACTTTTATATGAATGCACATTTGTCTCTTCAGCGGTCGCACGCACACATACACCCACACATATATATACAAATATACTCATAGCAACAAAAGTACAAACGTACGAATCCATTTTCGGGGCAAAATTTTAACGGGGATCGAAGGGTGTAACAGCTGGAAATACTGAAAAGTCAAAAATTGCTGTGAAGTGCCGAAAGAAGTGCCAGTGCCGTTGGTGTGCCAGTGGTGCGCTTCAGGCGAAAAAGCCGCCCGTACACACATCCACCCACACGCGCACACACAGATTTAAGCTGCATTGCATTCCCATATGAACACAAACACACACACACACACAGTAGCAGCAGCAGGACTTGTTTCAAATGCATTTCCCGCTTTTCCTGCGAATGTTTTCTCTGCACTTGGAATCGTAACTAGATGAACTGACCGACCGACCGACCGACCGACCGACGAAATTGCCGCACTCTCTGCTCGCCACTACCGAAGCTCCCTCCCCCACCTCCGACTATTCCCTATCACAAAAACGGAAAATTTCAAATACTGACCGCTTGAAATCTACTTGGCACCGGGCAATAGCAATGCTTGCTGCCGTCCGTCCCTAAGTCCATCCGTCCGTTGGCTACTGATTACGAGGTAGTGTCGTTCTGTCAGGCCAACTACATTCACCGATGAGTTCGTGGATTGAATGGCTCGGAGGCCGGATAAGGAAATGCAAGCGTTGTGTTTGTATGCGTATGGGTATGCTTCGCACACACACACAAACGTTCTATCGCTCGCTCTCGCTCGATCCCTTTTTCTCTCTGTGTACGAACATATGAATTTAGGAGGCACTCAAGCAACAGTGCTGCAGGACTTTTGCACACAAAAAAAAAAAAAAAAATAATAAAAAAAAAAACTTGTGCCACTCATGTTAACGCTTGCGTTTATTCTCACACACAAACTCATGCCCCCCCACACTGTGGCAGAGAAATTTGATGCTGAGGCTGAGGCTGTAACTGTTGCGGTGCCGGCCTCACATCCATCGCCTCGAGAAAAAAGTTGGGATAAATTTTTGTTTTTCGATTACAGCAGAACTCAAGTGCAAGACGTCAGAGCCGCATTGGACCAACGGAACCGAACGATATGGAATGGAATGGAATGGAGAACCGAACGCAACGCAACGCAGCGTCAGAGGGGCGATGGTGCAGCGAGCAGAAAATTTGAAATTTGTGTGAGCCCACAAAGCAACAAGAGAGCCGGAACAGGAACTGGCAGACGACTCGGGAGCTATTTGGACACTATTCGGGACAG
>CM035806.1:161450378-161537878 GCA_020466095.1 Chlorops oryzae
CGAAAACTATCGCGTTTGAAGCGGTAATTTTCAGTGCTCCAAATTAAGGATCCTTCTTCCTTCACTCTTTTTTATGTAGGGGAAAGAAACAACAAATAAGTTCAAGATGAACTTTTTTTGTTGTTTTTATTTTTTTGTTTTTTTTTTGTAATTTTGCAATTTCTGCAGGGTTAGCCTGTAGTCCGACGAACGGATCGACCGAACAGCCAATCTCATTCAAACTTCGGTTTTCTACGTTTGCAAAAGCAATCGAAGCCAAAAAGTTTTTCGCTTAATTTACATATCGAAAAGTTTAGTTATTTTGTGAATTTTTTTTTTTTTTGATCGATCGTTCGTCCGTTGCACTCAGTTTGGACTTGAACCGTCTTTTTTAATAGAGCGCGCATTTTTTTAAAATAACATCTATGAAGAGAGTCCCAAGGGGAGAGAGATGGGGAATGAAGAGAGTGAAGAGAAAGAGAGCGAAAAATAGAGAAAGAGAGAAAGAGAGAAAGAGAGAAAGAAAGAGAGAAGAGAGAAAGAGAGAAAGAGAGAGAAAAGAGAGAAAGAGAGAAAAGAGAGAAAAGAGAAAGAGAGAGAGAAGAGAGAGAAGAGAAAGAAGAGAAAGAGAGAAGAGAAAGAGAAAGAGAGAAAGAAAGAAGAAAGAGAAGAAGAAAGAGGAAAGAGAGAAGAGAGAGAGAGAGAGAGAGAGAGAAAGAGAGAGAAAGAAGAGAGAAAAGAAGAAAGAGAGAGAAGAGAAAGAGAGAAAGAGAAAGAGAGAAAGAGGAGAAAGAGAAGAGAGAAAGAGGAGAAAGAGAAAGAGAGAAAGAGAAGAAAGAAGAGAGAGAGAAGAGAAGAAGAGAAAGAAAAGAGAAAGAGAGAAAGAAGAGAAAGAGAGAAGAGAGGAAAGAGAAAGAGAGAAAGAGAAAGAGAGAAAGAAGAGGAAGAGAGAAGAGAAAGAGAAAGAGAGAGAGAAAGAGAGAAAGAGAAAGAGAGAAAGAGAGGAGAAGAGAGAAAGAGAGAGAGACAAAGAAGGAGAAAGAGACGAAAGAGACGAAAGAGAGGAAAGAGACGAAAGAGACGAAAGAGAGGAGAGCGAAAGAGAGAGAAAGAGCTGAAAGATGAAAAGAGAGAAGAGAGAAGAGAGAGGAAAAAGAGAGAAAAGAGCGAAAGAGAGCGAAAGAGAGCGAAAGAGAGCGAAAGAGAGCGAAAGAGAGCGAAAGAGAGCGAAAGAGAGCGAAAGAGAGCGAAAGAGAGTAGAGAGAGAGTGAGAGCGCGAAAGAGACTGAAAGAGAGTGAGAGAGCGAGAGACTGAAAGAAAATGAAAGAGACTGAAAGAAAATGCAAGAGAATGAGAGTGAGCGAAACAGAGTGAAAAAGAGAGAAAAAATGAGAAAAAGCGATCGATAAACAGAGCGATAGAGAGAAGAAAAATAGGGTGAGAAAGCAAGAAAAAGTTTAAAGATTTCTATTTTTGATTTTCGGTTGCTGGATGTGACGGTGACAGCGAGAGAGATGAGACACAAGAGATCCAAGCTGAATTAACACCGAACATTCGGCTTTATTGCCATTCGTGAATTCATGCACTTTTGAAAGCTTAAGAATCGGTGAGTACTGCGACGAGTGACTCCTGCCAAAACTGGCGAATAAAAATTACGATTTAATGAACTCCTTGCCCATTTCCTCGGGCACTCTTTCTAGGCCATTGCATTTCATAAAATAGTTTCAAACAGCAGAAAACTCACTGCTCACTACGCAAATATTAACTTTCATGTTCTCAGGGCTATCTTTTAGGTGGTAAAAGAAGTGGTGGTTGCGCGGTGGCATCCGATTCGAAGTCGGAGCCCGAGCCCGAGTCCGAGTCCCTATTTTCCCGCATCATCGATCAATTTTTATTACACTCCAGAGTGTATCAATATCTCTCAATTCAGCGAAATGTGCTTTATTGCGAGCAAACAAAGCGGCAAATGCACCTAACGAAACGGTATTGCCAAAGCTATTGGCGGCGGTTCCACAATCCGCAAAAAAGAAAATCATTTTTTTTTAATAAAAAAGAAAGAAAAAAAAAAAAAGAGAAAAATCCAACAAAATTGAAAGCAAAGTGGCTACAACGCAAAGCGGGAGGACTGCGCCAGCCGCGAAGCATAAAATAGATGACGGGAAAAGTCACAAAAATGAAATAGTGCAAAAATTGAAAAGCAGAATGAATTGTGAGTTGGGTGGCGATTGGGCCGGCATATAGAAATGGCAGCCCGGGCTATGGCTGCGTGAGGAGGAGGGACGATGGCACTGCAGTAGACGACTTGGCTCTGACTGGCTGACTGCGTACAATCATTTGAATGCCAAAAATGCTTTCCAAAAAAAAAATATTTTTGCTTTGTTCTATCTTTTCTCTCTTCGTTTGTATTTGTTTCCTCCATTAATTCTCTTCAATACGGCAAAAAAAATGTTCGCCTTTCGAAATATTTTCCTTCGATATTTTTTAACATCACAAATCGACAAATTAAAAACCTTTCCTCTTCGACCGCAAAATGAATAGTGGAGTGAAAACACAGCATCCACACCCCTCTCAAATAAACCGTTTAATAATTTTTAACTTAGAGAGCGATAGGAATGCACAGTGACGAGCGCAAAATTAAAGCTGAAACTAAATCTAGGGCCACAGCAATTATTTCGTCATTTATTCCAACAGAACGAACAGACTGAAGAACCAAAGTACTGAACGCGAGCCAATGGAAGATGGCATAAAGCTGATAAAGGTCGGGTCGAGAGCACAGCAGCATTGCCGCATGGAGCGCGCGCGGTGTACAGCAGTTCCTCTCCATGACCCGAAATCCACTTAAGAAGCAAGAATTTCTTTCGTCTTAGAGCAGCCGCTGCCGCAGCCATTGGACGACTAGCGTAGGAGGATGCCATTTGGCTCTCATTGCGCCAGAGATGCCAGATAACATGAAAAACGGTAAGCGGCGATTTACGATCTTTTTATTCGTTCCTTAAAAAGTTCGGCTAAAACCATGGGGCACACACAATGCTTGACTCTTTATTGCCGAAGTTTTCGTTTTAGAGGCAAAACAGTAAATTATACCACCCACCGCCCTCTCCCGAATGGCACAAATAACGTTTCGAGAACGACGCGCGGTAACGTCGACCATTAAAAAGTGAATAAAACAACAACAATTTCAAATTAAATGACTAAGAACCAAACTACTACAAATCACAGGTTTTAATCTAAGGACATTAAAGCGGCTGCAATGGCAAACTTCCTTCCGTATTTTTCTCTCTCTCTCTCTCTCTCTCTCTCTCCTCTTTCTCTCTCTCTCTCTCTCTACTCTCTCATTCTCTCTCACTTCTCTCTACTCTCTCCTCTCTCACTCTCTTCTCACTCTCTCTCTCTCTCTCTCTCATCTCTCTCATCTCTCCCTCTCTCTCACTCTCTCTCTCTCATTAACTCATCAAACTTCTTCATTTTCTCTCTCTCTCACTCTCTCTCTCTCCTCTCTCACTCTCTATCTCCACTCTCTCTCTCTCTCATCTCTCATCTCTCTCTTATTCTCTCTCTTTTCTCTCTCTCATCTCTCTCTCTTCTCTCTCTCTCTCTCTCTCTCATTCTCTCTCTCTCTCACTCTCTTAGTCTCTCACTCTCTCTCTCTCATCTCTCTCTTTCTCTCTCTTATTCTCTCTCTTATTCTCTCTCTTATTCTCTCTCTCTTTCTCTCTCTCTCTCATTCTCTCTCATTCTTCTCTCTCTCTCTCTCTCTCATTCTCTCTCATTCTCTCTCTCTCTCATTCTCTCTCTCTCTCATTCTCTCTCTCTCTCATTCTCTCTCTCTCTCATTCTCTCTCTCTCTCTTCTCTCTCTCTCTCTCTCTCTCTCTTCTCTCTCACACCTTCCTTTCTCGAAAGAAGAGAACAAGTTCAGTTTAGCTGAACTTTAATCCTGCAATTATTTTACTGGGAACATTGTTGCCAGATGGCTTTTCTTGTAAAGTCGATTTTTTTTTCAAAAATTTGCCCTAAACATTCCAAAGAACCTTGGTTGGTTAGACAAAAATTCAGACTTTCCCCAAAAATTCTTTCTCCCTATTCGAATTATTCGTTACGACTTTTTCTTTTTATCCACAATCATGTTTTTTTTTTTTTAAATCGAAAAATTATCTTCAAACCAGGGTTGCTATACGATATGAGCACAAAAAAAAAAAAAAGGAAAAGATTATTTATAGCCCGATTCTAAATATTCCAGGGGATTTTTTCTTTGCGGATTTGAGAAAAATTCTTAGATTTCAAGCAAAATGGGAGGAACTTTAAAGGGATCAGGAACTTGGAACATTTGTAGGCCAAGGTCATAATTTTCTTTCAAGCTCTTCAAGCTAAGAAAACTTACTTCCTTTCCCCGCGGAGAAAAATTTCTTGGGAAAAAAACTCATTAAGGATCGTAGTCTTCAACTCGATTTAACCCTTAAATGCCTGAAAATGCATTTATGAAAATGAATTGGGACAACAGTTGATTGGAGCTCATTGTTTTCGACGTGAACACTGACTTCCGGTTTCGAAAGTGCAAAAATTTTTGGCATATTTTAAAGAATTGTGAAGTGTCACAACTCAAAATTTTTCAAATCGGGGTTAATGCAAGGAATATATTCACAGGTCACCGCAAACTCATAGTTGTGTTTTTGTTAATGAAAATCAGAATAAAAAACAATTATGTCAGTCTCTCGTCATACAATAAATGCACCTAGACTGCATCGAATAAACTGGGTTCTTTGTAAAATTGCAAATTTTGAGTTGTGACACTATTGAAGCATATGTGCGATATATCGGGTTTCCTTTCGGACATTAAAAATGAGGATATCCCGTGAGTATCTAACAACGCTGTGTATACGAACCGTAAAACAAAATTTTGTGAAGGAAGAATTTTGATAGCTGCGAGTCCACGTTATTTTCTGGGGCGACTTACTTCCTGTATATGTATTTACTTTCAAAAAAATAAACAAAACGAAATTCTCTTAAAGCTGAAAGCTTACCATGTGATGTGCAAAACGAGTGATCGTACATACCTGAAAGATAAAGAGAGATAAAGCATTAGTAATTAATTACTTAAGAAAATGAATTAAAGAGAGAGAAAAAAAACTCTATTTTATGATAAGAAATTTAATCGAAGTGAAAGCATCAACGTCGTTCTATCAATTGAAACGCTTCCGCATTTGTCCAACTTCCTACCTATTCGCTCCATGTTTCGGAACATTTCAATTGTGGTCTCGCACACACCTTCGAAATATTCGTATTCTATCTCTCTCTCTCTCTCTTTTCTGCTATTCCCTTCCCTTACTCCTCCTGCTCCCCACGCACACACTCGCGCACACACACACACGAAGCAAATTGTTCGCGTTCTTAGTCCACCGAAATGATTTCCTGCTGTTTAACAAACTTCCCAACAGACCAGTCGCGCTCCCCGTTCCGCTCTTTCTCTCAGCAACCCTTAACAACTAATTTTCCCCGAGACAATTAGAAAATTCGAAAAAGATTTCGCCGCGAAAAGCTGTCAAAAATGGACAATGAACAATTAATTGCCTCAGCCGCAGCCGAAGCCGCAGCCACCACACAAGACCATTAAATAAAAAAATAATAAAAATAAAAAAATAAAATAAAATAAAATAAAATGTTCACTAGTTCTTAGTTACGATAGTAATGTGGTCGAAGAAAGGGCGTGGCATTGAAATATTCTAACCTAATTGTTTTTTCTTTCTTCTTCTTCTGTTCGTTTTGCCATTGCCTTTTGTGATAAACCACAAAAGCATTTTTTATTACTTTTGTTTTTTTGGAAAATTTTCTTTGTTTTACAGTCGTCGAGGCAAAGGGAATACAGCAAACAATGCAAAGTCCAAGTTTAGAGTTGGAGAGGGCGTTGAAGGAGGGAAATTCTCTACTTAGAGAGAGATAGAGAGAGAGATAGAGAGAGATAGAGGAGATAGAGAGAGAGATAGAGAGAGAGATAGAGAGAGAGAGAGAGAGAGAAGAGAGAGAGAGAGAGAGAGAGAGAGAGAGAGAGAGAGAGAGAGATAGAGAGAGATAGAGAGAGAGAGAGAGAGATAGAGAGAGAGAGATAGAGAGAGAGAGAGAGATAGAGAGAGAGAAGAGAGAGATAGAGAGAGAGAGATAGAGAGATGAGAGAGAGAGAGAGAAGAGAGATAGAGAGAGAGATAGAGAGAAGAAGAGAGATAGAGAGAGAGAGATAGAGAGAGAGAGAGAGAGAGAAGAAGAAGAGAGTAGAGAGATAGAGAGAGAGAGAGATAAAGAGAGAGAGAGATAAGAGAGAGAGAGATAAAGACAGAGAGAGATAGAGAGAGAGAGAGAGAAGAGAGAAGAGAGAGATGAGAGAGAGAGAGATAGAGAGAGAGAGATAGAGAGAGAGAGAGAAGAGAGAGAGAGAGAGATAGAGAGAGAGTAGAGGAGAGAGATAGAGAGAGAGAGTTAAAGAGATTAGAGAAGATGGGAGATGAGAGAGAGTTAGACTAGAGAGAAGAGAGCGACAGAAAAAGAAGAGAGATGAAGAAGAGACAAGAGAGAGAGATAAAGAGAGAGATAGAGAGTGAGAGATGTTGGATAGCGGGGATGGTAGGAGGTTAAAAGAGTATTAAAATGTTATGCGCGAAGATGAGGGTTAATGTTACGTACTAGAGTTCAAATTGTAGCAGCCGACCATGAAAAAATTTGAATCGCAAGCTCGAACGAACGAACCAACGAACGAAGAACAAAAAACCATTGCCCAAAAATGTGCTCCCCGCATACGCTTCATTAAATTTTATAGCCAAAATGAATGAGTGAACAAATGAATGAATGAATGAATGAATAAATAAATGCGCGAGAGAAATGAAGGAATGAAGTTCGCCAGAATCCCGCGAAGGAAGCAAGCTCAAAGGACAGCAATGCCACCTAGCGTTGAACTGAACTTTTAAGCATGAGTTGACACTTTGATAAAATGTTTGGCGTCTTCCGCTTTGCAC
Organism: Chlorops oryzae; assembly: GCA_020466095.1. Lineage (NCBI taxonomy): Eukaryota > Metazoa > Arthropoda > Insecta > Diptera > Chloropidae > Chlorops > Chlorops oryzae. The sequence continues at coordinate 161,457,359 of CM035806.1, forward strand.
GTAAATTATCGAAATTAGAGAAAGTGCCCCCGAAAAAGTTTTTTGGCCCTTTCTACGCAATTTTCTCTCTGCTCAATCGTCATCGTAGTGTTGCTAGCTTGTTCGGTACTGCTGCCAAATGTTTCTGATGATGACTCTGATTGCGAGGAGCAGCAGAGGAGACGTCTCTTAAGTTAAGAGTCCGATTCAAATACATTTGACAAGTGCGGCTGCGTGTTAATGGCTTTTTAAATTACAAAAAAAAAAAAAAAAACCCACGACAAATAAAACGAATCGACGCAAAACACGCACGGATAAACTTATTAAAAAAAATATAAAAAAAATTGTAAAAAAAAACCTTGGCGACATTGACACTCTTGCCGTATAAATAATGGAAATAATACAACCTTCGCACGAAACGGCACTGAACGGCACGACCCGACTGTCCCGGCTTAAATCAAGCAACTAAGCCACCAAAGTACACCTCTTTACACCTATAATGTGTGCTGTGTGGGTCAGTTAGTTAGTCAGTCAGTCAGTCAGTCCGCCGCCAATTGAGAGTCAAGTCAAGTTAAGTAGCCAAACCCAGTCGATACCAGCCAGCCAGCCAGCCAGCCGATGTCATCTTCCACTGCTGCACATCCGATAAACACAATCTAGATGAGTACCTCTGCTGCTTGCGATCCTTGCGAAACGATTCCTTCCCCTCCCCTATCGCCGCCTTGTCCCTAAGGCATCTTTCTTCTTCATATGATTGCTGGAATGTATCTATCCACGTCGCGTGGAGTCCGTGTCCATGCATCCGGACCTTTAAATGACACTTTAATTTCAAATTATTGTGCTTAGCACAAAGTGTTAACCCACTATTCTCATGATATGCCTCTTGCTCTCTTGCTGACTTGCTGACTGTATCTAACATCTGATTCCGTCTTCCCTGTTTGAGTGTGTGTCTTCTCTCTTATGAGAAGTGCTTAATTTTTGGTGAGGATGCGGCATTTAATTGCCTTCTCCGTCTTCGCCTTGTTCTTTCTCTCATCCCTTGTGTTTTGGTCTAAGTATCTGTTCTATTCCATTCTGTGCTCTGTTTTGCTCTGGTTCGCTATTTTACTGAGCACTTCAGTTTTAATGAGGCATTAAATGGAATATTGCACAATCGTATCTCGTTCACAATGCCTCTAATGGTATAAACCTTATCACAGATTTCTTTTTTTGGTTCTCGCAATTTGCTATTGTTACTGTTGTTGTTTTTTTTTTTTTGTTATGTTATTATGCTTCAACATAAATTCTGTGATTTTTTTAATTGTTTTTTTTTCTTTTTTTTTGGTTTCTTGGTTTTTATTTTGTCCACTCAAAGATTCGAATGATATCACATAAAAGTGAGCACGATTGTTACAGCCTTCCTTCTGTGCTTGACCGGTTCAAAATCCATTTTGAAATGAATTGGAGATTTGCTTTATGCGTCTTTCTAAGACAATTAATGGTGCATACAAATAGGCGGTCGTACTAAATTTTTTTTTTTTTTTTGCTTTTGCATTGAAATCGAAAATGAAAACCATTTTATTTCGGATTTCAAGCGGAAAAAATTCATCGGAAAGTGCAAAAGAATCGTCCCGGTCTGGTCAATATCTCATCAGTGCAGGCTGCTATTCATATAGTTCATAGTCTTTGGGGGCATTCAGCAGACTCAGCTGTTGTGCAACTGTTGAGTAACGTGCGCTACCGATGGAGCTTTCATAGCAAGTTGACTGCGTGGACTATTTTTCCAAAAATATAGTCCGATCAGTCAACATGTTGAGAATGCTGAATACACCCATTTGATAATTGGTCCTTAATTGGACACGAGTCAAAAAGCGGTTCCTTACGTGCCGTTGTGGAAAGAGTAGGGTGAGCCTGGCTATCCGAAGGCATCAAAAGATCAATTCTGCGCTCAGACATTTAGGAATAGATAGGGAGTAAAAAAAAAAATTTGGAGAGAAATTCTTCCTAGTTAAAGGCACCCGATGAGTTTCGTCGATGCTGTCGCGCCCTGTAGTAATGAGCCGGTGAGTTTTTTAAGAAGGACTGGCTTTTTACCGGTCCAAACGCTACCGGTTAAATTATGGCAGTTCGCTCCATGAAATTCGGCTAGCCGGCGGTCGGTAATAAACGGGGTTAGTTTATGGGTAGTCTGTAAATGACACTTTCATCAACTTAGAATATATATACGAAATTTGTTGTTGGTTATTTTCCTCATTTGACTATCCTAAAACCAGACAAAATTACGACAATTGATCCAAAAAAAACTTGCCTATGATCAGCCGTTTTGCGGACTAGTCCCTCCCGTAGGACAGGCCCATGTTAAAAAGGTCAGTTGAATACATTAGAAGTGGAATTATGAGGGGACTAGTACTGGTAACATGAAGGACTGACCGAAGGCTCCACTTAAGTCAGTCCATATTACTGCAGGGCGGTTACTTTGTCTGCTGGCGTATCACCTTCACGCACACCTACCTGGAGACAACCACCCACCATATTGATATTGGGACACTCGTGTATTGCGCAATCGAAATCAATTGAAAACAATCAACAAATCAGGGGGAATGCACAAACACATCCCGCACATAATCACTTGGCGGCGCAATGTTGCGCAATTTCGGATTCGCAAAAAGAGCAAACAAGCCAAAAAAACGGCCAAATTTTCCGATCGACCAACTTTCGGAAAATTCAATTATCGAAAACGTAACTGCGAATCTTTCGGTTTCGGTTTCTGTTGCTTCTTCTTCTGGTTCTTCTGGTTATTCTGGTTCTTCTCCGGCTGCGGTTGAGCGTGCGTGCGTGCCTTCGACCGCTTATGTGTACGTGCGTGCGAGCGGAAATGCGCAAGAAAAATCCTGAAACTTTTTCTTTTCTTTTTCTATTATTTTTGGACCGCTTCCGTGGACGTACTTCTGTTTTTGCAAGCCTTTTTCCCTTTCCCTTCCCCATCATCATCATCACCATCGTTCTGTGTTTTTTTTTTTGGGGGGGGGGGGGGGGAATACCACACACAGACATTTTATATTCTTTCAAACTTTTGACATTTGCGCTCAACTGTCAAATGTTTTGACAGTTATCTAAAAAGTATAGTTTACCGAGGCACAAACTTTTTAAAGCACGAAAAGGATCTGTTACCCGGCCACGTCTCCATCTCTATCCGTATCATATCCCATCTTACCGTTCCACAGTCAAATTGAAACTTGATGCCTTACATATATATATATATATATTTTTTTTTTTTGGAGAAATCAGAACAGAAAAGTTTAAATTAAAAAGAACAGAGAGAGAGAGAAAAAAATGAGGGGAAAATCCCTGAAATTATTTAATCCTGCGAAATTCGAAATCTTGACACATGTCGAAGTGTTGCCGTCATTTCGAAATTGCGGAAGCATAGGTCTCTGAAAATGTGTGTGTGTGTGTGTGTGTGTGTGTCCACTTGGTCGCAGGGTGTGGGAAAAATGTTTGGCAGCAACCAGAGCTTAAGCTCGTCTTGAACCACTTCTTCTCCATCTGCGTCTTCGCTGTGAGCCTGGCCCAAATCCCCCTGCTCTGCTATTTAAGCTGAATCAATTACCGCATTTTTTTTCAAGCACAAGGATATGCGATATCCATTTTTTTTTGGTTTTTTTGGATTTTTTTTTTTTGGATTTTTGGCTATGCACATTTTTAATACCTCAAGGGAGATTCATATCTACAAGCAGGACCACACATACACGCACGCACACACGCACGAACATGCATGGATGGTAGAAGGCACAGAGAAAGACGAAGGTGACGAAGCCGGAGGGTGACGAAGCTCCTTTTTCGTCATAATTGAGTATTAATAAACGTGGAATTTGATACTTTTTTCTGATCGGCAGTGGCGGCGGTGGTGGCGGCTAAGGCACTCCACCCTCGGCTTCGTCTTGAACGTCGCTAGGCAGTGCGTTATCACACGTATGTGTGTGTGTGTGCATTTGTGAGAGGGGGCGACAGAGAGAGAGCCAGTTCTAAGTGCTGCGGGTAGAGTGTGGACGGTGCGGGTTCGCTGAAGGATGAGGGTTCATCGAAAACGAAAGGGGAAAACGCACTGTTCGATTTGATAAAACCAAACGCCCTAGGATGATACAAAGGAGAACGGGGAGCAACCGAAATTGTTCCTTTTTTTTTTGTTTTTTTTAGTCGGAGACCATACTAAGAGTGAAGTTTTTTCTTGTTGTTGCTATGATTGTTGTGTGATTATGGCCAACGATAGAGGAAGACAATCAAAAGGGCAAAATTATATGGAGAGGCGTTTGTCCTCTTTCGAAGTGTCCATTGAATTAAGCAGCAAAAGCAACAGCGTTTGGACCGTTCAATGTCTTGTTGTGGTTATTGTAATTCGATATTTTTTTTTTTTTTTTTGGCCAGCTACTGCCTGCCTCCGCACACTCCATTGCCTTCGCATACGATTATTCTGACCATATACCCGCAAAGAAAGAAGCCCGCTTAAGTAAGAGAAAAGCAGAAGAAGAAAAAAACCAAACATTTTTCTTCATTGAACCGTTGAGGAGCACAGAAAAAAGAAAGAATCAGAAAATTGAGAAAAAAAATTATTGTGACGTCACACTATTTGGTTTCAAAAACGAAGGAAACATAATAGGAATGGTTTTTTTTTAATGAGAAAATTTGAAGAAATGAAAACGAAAATGTGAACGACCGAAATTCATACCGAAAGAATCCGACGAACATTTATTTACAGGTAATATCGACACTAAATTCAAAAGAGCGGAAAAACGTTGACTTACATGCGCCGTCGTTAGCCGAACTGGATGGCGGTAGAGTAGACCTCAAGAGGGTGAAGTAAAAAAAAAAAAAAAAAAAAAATCGAAAAAACCGAAGATCGGAAGAGTGAGAGATGGAAAGTTAGAAGAGCTAGTTAAGCGAGCGCTGGCCGAAAATGACGGCGACGATGGTAAGCCGCCAGATCGGAATTTCCAAAAAAATTTTCACGCTCCAAAGAACATTTCAGAAAAGGCTGAAGACCGTACGTCACGCATTAACATATATGCACACGCACACACATGCAATATGGGGAAAAAACGCGCGCCTTGAAATTCGATACAACTGTCGGGGAACAATTTTTCCGTGGAACTAATTCAAGGTATCAAAGAAAAAAAAAAAAAAATCCAAATTATATAAAACTCTCGTGTCGCGGTGTTTGTTAACACACTCCTGCGAAACGGCTGGACCGATTTTTATGAATTTTTTTGTGCATATTGGGTAGGTCGGAGAATCGGCAAAAATCTTATATTCATTGCTCGTAAACATCCCAAAATTTAGTCCCATCGAGTAATTTTTAACATTAACACCCGACGTATGGGAAATGTTATTTCGAAAAATATATATATTAGGCCTTAATATGACGTAAACGTCTAATTTTCAACTGTTTTATTATAAAATGTATGCAGGATGTTTTTTTTTTATTACTAAAAAGAAAATAATTAGCCTCTGAAAGCCATGAGACCGAGGGAGAAAAGCGGACCCAAAGAGAACTGTTTTTGGTAGATAATTGTTATGCATCAATTTCGGCTGAGGTGGTACGAGGCTCGACAGATCAGCTAGAACTTACATCAAAATAGTAATTAAAAAAATATTAAATAATGAAATAAAAACAATTTTGAAAAATATTTCAAAATTTAAAAAAGTGAGAAAAATAACAAAAGAAAACACGAAAAAACTTTTTACAAATTTCACTTATAAAAACATTTAAAAACCAAAAAAAAAAAAATTTTTTTTTAAATGAAATCATAAAAAAAAAATTAATTAGAAAATGTACAAAATTTTCATACATATATGTAATTAAAAAAAAAATCAAAAACAAAAAAATTCTAATAAAATAAAACAAAAAAATAAATAACCAAATTGATTAACATCACAAAAAAAAATATTAGAAATATTTTAAAAAATTTTAAAAAATTAAAAAATAATATACTTAAAAACATAAACAAAAAATTTTATACCATAAAACAAATTATTAAAAAAAGGAACTAAGTACAAAATTTTCAAAATTGCAAAAAAAAAAAAATTTTTTTAATTAAAATTAAATTTAAATAATCAAAAGATAAAACAAATGAAACATAAAAATAGTTAAAAAATAATTTTAAAAATTAAAAAAAAAATTTTTTTTAAACTAAAGAATAGAAAAACTAAATTAAAAAATGAAAAAAAAAATACAAAAATGACTAAAAATTAACACGAATGTATAAGTACTTATATGTATGTATGTATGTTAAAAGGGCTGCCACTTATTCTGTTTATATATATAGTGTATATAGTGAGTCACCTATTCGTAGACCTAACAATGGGTGGGCGCGTTCCGACGAAGAGAAAGCAACGGCTTTTGCAGTACACCTTAATAGAGTATTTCAACCAAACCCGAGCACTATTGTACACAACTTTCCAACTCAATCCGAAAACACAAACAGAATTCGCGCAAACTTTATTCCGAGTGAGTTATCTAATACCATAAAAAGTGAACTAGTCTGTAAAAAAGCCCCTGGACATGATCTTATTACTCCGAAAATGTTAAAAAATTTACCTTTCGTAGCAGTAGTATTTTTAACTGTGCTTTTTAATTCTATTATAAAGTATGGTTATTTTCCAAAAGATTGGAAACGGTCGGTTATTAAAATGGTGCTTAAACCCGGTAAAGATCCTACGCAAACTTCCTCTTACAGACCCATAAGTCTCCTTCCTTGCCTTTCAAAGTTATTCGAAAAACTTTTGATATCCAAATTGACTCCATTTCTTCAGGAACAACATATTATTCCTTCCCATCAATTTGGATTCAGAAAAAAAAAACACGGTACTATTGAGCAAGTAAATCGTATTACCAACGAAATAAGAATCGCATTTGAACATCGCGAGTACTGCTCAGCAGTTTTTCTGGACGTGCAACAAGCATTCGACAAAGTTTGGCACGACGGTTTGCTGCATAAAATCAGAAACTTACTTCCTTTAAATTTTCACGCCACCTTTGAGTCATACTTAAAACATAGAACGTTTCAAGTAAAACACAACTCGTTTACAACAAAATGTTATGAAATTCATGCAGGGGTTCCTCAAGGAAGTGTTGTTGGGCCTATTCTCTATCTTTTGTACACAGCGGATATTCCTAATAGCGATCGAGTATCAATTTCGACATTTGCTGACGACACAGCGATACTAAGCCGCCACAAGGATATTTGTGTTGCAACTTCTAAGCTCCAAAATCATCTCCGCGAAATCCATGACTGGCTTACTAAATGGCGAATTCAAATAAACGAACTCAAATGCCGACATATCACTTTCACGCTAAACAGGAAAGCTTCGCCGGACATTTTCCTTAATAACACGCGCATCCCTCAATGTGAAGAAGTTACTTACCTCGGAATTCACTTAGATAAAAGATTGACATGGCGTAAGCACATCGAGGCTAAGAGAACCCAAATGAAGCTGCAAGCAAGCAGGTTACACTGGCTCATAAATAATCGCTCTGATCTAAAACTAGATTATAAAGTCCTTCTGTACAAGCAAGTTATTAAACCAATATGGACTTATGGTTTGCAATTGTATGGACATGCAAGCGCTTCGAATATAGACATTCTACAGAGAGCACAATCTAAAATCCTTAGGACAATTACAGGAGCCCCATGGTTTGTTACAAATGAAAGAATACATAGAGAGCTCAACGTAGAAATGGTGAAAACGGAATTCGCCAAAATCAAAGAAAAATATTTTTGTAAACTGCGAGCGCACGTAAATCCACTAGCGCGCTCACTAACTAATTCATTACACTATTCGAGGCTAAAAAGAAATGATCGACCAGCGCTTCCAAATACAACAGGTGCAATCCATGCACATTCAACAACACAGCTCTCCTAGCTGATTGCCGACTCGGTTTTCGGAGTGCAATCCATGCACATTCAACAACACAGCTCTCCTAGCTGATTGCCGACGCGGTTTTTCGGAGTGCAATCCATGCACTTCCAAAAACAACAGCTTTCCTAGCTATAAAGTCAAAAAATCTACATTCTCCCGGGTAATCCACTGCATAACCACCTTACTGAGCTTTATATTAAGCTCTCCAACACCATTCTCAATTACATGTGCTCCTACACACACATCATAAAGCTACTCAGCAAAGGCCGTAATTTTTCCCCTGATTCTTCAAATCAAATGCCTGTAATAATGACTTTGTATTTATATAACCATCTAAAGTTGATCATAAATTAAATAATTTTTAAAAAAAAAAAAAACTATTCTGTTTACGCCATAACAAGGATTTCTTGTACTTTTTTTTTTTTTCATTTCCCAAATACTGCAAAAATCAATGCTACTTGCTATGCGAATCGAACCTGGCCTAACTCCTTGCTATCAACCAATTAACAAAAATTAAAATTTTTAAAAAAAAATTGAAAAAGTAAAGAATATTATGAAAAATTGAAACAAAATTTTAAAAAATAAAAAAATTAAAAAATTTTTCGATTTAGAACCTCAAAAGAAACTATAATCCTAAAGCGAAAGATGAAATAATAATACAAATGTTAACATTAAACTGAATTGTCTTCACACTTAATTTTGAATTTAAAGCTAGAAACCAAAAACTTATTCTGTTTACCGGCCCATTGTGATACCAAGAGAGGTTTTCTTGTGTACGTTTTTTTTTTTTTTTTGTCGTGTGCCCCTAACATACGATTGTTGAAAAATCAATGCTACGTTTCGCCTATGCCGGGAATCGAACCTCGGAACCCGCGATCAAGAGCATAGCACGCATCCCCTACGCTATCCCAGAGCCACAATTAACACGAAAGAATTAAAAATTTTTAAAAATATAAAATTGAAAAAGTAAAGAAGTTTTATTTTAATTCGAAAAAATTGAAACAAAATTTTAAAAATCGAAAAAAAGTGACGACATTCACAAAAAACTTTTTCATAAATTCCCCCCCGCACTTCCTAATCGATTTATCGACACCATTTCGAAAAGAAAAATCAAAAACTTTCCTAAAAGGTGACGGCAATCCTTGAATTATGAATAAAAAATGCATGCCAAACAGATTCAAGTGAATTTGGAATAGCTCAGTAACAATGAAAACTTTTTGTCCAGCGCTTATCCCACCACCATCACACTGACTCACTGATACCTTAAATTGGTTTCCCTCCCTCGTTTTATTTTTTTTTTATTTTTTGTTCCATTTAAGTTTCTCGGAAAAAAAATTAAAAAAAAAAAATTAAAGAAAAAAACAGGAAAGAAATTCAAGTCTCGCCTATGCATTCCAAAGTCGATAACAAGCATCGACTTGGAATTAATTAAAAACCAAGCAGACCTCCAGTCAACCCGCTTCAAGTCATGAAAACAAAAAGAAAGAAAAAACCTTAAAATAAGAAAAAAAAAGAAACGAAACGAAAGAAGAAACAAAAGCACGTTGAATTAAAATATGAAGCCTTATCAGCTGAAAAAAAAAATTTTTTTTTTTAAATAGCCCAGAATGAACTGAACTCAACTGAACTGCGCACTCGATTCGATTCAATCGAGTTTGAAGAATTCTTTATATAATTTTTTTTTGTTTTTTTTTTTTTTTTTTTCCTGATCCGAATGCCCATTCTTCTTCCGTCCTCCTACTACTACTAATCGTCGCAGTCGTTCTGTTTCTTCAACTTGATTTATGCATGCTGAAAGGAAATGATTATGTCGTAAGAAAATGCTCTCCTAATGCCCACCCTCGCGCTCCACCCAACCATTCCATTCCAATCCAATCCGATCCGATCCGATCCCAATGCGCGCGATTATTCGTCGTATGAGGCGCACGAGTGTTATGACCTCAGTTCGAGTACACACACTCCCTGCTGACGAGCTGAACCGACGATGATTCGAATCGACTTTAGAGATCCAAATCGGGCCGTCAACTCGATGATCTAATTTTCATTTGCGGATTCACGCTAAATGGCTTTTTGTCAGTTTGCAGCTGATTTATTTCGATTGTAGATACCCCATACCCGTACGGGGTATGAAAGCGTGTCCATGAGGTGCGACTCAACGAGAATCTTAGATCACACATTGAATGACCCGTCGCAATCACATTATTCGGTAATATCAATCCACCACCACCACCACAAGAATTCTAGCTGAAATGCAATTTTCCCACATGAGAAATTCAAGAAGGAAGGGGGGACCATCCATCCAATGAGTGATTTTGTTTCTCAATACCATCTCGAGTGGGACATACAAAAAAAAAAAAAAAAAAAAATACAAAAAAAAAAAAAACTATTATGCATTTTTTAACTCCACAAATCCGTCGTCCCCTTGTTGTTCAAAAAAGATTGAAGAACGAATCACAAAAAATAAGAAATAAAAAAAAAAAACGAACAAAATGAAGGCAAAAAGCAATTCCGCAGAGTGTTAAAAATTGGGCCATATCGTCAGTTGATTCAATCATCAAATCATTCCAGCTGCTCTCGTCACGCATATTTCATGCGCTTTCCCACTGGGCCATACGAAATGCTGATGGTGATGCCGTTGCTGCTTCCGAGCATGTATAACAAGTTCAAGAAATAATTTTTGTGACAGCGAGACTAAAAGCAAATCTTAACGATACGCACGACGGATAACAAGTTAATCAAGTGTCGCGTTGAAAGCTTTGAAAAATGTTTGAATTCTTTTCCACTTTTTCTTTTTTTACTGATTTTAAATAGCGTCTTGTACAACCCCCAAACTGGGTGGCGGTGCCGCCAGCAACAGGAACAGAAACAGAAACAGGAACAGGAAGAGCAACAGCAAAGCATCAGCGAATGCAACCAGCGCGATGAGAGATCGACCGATTGAGCGACGCAACCATTTCGATGACTATAAACGGCGATGACGATGACGATGGCGACCGTCTATGGAAGTGGATGGAAGGCAATATCAGAAGAAAGCTGAAAATTTAAAGCCAAAGGCTGAAGGGAGAACGAACACGCAGTCGTGCGTCGTCGTCCTCGAGTCGAATGTCAAAAATGACATTTTAATTTTTGCTGCATTTGTTTTTCTGCCTTTTTTTTTTTGGGTCTCTGGTCTCCAGTAAATGCTTTGACGTCTTCATTCATTACTCTCCCTCTCTTTCAATTTTATCTTCCAACGTTCGTTTCTTTTCACATTTAATTCTCTTGTTTTATTGTGTTTTGTTCTTTTTTGGTTTTTTTTTTTTCGTTTACGTTGTGAGCCCCAAAATGTGACCGACCCGTACCGCTGCGCAATACTGTTGCTGTAATAAAAGCAATTTTCCTAATGACAAATGACAGCTGAGCGCTCGTATCTTGTTTCTCAGTGTATGGCAACGCCACCACCTTCAAGTTTATATCGATACGAATGCTACCTCGGCCACCTTCTTCCATCGATTGGATCATATTCATTGCCATCGTTGTCTTATCGTTATCCTATCGTTGTCATTGTCGTTGTCACGTTGACGATTTTGTTGTTGCTGTTCTTGTTTTTTTGTCGTCTGTCGAATGCATTTCACATCTGCTGGTGGATATTTTCTCTCTGCTCGATTGGACCAATCCAAGAGTGTAATCGATATTTTATTATCTTAATGAATGGAGCTCTAAACGCCAACAAAATAAAGCCTCAAGAGGTGGTTGAAGCGGAATCAAGAAGAACGAAGAATGGGAGGGAGGAAACAGGTTTTTTTTTTTTTTTTTTTTTTTGGAACTTAAGAAAGGAATACAAAAAGTTATTGGGGAAATTTTTGAGTGATTCTTTTTTTTTTTTTTTTTTGTGTTGCCATCACAACCATCAATTCAGCAGCGAACAATCAAAACCAAATAAACAATAGGGAATCACCAATAATGGGCAATCATCTAAGACGATAATCAAAATTATGCAAACACGGGCCACTAAAAGAAAACACAATGATTTTCTGCATTTCCTTGCCAGCTTATCGGCGGCGACTTGTTTTTTTCTTCTTCTTCTTCTCTTCTTTTTCCTACATTCCTTCCTGCCGCGGAAGTGAGATTCTCCAGCAGCGCTCAACGACGCGCCGCAACGCTTCAAGCTGTTGGCTGATGTAAGCTACTGCTGCTGCTGTTGTTATTGTTGTTGTTGTGATAAGTGAACTTGGGAAGCAGCGAGAGCTATGTAAAATGCAATGCGCGACGACTTCCGGTCCCGATAACACACACACACACACACACACACATAAACACACTCACGACGGAGCATGTCGCTTGCGTAACTGACGAGAATTGCAATTCTTAGAATCGAATCGAATAGATTTGCCAGCGCTGCCGCCGCCCCAATAGCGTCCGGATTAGCGTACCGGTGCTGGTGCACTTTTTATACAACAATCGCTTCTTAACTTAATGCTCAACATTTAACCCTTTCGCGCCCAAAGTTATTATAAAGTTTTATTTGAAGCAAACGGCATTAAGGCATGAAGTCCTCATCATTATACCCGAAAAACTCTGTCTCGAGGGTATATTGCGTTTGTGTGGTTGTGTGTAACACCCAAAACCAGTCGAGATTGACCATACAAAATGTATATAGAAATGATCAGCGTTACCAGGAGATTCGATTTAGACATGTCCGTCTGTCTGTCTTTCCGTCTGTCTGTCTGTCTGTCTGTCTGTCTGTCTGTCTGTCTGTCTGTCTGTCTGTCTGTCTGTCTGTCTGTCTGTCTGTCTGTCTGTCTGTCTGTCTGTCTGTCTGTCTGTCTGTCTGTCCGTCTGTCTGTCCGTCTGTCTGTCGTCTGTCCGTCTGTTTGTATACAGTTATCTTATCGAAGGAGTTGAGCTATCTTGAAGAAATTTAGTATGCGTGCTCACGGGGACATGAGTAAGAGCAAGTTCGAGAATAGACCCGATCGGACCATTTTTAGGGGTACCTCCAGTACTAGGGTCTGTTATGAAAATCACAAAAGCCTGCTTTAAAACCTTCTTAAAGATATTTTCATTGAATTTGACATTTAAACATATCTAGGGCATATGTGATTTCCAAAATTGTAAAAGTGCGTGGCAGAAGGGGTTTTTCAAAATCATATACACCCGAAATTCAATGGGACTGAAGAAATGCTTATGTAGATATCCATAAACATCCTCCTAAAAAATTTCCTTGATCGGTCATTATTAAGGGTACTAGGGTCTGTCAAAAAATTCATCTAACAAACTGCCAAATCGGACTTTTTGAAAATACTTTGCATATGAAAATCTTAGAAATTTCTGAGCGTATATTATAAGCCGTCCGATTAGAATTCAAAAAATCAAAAAAAAAAAAAAAAAAAAAAATTGGAAAATTGGGCGTTGCAAAAGGGGCGGTTTTCATAAAGGAATTTAACAAAAGTCGGCACATGGTGCCCTTTATTGTCTTAAACACTTCTTGAAATTAGAAATTATTTGAGCATGTGTGACTGTGTCGGGTATTTTATTGTCGCCCGACTACATATAACACCCTTACTTGTATTTTTTATTATTTCTGAGGCGTTACAAAGTACCAACAGATATTTGGGCCTGTTTGCAAGATTCTTTTCCATTAAGTTTTTCGCCTTGGGGAAATTCCCACAAAATGTCAAAATTTTCGTAAAATTTTTCGTATTAATTATGATGAAAAATATTTGTTTTTCTGATTCAATCGATTCTGGCGGGTTAAACATTCCCCGTTGCATACTCACAACATTCAATATTAAATTCTCAATAACTCATAACTGCTCCCCCATTGTGATTTATTCTTCATTTTTCCTTTACCTCTTTATTTCGTTTTCTTTCTTTGAATTCTTTATTTATTCATTTATCGGTCTTGCGGCTTCGATTAAGTACACTTAGTCCACACTGTATTCATTTAATCCGATCACTGAGACGACTTATGAAATACTATACAATATCGCCGTGCAATGGAGTCTCTTTTCCATCATTTTTTCCCGATGATTAAAAGCAAAATCTTCATCTACCCGACGGCGCTTCATTTTGCGTCAATGTCAAAGGGTACGAGAATATTATGATGAATCCATTAATAGAATATCAATCAATTAGTTGATTTCCTAATAAAATTGACTTTCTAAGCGGATATTCTTTTCCATTTGATTAGGGAAAGGGCTATTATCGTTTTATATACTATGAGCTCTGTCAAATTTTGGAGAGCGCTTACCACCACCCTAATTCCATTCGCTCTCTCGCTCTCTCTCTCTCTCTCTCAAGAATATTGTGCAATCCCAAATCCAGATTGTAAAAATCCGAAACAAAAACCTAATTCATCATCGCTGGGCCAACTGTCAGAAACATTTCACACAACTGTCAGCGCCAGTTATGGAAGCCAGGCAAAACAGCAACAGCACGACCCTCGCCGATGGACGGACGGATAGATGGACGAATGAGGTGGCTGCACATAAAAATCCAAATCGAAATCGAAATCCAAATCGAATCCTTGCTGCGGCGTCGCTTCGTTGTTGCCTCACTTTTTTCTATCGCAAGATATGCGAGCAGCGGCAAAGTCCAAAAATTGCCTTCATAATATAAAAGTCACTCTTAATTACAAATGTCTGGGAAACATGGCCTTTTTTTTTTTTTTCAATGTCCTCTCTACTCACTGACTCATTCATTCGCCTACTTATTACGAGTGCGCAGTCCTTCTGACTGATAGCTTAGCAGCTTATTATAATAAGTAATGCCGCTGTGAGCGCGCGGCAAACAAACAGAAAAAAAAAAGTAGCACAAAACTGCTTCCCATTCGAGTACCCAATAACCCACACCACTGAACCCATTAAGATTTAACCCTTATGAATATTTCATTTGCGGGCAAAGTTATTACGCGAAGCACTGGCGTGAAAATCAAAACATAAAACAGACAATCATCATCAGTGGGGGCAGAATAAAGCACAACGTAGCACAGCTGAGCAGAGTGGCATCGAAAGCGAAAGCGAAAGCAACAGCGACTGTATCTATTTTAATAATCAAGTCCACCAAATGCTGCGAAACTTTTGAGACGACAGTCCAAGGCGGTCCATCATTTTGTGGACAGTCAAACGTGGCGTATGGCAGCTTAGTAGCTAAAGAGGCGCAGCAGCACTCGGCACTCGGCAGTCGGAATCAGGCAACGATTGATTAGTGACAACTGACACGTAATATATATCTCGACAAACACCCGAAAGTGCTTCAGCTTAGATGGCCATTACTGTTGTTTGCTTCAAATTGTCAACGATGCATCATCGGCAGGCGCTGTCGCGGAGGCGGAGGCGCTGTGGCAGGGTCATGGGGAAATGGCCAGAGTAAAGGAAACACAAAATGATGAATAGTCTTCGAATTGAGGGGCGACCATGCCGAAGATCGAAACGCACAGTGATCTGTTCTAATTCAAATGTCATGTCAAAAAAAAAAAAAGGGAGAATCGTCTCAAGGAATGAAAATGGGTAAACTTCCAGTTTCTATGCAAGTGATGCTGATGACGTCTTATTTGTCTTCCACTTCGTTTCACTCCTTTTCATTACTCACCAGCATGGTCTGGCGTTTACGATAGTGGTCAGCCTGTATGATACAAATAAACATTTCAAGATGCATTGAAAACCCACTCATCATTTGAGTGCGCCATAAAAACAAAATTTTGTATTAATAAAACAACAATAAAAAATAATAAAAATTGTGCAAAAAATAAAAATTCTAAAAAAAAAAGGAGTAAAATGGAAAACAATGCGCTAATTCGATGCACAAATGTTGTTGGTTCTTAGCTCGAGCACGCTTGAACAAGACAATGGGATGCAACGTACTTATGTTGTGTGTGTGTGTGTGTGTGTATGCTCGTGTTTATGTTGTTCTCTAGTATTATTCACATGTATGACAAATTTCTGCAAAGGGCTACTACTAAAGTCTCTTCCACTATTTTAATCGCCTGAAGACGTTTTGCCAGACCAGACCAGACCAGACCATGCCAGGCGAGGCCATTCAGACATCAGTGCCAGACCAAGTGGCTCAAGTATTTGGGGTGCCACAAGCGAACGAGGCGGAGAGGTGGGGAGGCAAGGAAGCAGGAGAAATATAGTACTGATTGTCGAGGGCGAAGAAAAAGGAGATAAGGCGATCACATATCATAATTAAAGCGAATAGAAGAGAAAGAAATAGAGATAGAGATTCGAAGACAAAACGCAAGACTTTAGATGCGGAAGACCACACACTGAAGTGACTGCCTGGGTGCATTCTTTCACTAAGAACGCTCCAAGAAAATTTTAAAGATGACAACAGCAACAGGAACGATGACAACGCACACTTGTGCATGGCTTCGCAAATGGGAGTGAACAAAGACCGTTTGAGCGTGCAGCAAAAGAGGCAGCAGTTCAAGTGCATAAATAGTGCAGCTCGATGGAAATATGGATTAGGCAAAAGATGACAAAAATAAACTGTATATACATATATAATATATACACATATATATCGTTGTTCACTGTATATACTTAGGTATATAGAAGAGGAAAAACACACAGAAAATTCTTGAAGAAAAAGACATAGATGGAGAGAAGAACAAAAAAATATCCGACGAAGGGAAAGTCTTCTCTTTCAGTATAGATACATCATTTGATGGTCGATTCGTTTGCTGGAAACTTTTCTTTTCCAAGCGTTTATCCATATGGATTTGACCCGTATTCAAAAGTGCACAGATTGGCGGCGATGGCCCAAGATCCAATGATGAAGTAGATACCGCGGGTGGGCAGTCAACTTATGTTACAATTGCAAGTATGGAGTAAACAATAAATATTATTAAAGAGAGATTCTTATTAAGAAGCATGGAAAGGCGGGTAACAGAAACTTCTACTCATTATTTCTCTGCTCTCAATTTTCATTGCAAATTTTCTCGCACTCTCGCACATCATAAACAATAATTCCTTTTAACCATTTTTCTTCTTCTTCTTTTAGATTCTCACTTCCTCATTAGCATCGAAAGCGCTTCCTACTTAACACACCTGTGTCCCTTTTTCGCATCCTTTGAATGGGCCATTTACAATTGCTGAGCGACGACAACGGCACCGACGACGATACCTAGCTTTGTTCATGGCTTTGTGGGTCATTGTGGGTTGGATGGATGCTATTCGTGGTTTACTGGGACATTACATTAAAAATGCAACCGACAATAAGTAGTAGCAACAACACCATCTTCATTGCCCAAGTCAACACCTGCAATAACTACACAAACCGCTGACAGTGTTTGCTTTTCTGACCAGCCCTAAATTTAGCTCCAGCTTCAGCTCCAGACTCAGCCTCAGCTTCGTGTTCGGTTCGAAGACTGAGACTTTCACTTCCACACTATCACACTGCCGCCACTAACACTTCGGCTTCAAAAATGGAGCAGACTTTCGAGTGCAACAAAACGCCGCGATGGAGGAAAACTGACAAAGCAACAAAAGAGGCACGAAAAAGGATCAAAACCAAATAAAACAAAATAAAAAACACCCCACCCCCCACCATCCAAAAAAAAAAAAAAGGAATACGAGCTCCAACAGTTCCAGCCACATAGGATAACGATAGCACACAACGAAGGAGGACGACAACGACCGACACTGACTGCAATTTTAATGCAAATATTTTATATGTTAAGTAACTGTAAACAGGGGGCACGAGCTAGCGGCTGGCGACTGGCGGCTGTCGGCTGACGGGCGGTGGACTGCATTCATCGCAACCCTCCCATATCGCGCTGGATGTTGCCATTTTGCAATTGGTTTTGTTATCGGTTTGCTTCTACTCTTTGGCAGAATAGCAGTGCCAACAAGCAACTGGGAGCAACATTTTTCAGACCTCCTTGCTTTTTGTCTATAAAAAAAAAATTTTGTTATTGTTTTTTTTTTATATATATATTTTTTTTTTTTTAGCTTCTTTTGTATTCATCTTCGTTGTTCATGCTCTGCTTTCCTCGCTTTCCGGCTTCCTTCTTATTCTGTTTATTTAACATTTAAATAGTAAAGCAGACAGTGCAGAAGGGTGTAGTTAACACGCGAATAACTCAGCACTTAAGCGCGAGATAGTAAGGAAGGAATCGCTTTTGTTGCATTTACTATTAATGTTGTTGTTGTTGTTGTTGTTGAAAACAGGAATAAGAAAAGGATCGTGAGTGAATTTGAAATGGAAACAGAGGCGGTGGTTTCTGTACGCGGCAATATTAACTGAGCCAATGACTTGGTTAAACCAACACTCGAAAGTCACTTGAAGGTGACACACCCAAAAAACAACAACCATAATTAAGTTAACAATAGTAGCAACAGCAACAACCACAACACAAACATTAACAACAAAAGTCCTGAGAGCGAAAACAAAAACAAGAAATGATTCGGGCCAAAGCCCGAATAATATGAACACAACAACTAAGAATATATATCAAGGGTCGAATAAAAATATAACCAACAAAAAAAAAAAAAAAAAAAATCAATTTATTAGAGAAAAACAAAGAATAAATACTTAAAAATTGAGTAAAACCTAAAAAAACATAGAGTTTTTAGTGTATTCTCTGTATTTCCAAAAAAAAAAAAAAAAAAAAAAAAAAAAATTAAATAAAAAATTCTAGTGAACTCCCTCTCTCATAAGCAGACACCTACGGGACCGAAAAATATTTCTGCTGAGGAGGAAACTTCTTCAGAAGCAGCACTAGCGCTTTCCAAAGAAGTGTCCGCTTAAGAGGAGTGTCTGCAAGAAGAAAGTACACCGCAATTCGGTTCTAAATCCTTGGTCTGTAAAATAAGCAAAGAGATGGCTAAGCGAAAAAATTAATGCACAATGATATCCTCTGAACTGAAATCGCCACTGACCACATGGACTCACGAAGGTTTGGAGTGATAATCTATAAAAGTTTTCAATGACATACATATGGGTCGAACTTTTTGTCGCGTCCGTATATAGCTGATTGCCATTCGGGGGGACTGCATAAAAACTTTGAAAATTATAAAATTCCGCATAAGCCGCACGAAAGTATTGAGAAGCATAATTAAAATTTACAGCATACTTGAATTCGGGACTTAGAATTGCTCAACTAGGTGTCGCGTCCGTTTGGAAATGCCCATATGTATATTGAGCTTTTCCAGAAGAGTAGTGGGGTAGCCCGATAACACGACATGTCCGAAGGAATCAACTTGTTTCTTGGTATTCTCTATTACATAGGGATATGTTAATCTGGCAAAAACATAATTCGATTTTTAAATCTATCGATTTCGACCAATAGACGAAGATTAGCCGCATCATGGTCAACGTGATCCGATTCGTCGAAACGCCTCCATGAACTCAATATTTAAATGCAAAAAAAAGACTCGACCAATTCGAAGAATAAAAATAAATAAAACCAATAAATTTGACTTAAAAGAATTGAAATAGAGGAAGGACAGAAAATAAATAAATAAAAATTCAAACGAACTGGAATCGAAAATTAAAGCGGAAATGTGCTACCTGAAAACGAAAATCCTAAAGAAATCCACCAAGTTTCCACCTTCAAATTAGAATCCGATTAACATACGCAAGCGACGGCATATGCCGGCGACAACGATGACCATGACGACAGAGACACAGCGACAGCGACGAAGGCAATGAAGATAATGGACATACAGGGACGCGTCTGAGGACGGTAGTCTGGTCGGGACCTTTGCCGAATTGCGACCAAACGCAGTTAAAAAGAAGCTTCCAATCCGAATTAAAGGCAATACATATTCGTTGAACTCTTAACTCTTCTTTCACTTTTCATTTTAGCCTTATTTTTATTTCGTTCTTCTTCTTTTATTGTGGTAAGCCTTTCGGTATGAGCGCGCGCAATCGAGTCAGGCAAATTCCATAACTACTTTAGACATTTTTCTGCTCTCCAGCAATATTTTTTTTGTCCCTTCCCCCGATTGTGGTTCCTTTTCTCTTCTTTGTCATAAGCGCCTTAAAATGCTCTGACTTTGACTCTCTGCATTGCCACAATCGGTTACGTCTTCGTTTCGTTTCGTTTCGTTTCGTTTTGATTTCCATTTTCTTTTTTCTTTCGTCTTAATTTTTTCCTCTTTTTTTGATTCGTTTTCTATTTTTTGTCTGTTTTTTTTTTTTTTTTTTTTTTTTGTGTAATCTTCCCTTTCGAGAAACACTTCATAAATTACACATTAAATACTAAAATTTCATAGTTTTCGTAACGCCCTTCATTAAGTGCTCGCACGCACACCTCTCCTTCTCCGTCTCACCCTCTTCTTCTTCTTCTTCTTCGGTCTTCGTCACTAGCAACATTTTGGTTTGGATGGCGAGCTGTTGGAACTAGAGCTGGTTTTCCGATTGAGAAGCTTAAAGTGTGGCTCAACTGAGGATTGAGATCGTGTTGATAAATTTCTATTTCGTAATGCCATGCCATTGAGCGCTGCTCTTTTCTTCTTGATTTTTCCTTTTTTCTTCGCTTCTCCCGGCGCGCCGTTCTTCTTTTTCTTCTCGATTTTCTTCGCTAAGTTATGCTGCTTACTTGATTCGAATTAAAAAGAATACGATTTGATAAGCTGTCCCCCCGCTATTAATGGGCATAATTATTCATATCTGCATATTGTTGATTTCTCTCCTCGCACTTGCCGCTGCTCACTTGTGTGTGGAATGATTGTCCGCTTCATTTTGCCTTCAGCTTTTGTGAGCGATGAGGGGGAGTCATTAATTGTGTTCAATAAAAGAAGGGAACAAATTTTAATAACAACAAAGCTACATAAGTAGGTCATTTTTTTTTTTTTTTTTTTAGTTTAGTTCAGTATTTGCCTTTTGCAAAAGCTTTTCAAGCTTAAAGCCTTATATGGCATTCAGACCGCATCGAAATCCCGGGATTTCGGCACTTTTGAGGATCTCACCCGATATCCAGTCGAAATCCAGCGGATTTCCCATACAAATGAATGTCAAACGAAATCCGCTCAGAAATTGGATTTCAACGAAATCCCGAGACAAATCCGGAACAAACTGAATGCAACTCTGTGTTTTTCGAAATGTATTGAAGAAATGCTGCAACACTACTGTCAAATTCTGGAAAAACCAAAGTAAACTAACAGGCAATGCTGCCACACGCAAACGAAAAATTCGCTACAAACTAAAAAAAAATCCCCACAATTCTTTACGTTTTTCCCTACCGCAAATATCGTTATATTTAAAAAAAAAATAATATGCCTCTTGCATACAAAAATATATGAGTAGCCATGAATATGGTAGGCTTATATTTTTGAGAATCTTTCAGGGTAGTCTGGAACTCCGAATCGTACTAAAGTCATTTGAAATTTTGTTTTTTTTTTTTTTTTTCTAAATAAAATGTTTCTTTCAAAAATTAAGTTTTTTTGTTGTAGCTCAAGTAAAAATGATTTCATTAAAAATATGAATAGGCCTTATCTTGCAGCGGTAAATAAAACAGTTTTCAATTTATTCAAAAAAGCCTATACAAATACTATTTCAATTTTCAAATTTGTAGACTATCGACGCTTAACGATAGCTTCTACCGAACTTTTCCACATAAACACAGTTTGGCATAGTTTTTATTTTGTCTTTTTAATTTTATGACAACCAAATCTATACATTTGCTGATTTTAAGAAATCTGTGCTTTTGTCCCTACAAGTCATTTTTTGTTTAAAAAAATCCCTTGAAATGTTTAAGGAAATTTCCCTACAATTGGCAGCACTACAAACAGATGAATGGCTGTCAAACCAAATCCTCTCAATGGCGATATTGTCGTGTGAACGCTTGGATTTCGATATGGATTTCACAAAATCCAAGAGCCGAAATCCCGGGATTTCGGGGCTCGTCTGAATGGCATATTAGCCCCAGTTCCGCTAGGAATGGAAAACTGCATATAAAAATTTTTTTAGAAAATTCCTGTCAGAAATTTCACGCGGCATTTCTGACGACAGTTCAGGGAAAAAAGTATCATAATATTAACGTACTTTTTCGCCGAAAAATGCACATTGAAACCCAGGCTTTTCTAGCAGAAATAATTCAAGCTCAATTATTTCTCTCAGAAATCTGACAGTTAATGTCAAAATAACTTGGCGGGAACCAAACGCAACACACACACACAATTCGGATAGCGCTTTGAAGCTTCTCGTTCTAAAGTTTCTCCAATCATCATTTTGAAATGGATTTTGAAAGGAGTTAGTTTTGCGAAAAGTAAGTTTGTATTTCACTGAAATTCGTATGTATTTTAAACTCAAAAATGACGTTTAATAATACTTAATAAATATGTTTCCATTTCGAAATTCAAACCCAAATTGAAATTTAAATCAGCTGATTAAGCCGTCAGGGTTGCTTGCAATATGTTTATGATACCTTTTTTTCCTCGGCGAAATAGCCTAGGAATTTCCGCGGTAACTGGAGCTAAGGCTTTAGCACTGTTGCCAGTTTAGGGGAATCTCCCCTAAATCAGAAGACATTTATGATCTTTATTGGAGTCTTAGGACAGAGAAGTCGTCACTGAAATTTTTATAGGACCTTATGGGACCAAGTTTTTGTTTTTTTTTTTATATTTTAAAATTCAATTTTAGGGAATTTTGGCCTTGTTTTTAGACATTGAGGGGAATATTCCCCTAAAAGTCTGGCAACAGTGGGCTTTAGAAAAAAATTTATAAATTCTTATAAAAAAATTTTTGCCGGCTAATTAATTTATAAGTCAAAAGGAGTTGCATCCGCTGCGCATTTGTTCGCATACATACAAATAAAAAATTTAATTAAGAAGCTTTCAAGTTAAAACGCATCTCAAAGCAAAAAAAAAAAAAAAAAAAAAAGTGTAAACAAAAAAAAAAGGAACAAGAAAACAGCAAAACAAATATAAACGAACAAGACATACAGAAAGAACAAAAAATAAAAGGGAAAAAGAACACAAAACCCCGGATTTAACCACTAAAAAAAACCTCTTTAAAACTACTTTCCTTTACTTCGTTTATTTCGAGCACTAATTCTTGAGAGAGAGAGAGAAGAGAGAGAGAGAGAGAGAGAGAGAGAGAGAGAGAGAGAGGAGAGAGAGAGAGACCTGGATATTGAAAAGCATTGCAGAGAGCGCAAGCGAGGATTAAAGGGACACTCGCTTATTATAGTTTTAATTTAATTAGAAAACATAATGTTAAGGATAGTTACTCCAACCGTGTAAGCGCACCAAAAAAAAAAAAAAAAAAAAACCAAAGGGAACAGTGGGAAGGCTTGCCTTTAAAAGCTCTTGAAATAACACACACCTGCAAAGCCCTTTCCCGTCTAGTCCATGTGGCCTCTTTTAATCTCTTTGATATCTGCGGTGCTTTAGAGGTTCTCAAAAGTTCAAAAGATAGCAAAATTAAATTAAATAAAAAAATATGTAAGTACATATGTATATGTAAAAAAAAATATTAAAAAATAAAAAAAAAGGGGGCGGAGACGGAAACTAAATCTCCAGCAGTCAGACAAACGGTCTTTCAAGCTGGTGCAGATTGCGCATCGCACATGCATGTATGTATGTATGTACTCACATGTGTGCGTGCATGTGTGACTGCTGGAATTTAAGAACTCGCATACAAAGTAGTGGTTTAAAACGCACAAAAGACCTTAAAAAAAAATATTTAAAAAAAAACAGTCAACAGAGAAGCCTTATACATCGCCTACACATGAGCAGATTTTTCGTATCTGGTATGGGAATATTTTATTAGTAGGTATACATATGTATAGGGTGTCCCGTACTAAGTACTTTTCTGTATGGCATTGGTAGAGGGAGTTATGGTGAACTAAAGTGTAACCCTGAGGACTAACAAGAGGACGAAGAAGAATTAAATTTGCAGTACTTTCAGACCATAAAAATTTTAACACCTAAGCGTTGGTTGGCTGGTTAGTATGGCTGCTGCCAAGGCTGACACACTTAAGCCCCAGATGGACCCCTTTGTGATAACACAAAAATGGGAGACCAAGGAAGAACAGAAACAGAAATAACAACACAACTTACATCGACGCCTCCTCCCCGAGCTAAGAGTTGAACCCAGAACCTCTCGCATCGTAAGTTGGCATCTCGATCATTTGACGTTGCAATTCAGGGGGGAAAAAATTTAATAAAGTTTAACATCCAATTGAGAGGCCTTTTTAAGGGTGAAAAATTTTCAATTGCTCATTTGAACCTTCAAGGATGTTGTTTGCCATCAAAGTGAAAATTTTTTTAATTTTCTTCACATTTTCTGACTACGCGCAGCCATTTTGGGATGAAAATGGTCTTATTAACATATGTTTTCTTATAATTTTCCGAATTTCCAGTGAACTTCCTTTCAAATTGTATTACCTAGATATCTAATACTTTTTTTTTGTGGTCTTAACTGGGGAAAAAAGGGATTTTAAAACGAGCTTCCAATTTTTTTATGTTCAACATTAGCTTCGACAAAAAACCTTCTTTCCGTAGAGTATTTTATAAACAGGTATGGTTTTGGTAGAGAAAGTTAAGAGAGTTCTGGACCAAAAACCCAAAAAATCCGAAAAATTCTTGACGTCCAATTTCGACGAAAATTTATAGATATATGTAGGTAGAATAAGTGAAAAATTCTAAGAATTTTGGTGCTAAAATTTCTTCAAAAAACTGATTACAACTAGTCTAGTTTGGGTCTAGTTCCAAACTGGTCTAATCAGGACTAGTTGTAATCAGTTTTTAGAAAAAATTTTTATCGCCAACACTCTTTTTCTCGGCACGCCCCTGCATTGACACATAAAAATGTATGTATGTATGTATGTAGCCATGTCAGTCAATGCATTTGAAATCGTTTGAGAATAAAAATGGCGAATTTTCGAGTGCAATTCTGATGTGGTCCGCTTTAATCAAATGACGAACCACGGCGCACACACACAAGCACACCAATTCGGCTTTGTGCACTTGCTGCAGCATTCCTGTGCGTTTGTTTTTCGCTATTCAAAATCAAAATGGCGTAGAGCGCGCGCGCGCTCGACTCTACATGAAAGCGCGGATTTTCGAGTGCGCAGCTCATGTGAAGCGAAGCGTTCTATCTTGTTTTTTTTTTTTACAATTTTCTTCTTAACTTTTTGTCCTTTTTTCCCCTTAATGCTTCCTGTTTTCACTCGTACACTCGTCGTTTTTCCTACGTTTCTTTTATGCCGATATAAAAAAAAAAAAGCTCTCTAAAGGCTATAAAAGGGTGTCCTTTCAACATGAAAACTTTCGATTTTCGATCCGTTAAAGCCCATAGAACTTTATAAGTTAGTGCATGAGTATGTGTGTGTGTGTGTGTGTGTGTGTAAATGCGTCTGTGTGCTTTTTTTTCGAGTTGCGTGTTCGCCTATGAGTGGTTCATAATTTAATTGAGATTCGGTCATGCTGCAACCGCGAGCGCTATCAACACATCATCATACCGGCTGAGCCGGGGCTCACGTGCTTAAACGTTAATCCTCTCCACGGCTGCCGCGGATGCGACTATGACAACGCGCTACCGCTGACGTTGCTGCATAGGTTTTGAATTCGGATTAAAAGCTTCAAGTGTACATACCTGAAAAACAAAAAGACAGAGAAAAAAAGAATTGGAATTAGTTTCTTTTTCTATATTGCACATAGGTACTCTCACGTACATATGTATGTACATACATATATGGTTATTTTTCTTTCTATTCATTCAAATATAAGCGCAATGAAAACTTGAAAATAAATACGAAACAAGTTAGAAAACTAAAGTCGGTCAAGCCCGACCTTTAATGTACCCAGCAAAATTAATATTTGTGGGTGCGAAAGTGATCGGAACACACATCAATTTTACACGTGTAGACCTTTCAATACTCTTTGTCCCCCTTGGAACTATGATGCAAATTTGAAGCTTCTACGCTTTTTACTTCGGAAGTAATGAAATATATTCATTTGTGGGCGTGGCAGTGGGCATATATCGCCCATTCTCGCTTGGGATCGTTCTTGGGGTACAAATTTTGATGTGATTGGTACAGACGTTTGGAAGGATATCCGGTCACAGACGGACGGATCGACGGACGGACGGACAAAGGAACGCACGAACAGACGGACGAACAGACGGACGAACAGACAACAAAGGGACGCACGAACAGACGGACGAAAATATTTACATAAATCTATTCAGTTTTCGATTCTGATCAAGAATATATAATATATATTATATATTATAATACCATATATTTGTCTTTATCAAGGGAGCTTAGTTCCAGCTGTTACAAGATCCGCACAAAACGAATATACCCTGCTTACGCTGGGTACCCCCACATAAAAAAATGCCTCTTCTGAGAGCACAATGAAATTCCCCATCGTGAAGCACTTGAATTTGTGCTCCATGGAATCGCTGAGTGAGAGAAAGAGTTTCATGCTGATTACAAATAGGCTTACGCGCAATCTCTTCATTTAATTAAATTGAAGTTTTGAACGCAAAGGAAAAGGACAACAAAAACTAACAAAAAAAAAATATGTATGAAAAAAAAATAAAATAAAATGAAAAGCGGAAACGGAATGGAAAGGCAAATTTTTTTGCGACAAAATACCGAAGGTCCTTGAAAAGTTAAACTTTAATGAATATTTTTCCCTTTTTTCTAGTGCCCGAAGGGATCAACATTTATGCGCGACACACACACACCCAAACACACAGTCACAATACACCTTCGATGGAATACTTTGACTTGTGAAAACTCCTTTACTGCACCTGAATTAAAGGCAAGGACATGCACACGATGGATGAACGCTGAGCTGAAATTTAATTTCATTTCTGTTCGTCACATTCTCCCCGCTCTTTTTATTCTCTCCTCTCTCTCTCTCTCTCTCTCTCTCTCTCTCTCTCTCTCTCTCTCTCTCTGTTTTGCTACAAAAATAAAAAATTTTTTGAAAAAAAAAACAATAAAGGAAACGTAAAACCACCCTGCAGGAAGCCTGTCGCCATATGGCCCCATGTCTATATTGACGTCAATATAGACAAGAGAACTAGTTCCAACGTCAACAGTATTTATAGGCGGTGTCATTAGAGAAATCTGTACTGTCAAGAGGTACAGTTCATCTTTATAGACCATGTCAACAACGTGTCTCCTTATAAAGCCAAAGGGTACTCCTTTTGTCTACATAATAGTACCGACGTCAATAGGTCGTCAATTGGTTTTTCGGTCTACTGTTGACATTCAATGACAACTCAATGTTAAATGTCAATAAGGCAAAGCATTGCGACGGGTTTAACTGGTCAGTAGTACTGTTGACGCAGTCAGTAGAGAAAGAGTATAGATTCACTATTGACATTTCCTGTAGGGCAAAAATAAAAGAAAAGAGAGCAACATTTTCGAGAATGGAGAGACAAAAGCGGTGATGAAAGGATATCAAAAGCACAAAGCTTTTACAAAAAAACACTTTCGTAATGAGGAAGGGTACAAAATATTGACGAACATAAAAGAACTGGTGGATGCGGGGAAGAGGGGACTAAACGAGCATGCAGAAGAAACAAAAAACACGCATACAGAGCAAGAATCTAAAGGACGAAAGTTTCGTAAAAGCAGCAAAAGTCACTATTTCCCAAAATTAATTCATAAAATATGTATATTTTCTACACGCGCAAACGTACACACACACAGAGAGACACAGATTCACTGATTTTTCGTGCATTTCGTCTTATTTGGATATGTGTGTGGGAGTGTGTGTGTGTTGTGCGTATGTCAGTGCAAAGGATGAAAAAGTTGCAAAAGCTGCGAGAGAAAAGTTTTCAATTAACAAACCACAAAACTGCTTTAAATCGCATTGACTGGGCCGAAGACTCAAGATCCACGAATCGTACAGTGCGTGTGTGTGTGTGTGCGTGTGTGGGTGTGTTGCCGACTCGTCACCGGAAAAAT
Source organism: Chlorops oryzae (assembly GCA_020466095.1). Lineage (NCBI taxonomy): Eukaryota > Metazoa > Arthropoda > Insecta > Diptera > Chloropidae > Chlorops > Chlorops oryzae. The sequence continues at coordinate 161,485,095 of CM035806.1, forward strand.
TCATTACTACTACACTAGCTTCCCACTATCGCTGCGACCGAATTTTAGACTTAAAAGAACCATTCATGGCCTTCGCCGCTGCTTTTGGGAAAATTTTTTCCGGCACAAAAAAACAAAAATAATTAAAAAACCCGAAAAACCACAAAATTAATTAAATTTATTTACTTTTGTCTCTTCCATTCGGTTTTTGTCTTTTTTTTTTTTTTTTCTCCATCTACTTTTCTTTGCTGAGCCACTCACTTTCTGGCCAGCCAAGTGCACTGGATAAAAGTGAACGAAATGTTACGAAATGGAATGGAAACGAATTTGACTGAGTTGTGCCATGTTACGCTACTAATAGATGAGAGTGGACGGGGGGGGGGAGTGGAGGTTCAGGGGGGTTTGGGGTGAATTTGAATGCGAATGGATTTTTGTATAAAATTCTGATTCAATTTTCCACGTCTGCGTGCGGAACTTTGTCCTCAATTACGGCATTAAAATTTCATGTCCTCGTGTGTGCTTACCGAGGTGAGCGAGGCTTTGGCTTGGCTTTTGCGTTGCTCGTTCACGTTTACCGCCATCATAGTGCAACCGATTTGTCCCCTATTTTTATTTTTGTTTTTTTTTTATTATTATTTTTTTTTTATCTTCCTCGTTGGAGTCTTTCCGGGGATTTTTTTTTTTTTTTTTTTTGGATTTTTTAATTTTTCGAACATTCTAAATTTCTATTTTTCCATATTAGTTTTTCTTTTATTTTTCGTTCGTGCCTATTTCCGATTACGAAATGGATTTTGACCTTCGAACGAATGCGATATTTCGAATTGCGACTTCCAAATGTTGCGGCCTCTACTACTCCCCTTTCGCTTGGCCCGCGCCCTGTGATCCTTTGAGCCTTCGAGGCTTTGATGATGATGCTGCCATGAAGCCGCCTTTGATGCTCTCATACGCTTTGGCGTCGCTTTTTTGTTGTTTTTGTTGTTGTTACTTTTCCGGAAAAAGCCACAACACACATGCGGATAAAAATATGTATGCATATGAGATGCCGATGATGCTTTTGGGCGTTTTTCGTTTTCGTTTGCCCAGCGAGCGCATGTGGGAATGAATGAAATCATTGAAATTATTAGAGCACGCTGATGATGAAAAAGGATTTCGATGTTCTCATTTTTCAATTAGGACTTTTTGTGTGCGATACAGCAGCAGCAATATGTTTGATTATTTTGCCTAGAGTCTGGGGTGCTAGTTTGCTAACATCCTGGCGCGATTAGGCTTCGCCCAGAGTCTTCATATCCATATCGCAGAGTGCGGTTGGCTTTGGGTTTTTCAAATTCGGTTTCGACTTTTGAGCGCAAAATACTAACGCTCTGTTGTAATTTGAATTTTTATTTTCATAATTTTTTTTTTTTTGGATTAGTATCCGCTTCGAAATGGTAACAGATCGGAATTAAAGAGCCTCATTATGAAGTTTTATGTTTTAATAGAGAAATAACACATGAAAAACGAATACAGAGCACATAGATTCATGACATCATAGCGTAATAGAAAACAGCTAATTAAAACCGTAAAACCCAAAAAAAAAAAAATATATAAAAAAATAAATAAAAAAATTTATAACTAAATATAAAGAAATAGAAACAAAGTAAAACTAAGTAAATAAATAAATAATAAAAGAAAAAACTAAATAAAGAAAAATTAGGAAATAAAATGAATTTATAAATAAATAATTTAATTATTAATTAATTTTTTAAATATTATTATAAATAAATAAATGTTATTAATTAATGAATGAATTAATTTATTAATCAACTAACTAATTACTAAATAGCTAAAAAAATAATAATTAATTAATTAATAATTAATTAATTAACTAATTAATTAATTTTACTAAATAATTGATTGATTCATTTATTAATTAATGTAAAAATCAATAAATAAATAATTTAATTAATTACTTAATTAATCAATAATTTAAATTAATTAATTAATTATATCAATAATTAATAAATTAATTATTTAAATTAATTAGTCAATGAATTAATAAATTAAAAATTAAATAATTAAATAAATAATAAATTAAATAATTAAATTAATTAACAAATAAATAAATTAATTAATTAAAGTTAAATATATAAAATAAATAATTAAGCAAAATAAAAATAAATAAATAAATCAATTAATTGAGCCGTTTATTTTGAAAGTGTCATAAGTCACTTTTTTTTTTTAAGTCGAGATATTTAAGGGTTTGCGTTTTAACACGTTTAAAAATATGGATGCTAACTTTCGAGAAGATTTACTTGTATTTGTTATCTAATGATACTGACATTTTTGAGTGCAAATTTTTTAAAAAATGAAAAGATACCGTTCAATTGTATTTAGTGTTGCCATTAACTCGATTTTTTTGAAAAAGTGACTTATGCCACTTTCAAAATAAACGGCTCAATTCATAAAAAAAAAGAAATAAATACTTATAAAGAAATAGGAGAAGAAAAAAATAATCAATAAATAAATTGAAAATCAATGAATAAAAAAATAAGAAAAAAAACAAATTGATAATGATGAAAAGAGGAGCAAAAAGAGCCAAACAAATTGATTGCAAGGAATTCATGGATGCAATGCGCGAGACAAATACACGAGAGAATTCCGATTCTGATGCAATGCAGTTTGACGTTCTTTCTTCTTATTATATTTTATTTTATTTTACTTTATTTTATTTTATTTTATTTTATTTTATTTTGTTTTATTTTTTATTTTATTTGATATTTCTTATTTCTTTGCACGATCGCAAGAAGTATGAGAACATATGTCTTGGCACGATGAATAGTCGAGAATGAAATCGGGCCGATCGTTTAATATTGATTACTGCCCGTCGAGCAAACGGTCCATCTACGCTGATAAAAACGTTTTTATGCGACAGCTGGGCACAATTGGACAAGACGGGGATTGAATGAATGCTCGATCACACGAACAGCGATCGCTCGTTATGGCAAACATGGATATAGAAAATCAATAAACTATTGACATAATGAGTAGCGAATGGGCAAAAAAAAGGAGGACTATTCTCAAGCGGAATGAAAAGCTGGAGATGGACCACAACCACGAGGATGAGGACAGCGCATAAAGTACAGAAAAGACCAGCAATTACAGATGAATTCAGGAAATTTTCTAAAACAAAAAAGGCAAAAAAAAAAAGAGGTTCTCCCTTCGATACCATGCGATGGATGGGATGCGGTTCGAGGCAATTCGGTTCGATTCGAATGGAGGCCAATATCGCAATTGCTTTTTCTGTTTTTTTTGTCATTCATTTTTTAAAGAAATCTCTTTCAGGCCTTTATACATTTAAGGCGAAAATAAAAAGAAATATTGCGATACTAGCTCAAAGGACAGAATAACAAGTGGCACTGATTGCAATGGCAGCAGAATGGCGTTCTTTGTTGCGCAGCATACTGCATAGCAACGCGTACACTATGCAACAAAATCTGATGGAATAAGATTCCTTGAAAGTAAAAACAAAAAAAAACAAATTTATAAAATAAATATGAGATCAAGACAAAAAGAAAAAAACTAGTAAGGGTGTTATAGTCAGGCGAGCCTGACAATAAAATACCCGACACAGGCACACATGTTCAAATAATTTTTAATATCAAGAGGTGTTTAAGACCAGGGGCCCCATATACCGACTTTTGATAGAATTATTTATGAAAACTGCCACTTTGCCACGCCCACTTTTCAAATTTTTGTTGAACTATAATCGGAGGCTTAAATAAACGCTCAAATTCTAAGATTTCATTGAAATATTTCGAAAAAGTCCGATTTTGGGGCAGTTTTTGTGATTTTTCTGACAGACCCTAGTACCCTTAATAATGGACCGATCAAGGAAATTTTTTAGGAGGATGTTTATGGATAGGCTAAGGAAGCATAAGTGCCAAATTTCGTTCAAGTCCCATTTGAATTTCGGGTGTAGGAGACAATTTTCGAAAAACGCCCTTCAGCCACGCCCACGTTTTAAAATTTTTATAAATCATATTACTTACCCTTAAACATATTCAAATATCAACTTTCATCAAAATATCTTGAAAAACTTCGATTTTAGAGCAGCTTTTGTGATTTTCGTAACAGACCCTAGTACTGGAGGTACCCCTAAAAATGGTCCGATCGGGTCCATTCTCGAACTTGTTCTTACTCATGTCCCCGTGAGCACGCATACCAAATTTCGTCAAGATAGCTCAACTCCTTCTATAAGAAAACTGTATACAGACGGACAGACAGACGGACATGTCTAAATCGAATCTCCTGGTGATTCTAATCCTTTCTATATATAATTTGTATGGTCAATCTCGACTGGTTGTGGGTGTTACACACAACCACACAAACGCAATATACCCTCGACACAGAGTGTGTCTGTCGGGTATAAAAATGGCTTTAAAATGAGCCATATACAAGATACTTTGGCTCGCTCGTTCCTTTGGCTAGGCACTTGCCAACACGATAACCTGCTGTTCTTTTTCTATTATAAAAGCCGCCGTACTTCTTTTCCACCTGCAATGACTCCTTTCACTGTTTACCTTAAGCTGAAGTCGAAGCCAAAAATATAAAAATTTTTTTAAAATATTTACATTTTCCTACAAATATTGTTCCTATATAATATATAGATAATTTATTATTGGGATGGTAGGGCTTTAAAGACGAAAAGAACGCATGTGTTGACCTAAGTATGTGAAAGAAATAGTTGACAAATTTTCAAAAGAATCGGTAAAGTACAAGATAGATTGTCGTGCAAATTTATTTGTATGGCAAAAAAAAAAATCCGCGGCCGAGCAAATAAGTATTGTACATCGATTTTGATGGGCAAAATTTGCGCCATGGTATCGCAGCCGTTCTTCGCAGGGTCGTTCATACAAAAGGGAAAAATTTTCTGGTGCAAAATTTGCACACTTCAATTTCCACAGCTCCTTGAATACCATTAATACAATAGATTGTGCGAATGGGAAAGATTTTGACAGTAGAAGAAGACGACAGATACTCTGTAAAAATTTCTCTCATTTGCACAATGGTGTAAATACGGGAACAGTTTTAAGATAAAATTCGGCAGTTTTGGGCAGTTCCGTGCAGTAAATCGAGAAGGCTTAGAAATTAACGAACGAAGTTTTGTATGAAAAATTTGAAATTTTTCCTTTTTTTCGATCTTTTCACGTATTTTGTCTTTTAGGTCTTCACGCAATGTGCGATCATCATAAGGTGGTTGCACGTTCCACATAATCTAGCAACGCTTTCGTAAAATCGTGCAATCATGCAACAGGGGGAAAAACTTACTTAAAGACATAAGGCTATTCTAAACTATGCAATGGTATGGAAAAGCACACTAAGCGGAAAAAAATTTCACTCTTAATATGAATATTAAACTCAATAAGGATGGGGAAAAAAGAAAAACGAAGAAACTCAAAGTTCTCTGAGTCGTTATACAATTGCATTAGAATCAAACGTGGGAATAAAATCGCAATGGATACCAGAGATTTGGAATTGAATCTTATTCTTTACGTAAGCTACACTTATCATTATCCCCCATCTCACTAACCCACCCGCGCGTCACCATCACCATCCTTAGAGTTTCGATGCTGCCTGGATACGTTACGTCGCAGCATTAAGCAGCCAACGGAGCTGGCGAGCTTGAACCCCCGTCGTTGACGCACAAATCTTTTGCAATTCCTCGGAAATTTCTATTCCAACAATCATCATCACATTGTGACAATAATATAATAATTCTATGAGGGCGTTTTTTTTTTCTCCTTTTGGTTTTTTGCTGCTGCACCTTCTCTTCGTGTTCGTGCAGGACATAACCGTTGCAGAAGGAGCTTTTCCATAACGTGCAGCACGAGCTTAGGCCATCGCATCCGACGACGGACCACGTGACGACGGACATGGGCGACACATAGCGACACATCGAGTCCAAAATTCAAATGCCAATGCAACACAATATCCCTGGCAACTGAGCTTGGTGGGCTAAAACGGATTAGATGAGCAGGTGGGCTGGTGGTGTGTGGTCGACGGCCAAAGGAATTAAGCGCATTTTTTAACGCGCCCGTTTTCTCTTGTTTTGTTTTGTGCGCCGGTATGTGAACAACTTCGCAAAGGTAGCAAGTATTCGGTGGTGTCCTTTGACCAATGCATTTGTGTATTTAAATGTAATGCAATTAAAAAAAGATTTCCTTATTTCCTATCGCAAATGACGACACGAAAATACTAGCAATCTCACACTCATAATGGAACTATGCTGGCAAATCTAGGATTAAGGGCGGGTGCTTTCATCAGTCAGCCAGTCATCAGTACAATGCGTGTCTTAAGGAATATTCTTAGTTATTGAAAAAATAATGCAAAAAAATAATAAAAATTGTAAATCCAAATCCGTTGGTACTGTGTTGTATCGGTGCCCGTAGAGTACCGTGTAACGCACACCCCCCGCGACCCTTCGTGATTGCCACAACTGACGGACTAAATGTCGAGAGTTCCGTTGCTGGCTTACTTTTCGGGTGCTTGAGGAATTTCCTTTTCTGAGCGTGCTTTTTTTTTCCTTCTTCGTCTTCTTTATTATTTTATTTCACGCTCTGTTGGGGAAAATTGTGTTGTTATTTTTCACAATTTTTCCACTCAACTCGACTCAACTCAAATTAAACTCAACTGAGCTCTGTTCTTTCATTTCTTCACCCCCCGCTCGCGAAATGGTCATAGGTTACAGCCATACATATGAGTAGACCAATTGCAGGCGCTCGCGTACAATATTTACAATTGCAATTGCAGCGGAAAAGTGAAAAAGCGAAAAAGTGGAAAAGCGAAAAGTGGAAAAGTGGAAAAGTGCCGAAGTGCAGAAGTGGACGAAGTGGAAACGAACAACGAAAGGAAGAAGGAAGAATGCTGAAGCAGTGCGGTACGGTTCGTTCGGCAGGATACGGAGCATGGGATGGGGGGAACGGTTTGGGGGACCGAATAGTACTCGAGCATATGTTGTGAACGCAGTATTGTTGTTTTTGTCAAGGGGGTCGTAAGTTGGAAAGGATCTTGTTTATAGTGGAAGAATGTTATTACCTTCAGATGCACAATGGTGAGCGCGAAGGTTGCAAGAAGCACGATGGAAGATGGAAGATGGAAGGTGAAATGTAGACGGCAGTCCTTTTGATAAAGGCCGTAACAAGGGCGAGTGGGCAGAGGTGTGCTGCAACAATTGCTTTCTTTATCGTCTTTGACTTTTTCAAAAAAGAAAGCACATGCATTTTTCACTTGTTCTATTGTGTGTATTCGTTCGCCTGCATGCGCGTGTGTGTGGTGTGTGTGTGTGCATTTTAAGCAATCAAAAATTCCTTGCAATATTAAAACCCGTCAAATGTGGTATATCACGGGCGTAGGAGCATGCATGGCAAGACCTTGCTTTACCAAAATGGGGGCAGGAGGGGAGGCAAAAAAAAACGAAATACATCAAAAGAAATTTAATTCTGAAGGCAGGAAAAAAGAAAACCTTTGAGCACCCTTTGACGTATTTAGGGTTTATACTCACATTTACTCTCGAGGTTGTCTTGAACGAACGAACATCAGATTTTTTGTAAGCCTTTTATTTATTTATTTTTTGTTTTGCTTGTTCTTCCATCTAACACAGCGCATGCAATCAATTTTGCCAGCAAATTAAAGGCACATTACATCGCCTACGCCCACCCGTACGACCACGCATTTAGCTATGCGAGAGCACACGGCATTAAAACGTACTCCGCTCAGTTAAGGAAAGCACAACATAACGCAGCACAGCACAGCGCAGCGCAGCGCAGCGGAGTGCGGCTCAGTGCGGATAAATACTCATTTAAAGCTAACGACCGAACGACCAGCGACTGCCAGCATTTCACGCGCCGTTTCCCCAAATTGCAATGCATGATAAGCGCGCGCCCACGCGGATTTCTGCTGCCCGGTAATTCAGGCACGCTATGCGCCGCAAAGCACGTAGAAAAACAACTCCTCCGATCCGCAATCGAAACTCACAATCTATTGCCATATGCAGTCACACACACACACACACGCACACACACGCGCGAAGACACAGCAACGTGATTCGAAGTTTATTCTTCTCCTTTGACCCTACCTTAGCAAAGCTGCTTCGGCTGTGCCACTGCCGGTGCCTCGAGGAGGCTTTATCATATGTTTATGTACATATATGCGTTCTCAATTTCCCCGATAGTCAGTCACACAGCCCGTGAATCAGCAGAAAAATTCCTTCTTTTTTTTACCAATAAACTTTTTAACACGCGATGAGAGCCTGCACCATCGAACGCGCACGCACACGCACACGCACAGCACAAAAGTTTCCCCGATCGGCCTAAGCCTTTTTGGAACTAATGAATTCGCATTTGAATCCCTTGAGTAACTTGGTGCCTGGTACGCATCAACTCGGCTCGCGACGTTGCTTATAAGGAGGAAAAAACAAAAAAAAAAAAAATTAAACTAGAAATTAGGAAAGTTCATACAAAGCTCTGCAATGATACTCCCACGAAGAAAAAAGCACGGCACGACGTCGATGTTGGCGCTGCCAATACTGACAACGCAGGAGAGTACCTATAACTATTCGGCCAATCTCAACCTCTGTGCCTCTTAAAGTTTATTTCTTAATTTTTTTTAAATTTTTTTTTATATTTGTGTTGTAAGTACTTTTTTTTAAATTTTTTTTATTTATTTATACTTATATATTTTTTTCATCTTTGGCTTCAAATGCCAAATCGGGCATTGCCGTCGGGGGCAAAATATGTGCAAATAAGTTGCGTACAACGATCCCTTTTATTTTATTTTTCGGTTTTTTTTTTTTTTTTTAACCGATCACCACGAAATTTGTGTAGAAAAAGGGAAGAAATTCAATGGGATGGGCGGGGGGAATATCACCAAATGTGGTCATGTGATATATCTTGCGATAGCTCAACAAGACTCGCCAAGCAAGACACGCAGCAGCACAAGCAACACAGCAACAAGCGAAGGTGCCCGAGCAGAGGCAAGAGAAATATTCCAAACGCGTACGAGCATGAATCTATGTAGAGAGTCAAGTAAAATCCCAAAAGGTCACAATGTTAAATGAATTTGTGGCATTGCCATTTTCATTGGCATTGTCAACGAGCGTGCACCATTATCAACGATTGATTTCGGCTGGTCCTTTGCCCGGTGAGTCTTTTTGTTGTCGTTTTGTTTTTGTTGGTATTTTAGAGGTAAGTTTTAGTTATTTTTGTTGTTGTTGGTATTCTTGTGTGGTGTTTTGTTATTGGATTGTCATGGTGTTTAGTGTGTCTTGCTGGTGTTTATTGGTGATTTTTGTGTGTTTTTTTGTTTGTGTTTTGGTGTTTTGTGTTTTGTGTTTTTGGTGTTTTTGGTGTTGTGTTTTTGGTGTTTTGTGTGTGTTTTTGGTGTTGTTGGTGTTTGTCTTGGTGGTGTTTTTGTGTTTTGGTGTTATTGGTGATTTTGGTGTCTTTGGTGCTGTTTGGTGTTGTTTTTGGTGTTATTGGTGATTTTGGTGTCTTTGGTGTGTTGGTGTTTTTGGTGTTTGTTTTTGGTGTTTTGGTGTTTTTGGTGTTTTTGGTGTTGTTGGTGTTTGTGGTTGTTTTGTGTGTTGTTTTGGTGTTTTGGTGTTGGTTTTGGTGTTTTTTGGTGTTTTTTGGTGTTTGTTTTGGTGTTGTTTGTGGTATTTTTGGTGTTTTTGGTGTTTGGTATTTTTGGTGTTGTTGGTGTTTGTGGTATTTTTTGGTGTTTTGGGTGTTTTTGGTGTTGTTGATGTTGTTGGTGTTTTTGGTGTTGTTTGTATTTTGGGTGTTGTTGATGTAGTTGGTGTTGTTGGAGGTGTTCGATTCGATTCGACCAATTAAGCTGAAGAAATCTCTACACCGCTGTCCTGCTTTCCCCTCCCATCATCATTTAGCTTTCAAATTGCATGAAAATCGAAAAATATAAGTAGAAAAAATTAAATAAAAAAATAAAAATATGTGCTTATAAAAAAAAAAAACATCCTGCTGCGTTGGTCGTTCGGACAATCGGTCAACGCCTTCAACGGCAACGACGTAACCCACGTAATAGAATTTTCCACAATTTTTCTTTGTTGCAAAAAGATTTTCCTACGCCAAGCAATGATGGCAACAACACAGAAAACAGAATGCTGCTAAATGGACTACACCATCACCATCAGCATCAGCGTCCGCATCTTCATCTCTATCGTCGCCATTATCATCTCCGTCAACATCAATACTCGAAGAGTTAGAGTCTAACCGAACAGAACTTGCACTTCATTCGCGCAAAACGAAAATAGCAACAACAATTGCAACAACATCACAAACAACGCAACTTTTTTCCCCGCTCCTTTCATATGCCAACAACACTTGAGATTGCCACATTATCACATTAAATGCAATTTTCTTATTTAGCTGTCGCCCCATAATTTACAACTAACAAACAAACTAACAAGCACAGACACACACCATCGACACCAACTTCCACACCAACGCCAACTAACGCAGAATTTCAATAAAAAATAAAATCAACAATAAAGACGCCAACAAAAACAATAACAACAAAACAACAACAATAAATTCAACAATAAGGAAAAAGTATAAAACGGAGAATTTGAAAAATTGCCGATTTAGTATGAATTTTTCGCCTGCCTATTTTCGTTGCTTTCGTTGCCGCTTCATAGAAGCTAAAAAAAAAAGGCTAAGCACTCAATCGATGGTTTGGTTGAGACCAAGAAACGAGAGACGTCGAAAAGAGAAGGAGACGATGGCAGTTGGCTGCTGCTGCTGCTGCTGCACAAAATGTCTTTTCACTTCGAGTTTAAGTCGCCAATTTGCGGTGGAGTCATTCGTCTATTCAATAAATTGCAGCTAACAGCAATCACAATCGAGGTGCTCCAACACGCTCTGCCACTCGCCACCGCTCGAATAGTCGGCAGAGTCACAGCCACAGTCGCATAGAAACGCAACTCTGAGGCCATCGGAATCAAAGGTTGCAATCGTCATTGGCTTAAGTTATTAATGCGACTTAAAGTTGATTTTAAGTACAAATTGATGAGCGTGATTTGTTGTTGTTGCCTTTTTGCGCGAAATTTTTGAAATTGTTCCTTGGAATTTATCCAATGGAAGGTTGGGCGAGTTTGGTAAGACAAATAAAAGCTTGAATTGGATTCGAATATTTATTATGGCAGCATCGCATGCTAATGATCAAACTGGGATTGAATTTCGTCACTGGGGCCAAAAGTGCGCTTGAAAGCTCAAATTGAATGAAAGGGGCTGGAGACTGCCGGTATGATTTCGAAATGTACTTATAAAAAAACACGCATTTTTAATGGGAAATTAAGAAATTATCAAAAGAAAATATCCCAGATCAGAAGGACTTCACTTCTCTCTCTCTCGCTCTCTCCTTCGCTCTCTCTCTTCTCTCTCTCTCTCTCTCTCGCTCTCTCTCTCGTCTCTCTCTCGCTCTCTCTCGCTCTCTCTCTCTCTCGCTCTCTCTCTTCGCTCTCTCTCTCGTCTCTCTCTCTCTCGTCTCTCTCTCTCGCTCTCCTCTCTCTCCTCTCTCTCTCGCTCTCTCTCTCGTCTCGCTCTCTCTCTCGTCTCTCTCTCGTCTCTCTCTCGCTCTCTCTCCTCTCTCTCTCCTCTCTCTCTCGTCTCTCTCTCGTCTCTCTCGTCTCTCTCTCTCTCTCTCGTCTCTCTCTCGCTCTCTCTCTTCGCTCTCTCTCTCTCTCTCTCTCTCGCTCTTCTCTCTCTCTCTCTCTCGCTCTCGTCTCTCTTCGCTCTCTCTCTCGCTCTCCTCTCTCGCTCTCTCTCTGCTCTCTCTCTCTCTCTCTCTCTCTCTCTCTCTCTCTCTGCTCTCTCTCTCTCGTCTCTCTCTCTCTCTCTCTCTGCTCTCTCTCTCTCTCTTCTCTCTCTCTGTCTCTCTCTCTTCTCTCTCTTCTCTCCCATGTCTCTTCTCTCTCTCTCTCTCAGTTCCTGAGCGCACCTGAAGCACCAACAAAAAACCAATCGTTGTGGTTTTGTTAGCCTGTCTGATTCCGTTTCTGTCGCTGTTTCTGGTTTTGTTTTTGTCTATTTAATTCTGGATCTCTTTTTTTCTTACTCTCTTCCCTTTCATTTTGTGTGTGTGTGTGTTTTTTGATTCTCTTACATTTCATATTCATTATGCATGCAACATTTTTCCGGTTCGTTTTTGTTTTGTTTTTTTTTTTTTATTTTATTTTATTTATTTATTTTTTTTGGAAATCTCGACAAAGCCCCATCAGCACGGAAAGCGCGTTAAGAAGCTGAGGAAGTTGGCTGGCTTTAATCGTCGTTCCTTTTTGTTGCTCGGCTTTGTTTTCGCTATTTTCCTCTTTATGCCTTCTGTTTAATTTTATTGCATTTCATTTTGTTTCGTTTCGGTTTCTCTGTTTTGTTGCAGATTTAAGCGCACGTTCTACTGGCCGCAAACCAATTTAAATAATTAATTTCCCTTCAATTAACCGTAAAGGCCAACCTCGACGAAGACCCGAGAAGACGATTCCGCCGCCGCGGCCGTTCCCTCCACCACAGTTGCCGCCATCGTTGGAATGTCCAAGCCCAGGCGTTTTACGATATTTTGCATAGAAACGTTGTTCCCTGTCCCTGTCTATGTGGCTGGTTTTCCTTTTGCTGCTCCTTTCGGTCTACGATTGAATTCTGTAATTGGAGCGGATTTTGAGTATTTCGAGTATTTCGATTAGAGAGATCTCTCAGCTCCTTCGCTTAGCATGTTTAGTGGGCCATCAAGTTGGCTTTTTTGAGCACTGCCGCCGCCGCCCCTAAGTACATTCGTGCCTATTCCTGTTCTTCATTAATCTCCTGATGGACGGTATGCAGTGATATAGGAACGGACGAACGGACTGACTTCATTGGCTCTTTAATGACATTTTTTTTTTTTGTTTTGTTTGTTTGTTTATTTTGGTTTTAATGAACATTGTCGTTGGCTTTGTCACTTATTAATGGTCACATTGCCATCGTTGATTAGCGAACATTCTCTAAATGACTCCGATTTCGACTGCGACTCCGACTTCGGCTTCTGCTTCGGCTTCGATTCCGATTCCGGCTTTGACGTCGCACAATTGGAAAGAAGACATCAGTTTCTGTTGTTGTTGTTGTTGTTGTTGTTGCTGATGGTGTTGATTTATTTGTTGTTGTTATTTGATTTGACCGTTTGTGTTGCTGTTGTTGTGATTTGTTGCATGTGCCATTTTTGTTGTTGTTGGTGTTGTCGCGCCATTGCCATTGCCTTTTCCACTTTCGACTAAACACGGCATTTAACATGCAATTTTCGTTGGTTCGCACACGAGCACGCAACACAAGACGGAGGAGTTATGCATAACAAAAAAAAAAAAAAAAAACAAAGAGAGATGCGTGTGGGTGTGCCTCGAATTCCAAACGAACGACAACATACAGAATCGAACATTCAACGTCCAACATTTCAACGTTCGAAAGTCCACCATTGTACACGAACGCTGCATGCTATGCATCTCACGTTATACCATTGAGCCGAGCCGTAATTTACCGGGCCTTTCTTCCGATTCCTCGCCTTAGTCGCCATCGTCGTCTTCAAGTCCTTCTTCTTGTTTTTTTTTTTTTTTCTGTTGCTGATTATATACGAAAATGGCAATGACCAGGTCGGCCGGTCGGTCGGTCGATCGGTCGGTCGTCGTCTTGCGTTAACGTGTTGTAATCACGGCATACGAGTTGTAAGAAATGAAAGGCTAGACAGATGTTGTTGCTGTTGTTGTTGTTGTTGTTTCATTCTCGTTATCTGCTTGTTGCACGTTCATTACATTTTGATGTAGGTGGGTTAGGCAGGCTGCTGAATAAGCGATAATATGAAAAACCAGACAGACATACACTCTTGCGTGATTCAAGTCTGTCTTCTGCTGGCTGTGTTCCTCTCCTGCCGTAGAGTCAAAGATTGAATTTTGTTCCCCGAGCATCCCGATCGACCAACATTGCCTTCCATCGCCGATATTACATATTCATTTAGAAATCGCGATAAATCTTCCTCTGAGCAATCAAAATCCTTAATTAAAGAATTTAAAAAAAAAAAAAAAAAGGCATTTTAACAAATTCAAAATCGTCTGGTGACCTTTGGTCGAGAATTAACAAATGAAGAAAATGAATGATGCAAAGAAGGGAAACACAGGACCCAAAACAAAAGTGTCTACGAATCATCATAATATGCGAAATTAAAAAAAAAAAAAATTAAAATATATTGATATTAATTTCCCACTCCCTAAATGGAGGTCCACCCTCCTTGGAGCGTTACCAATTTCACTTTTTTCGCATTCCTCTTTTGCCCATTAACCTTGAAAAAAGAAAACAAAAACAGACGATTTTGCGGTCGGTGTCGTTGCACCACAAAAATTGGTGTGTCTACAAATTTTAATTGAAAACTTTTGGAAGTCTTTGTGGGACAGAAAATGCAGCAGATAATTTTTTTTTTTTTTTTTTTTTTTTGTTACGCCCCCCAAAACGACACACAGCGAAGTTCTGAGGCGGTAACTGAACGGAAATCGATATAAAAAAAAATAATATTTTCCAGATTCTGCAAGTATTCTCTCTCTCTCTCTCTCTCTCTCTCTCTCTCTCTCTGCATCTACATCTTCATCTTGTCTTTGCCTTCGTTGTCGTCGTCGTCGTTTCCTTTGACTTTGAATCGAAATGAATTACTTTGACTTGAGTTTTTGAAATCAAAGTCTTTTGCTTAGTCTGTCCTCATAACCGCTGTCCATCGTGCGTTGCATTTTCAATTAGCCAATGCCGACGACGACGATGAAGACGATGAAGACGACGTCTGCGGGACTTCAATGCCACATCATCAGTATGAAACATGTAGCGCATGTCATAGCCCATCTTGATTATCATCATCGTCATCATCATAATCATCGTCAGTGCCGCCATCAGACAAAAGAAGCAGAGTCAGGTACGCTCGTGGTCGTGGTCGTTGTCGTGGTCACTGACATCAACAACATCAACGATGGGTCCCTTCGTACTACTCCGCACACGCTCGTCTGCACCTGGAATGAAGCAACCGATGAAGTTACTTGAATCGCCGCATTTCGTATGCAACAAGTCACATCGTTGAGTGATGAGCGACGAGCGACAACAAACATTACATAACCAACCAGCAAAATCCGATCTTCATAAACTTCAGCTCAAACATGAGCACGCAGGGACCAAGCACAACCGAACGACCGAACGGCCCAGCGACGGTCGCGACGTGCCATCATCACAGCCAACGCAATCATAAGTTGTTGCGGTCAATGCAATGTTGCTTTCACGCTCTCACCATGAACTACGAACTTCTCTCAATGCACAACACCTTGGCGAATTTGTCAACGGAAAGTAGTGAGAGAGAGAGAGAGAGAGAGAGACAGAGAGAGTAGGAAGTAGAAAGTTGGAAGTTGGAAGTGGCAAGCGAAAAGTGAAAAGTCCTTAGATCATTTACAGTGTTGAAAAATTACTTAATGCAGCAGCCACAGACCACATCAACGAGAACATGACGACAGTTCTCCTCTTTTGAAGTACATCAACGGTGAAATGGCAACTGAAACATTAACACCAAGCAACAACCGAGCAACATCATGAGTTCCACCTTTCATACAATCGAAAGAAAAATTAAAGGAGCATGGCAAAAATTCTCGCACACCTAATGCTCCGATGATGAAGATGCCTGTGGAGAAAAGGTCACTTGGAACTGAAAGTGGAAGTGGAAGTGGAAATGGAAGTGTCGCGTTGAGTCGTTTTGTTCAGTTGAGAGTGTCGCAAAAAAAAAAAAAAGCACACACACAGACACAAAAAACGACGAGATGGATTTTAGCGGTTGAGCTGAGAATGCGGTTTGTACTTCTCATTAAGGGCGGTTGGTTGCCATGCATTCAAACAAGCCAACGAACGATGAAACATTTTGCCTACTACTGAAAGGCAAAACCACGTTCGAAACCGGACGAAAAGTGGCTTTTCCTTAACAAAAAAGGGTCACACGATTTTGCTGAATTAAATTTTCCAATAAGAAAAGCGAGGCAAAAAAAAAAAAAAAAAAAAAACAGGAACCCTGTAATTTGTCAGCGCCATTAGAGCAGCAGATATTCTGAGAGGCGAATTTGTGGCAAAAACGAATATTTCATTTCCGAATATCTTTTATGCCACTGCCAACCCATCCCTCGTTCGCTGGTCCTTTTATTGCACTCGCATCGTTTAAGATGTCATCGGGAAAAATTATGTTCTCGGCATTGTTCCAAACAGCGCGCGAATTGACATTTTATATGCTACTGCCAAAAAACAGTGTATATACATACATATATATATATATTAGGGAGAGAAAATGACACAAATCAAGGCCGGCCCGACCGCACTGCAACAACCCGCAACACATCCAGCGTTCCCCGGACTATAATAAAAGCATATGCAAAAGGGTGTGTGTGTGTGTTACGTGAGCACACCCCGCGGCGCGACGCACTCGGAAATCGCCCCCGTGACTGACGCAAAAACTGCATTCGATCAGATCGGAACAGGGGAAAAAATAGTGCAACAGACGAAATACGAATAAAAACAGAACAATGTCACACACACAGGACAGTTAAGGACATATGGCAACGGACGCACGCACATATGGCGCCTTCACTGAGCCTCTTCGTAAGCAGTTTTTAATTTCGACAATACGTCAAGTAAAAAAAACCCTTAAAGCAACTGAGGGTGGGGTGTGAAAAACTTTCAGGGCGAAAGAAAAATCGCACTGCTTAAAACGATCAATGACCGCATTTACCAATTCTTACTCTCCCTCTCTCTCTCTCTCTCTCTCTCTCTCTCTCTCTCTCTCTCTCTCTATCTTTCTCTCTCTCTCTCTCTCGCTCTCTATCTTTCTCTCTCTCTGTAGCTTTCTTCTCCATCCTTCATACCTCATTGAACTGTTATTAAATACCAGCATTTTCTCTCTCTCTCTCCCTCTCTCTCTCTCTGTCTCTTACTCTATCTCTCTCTCTCGCTCTCTGTCTCTTACTCTATCTCTCTATCTCTCTCTCTCTCTCTCTATCTCTCTAATTCTCCTCTCTCACGCTCTCTCACTCTCGCTCTCTCACTCTGGCTCTCTCACTCTCGCTCTCTCACTCTCGCTCTCTCCTCTCGCTCTCTCTCTCGCTCTCTCTCTCTGCTCTCTCTCTCGCTCTCTCTCTCTCGCTCTCTCTCTCGCTCTCTCTCTCTCTCTCTCTCTACTCTTCTCTCTCTCGCTTCTCTCTCTCGCCTCTCTCGCTCTCTCTCTCTCGCACTCTCTCTCGCACTCTCTCTCGCTCTCTCTTACTCTCTCTCTCTCTCTCTCTCTCTCTCTATCTTATCTTACTCTATCTCTCTCTCTTATTCCCTCTCTCTCTCTTATTCCCTCTCTCTCTCTCTCGTTCTCTCTCTCTCGTTCTCTCTCTCTCTTCTCTCTCTCTCGTTCTCTCTCTCTCTCGTTCTCTCTCTCTCCTCTCTCTCTCTCTCTGGTTTCTCTCTATCTCTCTCTTACTCTATTTATACTGTTCACATTCGTATTCATTTGGCATGATTATACAGGATTTAATCCTTATGGGCAAGTGTTCTAGTGTGTCTCTTGTATATTCTGCCTCATATCACTTATG
This sequence comes from Chlorops oryzae, assembly GCA_020466095.1. Lineage (NCBI taxonomy): Eukaryota > Metazoa > Arthropoda > Insecta > Diptera > Chloropidae > Chlorops > Chlorops oryzae. The sequence continues at coordinate 161,502,730 of CM035806.1, forward strand.
CCCCTTGTCTATTAGTCCATTCTATTGTCGACTGTTCTCTGGTCGTTCTTCGTTGTTCGTTGTTCCTTGTTCATTGTCAGTTGTTCACTGTTCGCTGTCCGTTGTTGATTGTCGGTTGCCTGTTTGTTGTTTATTGTTTGTCGTTTGTTGTGGAAATTGCGTTCGCAAAGCGGCTTAAATTAGAATTTAAGCTGGCAGAGAAGTGAAGGCCAGTCAGGCAGGCATGCGAAAATTTCGAATTAAGGATATACATATGTACACACATACATACATACATGCATATATGCGAAGTCATAAGGGGCGATGCGTTCTGTGGACGAGGCTGGCGACGAGTTGCGACGCTTGGAAATTTTCATGTCATAACCACTCAAATTGTCTTTGTTTTATTTCCCCCTTTTGTGTTTGAACGTTGTGTTGCGCACTTCATGAGGTGTCAAATTGATAAAACAAGAAGTAAAAAAAAAAAACAATTAAAATAAATATATAATAATTTTTTTTTTCAATTGTTTAATCCGAATTAATTTTCTGGGGTTAAACGTGACAGCGCGCGGTCGGTTGATTGTGAGAAGATTTTCGGATATACGAAGTAACAGAATATGAGTAATTTGCTTAGATCTAGAAGCGTAAAGGATTAATGCGACCAAAGAAAAAACTAAATAAAAAAAAAAATATATATATATAAGTATAAAAAAAAAATTAACAAAACGAAGCGGAAAATTGCATTTTTCCTTTTTTAAGACCCATCGAAAGATCTAAGAAGGCAAGGACGACGACAGCTGTCGGCTGTTCTCAGAGCACGTGCGACAGATTAAACACCATTGACAGCTGTCATATTTTGCGCAAATATGTATCAAATTTGAAGAGCATCGGAGAACGGTAGTTGGATGGAAAAGAAGGTGGGAAGGAGGAGGGGCAGAGGAAACAGTAAAGCAAAAGCTGCTTAAAAAAAATTTTTTTTTACTCTCTTCGCTTGAACTACTTTCGAAGAGGAAGGCTTACGGCCTCGACTTGCAACGAAAATCTACACACACACATAAGCACAAACACACACTCTTGAAAGCGGACACACATATACAAAAATTTACATACATATGTGTAGGAAAAGCAACCGAACGTACGGACGAAGGGACGAGCGCAATCGCCCAATTACACAATTCCATGATGAATTACGTCGATAGCACTGAGCACTGAGACTCGTGTATGAATGGATCCGGCGTTCCACTGAGGAATGGCCCCAGTGCCATTCTGCCATTTTGCCATTTAATGCAAAAACAGATTTTGTGGAAGTGGAGCAAAAATGGCGCCAAGCCAGAAAACCAGGCGGCAAAGAGGAGTTAAATGGAAAAGAAAACTAAATGAAACAAGTAAGGGTGTTATAGTCAGGCGAGCCTGACAATAGAATACCCGACACAGACACTTATGTTCGAATAATTTTTAATATCAAGAGGTGTTTAAGGACATATTGGGCCCATATACCGACTTTTGTTAAACTTCTTATAAAAACCGCCCATTTTCCACGCCCAATTTTTCAATTTTTTTGGGATTCTAATCGGACCCTTATATATACGCTTAAATTCTAAGTTTCATTGAAATATTTCAATAAAGTCCGCTTTTGAGGCATTTTTGGGATTTTTGTGACAGACCCTAGTATAGAGGTACCCTTAATAATGGTCTGAATCATTTTTGGAGAGGACGTTACTGGCTATCAAGGAAGCATACGTGCCAACTTTCGTTCAAGTCCCATTTGTATTTCGGGTGTAGGAGACAATTTTCGAAAACGCCCTTATGCCACGCCCACTTTTACAATTTTTTGAAATCATATTATTGCCTTTAAAACATGTTCAAAATACCAAGTTTCATCAAAATATCTTGAAAAACTCAGGTTTTCAGAGGCAGTTTTGTGATTTTCATAACAGACCCTAGTACTGGAGGTACCCCTAAAAATGGTCCGATCGGGTCCATTCTCGAACTTGTTCTTACTATGTCCCGTGAGCACGCATACCAAATTTTGTCGAAGATTGCTCAACTCCTTCGATAAGGTAACTGTATACAGACGAGACGGACAGACGGACAGACGGACGGACATGTCTAAATCGAATCTCCTGATGACGCTCATCATTTCTATATATATTTTGTATGGTCTATCTCGATTGGTTCTGGGTGTTACACACAACCACACAAACGCAATATACCCTCGACACAGAGTGTGTCGGGTATAAAAAGGGCAAGCAATCGGGCCAGCCAGCCAGCAAGCCAGAAAGCAAATTGCAAATCGGAATACATAAGTATGTCAGAAACAATTTTTCATGAAAATTATATACTAGCATACTCCTGAAGTAATATGGACTGCCCCAAGTGTAACCTTCGGTCAGTCCTTCATGTTACCAGTACTAGTCCCCTCATAATTCCACTTCTAATGTATTCAACTGACCTTATTAACATGGGCCTGTCCTAGGGGAGGGACTAGTCCGCAAAACGGCTGATCATAGGCCAGTTTTTTTGGGTCAATTGTCGTAATTTTGTCTGGTTTTAGGATAGTCAAATGAGGAAAATAAACAACAAATTTCTTATACATATTCTAAGTTGATGAAAGTGTCATTTACAGACTACCCATAAACTAACCCCGTTTATTACCGACCGCTGGCTAGCCGAATTCCATGGAGCAAGCTGCCATAATTTAACCGGTAGCGTTTGGACCGGTCAAAAGCCAGTCCTTCTTAGAAAACTGACCGGCTCATTACTGCAGGGTATGTACATATTTACAAATGTATATGTGAGTAGAAAACCGATTCGGATGGGTGGGGGAAAAACGACCCCAACTAATCGTGCTCCTACTCCCGATTAATATGAATATATAGCATGAATTTCTATGGTACAAAAATCGAATAACTTGATGGCCGGACCACATCGACCCGCTGCCGACCGACGACACTGGGTAACTGAGCAGTAACTGACCTAAGCACACGACCGAATGACGGAATGGGGACGCTTAGCTAAAAGACCGTTTCTCGACGTTCTCTCTCGTCACCAATTCGAATCACTCCGACAGCGGTTTTTGAATCCGCAGATCACACACGACCTCGACTCGACTCGACTCGACCCATTCATTTTGCTTTGCTGCAAGTTTTTGTTTTTTTTTTTTCACTTTTGTGCTATTTGTGCAAAAAAGGACTTTTAAACAGCTCAGCGCATTCCTTTATTTTATGCCTTTGTCTTTCCGCTGACCCAAACGTGGGCTCGACTTAGCTAAAGGAGCTCTGTCTCTGTCTCTGTCCCTATCCCTGTCCCTGTTTTTATCTCGGTCTCTTTATATCTGATGCTGATTTTCGATTGGCACTGGCTTCGGGACCTGCTTTGGCTATGGCTTTGGCTTTGGCTTTCGTGCTGGCTGCGGCTTCGGTCCTTCTGGGTCTGGTTCATTTCTTTCTGAACATGTGTCAAAATGGCATACATCATCATAGCAAGGCGGATATCCTTTACTGCCCGTCAAACGTCATCGTCAACGGCAACGGCAGTTCTTTTTGCCGACTGCTCCTAGAGCTTGACAGGACTTTTTTCGATGCCTACACACTTGATGACTTCCGCAGCGTACCGCCGATCCGCTCCTCCCCAAACACACGCAAACACACACACACAAACACACCCGTTATATAATGTCCTTGCGTTGCGTTTTGCTATCCGCTTTGATCGCCTTTTGTTTTTGATTTCGTACATTATTCCTTGTCACAAAAAGTGAAGGCAAATTAGAAAAAAAGAAGAAAAAAAAAAACCGGCAACAAAAAACGAACCATGAACCGAAAAGTGAAAAATCGACAAAAAGGGGAAAAAATTGCAAAAATGAGAAATGGGAATATGAAAAAATTTGGGGAAAAATGAGAAATTGATGTGCAGCAGTGTGCATGTGCGTGTGGTGTGTGTGCGTGCGTTCAAAACGCTATTTAAAGAAGCTAGTGTGTAACCCGAACACCCGAATGGCTGTGACTCCGACTCCAGGCGGCTGTATGTAGTTCCAAGAGGAATCGCCGTCGTTATCCATTGAAATGGAGGCAACAACCAAAGGCAGTGCAAAAAAAGAGGACAAAACAAAAAAAAAAGAAGAGGAAAACTGAAGCAAAGCAAAATGGCAGCACGACACACACAAATCGATAGTGTCGTTTACACTTTCCTTTTCTGATTTCCTCAGTTTTCATGCAATCAAACTGGCTGTCACACTGACACATGCACGCGCGCACACATGTACAAACATGGACACGCGAAAGAAAGCATTTTACTTTATCTGTTTGTATTTTTTTAATATATTTTTTTTATTTATTTATTTTTTTTTTTTTTTTTTGTTTTTTTGCTAATGACAAAGTCTATAAATCATTTGCGTTTGTCATTTTTGACAGTTAAGAGGGCATCAACAACGAAACTTTAGCATAAAAACAGGCGTACACACGCGTACACGCACAACTGGACAACATGCGTTCGATTTTGTTACATAAATTATGTAAACAAACCGAAAGATTTCGTGTAGAATTCCATCAGATGCGGCGCAGATAAAGCCAGAGCGCAAAAAAGAACAAAAAATCTTAAGAAAGCGACTTCAAAGCAAGACGAAAGAAAGAAAGAAAGAAAGAAAAAATCAAACGACTGTGAGTGTCCTTCGCTTTCGCCGATGTGTTTCGGTATGTGTTCCTTTTTTTATTTCGTTTTCTAATTTCTCTATTTCGATGTAATTTTATTAATTAAAAAATTCCTCGAACAGAACGAAACGAATTGCAACGACGAGGAACGATGGGGAACGAAACGTAAAGAAATGGAACGGAACGAAACGGAACGAGAACGAAGCGAGGAAATCGTGAAACATCGGATCAAGCAAGAAATCGCAAGGCAAGGAACACGCTCATTTTAGTCCAGCCATAAATTTTCTTCGCTGTCTTTTCAAGTAATAAAAATGTCAGCACGTCTCGCTCATAACGCAACAAAGTAGTATGTGCGTTCAACGCGTCGTGTATCCTGTCCTGTCCAGTCCTAGCGCGGCCTGGCCTGACCTAGAATGCTTGTAAGTACAGAGCACAGAGATCGACGCTGCGCATCGAGCTGGTAACAGGAAATATGCAAAGCTTCCTGAAAAGTAACCACAAGTTGGTAGTTCGATGACAACATCCTGAGAGGCGTTTGCAAAATTTATTCATAGGAGGCTCTCTAATGGCAACATTTCAATTGCTATATAAAGAATCCTTTCGATCTAATAAAGGTATTGTATACGATTGAAAGACGATTGAAAGACGATTGAAAGACGATTGAAAGACGATTGAAAGACGATTGAAAGACGATTGAAAGACGATTGAAAGACGATTGAAAGACGATTGAAAGACGATTGAAAGACGATTGAAAGACGATTGAAAGACGATTGAAAGACGATTGAAAGACGATTGAAAGACGATTGAAAACGATTGAAAGACGATTGAAAGACGATTGAAAGACGATTGAAAGACGATTGAAAGACGATTGAAAGACGATTGAAAGACGATTGCAAGACGATTGAAAGACGATTGAAAGACGATTGAAAGACGATTGAAAGACGATTGAAAGACGATTGAAAGACGATGAAAGACGATTGAAAAGACGATTGAAAGACGATTGAAAGACGATTGAAAGACGATTGAAAGACGATTGAAAACGATTGAAAGACGATTGAAAGACGATTGAAAGACGATTGAAACGATTGAAAGACGATTGAAAGACGATTGAAAGACGATTGAACGATGAAAGACGATTGAAAGACGATTGAAAGACGATTGAAAGACGATTGAAAGACGATTGAAAGACGATTGAAAGACGATTGAAAGACGATTGAAAGACGATTGAAAGACGATTGAAAGACGATTGAAAGACGATTGAAAGACGATTGAAAGACGATTGAAAGACGATTGAAAGACGAATAAAAACGATCGAAGACAACTACAGGCGATTGAACTAGATTGAGCCAGGTTGAAGACGATTGTAAGAGACTTATGACGACGAAAAAATTAATGACCGACAAGGCAATCGATCACTTTCAAGCCATGACATTCTAATGTCAGAGATTCATCTTCCCGTGCGTGGGTTATAATAATATGATGATGATGATGACGTTTTCGTTCCCCCGCAGATTTTTAAAATATTTAACTTGCAGTTTTGATTTAGGGAGATGGCGCGACAAGGCGCGGTGGCGCTCAGCGCGTTTGCATCCGAAAAAATGCAAATTTCACTGTGTGATTCATCAGAATTTCCTTATGAACGATTACAAAATGATTTTGTTTTTTACGCCCCATCGCTGTGCACGACTATGATGGATGCATGGTATAAACATGTTGCGGCAAAAATGTTGCTACTCCGGTCCGGTCCGGTTCACTCAGCTCAGCTTAGCTCAGCTCGACTCTACCCTTTTGGGATTGTAGCTGGCTAAGTGCGTAGTACTACGCACCCTACCCTTTTTTGTTGTTGTTTATTCTACATGATCTGCACTTTTAATGTATGTCTTCTTCGATTGTAGATGTGTTGTGTGTGTGTGTGTGTGTGTGTGGTTCCGTCTGTTTGCATTGGAAGTGACAATTTCGGGGTTTTTTCATTTTGTCGCTTTTTATGCCTGACTGAACTAAGTCGAGCCAAGCCGAGCCGAATCGAGTCGAGCTGAAAATAAGCTGATTCGACCGTGCTGTGGGTTAGAAGGACGCCGCTGGAGGTATCACAAAACAACGGGAATAAACAACAACATAGTGGTCAGCGGGTTACGGGTTACGGGTAGCGAGAGTATCGCATTCTGTCTGTCAGTGAGTGAGAACACTAAACGGAATCATGAATGCACATTTGATTTATGCGTTGTTGTCGCTTTTTGGCGAATTCAAGGGAAATGAGAGTTAATTAAGCGGAAGATGCGATGATGCGACGACGATGCGCATGCGCAGCGCAAACATTCATCCGTACGCTGGCAGCGCGCATGATTCACGCTCATATTGAGCGCAGCTATGTGGCGGCAGTTGAGAACAGCTTGTACAAGTGTCAAAAATGACAGATCGTTATTAAAATATGCCGCACCGAAACGCAAAACATTCAACACCGAACAACAATAATTCAACGAACCCGAAGTGGTGTACAACGCTTTTCGAATCGAATTGAAAATTGGGTGGATATTCGTGCGCTCGATTCAAGAGTTGCTTCAAGCCGAGCACATTAAGAACGAGTCAAAAAAAAAGGGTCCAATGACTGAGTGATTGTTTCGATTTAATGGATGAGTGTGTGTACTGGGCGATGTATTGTGTATGTAAATGATTACATTAATGAACATCAAAAAAGTCGAAAATAAAAGAGAAAAATGAAAAACGAAAAAATCGGGGGAAAAAATACACCGCAAAAAAAGTAACAGAAAGATTGATGCTCTAGAAGAAAGAAAAAAAAAATTCGCTTCTTTGGCCGGGTTCTGGCGCTGCCTTGCCTTGCCTTGACTTACACTGGGCCCTACCTTTTGAGTGTCCTCCTTTTCTTTTCTTTCATTTTATTTACAGCTGTTAGTTGGAGGATTGGACAGCATGAGTCAATGCGAAACATTAACCCCTATTGGGCATGAAATGAATATAAACTTCAATTTTCAAATATTCCTTGAACTTTGAGACACGTCTATCCGGTCCTAGTAAGGATTTTTAGACTTTTGCTTAGGTTGAAAAAATTTTTCTTGTACTTAAGTTTTCAATTCTTCAAAGAGAATTTTAATAATACTTGATTGTTTTTTATAATTAATAATTTTTTTAATACTTTTTATATTTATGTATACATATTTGGAATTTTTATAGTTTTTACTTTTTGAATTTTTTTTTATTATATTTTTTTTATTATTTATTATTTTTTTTTTATAATTTTTATAATTTTTTAAAAGTTTTTATTAAAAAAAAATTTTTTTTTTATAATAATAATTATTTTATAAAAAATTTTATAGAATCAATAAAAAAGCTCATCACCTATGCCCCTGAGGATGTCACCAAAACAGTGACGAAACGTTGTGTAGTGTATGGAATAAAACTTTGTTTTATTTGCATAAAAAAACCTATTGACCAAGAAGCTCAAGTTCATTGGAACACGGATTTTAAAAAATTAAATTGGTCGAAATATTTTTTCAAAATAATGTTACTTATAATGTTAACATACATTTAAGTATATTTGTTACATATTTAAAATTTCATAAAACAATAAAATCGTTTTGTGATTTTTTTAATTTTTTCATGATTTTTGTATACGGGTATTTCCAAACGGACGTGACAGTTAATTTAGCAATTTTAAGTTCCGCATTGAAAAATGTTTTCTGTTTCTCACTATTATCGCGCAGCTCTACCGGACTTTTATACTTTTCGAAATTTTTTGGAGATTAGATATGTTTGGGCGTGACAAAAAGTTTACTTTTTTCTGGAAATACCCATATGGGAAAAAGTGAACTTTTTGTCGCGTCCGTATATAGCTGATCGCCATTCGGGACTGCATTGAAACTTTGAAAAATATAAAAGTCCGCATAAGCTGCACGAAATGTATTGAGAAGCAAATGTACTATTTACCGCATACTTGAATTCGGGACGTAAAATTCCTTATTTAAGTGTCGCATCCGTTTGGAAATGCCCATATGTAGGTATTTATTTTTATAATTTAAAATTTTTTTAATTTTATATTTTTATAGTTTTTATTTTCTATATTTTCTGTTTTTTTGTTTTGATTATTTAAAAAAAAAAAATTGTTTTTTTGTTTTCAAAACATACCTACTTATTTTTAATTTTTTTATTTTCTATATTTTTTTCTATTTTGACTTTTAATCTTTAAATCTTTTAATCCTAAAGGCCAGAAATCAAAAGAAACCTACGAAAAGACAATCATCAACGCAACGTATTCATCATTGACAACGTGCAGGAGAAGAGCGCATCAACCAATGCCAGTAGTTGTCCTTTATTTTTTTTTTCTAACTGGTCCTCTAACATTGCTTTCATAGCTGTTGACAGCTAATCAACAATAACTGTCAGTGCAAGCAGCCACACATTTTAATCAAAAATGCAAAAACAGCTGTCAATGCGTTTTTAGAAACGATGCGATGCGATGCGACAGAACGCGAGCGACGCGACGCGCGACGAGAGGCATTAATACAATAAACTAAGCACAACAGGGTAAACTAACTACCAACTCTAGAGAACGGACTGGCTGATTAATGGGAGCCTACATACATTGGACATGTAGTATGCAGGGAGCGATGTTGGGCATGCAAACAAGCTGTTCGAAACGATCGCTAGGAGTATACAATACTCCGGACAAGTATGACAACAACGAGTAGGAGAATGTATCAGATGTCATGACATTTCGGTTGAGTCGAGTCGTGTCGAATCGAATCATCGAATCGAATCGAGTTGTGTGTAGGGGAGTGAAGGCGCATCGATGCCCACAAGAAGGTACATCACAATGATTAGAGCGGAGAAAAGCGACTACCGTTAAACGTTTTGTTGCTGTCATTGATGTAACATGCATGATGCACACATGAATAACTATTGAACCAACCGTCGCAGAATACGACGCGACGTATGTATGTAACATATACAAAAGTCAATGGAATTGTGCGATGCCAATGAGCTAACTAACTGTGACTCATGTCCATTTTGGCCAATAAACATGAAAATGAATGATAGACATTACGACGGAGCATCATTAGCCAAAAATAGGAAAGCACACCGCATCAACAATCAACGAGGATGAGAACCCGAACGCCAACCCGAAGCCGGACTCAAACTTGAATTCGCATCCTAATCGTAATCGGAACTGAAAGCAAGTGGGGTATAGAAGAATATTTCTCCGCAAATCGAGTCGAGAGCGTTGCAGCAAGACAAGATATGTGCAAATATATACATATGTGTATATGTATTTATATGAATGGACGTCAAAATCATTGGCGTAAACGATCGATCGACGATTGGTAAGACAACTTTTTCCAAATGAATGAAAAAAAAATGGTCAGCCAAAGTCGAAAATAACAAGGAAACAATAAATAAGTAAGAAAAAAGGAATGAGACGAAAACTAAGAACCAGGAGAACTGAGAGATTCATTTGATGAACTTCTTTTACCTGCTACGCGACCATAAAAGAAAAACTTCAAAATCCCAACTTTTAACTCCAAACTCTCAACTTTCAACTCTCAACTCTCAACTCAAGAAAGTCATAAAATAGAGATTGATCCGGGAAAAGAAAATGTTATTTGAGAAAATAACGAAGAGAATGCTGTGTGCAAGCAAGCAATAAAACGACGAGATTTTCTCAATTGCAAATGCACTCATACGTTACAGTGGAAACAGCGGAAACGTTCAAGCAAACGGGAAAACATATAAGAGTTTTATCATTGGGATATACGGCAGAAATGCTAACACCTAACCAACTAACCAACTGGGAGCCATAGCAGGCATCAGGGCAGCCAGCCATCACACATCACACATCAGACATCAGCCATCAGATTTTGGAGCCGTCACAAGCGGCCGTCATTATACTTTTCGTAGAATATTGACTGCAATTTAACTGAAACGTTGGGTTAGAGCCAAAGCTAAGTGTATTTTCAAATCTATTACGGCAAGATGAAATTGCACCGAAGCCACTATTCCATCAGCATTAGAGGCTCGCCCACGCGTTGTTTTGATTTTCACCATGTCAGTGAATGCGACTGCGACTGCAACTGTGACTGTCGACTGTGACTATCTATTACTAAGACCGGCACCGTATGAATGCCCCAATTGATGTGGCACATAGCTCTGTGATGCTGATGACGCTGAAGAGGCTCCTTATTTTGCTGCTGCTGCTGCTGCTGCTGTTGATGATGATGGAAGCACATTCGGCTGAGTAAAAACTACATTCAGGGCATTAGCAGTCGCGTATCAGAAGCACCAACTTGCATATATGGTATTCGCTCAAACTCAAATACAACAACAACAACAACAGCAGCAGCAGCAGCATTAGCTTTAGCTATCGTATCTATCCCAAGCAGATAGACAACTGGCTTAACTACCTTGGAGAGTTTATTATATAGCTGCTCGACGATGACTTATTGGAGGAAGTTCAAATTTACTGATTACATATGAGCAAGCAACAACAACAAATAGCATCTCAACATTTCATCGTGGCAGGATCGCTATATCGCTGTATCGTACAATCGCCTCATCGTCTCATCGCATCATCGCATTTACCCCACCAACTCGACATCATATGCACTGATGGAAGGGAAAGGTACCTACTTTCACGTTTCGCGCAGCATATAAGGACATGTGCTATTCTTGGCATAAATTTTGTTGTTCGCCCGAAAAAGCATGCTCTGAAGATATTTTCCTTTAACCCTTAACGGGTTTAGTATAGAGAGCTCAAACGGTATGAAGACAATTATTTTTCGGTCCTCGTCATTTGCGGAATTAGTTCCTACGAAAGACACCGCAATTTAATAATAATATGAAATGGAATGGGTGATGGGTGATGGGTGATGGGTTGGGGAAGGGAGCGAGGGCGGGTGCGAAAGGAAAAAAAGTCTTCATCGTCTCGAGAGCGATTCGAGGTCATGTGCCGGCATATGAGAGTCGAGAGTCAGGTTAAACCTGTTCACTCCGTGTGCACGATGGCGGTTGTTGGTGGTCGTCGTCGTTGTCGTCTAAGGAAGCAAGCAACCACCAAATTTCTCTGCGCTTAAAAAACTTCAATTTAGAAAGTTCAACGCGTGAGAAACGAAAGAGGGGCAAACGTATGCATGCAATGTGCTCAGTCGGTAGGAGTTTCTACATATTGTTTTTTTTTTTTTTTTTTTGTTTTTGCATTAAATAAATCGACATGACAAAAGGATGGTACAAACAATGTGCAGTTGGCCACCGCCTGCCTCTTCAACTTCGATAGCGTCACTGCTGATCATCATCATTGACCTTTTTTGCTCCCTCGCGTCTATGTGGCATGCAGCAACATGAGGAACATATACACACAGATACAGAGAGCCACATCGAATATTAAAGGCACCCATTCGATACTATGGAGCCAGATACTCTACCGATGCCAGCGAACCAGAAGAATAAGAAGAAGCTAATGTCGGCATTAGCCTAATGATGAGCTGCATTGCTGCATTGCTGCATTGCTCGCCGTATAAGGTCGCGGGGAAACAGGTTTTCGCTCTTGCCGTTCCTATTCGATTCTTTTATTTTCCATTTTTCTTTCCATTTTTCTTTTCCGTTAGGTGCTAAGAATTTACTCCAATGGAAAACGGACTGCATATGCTGCTTCTTGGATTGCCATCACTCATCATAGAATTTTCGCATGCATTTATTATATGGCGGCTTTGAGATCTCGCGCGCTCTTGCTCAGGCCCCCTCACCGCCCTTGCCAACTTTATTTTCTTTTGTTTTGTTTTGGGGTCGCCTAGCGCGCTTTTTTTTTCTTTTTAATTTTCCAATGTTTATCATTTTTTTTTTGTTTTCTTCTTTTGATTTGATGGAAGCTCATATTTCACTTGTCGCGGCTCACTTTGGCTCCTCTAAATCGACAATGACGCAGACGAAGACGAAGGCGAAGACTTTTTGGTTGATGTACTGACTAGGCAAGGCGGCTGGCATGCAGGCTAGGCCGAGCTCTGTACTCAAATTCGACTTGAAGTTTATTCATTGCTCTTGCATGCAAAGTGACAAATGAGCAACTTTTGCTCCTTACACTCCTCTTTAACCCTCTTCATTCATTGCTTTCGTTTCTCTCTACTTTGTAGTAGTTCTTCATTCATTCCTGTGCTGGTCCATTATTGCCGCTGCATCAAGTTTGGTTCCCAGCAACTTAGCTTTCCAATTACTCCACTCAAATGCCATGTCCAGGTGTCTGTGCATGTATGCATGTGAGTTTGTGTGTTTTGTGTGTGTGTGTGTGTGTGGGAAAATGGAATGCATTTCGCATTTTGCGTATGAATTTCCCTTCGAATTGCGAAATGAAGGAATAATTGCCACCAATGAACACCCACTACCCTCTCTTCATTCTGACTTAACATAACATAAACGATCTTAGCTTTAGCTCGCTCACACATTCCACAAAAGGCAGTGAGTTCTGAAGAAAGGAAAATAGAAGGACATTGGGAAGTAAATGGTTGTTTGGTTAGGCCTCACATGGGCCCGTTGTGATACCACGAAAAATGCAAAATAACGAAGAACAAAAACAGAACAACGACAGAATTAACATCAACCATCGAGCTGGGAGTTGAACCCAGACCCTCTCGCAACGTAAATTGGGATCTCAACCAACTGCGCCACAGCGGCCGACACATACAGAGGTGGGTACAGAAGTACCCAAAAAAAAAATATGGGTCCCATAAGAAATTCGTTTTAGCCAATCAATGCCAAATCAATCGATTGTGAGAAAGTGAGGAGAGCTCAGTTAGAGTGACAGGAGGCGAAAGAGGAATATATATATATATATACTGGTAAGAATACGAGCGAAATCGAAAGCGATCAACTCCGTCCCTGCGACTTACTACTCACCGATCTCTTCGGCCACAATTGATGGCTCGTTATTCAAGGATGCAACGCGGCCACAAGACGCTAATCGCTTAACTAACGCAGTCGGAAATAATTTGAGTCACTTTTCAACTGCGAATTTTCTCTGTGTTCTCTCTGTGCACAATCATCGCATATCTGCAAAAGCAAGCAAGGCACACACACACACACACATACATGGGTGTAGAGAACGTCTAAAACGGACAGAGGGAAGAGCGCGAAGAGCCGATTGGAGTGATTACGTTGGGGGCTGGCGAAGTGTAGTCTTTGCCGCAAGCGCTCAAAGTCGCGTTCGGGCAACACAGAAAAATGCAATAAAAAGCAAAGAGAAAAAGAAAATTGCAAAAGAAAATTGCAAAAGCAAAAAAGAAAAACAAGCAAAATGCCAGAAAAAATATGGAGAAAACTACGAGCTTGCCCTCCTTATAAGGTCAGCAACATAAAATAACTAAATGCATTGCAACATGCATATGCGTATGGCAACAACAAATACACAAGCAAAGCTACACATGTGCAATCCCCATTTGTACGTCTGTCCGTTAGTCCGTCTATCTGCCTGCTGGTCTTCGTATTTGTCCTCCTGAACTGAGCGTCCATCCGTCCATATATTTGGCGATGCAACAAATAGTAAATCGACGATTATGGCCTCAACAATCAACGGCAACATCAGCAGCAACCAGCGGACAGCGGCCAGCGGCCAGGGGCCAGCAATGAACACTCCAAGAAGGAGCAACGCATGCAACGTCAGAATTGTGCGTTTCGACCCAAAGGGGATTTGCACAATTTATAAATTTTGTAGATATGTATGTACATATGTATATTTTTTATATATAAATTTTTCTTCTTCTTTCGTTTGGAGTCGCTGCAACGCTACGATGGATCGATCGACTGACATTAGAATCATGCCGATGTATGGATGGAGCTTTGACGGGGATGGGAATTTGCGGTTCCTCGCTTAAAATGAACACAGATCGATCGATTGGTCGGTCGGTTGGTCGAATGGTCGGTCGGTCGATCGGTAGATCGATCGATCGTTGCTGGCTTCGTGAGAGCCATTGTTGTTGGCTGGCGGAGAAGGCAGTAAGCAGCATGCTGCAGCTTTGAAGTAGCGTGTACATATTCTCAGGTAATGAGAAGCGCGCTTTTCGAAATTCTAAATTTGAAATGTTGTAAAACAAAAAACTGATGGCCACGATCGCTTTGCGCTGCTGCGGCGAGTTGATAGTTTTGATGGCAACACGATAGGCAGAGGTCAAAGGGGAAACGAGACAGTAAAACAAGAAGAGTTATGCGAAAATTTTTCTAAAACAATAAGAAGTAAGATGAAAGTTAAGAAAACCCTTTCTTTTTTTCAATGCGGGTCAGAGCTACCTGAGGAATGAATTCAATGAGATCAACAATGAGAATTCAAATTTATTTATCCCTTCATTTATGGCGAATAAAGTTACACTCTCCGATTAGATCACAAAGATCCATGCGACTGCTCAGACTTACTTGTCCTTCATCGTCTTCTGTCATCTTCTCTCTCTTATTATTTCTCTCCTTCATTCTTGCCATGTCCTATCTAGTTGCCTTAATCTACTCTCTTCATTCTTCTCATTCATACTATAGTGCTCCTTAACTCTTCCTTCATCTCTCACTTCAGTCCTGCCTTCATCCTCTACTTCATCTTTCACATAAATTGCCATTGCTTTTTCCCTCTCTTATGCATCATATCCATTCAATCGAATAATCGTCAATTTTCAATTTCCTTCATTCATATCATGTCATCTCAATCTTAACACTCTTTCTTCATGCTCACTTATCTGATCTTCATGTCTCTTCATGCTCATTCTTATCTCTATTCCTTCTCTGTATGTCTCTCCTTCATCTCGTCAGTCTTCACATTGGTCTCTATCTGAAATTTTCATTTCATCTTTTTCTCATCTTATCTCTCCTTCTTCTTTTTTTCTCTCCTTTCTCCTCATTTTTTTCTTAATCTTCTCCATGTATCTCTCTATTCATTTTCTCTATTCATCTCTATTTTCCCTTCCTATCATCATTCTCCTATTCTTTCTAGCCTATCTCATTTCTCTTCTTCTTTGCATCTCCATTGTCTCATCTCATTTCTTCTCTCATTCTCTTCTTCTTCTCCTTTCTCTCTTCTCTCTCTCTCCTCATCTCTCTTCATTCTCTTCTTCTCTCTTTCTTCTCTCTTTCTCTCTCCTTATCTCTCTTCTTCTCTTTCTCTTTTCTCTCTTTCTCTCTCTCTCTCTTTCTCTCTTTTCTTCTTCTCTTTCTCTCTTCTTCTCTTTCTCTTCTCTTCTCTCTCTTTCTCTCTCTTTTTCTCTTTCTTTTCTCTCTTCTTCTCTTTCTCTCTTTCTTCTCTTCTTCTCTTTCACTCTCTTCTCTCTCATCTCTTTCTCTCTTTTCTTCTCTTTCTTTCTTTCTCTCTTCTCTTCTCTTCTTTTCTTCTTTCTCTTTCTCTTTTCTCTCTCTCTCTCTTCTTCTCTTCTTTCTCTCTTTCTCTTTTCTTCTCCTTCTCTTTTCTCTTTCTCTCTTCTTCTTCTCTTTCTTCTTCTTCTTTTTTCTCTTCTTTCTCTTTCTCTCTCTCTTCTTCTTCCTTCTCTCTTCTTCTCTTCTCTTCTCTTCTCTCTTTCCTCTTTCTTTCTTTCTCTCTCTTCTTCTTCTCTTCTCTTTCTTCTCTCTCTCTCTTTCTCTCTCTCTTCTCTCCTCTCTCTTCTTTCTCCTCTTCTCTCTCTCTCTCTCTTCTCTCTCCTCTCTTCTCTCTTCTCTTTCTTTCTCTTCCTCTTTCTCTCTCTTCTCTCTCTCTCTTTCTCTCTCTCTTTCTCTTCTCTCTCTCTTCTCTTTCTCTCTCTCTTCTCTTTCTTTCTCTCTTCTTCTCTTCTCTCTCTCTTCTTTCTCTCTCTTCTCTCTCTCTTCTCTCTCTCTCTTCTCTTCTCTCTCTCTCTCTCCTCTCTCTCTCTTCCTCTTTCTCTCTTCTCTCTTCTCTCTTCTCTCTTTCTTCTCTTTCTCTTCTCTTCTCTCTCTTCTTCTCTCTCTCTCTTTCTCTCTCTCTCTCTCTTCCTTTCTCTCTCTTCTCTCTTCTCTCCCTTTCCTCTTCTCTCCTCTCTCTCTCTCTTTCTCTCTCTCTCTCTCTCTCTCTCTCTCTCTCTCCTCTCTCTCTCTCTCACTCTCTCTCTCTTCTTAAGTCTCCCCATTGTCTGCTATCACTCTCTGGTTCCATCTCTTCCCCCTTTTTTGCTCTGTATCCTCTTTTCTGTTTCTTTCATTCTTGCGTTCTCCCAATGTCTGTCTCTCCCGGGGTATGAGCGTTCTTATATTCCTCTTACAACGTCATCAAAAGTTCTTAATCTTTTTGTTTTTGGTTTTTCTTGCGCAGAAAAATCGCAGAATTCTCGTTGAACTTCGCTGAGGGGTAAAAGGATGATTTATGCACGCAACGCTCATTCGATGTGTGCGTGCGTTGCCGGCTGTGAACGACTTTGTGCGTGTGTGTGTGTGTGTGTGTGAGCATGGTTCCATAGGCCTCTTCTTGACGTCTTCACGTTTATTCTCCTGTCCAATTTGAGTCGCGTCGGGGCACATTGAATGTTCAATCGAAGGATTTTTGGTTTTTCTTTTTGCTTCTGGCTTGATTACGATTACTGTTGACTTGATTGCCGGTCAGTGCGCAGCGTTATTCCTCGGCATATCAACGTATTCGGCTTGATTGCTTGACTACTTGATTGGTTAACTGACAAAACAACTTGACTTGGCTTGGCTTGGCTTATTGATTGCTGTTTTCAATGCATCATACTCGTGCCCATTTCCATACAAATTCAGTAAATCGGAATATAGGTAAGATGCGCCTAAAAAGCATTTTTGAATGCGACAAAAATTCTTGCCGATTTTCAATTTTACTTTTATCTCAACGTTGCATCGATTTTCTATTTTTTTTTTTTTTTTTTTGTTTTTTTTTGTTTGTTGATTTCCTGGGAAAACTAGGATAGCACGGGTTAAGCGATTCAAAATTACATCTGTGATAAGAATACATTGCAATTTCTAAGTCCCATAATTTCGATCGATCGAGCCGATCGTGCGCCCACATTACCGTCACCACACCGAAACCGAAATAGCCGCCCGCCATATAATCCACTTTGTTGCTTGGTGAACTGGCATTCCTCTCACACTTATTCTAACTTGATTTTTCGTTTTTCAATTTTTTTATTTTTATTTTTTTTTTTTTTTGGGGTTTTTTCTTTTTTAATAAACTCCAATCCGATTGAATCGTTCGGTTTGGTTCTGCTCGCTCGCTCGTTCGTTCGATCAATCGATTGTTGCCGGCAAGTCTTCGCCGCAATCAAAGTCATCCTCATCGTCGTTGCGGGCAGTTCTGTTGACTGTTTTTCTCTCTCGGTCTCTGATTCTTTTTCTCATTTTCCCTTTTCATTTGCCTTGAATGTTTTTTTTTTTTTTTTTGTTTTTTTGTTTTTCCTTTTCCTGTGCTTCGTTCTTAGCTGTTTGCTTGGCCGTCGTGGCCAACGTGGATTCCGTTCATGGGATTGACGTCCGTTTGGGTTGATCCGCGGGCATTGTTGGGTTGTGGTTCTGGAGATATTGTTGTATTGCTGTTGCATTTATGTTGCTCTTGTTTTTGTTATGTGTTTGTTGTGGTTTATCAACGCTTTATTATGCTGACATTTTGTCAATTTGATTGGTTTTCCAGTCTTTTGCCTCGTTTTTTTTTTTCGTACCAATTTTTTTTTTTTTGCTTCCCTCTTTAAAAGTCCATCAGAAAAAGTAACAGAGAACAAAATTCGAATTCGAAATCAAAGAGAGATAGAGAGTGTGAGTGTGAGTGTGTGTGTGTGTGTGCGGTGAGTCGGTGATGCCGCATGCCACATCGATTATGACATAACATGCAGAGGCTCGACACTGGCCACTGAGAATTCGTCGAGTGGGCCAAAAGAGCCGATTGACAGCTAGCAATATTTGAAGGCCTTCGGGCGACGCAATTGGCTTCAATCGTTTAAGAAAGCGGGCGAATCGAGCCGTGGAGCCACAAGCAGCAAAAGCGTCGGACCCCATTGACCGAATATGTTGGTCAAATTTTTTATTTCGTTTGCGATTTTACAATCGGACGAGCGGCCGGGCCGCATGATTGACCGATATTAATTTGGGTGTGCCTATTTGCGCCCAAAGTAAATTCGAACTTTCGATTTCGAATTTGCTTTTTTGTGCAATTTTAATCGAGCTCCTCAGGGGGCCCAACCAACAATGCGATTAAGTACTGCTATGGCTGCTGAATGTGAAGCTCAAGCCGAAGCTGAAGCAAATTCGTTCGTCGAATTCTCGTGAAAAGGCATGAAATGAGATTTATTTTTAATTTTGAATTTAATTTCTTTTATTATTTTTTTTTTTTCATGTTTTTGTTTTTTCTCTTGTATTCCATTGCCAACACAACAAAAGAATCTCTCTCATTGAACAAAACAAAATTCAAAAATAGAAGAAAAGTACTTAAATAAAATCGCAATCGCATTTTTATTAGCTTCGAAACGCCAATCCGAACGGATTCGATAGTAAAAACTAAACTGATCCAAGAAACAAAACAAAAAAAAAACCCAAAAAAAAAAACAAAAACTCAAAACGATCATGGAAATCTGTTTGCACAAGCCTCATAAAATATGCACAAAGCCACGTGTAGATGTTCGCGGCATGTCGGCGGAGTTCCCAAAGACCAAGACCACTTAAATCAAAAGATCAATTCAATAAACAACAATAAACGATCAGCAACAAAAAGAAACACCCAAAAAAAAAAAAATACAAATAACAACAACAACAAAATAACAACAACTACAAAGTCATACAAAGTAAATGAAAAAAAAAAAAAAAAAAAAAAAAAAAAATTTGTTTTTAAATTTAAAAAAATTAAATAACAAGAGGAGAGACACAAGGAATAAAACGCATAAATCTCGCGACGAGGCCTTCGTGCCGATTTCGAAATTCATATAAAAATTTGTTGGCAAGCATAATTGCGCGAGAAATATCGCCGTCGTATAGACGAGACAGAGAGGGAGAGAGTCTGACAGACAGAGTGAGAGAAAGAGAGAGAGAGAGCGAAAGAGACGTTCTAAGAGAGATATTAATCTAGCGATACAAGCGTATATGACAGCCGAATGGGTTCAGACATCGCCATCGACATCCACTACAACGGCGCATTCCCTTCGAGCCATATGGCCAGAAGAAGAAGACCAAAAACAAATACAAATATAAGTATATAAAAAAAATAAAATTATAGGAAGAAGACGAATAAGAAGGCAGATTGTATTGTGCGAAAGAATTTCTTCAAGAAGTCCAGTAAAACCGACAAAGAGAGAGAGAGAGCGCAAGTGGGCGAGGGACAGGGAAACGAAAAAGTGCTTCGATCGGCATCGGCGAATATCAAAAGTGCCGCAGTCGCTTTGCCTACGGAAGGAAAAGAAAAATATATAAATGTATATGTGCAATATTGTATATAAGAACGCGTAGAGCAAGGCGCATTTGAAGACGGTACTCCACGCAATCAAGCGAACAAGCGCAGTGCCAACTCGCCCCGTAGAGCACCCATCATTTGAGTTGACTCGAATCGCCTCGAATTGCCTCGCCTCGCCTCGCATCATATGATTTGTTTGAACGAAAATGTTATGTTTATAATTCACAGATTTGTTAATGAAGAGCGTGCGTTCGAGCGTTCGTTGTGCGTGCGTGCGTGCGTGCAAGCGTGCCTGCGTGGGAGCGGGACTATGCCAAGACCGCATCCAGCATCATCATGTACGTCACGTTGCGGCATTGAGCCATCAACCTACAATAAATGACAGCGCAAATAGTGCAGAATTCAATAAAGCAAAAATTGCACACACGCGCACACGCACACACGCACACAAACGCGAACTACTACTTGCTTGGGGGGGGAGATGCAATCCATCGAATAATGCTTATTAAAAGAGCGCTGCACTCAAATCAAGCTATCAAGCTATCAAGCCACCAAGGCATCAGGCCATCATTTGGACGATCAAGCGAACTATGGGCGAAGGGCGAAATGACAGTGGAGATCCAGCCGGATATAGCCCCTAAGTGCGTTTCTATTTCAATTTCAATGCGGGCGTAGGCAGCGACAAAGTCCAAAAAAAAAAAAAAAAGGACAAGAAAAACTACACCGACGGTGAACGGAGGCCGAGGGCGGCAATTACCGCACGCACAGCTCCCACGAAAGATTGCAATTTCATTCAATTATGTTGGGGGAGTGCGCTCCCCAGCACCACCATACGCACACGCAGACCACCAGTCCCAGAGCCCCGCTCCCATGTTCCATGTTCCATATTCCGTATTCCGTTTTCCGTACCGCAGCGATTTAAGTGCAATGCAAATATAATTTCCACGGCTTTGCGAGGCTAATAGAATATTCATAATAAAATTTGCCAGCACTCCCTTTCGATATATCATTTCACTTCATTTTAGTTCATTTCGTTTCATTTTCGCTGGACGTAACCGAACAAAGGACGATGGCGACGAGGACAACGAGTATATTGTATGCGTGTCGGTCGTAATGAGCCGATGAGCTTCGCTCTAAAGGTCTGATGCAATGGCAATGTCAATAATTGAATCATTAATGCAGCTAAGTGTAGAGGATAATGAAGAACAAATTTAATCATTGAATTCAGTAGAAAAGGCAGTACACCAGACCAGTCCGGACTCCGGATGATGGAAATGGATGAAGTAAAACACACACACAAAAAAAAAAAATATTAATTATTTTCATTTACATTGCAAGCGCCTCTTTTTCCACTGGCACTCAATGTTTTAAATTCGTTACAGGATAATGAAAGGTAGATAAGAAAAAAAAAAATTTTTTTTTTAAATATAAAAAAAAATTGTTAAAAATTCTCCAACCAAGGGATAAAATTCTATTAAAAGTCCTCTCGTCGACTGGGTTTTTTTTTTTTTTTTTTAATTTCATTTGTCACGCTTCGGCAAAGAGATCTTCTTTTTTCGATCTTTTTATTTTTAATCAATTCGATTTGGATGTTTCCCAGTGTTTCCAGCTGTTTTCGATTCAGTTTTTTCTTCGACGAGAAACAAGAACAAGCAAGGTTGTTACAGTCAGGTGAGCCTGACAATTAAATACCCGACACTTTTATATACAGTATGTATGTATGTACTGCTCGAAGATTTCTTGAAAACGGGCCGCAAGGCCACGCATATTGAGACCAAGCTGTTGTGAAATTTTTCAAGCCCATAATGCTATGTTCTCACTAGGCCGGGTTAGGGTTATCGGCGAAACCCAGGGTTTCAAATGTCAAAACGCATATAAAAAAAATCATCTAACCCGAAAATAAACCCCGGGTTAACATTTAACTCTGAGGTTAGCGCAGAGTTGCATTTGAAAATTTCAGTTACATTTGCTAACACCGAATACAAAAACCGGGTTTATATTTAATACGGCACTGACAGGGAAGCTTTCCCGTGCAGCAAATGAGAGGTGAAGGATGTGTTTGGATATGTTAATTTTGATCACAGGTCTTGGAACATTTTGTGATGCCGCTTTCATCATTAGCTCCATTAATCTATTTTGGTTCCTGCGGTTATTGCAATGGTCTTCTAATATTATTGCTTCCAATATTCCTTTGGCTTTTTCAGCTTCTTTAAACATTTCTAATAAAGCAAATTCCATTTTTATTTGCAATTTCTCGATGACATAGTATATCAGATATACCTTGCGCGTTTTTTATATTTCAAACTCCCAAGCCGGACATTATCGCATGCATGTAATGAAAACAGCGGCCATCTTCTAACAAACTTCATTAACAGTTAGGATTAGTAATGCGAGTAGCCGCAGTATGAATTTTCACCACTTCGGAAGTAGTGCAGAAGTAGTCCACTTTCCGGCTGGGTCATATGACTTTAGTAAACCCTAACTCGCTCAAAGCTGATATGAACGCTTTGAGTTAAAGTTTCGGGTTAAGAACTTAACCCCTATAGTGAGAACATAGCATAAGGGACTTAAAAAATTTTGATACTTATTGTCCTTAATTGACAGATTGTTAATAAAATTAATTTGAAAAAAAAACAGATTGCGACTTCATATGCCGACTTTAGTACAACATTGCCCTTTTCCAATGTCCACTTTTTCTATTTAGAGGCTTAGCTAATCGGAAGCTTAAATATACGATTAAATTCTAAATATCATTCAAATATGTATCTAAACAAAAAGTACAGGTTCGAGAGTGGTTTTTATCGTTTTCATAATGGACCCTAGTACTGATCTCTAAAAATGAACCGAACAATTCAATTTTCACTGGGAATATTTTTCGAAATGAAAAAGTCTATATGCCGTCTCAATTCAATTCCCATTTGACTTTGAGGTGAGAAAAATTTTAAAAGACCGGCCCGTTTCCCCGCCCACGTTTCCGATTTTTTGACATTTTATCGAAAGCTTACATACTATATAAGGCCATACTTAATTTGCATTGAAAATGTAAGAGAAACGATTTTAGAGTGATTTTAATGACTCTCATGACAGACCCTAATACATGGAGGTACCTACCCTTAAAAATGGTCCGATCATGTCTTCGCAGACACACATACCGAATTACGTCAAGATAGCTCAGGTCCTTGGTTGAGAAAACTGTAAGCAGACAGACAGACAGACAGACATACGCGACAGTCCCGGACACAATTCGATTTTGATGGCGAGGGACGGTCGGAGAAGAGAGAGAACAGCACCCCTCTTTCCTGGCCCGTCTCTTCTTCAAAACAAAATGTGTCTCCGGCGACTATCGCCTAGTATGGAACAGGACATACGGACAAGGATAAATCGAATTTTGCCTGAAGACGGTAATCATTTTGCTTGTCTATTTTCGAGTAGTTCTGGACTTAACATACGTACGCACAGACGCAATGTACCCACGCGATACACGGCTTGTTGGGCATAAATAAAGAAAGAAGACGTCATTATCATTTCATTTAAATTCTTCTCATCTCATCTCATCTCGTTTCGTTTCAATTCTTTTGTTCGGTTTCATCGAGGCGTCGTGGTTTTTCCATGCGATTCGCTGTTTGAAAATTTATTTGCTTTATTCTGACACATGGCAGCATTTGAGAAATTTCATTGCACACTCTCCATGACTTTCAATCTATCCATCTGTTCGTCCATCCATTTAGCCGTTCATCCATTTACCCATTTATCCATTTATCCATTTATCCATTTATGTGTCTTGCCGACTATTCACCCACACTCAAGGTAACAGACATTTTGTGGCAAGTGCGCGAAGAGTTGCGTTTTGATTAATTGCGTTGCGTATTATGTGCCATAAATGAGTCAAGCAAAGCCGCATCCGAAGGCATTTGCGGCTTTTACCAGCCGAGTCCAGAGACAAGAGACACAGCGGTCGAGACATTTCGTATTTCGGGAATTTGAATGCTAGTATGGTGAATGGCTGATGGTGGTTGGTTTCTGATCCATAGGCGTAGCTAGGATTCATATGGAAAATTTATGGTACTTTGGCTGAGCAAAAGTTCGCCATCCCCTCAAGTCCCTCAACATTCGACCATGCTGCTCGGAATTGAATCGGTGCTGATGCTGTGTGATCTGTGACGTGTGTGCGGGGCATTGCTCATGTCACTCGCACATAAGTGGAAATGAAACGAAACGAAATGAAACGAAACGAAAAGGTCTGAGAGGAGTCTCACCGCTTGACCGATGATGGTTTAATATGTGGAAAGCACATTCGAATCCGAATCCGATTGCGAACACTGAAACGGAATGAAACAAATCGAATCAAATGGCACACTTAAAGAGACGAAGAACAAGAGGAAGAAGAAGACGATGAGCAAGGGGCGACGGTGGGCAGTTGCCTGCCACACAATGCCATCATACATCGCAGCGGTTCGGCGCAGCAATCAAGAGAACACGCAATAATGAAAGCAAGAAAAATTGCTAATTGCTTCTCGGTTTGTTTCGTCTATTTTTTGGTTGTTGTTGTTTTTGTTTCCATTTTCGCACTCGATTTGACCGAATCAGAATTGGGAATCTCAACGGAACTGTTTTCTAACACCTCTCAAATTTCGCCTTTCCCGTTTTACTGTGCTTTTTTTGGTTTTTTTTTTGCTTTAGATTTTCCTTTTCGATTGCCATTTCCATTTCCTTTCTTCTTCTTTTCTTTTCTTTTCTTTTCTTCGTTTATACCCTCGTTCAGCAGGGTATATTAGTTTGGTGAGGATTTTGTAACAGCTAAGCTCCGCAGGTATACACAAGAGCATTTGTTCTTCATCAGGATCGAGGACTGAGTCGATCTGAATGAATCTCCTGCGAATCGGCTGATCCAATTGAACCGAGATTCGGTACGTCGGCATGTTCGGAAATGAGAATGATCCTAAGTGAAAAGGGACCGCCCACTTTCACTTTCGCCCAAGAACCTTTCTCACCTCGAGAATCGACCTACACTTTTCTTCATTCATGTTCGGTACGCTGGTGAACTGGCTACTGGAAGCGGCACATCTTCCGAAATTCGCGCCCACAAATGGAAATGTTTCCTAACTTCTGCATGGAAAGGCGAAGAAGCTCGTTAGTTTGTCGGGAGGCTACCCGGGTATGTCAAAGTCGGTACTTGACCGACTTTAGTTTCCTAACTTTCTTTTATTTCTTTCTTCTTCGTTCTATTTTAGGAGAGAGCTTTTCACCACATTGATTAATTGCTCCATTCGCTTATGGTAAGCCTCTCTACAAGCAATTCATAAAGCACAATCGATGAATTGACCTATTTTAAGTGCTACGGTACGGTACTTGATCCCGTTTCAAATAACTTACTGTGAGATTTGAAGAAAGTACATACCTGTAAAGAAACAAAAAAGAGAAAGGAAAAACGTTAGTAAGAAAACAGTTACAATATCATTTCTATAGACATATACATACATATATTAATATCAACAGAATGACAGGCCGAAATGAAAACCAAGAGGATGATGATAGCGCAAAAATGAAAAAAAAAAAAAAAATGTAGGGGGGAGCAACACAAAAAAAAAACCGTTTAATATGAATTCCTTTTTCCAACTCTTTGACAATGAAAGCACGACGATTTCAGCAGCAATCGCTCGTAAATTCGAAACCTGAATTCCACAATAAATCTCACCTCTAATGGCGTAACTTGCATTTTGTCATTCCCGGCAAGGAGTGAAGCAAAAGTAAAAATAAATTATACACACACAAGCAAACAAACGAGTTCTCCCATTAAAACAAAAAAAAAAAAAATTGAAACCACGAAGCAAATCCCTCACTCAAGTGAAAAACAATCAGAGGAAAAAGAAAACAATCCATGGCATGTACCGCTTTATATAAGTCAAACGGGGATTATACTCACACCTCACTAACCACCCACCACCCGGCAAAGCTACCAGCCATGCTTGCCCTCATTCCCGTTGTCCTTGCCGTTGCCGTTTGTCGTGGTCGTTCTCAACCCCCTCCCCTTCCCTTCCCTCCCCATCAATGCCCAAACGCTCGTACATTTACACCTACAATCTAACCTATGCCCAAAACTTATGCCTCTACTGAGCTCTCAGATTTCAGATTTCAGCGCTTTTAGCTTTCACAGGTCTCAGCGCTCTCGGCTCTCTGTACAGCCCGGACGGGTTGGTCTTTATGGGTTTATTTACCGTTATGAAAACATTTTATCAACCATTTTGTCGACATAGCCGCTTAACGGTGTGCACTCCGGCATGGAAATTCCTTCCAGCAAACAACGACGACGACGACGACGACGATGATGATGACGATCGACGATGACGACAATCGAAATCGAAAGCCATTCAGCCAATCAGCCAACCATACGGAGCATGAAACAAAGTGAAATGCCGTTAAAATAATACACGAAATAACATGCAAATCTAAAAGCAAACACTTGCTACAATGCCTCCGTACAGACACCACCACACCACCTCACACTATTGCTGTACTCCCTTACACCACTCACCGAACCCCACTTTCTTTCGGTTTTTTTTGTTTTTTTTTTTTTTTTTTCAACTCTTGGCAAAGGGAAAGTCAAGAAAACATTGGGCTTCGGCGGGCGTTACGGCACAGAAAGGTGTCACCAATGTTTACGGAACGAAAAGAAAAATCCGAAAACAAATCCCAAACATCCATCCACAAAGTGACATAAAAACCAAAATCAAAACAAAAACAAAAACAAAAGAAAAAAAACAAAAACAAACAAATCAACAAATAACAAAAGCATCAACAAAAACAAAGAACAGAAAGCGAAAAACAAAAACAAAAACAAAAACAAAACAAAACAAAACAAAACAACAAAGCAAAGCAGCAAAACAAAACAAAAAACACAAAGCGGAAAGACATTAGGAAAAAAGTCAAGAAAAACGTGCCAGAAATGCTTGCTTAAGTGGCAAGTCACTTACAAAGGCTTAAAAGGATACGTGGCTGTAAAATCAACGCTAAGTGGAGCTTGCGAAACGAAGCTGATGAACGAAGGGCGGCGACAGACGACCGACGAGCGAGTAGAACAGTGGCGAAGCGGGCGGGCGGAGGCGGGCAATTTCGCAATCGAATTCGTCTTTTTACATTCAGTGTATTAGCAATTTTCCGTCAAGCACAACCACTTTCCTTCGAGGATTATAAAATTGGAGTCGGCACACAGAGCGCGCACGCAAGGTCCAATTATATGTGATTTACTCTGATTTTAGTAGTTTTCTTATATTCATGTGCATTTTTACGTCATTACATCTCCTAAGCCTTGCGACGAAAGTTACAAGCAAAAAAACAAAAAAAAAAAAAAAAAACGGCCAATCGAAATTGAAATTGGAAAAGGAATAACAAACAATCGAGAAAATAGAACAGAAAACAGAAAACGGAAAACAGAAAATAGAAGGCACAGCAAGAAAGAAAGAACCAAAAAAAAACCTCCAAAAGTAGAGCATCACAAGGAGCAACGACGAAAATAACGAATGAAATCAGTTGTGGCGAGAACGTCACGCAAAATTAATGGCACAATAGATGGGAAATAGGACTACAACCACTACGGGTGCACAAACACACACGCACACATACATACATATATACATATATATAGAGATATATAAATCCACATGAGGTTCAGAGAGTTCATGAGCAAACAGGCCAACGACACGTGGAATAAGTCTACTTTCTGGCGTTCACAAAGCTGCCAAACATGAGCGAGAGCCGAATGAATTGCAGGAAGACAAGGAGACGAGAGGAGATATACCTATTTTGCTCTCGAGCATAACGTGGTGTGGCTGTGTTTTGAACGCGAGTTGTATTCTCGGGGCTTCATTGCTCGGTGCTCTAATAAATCTTTTCGATTATAAATACGCTTTTAATATTGACGAGCCGCCGAGCAAAATTTATTCTAAACAGTCCGCCATTACGATACAAAAGTGATTCAATTTTTTTTTTTTTTTTTTTTCTTTCGTCTGATGCTCTTCATTTTGTTGTGTTGTTGTTTGTTTTTCTTTTGTTTTTTCGCCAAACATATTAAGTAGACAGGATTTTGTGCGAGGTCTCACCAACGGGAACACAGTGCCAAAAATGCCTTCAAGTATGCAATATAAAATCTTAATGTTGTTTATACAAGAAAATAAAGTTTAGAAAAAAAACCCCCCTGTTTTCTGTGCTCTCCTCTGCTCAGCATCGCCGCCATCGCCTTCGCCATCAACTTTGTCATCGTCGGTCGGGAAAGACATTTTGGGTGCTTTTTTAAGGGGTTTCCGCTGAGTCCTTTCTCTTCGCTGCGTGTCGTGTCGTTTCGTTTCGTTTCGGTTCTCATATCAAAAAATTTGCTTCTTTTTAGCTTTCGATCGTGTTTTGTGTTCGTGTCGTCTCCTTTGGCGTCTTCTTCATCCTTCTGGCATTGTCGTCTTTCATTGCTTTTATAAAAAAAAAAAAAAAAAATTTTTTTTTGGCGTACTTTTAGCGCTTGAAATGTTTTTGTTTTTCTTTGCATAATCTTTGGCGCTTAATGACGTTGTTGGCGCTCCTACGGCAGAAGCGTACGAAACGAAACGAAAGGGCGAAATTAGATAAATGTACGCACACACGTGAAAGTGCGTCTCCTCAGAGGTTTATAAATTTTTCTTTTTATTTACTAAATTTTTTTATTGTTTGTCTCCAACGCTGAGAGAGAGAGAGAGAGAGAGAGAGAGAGAGAGAGAGAGAGAGAGAGAGAGAGAAGAGAGAGAGAGAGAGGACGAGAGGAGAGACAGAGAGGAGAGAGAGAGAGAGAGAGAGAGAGAGAGAGAGAGAGAGAGAGAAGAATCGGCATTAACGGAGTTACGTGGTGCTTCAGGTTCTTACCGTGTAACGGGGCAATGTAGCGCCCTGCCCTCCACCCTGACATGTCCAATTGACGGACTGACTGCCAGGCAATATGTCGCCCCCAATCCCGATTCACATTACACCAACGACAACAAACTCATTTCGCGTACAAAATGCCAACGGCTCACGACCCGACCAGGCATACTTTAACGCACCATTAGTCTTTGAAAAATAGCTTCGAGCAAATTTACATTATTAAGCTTTTCTTTGCGATTACTTTTCCCGTCGTCGTTTTCGTTTCATACACTCTTCCTCCCGCTCGGACTCCCTGTCGTCGTCGTCCTCGTCGTCGTGTCAATATTGGTGCCACCGCAACACGACCGCCTCCGACATCGTTTCCTTCTGCCTGGCCGTCCTGACCCGTCATCGCAAGCTTTTGACAATTTTAAAGCCATGTTTGACAGTAATCTGGCGGCTTTCAAAATATTTGATTTTTCTCTCGCTCCTCCCCTCTCTCTCTCTCTACTCACTCTCTTTCTCACCCTCTCTTTTTCAAGCTTTCCCCTTCGCCACTTGTTTTTCTCCTTTTTTTTTATCGTTTTGTTTAGAGCAGTCGTTCTTAGGGAAATTTACTTTTCTTAAATAAACGCCATTGCCCATCCACACACACACACACACACACGCACTAATAATCTTATCGACAGTCACACATACCGCGCCACCTTAAAATGCGAACACATTTTTCTGAACCTGCTGCGCCATAGGTTCCCCCATAGCCGTCATTACATTTTGTCGCTTTCGCCAGAGCAATGTTTTTTTTCTTCCTGCCTTTGTTTTCTTTTGACAACTTAATGAATTTTTGACAGTCGCAGGATTGGAGCAGGCGCGAATCTCTTAAAGATATAAAAGTTATTAGCAAGGATATTCAGTGTGTCAATAGATATTGTTTATTTTATTTATTTATTTTTTTTTTTTTTTTTTGGAGGGTATACAATGGTGCATCCGCAGGCCGGAGCCGCTTCGCTCTGAGTGGAGAACACACACCGAACATTCGAACAATTACGAGAATGAAGAATTTTCTTTTTCTCGCTCCTCCCTGGGGGACGTTTGAGTTGATGAGACAGCTTGATGTGTACCTCCCCTCTACTCCTCACTAATTCGCTTTGGCACCAGACCACAATTTCCTTTTTAAACATTTCGCATCGATGCGAATTGGATCGGATCTTCCTCCTTGGTCGTCTTAAATTTTAGTTGAAAAATCAGAACTTTTTTATTGAGACTTAAGTGAAGCTTTTGCACCCCACACATCCCATCAATAAGCGCCAAAAAAAAAAAAAAAATAAAAACCAAGCAAAATAGAAGAAAAATAAATAAAAAAAATAGAGCAATACAGCACAGAAGAATACAGGAGAGAAAAAATCCAAAATAGTGGATGTAAGTAATGGGAAAGGGAAGGGAAGGGGAATGGGAGAGAATAGCAATTTCTTCGAACGATTTTCAGCAACTTTTTCGGTACAATTCAATTCAATTTCGTTTGAGATGGAGCAAAAGCCCACTTCGAATCCCCGAAATTCATTTAAAGTGAAAATGGAAAAGCGGCCCAATGGGTATGAGAGATTTGGGACGCTGGGGCACTGAGTCGTGAAGTGTGTGTGTGTGTGTGTGTGTGTGTGTGAGTGCATTTTCAACACACGTTCCTTTTCCCAAGAGCTAAAGCGCCTTTTGAAAGGCAACTAAAAAATATATTTAAAAAAATATTAAAAAAAAAAGAATGAAAAAAAAATAAAAAAAAATAAAACACACAAACGGCAGGAATGAATATCGGAACGAAAAACAAAGGACGAAATTGCAAGAAAAAATTTACCACACGCACATACACACATAAAGCGAGAGCGGGAGAAGGGGAGAGAGCTAGAAATGGCAACAATCGCAGCAGTACGATGAGTAGGTAAAGTGCGAAAGTTGTGAAAATATTTTTCTACAACTAACGAACAACAACAAAAACAACAAATAACGAACGACCAACAACAAGAAACAACGAAAACATTAACGAATACAACAAAAACATCTGCTCAACACAGCAAGGAACAACAATTGATGGCATAATATTGCATCGCTTTCGATCCTTGGCGAAGTGCAATAGTTTCAGTATTACCGCACAGTGGGCGAAATTCGAAATGAATGTAAATTTTTTCTTCTCTTTAACCCGAAATGAAACATTGAACATCATTCGGAAAGACACAAGTTCAAGTTTCGAAGCAAAGGTCATCAGCAGCAGCCGGCGGGGATCTGGATCTGTTGTCGGTCAAATAAGGTATGACCAGAAG
The DNA here is from genome assembly GCA_020466095.1 of Chlorops oryzae. Classification (NCBI taxonomy): domain Eukaryota; kingdom Metazoa; phylum Arthropoda; class Insecta; order Diptera; family Chloropidae; genus Chlorops; species Chlorops oryzae. The sequence continues at coordinate 161,533,890 of CM035806.1, forward strand.
AAATGGTTTTTTCGCCTGTTATTAAACATTTTTCCCACTGTGCGTGGCTGCCATAGCTAGATGGCGAAATGGCTAGATGGCTGACTGGCTGGCATGTGCTTTTTATGAGGTGCACTTCAGCTTAACAATGAACGATGAAAAGCAGAGAACAGAACAAAAAACAATACAAAAAGGATGAACACAACGATAAAAAATAAAATAAAATAAAAATGCACATGTTTGCATCTTTCGTTTCTTTTTATTCACAATTTTTTGGGGTTTTCTCTTTTCGGAGGAGCCACGGGAGGTGGTTTCCCCCTGTACGTGTGTTACAAAAAAAAAAAAAAACCCCAATCTCGTACGGTAACTATAAGAATGGTTGCCGAAAGGCAAGGGATTTTTGAAATCGAAAAATCTTCTTGGTATATAGAGTATTCTACGCGCCTTTTTGACGGTGGTTAAGTCTGAAGTAAATGCTCTGATGCTGTTTTTGTGATCAAAGCTGATGATCGATATGAAGAGGACGAACATAAAGGTGCTGCAACGTTCCACCACTACTGCTAGGTTTTCTTTATTAGGGGAAGTGTCTTCTGAGTGTCTCAAACCAATGCCGAAATTCCCTTAAACTTGATAGGAAATTCTATTTTAAAAAATTTTTTGCGAAAGATTTCTTTTTCAGTTTTACGGTAGCTTAGTTTGATCCTAATTTTCTGACCCGACACATCAATGGACAGCATTAAAAACCAAATCTTGGAAATCCTCACAGTTTAGGGAAGAATAACCTTAAGAATCATCACTGCATATGTGAGATGTGAAGCTGCAAAAAAATTTCGATAATGGTAACGATTAATTTAAGCCTTGTCTATAAACTATTTCATTCCGGTTCAGACCGCTACAGGATCCTTGTCTGCTGAAGTTCCAACTACCGTTAACCCTGGTTTTAATTAATACCTCCAAATTCCATGAAGTATTTTGGCCATATTAGGGGTTCTAACTCCAAAATTTATGGGTGTGGGGCTAAAGAAGTATTTCAAGTTCGAGATAAACGGAGAGAGTTCGGTAAGTTTTGAGGAACTTCAAGCTGGTAAAACTTCATAGAGCTCGGTCCATTTAAGCGGACAAATGAAAATTTATTGGTAAACAGAGATTTATCGTTAATAAATAATTTTCTTATCGTGTTCTCAAGCTTATGTTTTACTAAAATATATGCAATCGAAAGAGGAAACAAGCACCATGTAGTCAGTCGAGCCACCACAAACCTTAACGATATCATCAGTTACTGGTGGCGTGGATCAGTCCCTGCTGCCTATCCACAACGCTCTCGAATTAAGCATGGCGATGTCATTGCCAAGGATGGATCGTCATTTTACACGTTACCCACCATTAGCTATGTGTTTCCTCTAGCGAGGAGAATCAGCTTTTCAGGTAGGAAAGGTGGACGGATCATATCGCCCGGTTGAATAGCACTATTGATTAGGGTATAGAAGAGGGACGGATATATTCATTAGACCCGCAAATCAGATTAACTACAAAATGGTGCTATCGCTCAAGTAAGATGTAAGTGACTCATGACTCATGAGAGAGCACAAATACTCACCAAACAAAAAAAAAAAAAAAAAAAAAATAAAGCTTCCTAGCTTTGATTTGAAAAGGGTATAGCCTGTCTATTATTATTATTGTTATTATTTATTCATAGCGTAAATCATAAATTGTTTAGGCTAACAAGAAGGCCTTCGGCAAACAGCCTATCTATTATTCTATCATCTTGTGGCTGGTAAAATTGCTGGCCACCAAAGACCGGCATAATGGCAGGTCACATATTTCCTTGCGGACCGACTGAGTACAGGACAATGGACGATACGCAGGAACATAAACGTCAACTGTATGAACCGTACGAGGAACCCCAAATGTTTTATGATCGATGTATCAATCGATGTACAGGACGACGCCAACGCCAAGGATGACAAAAAAACCATTTGAGGAGTTTTTTTTCTTTTTTTAGATTTTTAATTGAAATTTCCTTTCATCTGGCATGTCGCATTTTGAGTGCTATATTTCTATTGTCTTTTTTTTTTTTTGTCTCTTTTTGCTGGCGTCTGTGGTGCTCAGTCTCTGTATTTACTTCTTTTTAATTTTCCACTTTAGACTTTCTTTAAGTTGTTTTAAGTATTTTAGATGGAGGTTTAAGAAAATCTTAAGCATCAAAAACACTCAAAAAATCGTTCTAGTTGCATGTACGTACATACATATGTACCTACGTACTTACATCGAAAGTCACACTATGACTGCCAGTTTTTATGTACATATGTATATGGCCGTTGTATGCTATGAAATGGTATGAAAACAATCAAACGAAAACTTTCAGGGAGCTCTTAAAGAAAATAACTGAAAACGAATCGAAAACGTCGACGGAGCACACAAGACGAAGGAAACTGAAGAAGCCAAAGAAGGAGGATTACTGCAATATATGTATGTATAGGCGTATGTTGAAAAGATGAGCACAGGAGAAGGATACCCCATTGAGAGTCTCCAAACAAATGAATGCCGCAATGTAAGTGAAAACAGAAGACAAGGACAACAGTAAAGAAAATACGAAAAAAAAAAAAAAAAATGGCAAGGCATAGAGAAAGCACAGAAAGCCTTTTCGCCAAGCCAAACCAAGCCAAGCCAAAGCAATTTCTTTGTCGAAATCTCCTTCAAATATTGAATCATTGCGAAGGAAAGAGCTATTCCTTAGAATTGTCCGCTCTTCCGTACGTCCATCCAATCGTTCGTCTGTCCTCTCCTCTTTGAATGCATTCGTTTGGTCGTTCGTTGTTCCATTTCAATAGGGGAAGGGGAGAGGGGGTTTTCACAGCAGTGCCCTGCCCCACTGCCATCAGCTCGGTAGTTCGCGTTCGTTGCTGGATCGCTTTTTGCAACTTTTTAGCTGTGCAAATTTACTCACGAATGACTAAGAAGAGAGGCAGAAACACCGACAGTCAGTCGGACAGATAGAAACGTGGTCCTTGCCAAAGAGGATGATAAACGAATGGAGCCGTTCGAAAGAAGAAAAGAAAGAATCAGCATATATAGAAATAATTTTCCAATGTGCAAACTTCTTAGCAATCCAGATATTACTTAAGGTAAATAAATTGAATCAATGAGAAGGAAGAGATAAGAAGATCCGCTCCCTCGAGCAATCCAATCATCGTTGTCTCTAAGAAGATGAAGAAGATGAAGAAGATGAAGAAGATGAAGAAGAGTGAAGAAGATGAAGAAGAGTGAAGAAGATGAAGAAGATGAAGAAGATGAAGAAGATGAAGAAGATAGAAGAAGATGAAGAAGATGAAAGAAGAAGATGAAGAAGATGAAGAAGATGAAGAAAGATGAAGAAGAGAAGAATGAGAGAAGATAGAAGAAGATGAAGAAGATGAAGAGATGATGAAATGAAGAAGATGAAGAAGATGAAGAAGAGGAGAGAAGAGAAGAAGATGAAGAAGATGAAGAAGATGAAGAAGAGAAGAAGAGAAGAAGATGAAGAAGAGAAGAAGAGAAGAAGGAAGAAGAGAAGAAGAGAAGAAGAGAAGAAGAGAAGAAGAGAGAAGAAGAGGAAGAAGAGGAAGAAGAGAGAGAAGAAGAGGAAGAAGAGAAGAGAGAAGAAGAGGAAGAAGAGGAAGAAGAAGGAAGAAGAGGAAGAAGAGGAAGAAGAGGAAGAAGAGAAGAAGAGAAGAAGAGGAAGAAGAGGAAGAAGAGGAAGAAGAGAAGAAGAGGAAGAAGAGGAAGAAGAGGAAGAAGAGGAAGAAGAAGGAAGAGAAGAAGAGAAGAAGAGGAAGAAGAGGAAGAAGAGGAAGAAGAGAAGAGAAGAAGAGGAAGAAGAGGAAGAAGAGAAGAAGAGGAAGAAGAGGAAGAAGAGGAAGAAGAGGAAGAAGAGGAAGAAGAGGAGAAGAGAAGGAAGAGAGAAGGAAGAAAGAAGAAGAAGAGAAGAAGAGGAAGAAGAGGAAGAAGAGAAGAGAAAGAAGAGAAGAAGA
>CM035806.1:161547878-161655378 GCA_020466095.1 Chlorops oryzae
CAAAAGAAATAAACGCGAATGACCGACCAACCAACCGACCGACCAACCCACCGACCGACCGACCGAATAAATTGAGGAAAGGCTTAAGGAAAGCAATTTCAATATTTTTTAAAAATTAAATTCAATTTCATGTCATAACCTAGATTTCAACACTTCCGCCTGAGAGCCGCAGCCAGACACTGCCGCGCACACATACATACATACACACATAGCAGATGGATCCATGTGCAGAATTTCACATTTCCTTCATTTCATCCCAAAACTCAAGACGAGACTTTCAATTTCATTGAATTGGATTTCATTTCGTTCCACAAATCGCTTTGTTTCACAACCACCACACTTGGCACTTTGGGCAACAAAAAAAGCACAAAAAAAAAAAAAAAAAAAAAAAACATGGGGAAAAAAAATTAAAAACATAGGCAATAAACCGAATGGAGTAAGAACAACCAGCGAACAGGATCTCGATTGATTGGATTGCAATGCAGTGGAACGAGTGGCCTCAATTGAAAAGATAAACGGCTTGCCCGACACGTTCAGGTGAGTCTTTTCGCCGGAATTTTCCATCCGTATTATTATCCTACCAAAGTTATATAAAAATAAAAAAAAAAATAGGAGAACAAAACCCTTCAGCCAAGGACTCATGAAAAGATGAAAAGATTATACCATAAATCGGAACAAAGAGCATAAGATGGGCTATTCTCGAGCAGCAATAGAAATCAATTTGAGGGCCAATGAAAAGTCAATGCAATAAATTTAAAGATAGACAGAGAGACGGACGGAAAGACGGATAGACCGATAGACTGATAGACTGATAGACTGATTGAACGATAGATGGATACAAATATAGATATATAGATATATTACACAGATACTTCGTTCAATCAGTCGCATCGATGGCACTTGGCCTAAATGAAATCGTAGCTTCAACTTTTTAACTGGAAGGGTAATGCAAAATCCAATCCATCAGAAGAACATGAATTCTTCAAGCGAACAAAATATGATATGAACGCGAAAAGTTGTAGCAACAACATTGCAAAGTTCTGCTCCAGCAATATTCATCGCAACACCAAAAGACGCACACCGGAATGCTCTCGGTCTTGCCCCTTTCTCTGACGCATCGTCGTCGTCGTCGTCGTCATTGTTGTCAGCGTTAACAACGTCATTCGTATTCGTATCATCTTCCCTTCCTTTTGCTTTCGTTTCCTCTTCTTTGCTTCTCTCTATTCCCATCATCATTACCATCATCATCATCACATTGAGTGAGAAGAGATCCTTGTAAAAAAAAAAACAAAATGCCTTCTTGCTGATTGTTTTGCCAGCCGCTGTGGGCGCCGATGAATGTTATATGGTGTGGTGCTGCGCGCTGCTCTGCGTTCATTGTTACCGGTGTTTGTTCCTCTGGTGTTTCATTGCCATGCGTTTTATAAAATTTTTCGTCAAACGTTCAAAACGGAAAAGAACGGCACACGAACGGAACGCTCGAAGGTGAGGCCAAGCAACGCGATTCTTTCACTTCTAACGTTCTGGGAATGGCTTCAACGAAGAACGCAAATCGATTCGGCTAGGTTCCGTTGAATGTCGATGGCGGTGTCGGCGCGTTGCTGTTAAATGAGAACGTGGAAAATTCTTTCGCAAGGGTTCCTCTATCCTCACTATTCCCTTATGATTCAAACCCTTAAACTAACCCCGGCGTGAGCCTCTGGTTGCTGCTGGTTGTTCACGTTGCTGATGGTGTTAGAGAAGAGTTCGGGTAGGTTGTGTGTGGCACAAAACAAAAAAAGAACTAAAATACAAAAGCAACAACAACAAAAGCGATATTAAAGTGTTGTTATGGAATTTTCATTAATATTTTATTGCCTTGTAGCTATTTTCGGGGACTCTATTCCATTGCGTGCTATCCGTTTCAGCAGGCAGACAACGCAGGTAACACCGGCTGACAAGCGCGCGAGCGAGCGAGCGAGCGAGCACGCCACCAAGAAGGCAATATAACGTTCTTTTCTTCTCTCATCGAGCGCACTGCGAATGAATATGTTAATGGAAGGCTCTATTTCAATTTTTTTTTTTTTTTTTGTGTTCATTGCCCACAAAATTATATATCATATAAGCACATACAAGCGCACGAATACTTCCATTAATGGTGGGAAAAATGAAAGGAATCGCTCGAGCTATTTGGGTCTTCATTAAAGGTGCGATGCTGTGTGATGCTTACTTGAATCGTAGTAGGCGGTTGAGTTTCGAGGTGGAGATGGCGTCCTTGCGGAAAATTCGCAAACACACGCACACATTCTCGCAAGAACGCACTCACATGGGCGGCATGATGGATCTACCAAGACTATCGACCCCCAAATCGATTTCTTTCAAATATTACGACTCTTGTGTCTCGTATTGCAACATTTGCTTGACCTTTAATCTCAACCAAATCGAGCCTTAAATCGCTCAATAAACAAACCAAAAAACCAGTCAGAATGTGTGCCATATTTTTCCCAATTTTTTTTTTTTTTTTTTTTACATTTTTTATATTTTTTTTATTTTTTTTTCATCACATCATCGCAATCGCCTTGGCGTCTTCCTTCTGCCCATAAGTCGTGAAAATGCCCACCCATAAGGAGAACTAGACCAGCAACATCGGTTACCACCCCTTATCAACGTGGCTCGTCTTTGGGAGCTGGAGTTCGAATTGGAGCCGGTGCCGGTGCCAGTGCCCTTGCTGGATACGAGAACGTGCAGCAGTAACAAAGTGTGAAAATATTTTCCGTTCGAGTTCTTTTTTTTTTTTTTTTTTTTCTTGACTGGCAATCCGTTTTCTCGGATTGAGTTCCATTACTTGCACGTTCCAGGGGCACTAAGTCGTCGTCGCATGGCTTAAACGAACTCCCAGATACGAAAAATCAATATCATTTCTTCATAAATATTTAAGAGCGAAAACGTTATTTATATTTCATGCTCCGGAAAACTTTTGCACCAGCAACAACACTTGCCGGACGAGCACAGCACAGCAGGACAGGACAGGACAGGGCAGGGTAAGGCAGGGTAGGGCAACACAAGCGAGCTGTATTTTTAATACACCTTAAGATATGTTTTTTCGGTGGGTGAGTGAGCGGATGAGAAAGAGTGCGAGAGAGCGAGAGGGAGGGAGAGGAGAGAGAGAGGGAGAGAGAGGAGGAGAGAGAGGAGAGGAGAGAGAGAGGGAGAGAGAGAGAGGGAGAGAGAGAGGGAGAGAGAGAGAGAGAGAGAGAGGGAGAGGAGGAGAGGAGAGAGAGAGGGAGAGAGAGAGAGGAGAGAGAGGAGAGAGGGAGAGAGAGAGGAGGAGAGAGAGAGAGAGAGGAGAGGGGAAGGAGAGAGGAGAAGAGGGAGAGAGAGGGAGAGAAGAGGGAGAGAGAGGGAGAGAGAGAGGAGAGAGAGAGAGGAGAGAGAGAGGGAGAGAGAGAGAGAGAGAGAGAGAGAGGAGAGAGAGGAGAGGGAGAGAGGGGAGGAGAGGAGAGAGAGGAGGAGAGAGAGAGAGGAGAGAGAGGGAGAGAGGAGAGGAGAGGGAGAGAGGAGAGAGAGGGAGAGAGAGAGAGAGAGGGAGAGGAGAGGAGGAGAGAGAGAGGGAGAGGAGAGGGAGAGAGAGGGAGGGAGAGAGAGGGAGAGAGAGGAGGAGAGGGAGGAGAGAGGAGAGGAGAGGAGAGAGGAGAGAGAGGGAGAGAGAGGGAGAGAGAGGAGAGAGAGAGGGAGAGAGGGAGAGATAGAGGGAGTGGGAGAGAGAGAGAGAGATTAAGTGCAAGAGTTCTCCACCCATTACGGAGGCGGATTGCGGGCTTTCGGACTGTGGACTGTGGACTTTCCGACTGCGGTTCAGGACTACACGAAATAAGGCATATAAAGCACAGAAGGCGTCCTCAAGAAAGGACTCACTTACAGACCATACACCTACTGAAAGGAAATACTAAAAACAAGGAAAGGAAAAACAAAATGATAAAAAAAAAAACAAGAACAAAAGGTGAAAGAAAAACATTGGCCACAGAAACTTGCCTACTCTATTGCGTGAAACTTATAGACGCCTAATGGTCTAGTGGACTGTATGAAATGTATGCAGAACGCCGCGCCTGTTTACCCCCGGTCGCACTTTCACTGCCGCACATACACACACAAGCACACAAGTCCCATTGATGGAGTACACCTCACTCGAAAGTATGAACTCCATTCGGACTAAGTGTCCATGCTGTGCCGTACAGAGCCGCCGTCGCCGCCGTCGCCGCCGCCGCCGCTCCATAGCCGTGACATTCCGTGCCTCTTTTACGTGGCGACACGTGTCCACATCGTTATTCGCATCCTCGCGGAATTGTTGAGTAAACGCGCGTGCAAATTGCCAAGTTGTGCCAATTTCGAAAAATTTTCTCATATTTTTTGCACTTTCATCTCATCGCAAAGCATCGCATCGCATCGCATCTCTCTTCCTGGATATAAATGTTTTCAAACGGTTCGCAAGCTAACTGCACCAGTGCTGCCAGAGTCACGAAAAAAAAATACAATACAAAAAAATATGAAGAAGTAATAAAAAAAAAAAATTCAAAAAATCCAAAAACAAAAAATCGCTCAAAATCACACGAGCTAACTGCAAAAACACTAGGTACTCGCAGCAACTGAGCTCTGCCATAAGAACTTTTCCAAGTGCCCTATGGGGAAGTGGATGGGGGAGTTAGAAGGATGGCAAGTTAAGAGTGTTGCATGGGGATCGAGAAGAGTGCCAGGAGAGGTGAAAAAAAAACTTTTTTTTACTTTCGAAATTCCAAAAATATGAACGCACGTTGGCATCACGCTGCTCACTTGCTCCTCTACCGCTCGCTCTCTCTCTCTCTCTCTCTCTCTCACTCTTTCTCTCACTCTCAATCTTCTCTCTCTCCTTCTCGCTTCTTGGTATAAAGTTGCACTGTGCAAATGGCTGGATAGGTTGTTGGTTGCTCCTCCAGCACCACCACCCAACGACAACAATGCCACTGTGACGGCCCGCCGTCGCGCTCGCCGCCTCCACACTTCGCCGTTGTTTGCTGCTTTATTTCGCTGAAAGAAATTGCAGTTTTTCTTAGATTTTTCTAATGTTTTTCGGTTTACGTGACTGAAATATTTCGCGCAAAAGTTTTCGAGTTTGACAAATTGTTAAAAAGTGTGCGTTTCCTTAATTTACTCAGAAACTGAAACAACCGAGGCAGTTGAGGCAACTGTGACAGCAACGGCTACAACAACAACAACACCAACAACTACGGCGACGGCGACAACAACATCAGAAACATGAATAGTGCCAGCGGAGGGAGCACCATATTAAGTGACTCGAAGGAGCGCAGAAAGCAATCGTAGTCAGTCAAGTGCTGTGACTGACTTTTAAGGATTGTTTGCTTTGCTTCACATTTCGTTTTGTCTTCTTTTGCCTTTTTGCCTCATCTTCTTCTTCCTTCCTTTCTTTTTTATTATTTTTTTTAATATAATTTTTTTTTTTTTTTTAAATATTTTTTTTTATTATTCTTTGCTTTTCAGAAAGTTTTCCTAAACGTCGTAGGCGACCCGGGCAACCAGGCAGGCGACCACCCGACCATCACCGACACACAAAATCCAACTTTGACGAAAAATTCATGCCCAACTCACCTCATAACGGTGGGAACGAACGAAAGGAATGATATCTTTCAGTCTGTCTGTCTGTTATTCTTTATGTCTTCATGAACTTGGACTAAGGATTATGATTTCAAGTTGTGTTTACATACCTGAAAAGAGAAACAAAAGAAACCATGATTAGTTAAGGTCTTCAAAAAAAAAAAAGGAATAAAGGATAAATCTTAAGAAAAGAAAAATTAAGGCAAAGCTCGCACACACATTTAAACATGTTAAAGACCTACATACATATATTAGAATGGTGCGACCCCATTTATCCTTCAAGTTGCTATGAGAGAGGCTTTTGTTTTTGTTACGCTTATCGCTCAACAAAACAGTGTGGTCTCGACTTGCGGACACTTCTCTTTAACGGAAAATTTTTGGGAATGCTCTAGTGTTCCTGCTTCGCAGATGTTTCCCCTCTTAAAAGGGCATACTTTTCGGTCCTGTAGGTGTCCGGTTATGACAGAGTACCCTGTACTTTCCTGTAGGTCTTGTAGGTGTCCGTTTATGAAAAAGTACACTATTATCTTCGCTCCTATAGCTGTCCGCTTTCGAATGAGTACACACTCTTACTTAAGGTGCTAAAATGTGAAATGGTAAAGAACTTCTCCTTGATCTTGTTTGTACTAAGTCTAATTCAATGATTTTACTCATCATAAGTAATACTAATAGAGCTGCTGATTTTTTCCCACCGAGATGAAAAAAAAAAAAAAATTATCACCGGTGGCATGGCATTAGAGTTCCGAGAACTCTTTCATAGTTGAAATTACATTTCTACACAAGCTGTTCATACAATCTGCTCATCAGTGAAATCGTCACCATAAGAGAATATTTTGTGACTATTTCTGAGACTTGGTCATGGCTTTAGGTAACGAAACTATGGCGAAAACTAGACTCAATGGAGCTACAATATATAAACCTTAAGATTCAGCGATCTCATATTAAGGATAATGAGACCAACTGATCTCAAACTTTTCTTTCTGACCTTAGGGTCTAATTTTGCCTATTATATTTTTTTGTTGGGGTCGAATTTGATGTCTTTACCATCGTTCCATCGGCTCTATATGTAGACGTAATCGCAAAAAGCATCTTTGTGCGGGGCTTTAGAGCCCATTTTTTAGGGTTATGACTGAATCTGGGTCCTATATGGGCCTCGGATTCAGTGACACCGAAATCATATACAGAAACTCTCTATGATGACTTTTTCTCTATAGCGATTTTCTATCAAGGCTTTTTGGCAACATTTTACGTGCCTTTTTTTCTCCTAATAACGAATTTTCTCTGCAACGAATATTTTTTCCGGTCGCTTGAAATTCGTTATAAAGAGTTTCGACTGCAGTAAGCATAGTTAGACCCCCGGATGTGACATTTTTTTTTTTGGGGGGCTGTGTAATCATTGCCATCCTACTGTACAATTAATTGATAAACTGATGACTTTGTCATGCATTAGAATATTTTCTACTGGATTTTGTATCTAGAGCACCAGAATAAAGTGTCGCATTAAAAAAAAAAAAAAAGTATTTTTTTATCGCTTAACGGAAACGCATATCTCATGCGCTGTAATTTTTTATAAAATACAAGCATTCGTATGTATGTATGTACATACATAGGTGGGGCGGAAAGAGCCGAAGTCAGCCAGTAGCAGCAGCAGGAGCAGAAAACGATCATAATTCAAAAGTGCAACAACAACAGCCAAAACGAAAACTAAAATGGGAAAAAAACATTGCACTTTGGAATTTACGAATTTTGGGGTTTTGTGGGGCTCATGGGTTGCCGCCAAGTAAGCCCGAAATGGTGAAATGCCTGCTTCCGATATCGAAAAGCTCCAAAACATCATCATCGTCATCGGATGGAGGCTCTTGAAGAATTCCTCCAATGCTGCAGTATTTTCTCATTTATTTTCGCCGTCGTTTTATGTTTTGTGCGCTCCAGAGGAATGTGGGTCAGCTCAATAGGTATCCCTTTCCATCGCCTCGCCAATGGTGCTATGCGAGAATAGAATGATTGCGTTACGCTGGCCCGTTGGCTGGTTGGCTAGTTGGCTCGATAGCTAAATGTTCGTTGGGTTGTCTGTGTCCGTTTTCTTAAAAGCTCCAATTGCCACATACTGATCAGGAAATGGATTGCCTTCCTGCACATGTGTATGTGTTCGTGTGTCTTTGTGTGAGTGTGTGTTTTGGGGTCAGTTGGATTCGGTGTGAAGCAGTCATGATTAATTGCCATTTTGCGGCCGACTGACTGGACTGCCTAGACTGACCGACTGTACCACTAACAAATGGACAAAGAAACAAACTGACGAATAAAGGAAGGGAAAATTTAAGGATGAACATATGGATGGATGGATGGTTTGGACGAGAGACCGATCAACTGAGCAAACGGATGTGCAAAAAATAAAAAACCCAATGGAAAATTGTAAAATAGCAACACTCATTTGACATAAATTGAAAGGAAAAAAAAAAAAAAACTGTAGCTTTAGCTACGGCAACAGCTTTCTTACATCAATCAAAGCGGGAGAGAGAAGAGGAATTTAGAAGAAGAAAATGGGACAAAGAGGGGAGAAGAGGGAGAAGAGCGATTGGGCAAGAGGGGCACAGAAAGAGAGGGAGAGAGAAAGGGAGAGATGAAGAGAGAGAGAAGAGAGAGAGAGAGAAGAGAGAGATGAAGAGAGAGAGAGATGAAGAGAGAGAGAGATGAGAGAGAGAGAGAGATGAAGAGAGAGAGAGAGATGAAGAGAGAGAGAGATGAAGAGAGAGAGAAGAGAGAGAGAGAGAGAGAGAGAGAGAGAGAAGAGAGAGATGAGAGAGAGATGAGAGAGAGAGAGAGAGATGAAGAGAGAGAGAGAGAGATGAGAGAGAGAGAGATGAGAGAGAGAGATGAAGAGAGAGAGAGAGATGAGAGAGAGAGAGATGAAGAGAGAGAGAGATAGAAGAGAGAGAGAGATGAAGAGAGAGAGATGAAGAGAGAGAGAGATGAGAGAGAGAGAGATGAAGAGAAGAGAGAGAAGAGATGAAGAGAGAGAGATGAGAGAGAGAGATGAAGAGAGAGAGAGATGAAGAGAGAGAGAGATGAAGAGAGAGATAGAGATGAAGAGAAGAGAGAGAGAGAGAAAGAGAGAGAGAGAGAGAGAGAGAGAGAGAGAGAGATGAAGAGAGAATAAGAGAGAATAAGAGAGAGTAAGAGAGAGTAAGAGAGAGTATGAGAGAGTAAGAGAGAGTAAGAGAGAGTAAGAGAGAGTAAGAGAGAGAGTAAGAGAGAGTAAAGTAAGAGAGAAAGTAAGAGAGAAAGTAAGAGAGAATGTAAGAAAGTAAGAGAAGAAAAAGATAGAAAGAAATAAGAGAGAGAGACCAAGATAGAGCAAGAGAGAGAACAAGAGAGAACAAGAGAGAGCAAGACATAGGAAGAAAGAGGAAGAGGACGCAAAAAAGAGCAAGAGAGCGGGAGATAAAGTGTCATTGCCTTAGTCACTAAGTAAGTAAGTACTTGTTTGAGGAGTTCAGGCGCTGCAACAGCGAAGAGTTTTATCTTATTCTTCAAGTGTCTCAAGAATTTTGAACGAAAATTTTTTGATTGGAACATTTGAATCTTAATTTCTGAGAGACCCACATGAGTATCTTCTCCATTAGAGGAAGATATGTAAGTATACGAATTTCCTTTTATCTAGAACATAAAAAAAATCACTCTACTCTACGCACTCTTTGTTGGTGACCTATTCTCCTTTATCGTTCCAAGGTTCAAAAAACTTTTCTTATTGCTACGCGTAATGGAAGGCAGGCAGCTCATGCCCGACTACAAAACGCAATTAACACCGAAATTAAAAATTCATTAATTTTTCGTGCACACAAAGCTAACGCACATTCTATCACAGTCTATCTCGCTCACTCGCTCACTCGCTCGCCCGCTCGCTCGCTATCTGGCTGATCCCGGGACAAACGGCAAGGCATTTAGACCGAAAGAGCTGCACCGACAACGTCAGCGACAACGACAGCAGATAAATCATGGAATTTGAAGCCAAACTTTTCATTTGCCATCTTTGCTCGTTTTATTCTATTCTTTGTTGTTTATGCTCTTTCCCTTTTTTCTGTTTTTTTTTTTTTTGGGTTTTTTTTTGTTGGATTTATAGTTTTTACTTAAAGTAACGATACCATGAAAAATCATTCTCAGAACGCTGGAAAATATTTCAATAAAATCGTTCTGGCGAAGAACTCAAGTGCACAAACAGGAATAGAAATAAATGAGGAAAAAGTCAAGAACAATTTTCAATCGCAGTCGAATCCAGTCGAGTCGAGTCAAGTCGAAACCGAGTCATCGAGTTGGATTGAATAGCGCGGGAGGTCGGGGGTCGGTCAGTTAAATGAGATGAGTTTTTTTTTTCAGAACAATTTTTTTTGTCTTTTGTTTGAAGAGAAAAGGAAGAAGGCCAAACACAAAGAAGAAGAAAGCGACCAGCCGACAGACATTACCCAGCGGGAAATGTCCCCCTGACATCATCGATCAAGTCAGGGTGACTTTGGAGCTGGAACGCATGCGATTTCGTAGGACATTTTGTATGAAATTTTTACAAGAGTTGGACAGTGAGTTCATCGGTGACTTGTCATCGTGTGATTAGAAAATGTAACTGGTGACTTCTAGCATGACATGTCATGCTAGGTGATGCGATGGCGAAAAATATTTTTGAGAGCAGCCAATTTTCTTATCTCTATAAATGTCAACTTATAGAAACCAAAAAAAAAAAACTCTTTTCTTTGTCTTCTCTTTGAATATTTCACAAACTTTTAGAAGTCTATGTATTTTTAACAATTATTGTTCGCCTCAGCCAAGGCTCGAACCCTCGATCTTCGGATTCTGAGTCGAACACTCACCCACTACGCTACTTCAAAGCTATAACCAACTGACGCTAAAACCTTATTTAGATTTCAGTAACCAATGAGATTCAAGCACATGAACAGCACCCGTCTACGATGAGATGTCCGCCAAGGTGTCATGCATGATACTGTCACCTTTATGTCATCGATCACGTCACTGGTGACTTTGTCATGCAGGAGATAATTTCCCGCTGGGTATTTTTTTTAGCTTCATACATTCACACACAGAAACACACACACCGCGCACACAAACATACATACACGAACACATATATATGTATAGGGCAAATGTTTTCGAGCCGAAAATGTGCGCTCATCAAATGAAAACATTAGCGCTTTCCATCATCTGAAATTGAAGTCCAGAGCATGTTGAGCGTTAAATCGGACCTCTAAGCCTTCGATACGATACATCATTAACAATAACACCAGCAACAGCTACAACAGCAACAACAAACACAGCACTTCAACGAACAACAAGCGCATCCAACAAACAAAAGGGCAAGTGCAGCACCAGCACCATCAGCAGCAGCACCATCAGCAGCAGCATGCATTATAATAAACGCTAAAGACCCGATAGAAAAGTTGAGCCCGGCAAGTGTTTAGCTTATCAAACGAGCAACGGAAAAAAAACACATTTAGAGTCCAGAAATAACTGACCACCAAAAATAAGGAAAAAAAAAAACAACCAAAAAAGCAAACAAACAAACAAAAAACAAAGCCACTGCGGAAGACGAAAAAGCAACCAAATGGATGGACAGAATATAAATAAGAAATAAAAATAAAATAGAAACAAATGTTAACGGCAGCATCGAGAGGATATCAGTTCGAGAACAGAAGAGAAGAGCTGAAGAAAAGAAAATGAAATTGACAATGGAAAGCATATCATTTTTCCCTCCAATTACCGAACGAAAATTTTGTAATAATAATAATAATAGACACAACAACTGACCAGAGTGCGGCTGCAACACCGCTGCCCGCCCCCCATCGTATGGATGATCATTACTGGTCGTTTTTTTTTTTTTTTTTCTTCACTTTGACCGCGGGTTGCATTCGTTGTCTCAAAGGAAAAGGGAAATTTATAAAGAAACAAAAACACAAATGAAGGACGTGGGTTGAAGAGAGAAGACGACGGGACGCATTCAGTCATAAAAAAAAAAATTTTTTTTTAAATAAAATAAAATAAAATAAAATAAATAAGTAGAATAAAAAAGGACACACAGAGTCATTCGTTCGAGCGGCAAATACGCAAGCGGCGATGCGAACAAATATAATAGCCATATTCAGGGCAAATGGGACAGGCACGTCTAGCTTGGCTGACTGGCTGGGCTACTTGGCTGACCGATGGATCGTCTCGCACTGATTGACTGACCAAACGGATACAAAATTACATGCCATTCCAGCTAAAAACGCTACAAGGATGAAGGATGATGAATGTTCGTCTTGATAGACATTATCAGCCCGATTCTGAATATTCCCGGGGAATTTACTTTTCTTGAGACTAAAATTCTTCTTTTTTAAATAGATAGGGTAAGAAAAATTTCGGGTATGGGTCAAATACCCATTCTCCATTAAATTTCTTCCCCAAAATTTTTGAAAAAGAAGAAGTTTACTCTCGAGATAAGTAAATTTCCCGGCAATATTCAGAGTCGGAGTTGTATCTGTATTTCACTATGAAAAAAAAAATAAATTTTTTAAAAATTTATTTTAATTATTTAAAAAAATCGTAAAAAATTCATAAAAATAATACAAAAAGAAATTTTTTTTAATTTTAAAAAAATTTCAAAAAAATTATAAAAATAAATATTTAAAAAAAAAAAAACTGAAAACAAGAGCGAATTCGAGAGATGTTTGACGAAAAAAAAAAAAACAAAAAAAATGACAGTAAAATCGAAAAAATCCTTTCAGCAACAGCACACATCATCGCCGTCGTCGAGGGTGGCATCGAGTTCGAGTCGAGTCCTAGTGTAACCGGACACGAGCAGCGATATACGATATGCATAAAAATGCGTAACAACCAAAGAAGGAGTACACAAAACACCAACACACATACACTCTCTCATATATACACACACACACACACACACACACATACGTATATGCATGACTGCCAGTGTATGCACTACCCTGCAGTAAATGCAGGACAAATTGACCCATTTTGCCATCACTGTCGCTTCATAGACCGAAGAACTAGAGTCGCGGAGAGTAGAATCTCACTATTGAGATGGTCAACGAGGAGGTCTACTCTGCGATTTTCTCGAACACTCTTATAATATATTTGCTACGCATGAACCAGAGAATGACCGTGGTGCAGTGGATAGCGCGTGCACTCGAGTTCGATTCCCAGCGCAAACTAGAAAAAGTGGAAAAACGATAAAATTCGAAAGAGCATTCTCTTGAGATATGAGAATACAAGTTGCCTAACAAAAAGAGAAGAGTTTCGGTCCTGAATTCGTTAATCCTGTCACAGATTCGTGCAAATATTCTTGTAAATTAAATATTGAAATCTTTATTTTAAAATTTTTCTCGATCAATAAAGATTTTTTTAAGCCTGTAAGGTCTACTAAGTGCAGGGATTCGAACTGAGGTCTCTAGATTGCAAAGCTCACACTCTATACACTGCGCCACGACGGGCTTCGGCCTGCGCTTTTCCGTGGACCTACACTAAAGCAAAAATATACGTAACTGTTGGTGTTTTTTTTTTTCTCCGATGTCTCAATCGTATCACTAGTTCAAGTGTCAACTGCTGACCGCTCGAACATATGCTCATACAAAATGTCAACAGTAGAATGCATTGTCAAGGGTATAGTGTGTCACTAGTACTGGTGACGGAGGAACTAGTGAGAGATTGAATCCGTCACTAGTGCCATTTACTGCTGGGTACCATAATTTTTTTTTTGGATCCGAACACCTCGCACTCGTACTGCTTCTGGTGGGCTTGGTACCGATCCTGTTCGTCGTCGTCGTCCTCGCTCCACACACCTCGCTTTACCAAACAGTTTTCGTAAAATTTAATGCATTAAAATGTTCCAAAAACTTCGATGGAAAGTAACATGGCAATGGGTAGGGGCAGAGTGAGAGAGAATAGGGTAGATAGATAGCTAGCGGTGAGATGTGGATGACGACGCTGAGAATGGGTAGTGGAAATCAAATACAATCTATTTTCTCTTCTTTTCATTTCGTTTCGTTGTGCGCGTCTTGCAATTTGCTGTTCATTCATTTGGCCAAAAGGCGTTTTATTGTCTGTTAAATGATATGTTTTTCATTCACTGATTCACTGATGTGCACTCATACGGTCTTCCTCCACCTCTCTATAGCCCCCTCCACCGAACTCGTCTTTTTGAACTTAACATTCGCTTACGGCTCAATATACGGCTAATGCACGCACACGAATAGGCACACGCACACACACACACACACACACACTCGCCGGAGTAGAACTGGTTTTGGCAATTATGGGATGGCGGCGGAGGAGGAAAAGGGAGAGGAATCATTTGGAATCCTCAGTCCACAATGCATAAATTTTCTATAAAAGAAATATGCTTTAGTCTATTTTTAGGCGATCGGCATGTCTCATGCCAATATACCCTGTTTTGTTTTATTGTATTGTATTATCGTTCCATTGCGTTGCTTTTAACATATTTATTGCAAAAAGCCCTGCAAGAAATTAAGGCGAATCGTAATAGGGGGCAGGGGTAAATATTTTCTTATTCTTTTTTTTTTTTGCTCCTTTTTTTCGTTTTCCGTGTACACGCGTTTATCATAAAAATTCCATTAGGCAATACTTAGAACTTGCCCCCTTCGATTGTCCCCCGTGCAGGAAGCACGGGGAACCATCAGCCACCAGCAAGCGGATGTGAAAGTTGTAGTCAAAATGAAATCGGAGGTGAAAATATAAGTCGCTCATTCAATTCCTCGAATAAAAATAAAACCATCAACATCAGCATTAACCCTTTCACACCACAAAGTGCACTAATCTAGCGATTTTCGGTTCAACAATTGTGTAAATGGAATAAAATAAGAAAAGAAACATTGGGAAGATTATGAAGAGAAGAGAGAGAGAGAGAGAGAGAGAGAGAGACAGAGAAACAAACGGCACCTGCAAACGATGACGGGAAGATTCACTTTAAAAATTTCAAAGAAAAAAAAGTCGCACATACTAAGAACCGAATGGAACCGAATCGAACCGAATGGAACTACCCTCCTGGTCCTATCGAGCCACTAAAAGGCCGAAAATGGCTTACTTAAGAAAACAATAGAAAAAGAAAAAAACCAAACCCCGAAATAGAAGAAGGGGAGAATGAAATCGCGCAAAAACACTTGTAGCAGCAACGTCGCCACTGATCTGGGCAACGAAAAAGGAATACGTAAAAAAGAATCTTCGTCTCTTCGAAAGGCATCTGGATCTGGAGTTGCAGCTGCAGCTCAAGCGATAACGTCCTGGTCTTCGTTCCGGGATCGAATAACGAAATGATATAAATGACTCCAGGAACATTCAAGATGCGGCACTCGGCACACTTGAAATGCATCCTAACGACGGTTATGGAAAGTCCTTGGATCGCATTTACATACTCCCCAATTACATTAGATATATGTACATATGTATGTGCGCTCAATAGAGGTCTCAACAGACAGAGCGAGAGAGTGAGAGAGTGGGAGAGAGAGAGAGGGGAGAGAGGGAGAGAGAGAGAGGAGAGTGAGAGAGAGAGGAGAGAGAGAGAG
Source organism: Chlorops oryzae (assembly GCA_020466095.1). Taxonomy (NCBI): domain Eukaryota; kingdom Metazoa; phylum Arthropoda; class Insecta; order Diptera; family Chloropidae; genus Chlorops; species Chlorops oryzae. The sequence goes on from CM035806.1 coordinate 161,563,085, forward strand.
GGAGAGGAGAGAGAGAGAGTGAGAGAGAAGAGAGAGGAGGAAGAGAGAGAGAGAGAGAGAGAGAGTGGAGAGGAGAGAGAGAGAAGAGAGAGAGAGTGAGAGGAGAGAGAGAGAGAGAGAGGAGAGAGAGAGAGAGTGAGGGAGAGAGAGAGAGAGTGGGAGTGAGAGAAGAGAGAGTGAGGAGTGAGAGAGGAGAGAGAGGAGAGAGGTGAGAGAGTGAGAGAAGAGAGAGGGAGTGAGAGAGGGGGAGAAGAGAAGGGAAGAGAATGAGAGAGAGTGAGAGATGAGAGAGAGAGAGTGAGCGAGATGAGAGAGAGAGTGAGGAAGAGAGAGAGAGTGAGGAGTGAAGAGAGTAGATGAGATGAGATGAGTGAGAGAAGACAGAAATGGAGAGAGAAAGGAAAGAGTTGAGAGAGTGAAGGAGTAAGAGAGAGTGAAAGAAGAGAATGAGAGTGAAGAGAGAGCGAAGAGAGAGTGAGAGATATGAGATAGAGGAGCGAGAAGAAGAGAAGAGTAGAGAGAAGGAGAGAAGAGATTAGATAAGAGAGAGAGTGAGCAAAGAAAGAAGATAGAGAGATAGTGAGCTTTAGAGAGATTGAAGAGTAAGATTAGAGAGGTAAAGACAGCGAGGAAGAAGTGACCAGGAGAAGATGCGAACAGAAAATTGTGAGCAATGCTATTTGATTTCCACGGAGCGATGCGATTTCATTGACATGAAAAATGGCTGTGTGACGATCGATTAAAGAGATTTTGTGAGCAGGTAGAGACTTAGAGAAAAGATAAGAGAGAGACAAAGGACAGTAGAGAGAGCATTGCCGAACGTTAAGGATATTTGATTTCAATCGCTTATTTTATATTCCACGGAGCAAGGAGATGGCATTTCAAAAAGAAATTCTTGATAAATTCCGGCCTGCTTGATCTACTTGCTTTCGGTTCCACGCTCGATTTCTTGCATTAATGTTCTGAAAAATGATTAAAAGGAAAATTGGGAAGAAGGTTTTTCCTCTATACTTCTTACTTCTAATCGTCTCGTTGATTTCAACGTTTTTCTCTCAAGATGGAACATTTTCAGAGAGAGGATTTCTACACAAGCATAATTTTCTGCTGACATTCAAATTTCCGCTGCTCTGCTTGATTCTAACTTGCTTATGACGTGGTGTCGCCACGCTGCCGTAATGCCGCGTTGCGTTTGACATTAAATTTTGACAAAATGGATTTTTTTTTTTTTTAGAAAGTGAACTCTCAATATTTCTCTCAGTATTCTCTCTCTCTCTCGCTCTTTCTTGTTCGCTGAGTTGAACGCTTTTCCGGTGAAAAGGAACAAAAAAAAAAAAAAAAAAACAAGAGGAAAAGAAAAAAGAAAACAATAACATCGAAGTTCCTTCCATCCACGCCCGCCGATCTGGTCTGGCGTGGCCTTTTCTGGACGCTTTCTCTTGTCGCTGTAGCTGTCGTTGCCGTTGTTGCTGTCATCGTTGTTAGCATATTTTTGACAGCTGTCAGGAAGTAATAAGTAAAAATTTCTTCGCACTGCTTTTCTCTCTTCATTTGCCCCCGTTAGCCACTGTATGTACTGCTTTTCGTCTGCAGTTTTTTTTTTTTTTTTTTCTTAAATTTTTTAAGGACATTTTCATTGCGTTTCGAAAGAGGTTCTAGTGATTGCTTTATCGTGACGACCTACCTCTGCCCTTCTAGCTCGTTCGCTCACTGCTATTGACATTTGACTTCCGTCTTTGGCGTAGCGTTATTTATCGTTGTTGCTCTACGCTCTACGCTCTTCACTCCTTCAAACGCTCCCGGTCCGACTCCGGCGCCCGCTACTGCTGCTGTCACTTCGTCACAGCTACCACCTTCCGACTAGCATTGCCGCCTCTTGCCATGATATATTCTCTTTTTGTCATTACGATATAAAATTGCTTGAAATTCAAATTTATTTTGACAATCGTCCGTTCGTTCGTTCGTTCGTCGCTCGACTCGTTTGGCTTGCGTATTTTGAATATTGCGGCGCTCTCGTTTTCCCGGGGAATGTCATTTATTTGTGAAATGTGAACGCAGATTTGTGGCAAGGCAAAGGAGCCGGTAGACTGGGCAGGTTAGAGAAGGAAATGGAGACGAGACGAAGATGGCGATGGAGCCATGTTGGAGTCGATTCCTGCCGAGCGAATCTTTGAGACATTTTGTCAATTTCCGTTTCGAGTGGAAACGACATCATATCGGGAAATTTTGCACCCAGTCAATTTTCGGTTCTATGACGATCGGAGAACCGCATGAGCAACATTTTCAAGTGAATGGCAAAGGAAATGGAAAAGAGGAAGCCAAAAAAAAATAAAAAATAAAAAATAAATAAATAAAAAAAATAAAAATTAAAATAAAATAAAATTAAAAAAAAAAAAAACGACGCACGCTTCTCGCTGTTGTCGTCGTCTCATCCATTTGGCGCAACCATTAACGGAACTTAAATTTTTTTCTCCTTTTAATAGTGACTTCACAAGAATTCCAACCACAAATCGCTCTCCCCCTTAATTCCCCCCTTTCACGAGATTCTCTCGTCATCATAAAAAAGCCATTCAGCTTTTAAGTAGAAAAGTAGACAAATTTGTCATTAATTTTTTTCCTTTCTCCAAAAAAAAAAATTTTTTTTCTCTTACTTTACGACAGCACTCAGCGCTGCTGCAGCAGCAGCAACAGTGGTGGAGGTGGTGGCGGCGGCAGTGGCAGTGGCGACGCCAGTCAAGAATGAACTTGGTAGAGTTGTAAATGTAAATTTACTTTGTGTCTAATTTTTTACGATTACGGTTTCTTTATTTTTCTTCCCATTTTCCAATTTCCATTTTCCGTTTTTGGGCCAGAGCAAAGAGTGGAAAATAGTAGGCAGCAACAGAGAGGGAGAGCGAGTGTGCATGAAAATGAAATGAAAGAGATGAAGGCACAGAGGTAAATGCCCACAGCAGAGTGGGTGCGTGAGTGCATTTTTATTGCTGCGTTCTGAAGGCGTTGGCGTTGGAGGAGGTTTAGGTGGAGGCGGGAGGCGGGAGGCGAGACAGCACTGATACGATCGGGTTCGGGACGCATTCTAATCACTTACTGACTGACTGGCTAGCCACTAAGGGGGCAAGAGGAAGCTCTCAAATCAGATGCCATTTGTCAAATGCTACTAAAACTACAACTACTACTGTTGCTGCTGCTGCTGCTGCTGCACTCGGCTTCAGACTCAGACTGAGAGACTCGAACCCGAATTCGGACTCGCAATGGCACAATGGACGGACACGTTTTTAATGACTTAACGCGTTGAAGTTTTTGAGCACTGGGACGCATCGCTGGCCCACCAACCAGCCAACCATCCAGCGCTCGATGGCAATGAATTACAATTTTATTGTTACATTCGAGCAATTAAAATTGATAAAGTACCGCGCGAGTATCATCATAATGGATTCTCATCTTTCCTTTTGCTGGATGATGGCCAATAACCATCAACGGGTTAATGAATTGAATAACTCATGTTCCTACTTTCACGCTGTAACATTCAGTACGCTTCTTACGCACAGCTTTCTTCGATTCGATACGTTCATTTGAATATCCAAAAAAATAAAAAAAAAATATAAAAAAATATAAAAAAAATATAAAAAATATTCAAAAAATATGTATAAAAAAATATAAAAAATAAAAAAAATTTTTTTTTAAATAAAAAATTGAAGAAAAAATTAATTCAAAAATAGGGCATAACTACATTTTCCCATACCACTCCGATCTGACACTCAAGAATATTGATTAGAAAAAGATTAAAAAAAAAAAAAAGAATGAAAAAGGGAAAAAGGCAAAAAACTGAGAAAGCTTAATTAAGTGCGAATTGGGTCGGAAAAACGGCGATTGGCAATCGGCAATCGGGCCAAAGTGAAAGGAGGTCGTCTACATAGCGAGAGAGAGAGAGAAAGGCGCCCATCGAGACCTCAACCAATTTGACTAACTGTTTGAAAACATTTCAAGAACACTGCGGACGTTCTTTCGGCCTCCTTGATCGCACACAACTGACGGCATCACCATTTTTTCCGCAACGAAAAGTTAAAAATAGAAAGTAAAAAAAAACCACAAAAAAAAAAAACAATTGAAAAAAACACACACTAAGATGTAAAAAAAAATTGAGAAATTGAAAACTTTTTGCGTCAAGAGATCCACGCCAAAACAATTCCAGGAAACCTGAACACTCAGCAATTCCCACCAGAGAGCATCACTGACGCATTTTGCGGTCGAATCGTGCAACATTCATGAAATCTCAGGGGCAATTAATTGGAAAATTAAAAAAAAAGATAATAATAAAAATAAAAAAAAATAAATAAATAAAAACAAATTCAATAAAAATAAAGAGGAGGGAAAAAATCTCTTCCGCTCTCCAAATCACATCACATCACATCACACTGCGCTTTAGTCTTAGTTTCTTAGAGCCGTTGAGGGTTCTTTTGTGTTTTTGGAAAACAAACGCTTTTCCGGACTATTCAAAGAAGTTCGCTTTTTCGAATAAAAAAAACAACAAAAAAAAAAAAAAAAGGAAGGAGGGAAGAAGGAAAATAAGCACTTTAAACCCAGAGACCTTATTCGATAAGTAGAAACTTTAAGTAGCAAAAAGGATATGCATGGGGCAAAGCAAACTCACTCTCTCTCTCTCTCTCTCTCCCTCTCCATGTCTTTTGTTAGCATTCAATGGGCAACATTCGCAAAAAGCCTTTGATGAACCGTTCAATGTAGTGAATGGCAGCACCACCATTCGAATATATTTATGCAGAGACCAACAGCACGGAATGCTTCGGTACGGGCAGGGATTGGTGAGCGGGGCGGTGTGCAGGAGGGCCGCGGGGTGCAGGAAGGGTGCGATTCATAAATTAGGCAAATAACGAAAATGAAAATGAAAACGAAAACGAACATTTCGCTCGAGGCGCTATAAACTAATCAACCTCGGCATGAATACAACACACAAGGCAGAAAATAAATGCAAATGAAGCAATTGTAACAAATGAAGAAAAAGAAAACGACAACAACAACAACAACAACACACCACAATGGGAAGCGGGAGGTAGCGATTTACAGACATAGCAACAACAGAGAGCGCGAGGCAATAGGAAAATCAAAATATTCCAACTGGTAATACGGTCAAATCTCAGCCGAATCCGCAGCACACGATTGACCTTGTACGTTGCCAGTAATATTTACATAGGTACATACAAATAAAAGTACAATCACACATGTCCATAAATGTTTGGGTACTAATTAGAAGACCATCGCGGTAAATTTTGAGCCCGAAAATTTCCACTCCCAGGGACGTCATCATCAACATTCTGTCACCATTCTAAGAAGAAGGTATCTCAAGAATTCGGAGCTTCTATTTCAGAAATCAGATGGAACGAACCCGCGGGAACCATTCCCAATCGGTTCGCCTAATTAATCAACAATCAGTTCCGAATACAGTACTCCCCGGATTTTATTTGATAATCGTTCGAAATGGTATGTTCGCTAGAGGAACGATTGTGCCATACCCGAGGTTATTTTCATCGCTCAAGTATTCCTCTGCTTCTGAAATGCATAGTTCCTTCTTAAGCGGACACATTTCTCGATCCCCGATGTGTCGGCTTAAGAGAAAGAGAGCGAGAGAGAGAAAGAGATCGAGAGAGAGCGAGAGAGAGCGAGAGAGAGAGTGAGAGAGAGAGAGTGAGAGAGAGAGAGCAGAGAGAGAGAGAGAGAGCGAGAGAGAGAGAGCGAGAGAGAGAGAGGAGAGAGAGAGCAGAGAGAGGAGAGAGAGAGACGAGAGAGAGAGAGAGAGAGGAGAGAGAGAGAGCGAGAGAGAGAGCGAGAGAGGAGAGAGAGAGAGCGAGAGAGAGAGACGAGAGCGAGAGAGAGACGAGGAGAGAGCAGAGAGAGAGCGAGAGAGAGCGAGAGAGAGCGAGAGAGAGCGAGAGAGAGAGGAGAGCGGAGAGAGAGCGAGAGAGAGCGAGAGAGAGCGTGAGAGAGCGAGAGAGAGAGAGCGAGAGAGAGAGAAAGAGAGTACACTGTATTATTCTTAGACTTAATCGGGAGTGCTCGGTAGGTACATGTCCTTCGATTGAAACGAATAGAGGACTACCCCACACGAGTCGCGAAATGCCGAAACAGGAGTTAAACCACAAAATTTCCACTTTGATGAATACAGCCTCCTCCACCTTTGCACTCCGAACTCTACCATCGTAATTGTCGCCACCATCCTCATCCCCATGCCCTTCCGCTCAACGTATTCTCCCCCCCGCCAATCGAATTAGGTGCATAAATGAACAATTCGAGTCGAATGTCGAAAAACCATTCAAGCCAAACACGAAACAATTGAAGCTTCAACTTCAAATGCGTGCGAAGACCAGGTACCGCGATCGACCCAACGACGAACCACCGACCGGCGCCCACACATTTTTAAGATTGAACACCAAATTGTGAATTTGCAATGAAAACAAATAAATTCAGCAACTCAATACGATAAATTACCAACTAATCCATGCGGGTAAGCGCGGGACCGAGGACCGAGGATGCTGATTGTCGGGTAGAAGACCAAAAACTTTTTTAAATCCACAAAATTTCCAGAATCGGCAATAACTTTAGGCAAATCACTATGTGTGTGTGTGTGTGTGTGTGTGTGTGTGTGTGTGTGTGGCTCTTGCTCCCAAAACCCCAATATTGCTTTTACCACAGGACGAGCGAGCTTCGTCGCTTTCCTTTCGCTTGGCACTCGCACAATCTTCAATTCGATGGCGTCAAGTGCTCGCGTTGTAAAACCAGAAGGAAAAACATGAAACCAGAAAACCGAAAAACTTAAAAAAAAGGAGCATTTTAAGAGCGTTCCGCTCGTAAATTCCGAACGAAATAAAAATTTGAGACGAGTAAGCACTCCGCAAGAACACATACACACATACACACGGACGCACACAGCAATAAACGCTGCTCAACAAAAAGAGAAGAGCAGCGACGGCAACAACAACAACAATAACGGACACTGCGCTGCCGTTTTTCCGCCGCTGCCCATTTCCACACTCCGGCACTTCCACTTTTCATTGCGGAATCGCGAAATCTGTTTTCGATACACGATCGAGAAGAGCCGAAAATAAAATAAAAATTTGAGAATATAAAACAAAAAAAAAAAAATTAAAATAAATAAAACGAATAAACAAAAAAAAAAAAAAAAATGGAAATGGAAATGGAAATGAAGATGAAAATGAAAAGGAAAATGGGAAAAGAAATAAATGATGAAAATAACACAACAGAGTTTGAAGGAAAAGCCAAGGAAAACGAACGAACCAAGGAATAAGACGAGCGGGAGTAAAGGCTCCAGCAGCAGCAGCTGGAGAAGGCGAAGGGCTAAGGGGAAAAAAAAACCAACAAGGGCAGCCGCAGTAATCGCAGCAGCCGCAAAACACTTCAATCCAGCACAGCAATTTATGTAATGTGCCAAAATTCGTGTGAGCAGCCGGATGAACCAGGTGGAAGAGCAACAACAACGATAAAAACGGGCCAAGGTGGTCGGATTAGTCGGTCGGTCGGTCGGTCGGTTCTACTCAGAAAAACTTAAGCGAGCGCGCTTATTGCCTCGCAAATTTTATTGACCTGAACTACGATCGAACAAATGAGCATGATAAAATTCAGAAAATTAAGTTAGAGGTGGAATTGGAGTAGGTGTGGGAGTGGGAACATGGCATGGAACGGAATTTTCTTGCTTCGCAAATTCTTGGCCACTATGTTGTCTGGTCTTCGCACCTCGTTAAAAATTTCGCAGCAAAGCGCGCAAACAAGGTTAGAGCCAATAAGCATCGCCCTCCTCCTCCTTCTAATTCATCCGGCCGCCTCTGTGCCTTCGCCTCTTTTCCTTCTTCGAACGTGAAGGAAAGTCCTTCCTCAAAAGTAGAAGAAGAAGAAGAAGAAGAAGAAGAAGAAGAAGAAGAAGAAGAAGAGAAGAAGAAAAACCAAAAGTAAGAGAGATTAATAATTTCTGCTTTTCATTTTTATGTCAAAGGATCAGGGAAGCGCTCTAACTTCAAACGCCTCACACACCAATCTCGATAGTGAAGAGGTTGGCCTGCTTAATTAGCTTACGGGGGACAGCAGCATAAAGGGAACAAACAACCAACACAATACACAGCAACCAGTCAGCAGTCAACAGTCAGCAGTAAAGAAAAGCCAAAATACTGTTGGAAAAAGGATTGACCGGGCTGACTGATGAGAGGTAGAACGGAAGGACGGGAGAGTGACAAATAAATCAAGGAACAATGAAAGAATCAAAAGCTAAATTTTACGATGAATGCGCGCGTGCAGGTTGAAGGGAAGTGGAGCGGACCGGAGCGGAGCGGAGCGGAGTCGAGATGAGACGAGACGAGACATAAGCCGCCGGAAGAATACGAAAGCTTGTCAAATTGGACAACGCCGCCAATCACCTTCGAAATGAAGAACTCTTCAAAGAGGATAAACGCGAGCAATAAGGAAACAAGTAAATAAAGGGGCAGAAGAAAAGAAAAAGGAAAAAAAATTAAGCGAAGTAGAGGATTTGCCTTGTCAGTGCGATTCACAATGCCCGAAATTACCTTTCCTTCATCACCTGCTGCGGCGCCACACCGGGTTTTCCTTATTCCCTCCGTCCGCCCTATTCTTTTTCTTCTATTTTTTACTTGGTAGGTACTTGTGTCAGTAGAGGTAGAGAGTGAGTCTCCTGTTTCTCTCATCCTTTGGCGCTGTCGCCGATTTGTTTCGCTGTATCTCGCTGCAAATTGGACGAATTCTGGTCTCAAAAGATTTTCCAGAATTTGGTTTTCGTTTTTTTTTTTTTTGCTATGCTTATTTCTTTTCTTTGCCAATATTCGGCTTCTTCATTGTACGTCGCGACGAGTCATCATGTTGGAAGGATTTTGATCCGATTGTGCTTAAGGCTGGTCCTTAAAGCTGGCTTTTCTTTTTGGGTCTAAGCTCTTCAGCGTCTTCTGACTCTGACAATGACAATGACAATTACAATGCCAAGGACACACTGACAATAAATGACATCCCCGCACGAGCGCTCATAGTTCGGAGCGAGCGTGGTTCGAATCAAATCGAAAATTTCTTCTTCGCACGAGACTGGGTGATGGACGGGTATTGGGACCAGGATCGAATTAGGACTACACTCAGAAGAGATTGCATTGGAGGCGTTGAACGGGAAACTCGCCAACACTTTTATCACCCGGAAACCACCGCCGTTAGCTGCATCTATCCAGAGGTCCTCACAAATTTTTCGACATTGAGATTTTTATTATTTTTAATTTTTTTTTTTTTTTTTTTTTTTAGTTTTTATCTGTTGGAAAATCGTGCGTTCTGCTAATGAGTATTCATAGATAATATTAAGCACAAGAGCGAGCGCCCAGCAGTCTGACCCGTCACGTTGTCTCTTGCGACTTTCGGGTGGCTGCTGACGGTTGGCGGCTCACGGCTGGACTGCCTTCATCGTATTCATTGACTTTTCTTTAAAGAATCGCTCAGCTGGAAAAATCACATTTAAGTCGCTTTCCCTGTTGTTGCGGGGCGAAAAAACTAAAAAAAAACAAATAACAGAAATCAAACCCAAAAACCTTGAATGAAAAGGAAAAAAGACCAGGAAGAAGCTAGAGGGAAAAGGGAATGGATGAAAATTTATAAGGGGAAAATCGGAGAGCAAAAATTTCAATGTAGAGAAACCATTTTTTTTAAATTTTTTTTTTTTTGTTCATATCAAATGGGAAGAACTAACAAGGGAGCACCCTATGACTACAACAACACCAATATGAGCAATAAAAAAAAATATCCTTCTTTACAACAACAAACATTTTACATACAAAAACAACGTCGAATAAATGCAGTGAGCTAATTTTTTCGACCCTTGTTGGACGCTCGTCTGCGCTACCCTTCCCCTTCGCGCTATCTTGCACTCCCTCTCCATCCGCCTTCCCTCCTCACCTTCGCGATCTTCATGAAAATGTTGTTTTTTTTTTTTTTAATTCCATGATTTTTTTTTTTAATTCTCGTTTTTTTCGTTCCTCTGCCTTTGTGCCTCGACCCTCTCGCAGTGTCGCCATTTGATGCTCTGTGCTCCGCGACGTCACCACCATCCCATCCCATCCCATCCCATCCCGTTCGACCCGTTTCGGATTTTTTCAAAAAGATTGCGAGAAAAATTTATTACGCGTCTCCTATTTTTGGTCGAGCGCGCGCGCCCTTGCGCCCCGAAGCCTGCTAAGCTTTCGTTTATTGAATTGAATTTTGATTGCGCAAGGATTGCGAAGTGTTCGAGTTCGCGAACGACACGACGACAAGACGACACTGTGCCTCTTTTACACACGTTTCCCATTTTCGACATTCCACATTTCCACTTTTCCACTTTTCTCTACTTTCTCCCTTTCTTGTCTAAATTTATGCAAAGAAATCACAATTTCAGACTTGAATTAGCCCGAAAGAACTCCACCGTCCACCTGCTACTCCTCCTCCGGCTCCACCAAATGCCAAAAAAAACAAAAAAAAAAGGCTTAATTAATTACAGCACCAAAGCACTTAAGACGATACGGAAATGCCCAAGACCGAGAAGGAGATGGCGATGGAAGAGAAGGATATGGCGATGGAGAAGGATATGGCGATCGAAAAGGCGATGGCGAAGGATTGGTGGGCCGAAAGAAGGAGTGAGTGAGTGCCTGGGAATTGTGCGGTCAGTCCTTCGCTTTTCGTCGGGTCGGCGATTTCAATGGGCCAACGAGAGGAAAATAGAGCAACAAAAAATTCTACTTATAAATAGAACGGAACATTTTCACAACAACAACAACAACAACAAGTGTTAAGCAACTTTCGCCTGCAAGTTTTTTTTCGTTCTTTGCGGGAAATTCCCGACGGGATTTGACGGAATGATAATTTATCCATCGTGAGAGTTGGACGTGGTTTTTCGGCGAATTCGGGTCGTCGAATATTTAAAAAAAAAATGTTTGGACGTGGCTCCACTAACGGTAAAGTAAAGTGTCAATTAATGAAGCGGAAAAAAAGAAGTAGAAAAAGAACAGAAAATTCATTTCTTTCACTAAAATTTCCCATTCCCGCTTCCCATGGGGAAATAATATTCGCCCAAAAGGACGAATTACCGAAAATTTTGAAAAATTGAAATTTTAATTTTTGATTTCATCAAGGACGGAGTTCTATTTTATTATTTATTTTTTAAATTATTTTATTTACTTATATTTTTTTAAAATAATTTTTTTTATTAAATTTTTAATTTTTTTTTTTAATTCTAAAGTTGTTCTTCTGGTTTAAAAAATTTTGTTTGTTATATTTTTGTATCTTTTATTTTCCTTTTACTAACTTCATATTAATTTATTTTTGTTTTATTTTATTTTTTCTTAAAAAAAAAATTTTTTTTTCTTAATTTAAAAATTTTTTTTATTTTTTATTAAAAAATTTTTTAATATTTTTTATTTTAATTACTTGAGTGTTTATCTTCTATTTATTTAAAAAAAATTTTTTTTAATTTATTTATTCCTGAATTTTTCCTATTTTTCGCCCCTCCCACATCGAATCGATTTGAGGATTTTAAGGAGCCTTGAATGACTCAGAATGCCTCCGCAGACGCTCTACGTGCCAAGTGCCCATAATTGGATTAATTACGATAAGCCTATAATCGCGGGGAGCCCTTGGTGCATTTGCGCCACTGGGGGCGTCATTTAAGAGCCCGTTGTGGCGATTCGAATTGAAATTGGAGTGCACTAATTGTGGAATTTCGATTGTGCCTCCCTCGTTCTCGTTCTTGTGAAGCATAATGCTTGTGCTTGGGCTTTACGTTCTTACCTTGTCTGCCGTGTGTACGCGCTGCAGTTGAGTTCGCTGACGTTGGTCCGCCGATGACGCTGCCCATTAGCATATCGTTGGCCGTGACGGGCGGCGGTGGCGGCCGATGCGGCAAATGCTGGTACTCATAATCATAGTGAGATGACGATGATGATGCTCCACCGCCATTGCCACCGATGCCACTATTGCTACTCGTTGACTGTTGCTGCTGCTGCTGCTGCTGCTGCAATTGTAAATTCTGTTGATTCTGGCGTTGCAGTGTTGCACTGTGCGCCTGTGGATGTGACGGGACAACACCGCCGCTGCTAATGTTGCTATTGCTGTTGATGTTACCTGCAGCAGCCGGATGTCGCAAGACGCCACCGCCGACCGCCAGTGGATTGCCACCGATTCGGCTATCTCCGCTGCTGCTATTATTGTCACGACAGTCTAACGTCGTATCGTATTCATAGGGATTCATCGTGGACGTCTCCAAGGGACATTCGTCGTCGTCAGTATCGGTGCCACCGTCGTAAATATTATCCGTGTGGCGATACGCGTGATGATGGTGATGATGATGATGGTGTCCGTTTTGCTTTGAGAACTTAATTTTGACGGATTTTTGTGGGGCCGGAATTCGCAAAAAAAAAAATCGTTGAATTTTTTTTTTTTTGCGAAATTTCGTAGCCGACTTCAAGGCGTCACAAGAAAAAGGGCAAAGATCTTAATGCTTACAGTTTGATTTCCGGTTGATTCTTTTTTTTTTTTTTTGTTTTTGTTGGTTTGTTTATTGAACTATTATTTTATCTGCGATAGATAGGACGATTTCGATCGCTTCGGAGAATTTTCGTAGGTCCTTTCCGAGGGAGAGTTACGATGTAGGACCTTCGCCTGCTTTATAGTTTTAGTTTTCTTCTTGAATTCAACAGCAACAATTTCGAGCGTGCTCGAAGGGGACTAGTTTTGGTTCCACAGAAACCATTTCATCGTACGCGCTGGATTTGAATCTTGCCCTCAGTGCGTTCGCGTTCTTCTTCTTTAAGTGTTCGTGTTCTTGTGTTCGTTTCTCGATGATAGTCTTCCAAATTCGAGTTTCGTTGTTTCGATTTTCTTTTTCGTTTTTTTTCGTTTTCCTTTTGTTTTTTTGTTTTGTTTTTTTTTTGGGAAAATTCTTGCTTTGCTCGAGTTTAGCTCTTCATGCTAGAGAGTGTTGTTGTTTTGTTACTTTGTTGTTATGCCGTTCACTTGCAATCACATGTGTCTGAGACGGATGAATAACCAAATAGCCTGTGCGTGCGTGATGCATGGGAATCCTGTTTCTCTTTTCATCTAATCACGACTCGACTCGACGCGACTCAAGGCGACTCAACAACGCGACGCGACGCGACGCTATTCTGCTCTATTCGAATCTTCTGCTTGTCTCGTCACCGTCTCGACTTGATTTGGTGCATCGCAGCGACACATTGCCCGAAAAAAAAAACAAAAACAAAAACAAAACCAAAACACCGAGCAACAAAAACAACAACCCGCACCAACAAATTACGTCCGAAATAAATAGGAAAATTTTAAAAGGAGATTACTATGAACACTTCTTAAGCGATGAAAGCGACAAATCCGGAGCGATGATATAAAGACGAATAATCGGAAAGAAAAACAAAAATATATATTTTCCTTTCTTTCTTTCCTTAAATTTTTTCCAACTTTCTTATTTTTGTATAATTTTTCGGATATTTCTTGGAAGTAAAACCGTCTGCGGAAATTTTCGTTTCGATGCGGTTTTCTTTTCTTTTTCTCTTTTCTTAAATTGATAAAATTTTTCTTCACAGATTTTTTTCTTCAAATTTTTTTCTCGTTCACAATTTTTAATTTTTTTGGAAATTTATTTTTAAATTTTTTATTTATTTATTTTTCTATTATTTTTTTAAATTAATTTTTTCGAAATTTTTCCAACGACTTTATTTCGCATTTAATCCGCATTTTGATTGATTTTGGGGAAAATCGAGCATTTCCCACTTAAAGCGATTATCCTTAAAGACTTGGCGATGAATTTGTTTTTGATATCGCACGTTTTTTTTTTTTATTTTTTATTTTTTTTATTTGTTTTGAGGAATACAATGTTGTGTTCTTGGCTTAGAGAACGTTGTTTGGTTCTTCTTCGGTCGTTCCTTACGATTCGTACGTTCGCTGGCGATGTGGGAAACTCAAAAGAGCGTAGCTAATATTTCCGAAAATTTTTGAATTTACCGCGCACACAAAATACGCACGTCCGATCGAGCTCAATATTCGCGCAAAACAGACGAGCCGAGACAACGTAACATTAACGTTGCGTTTCGTTTCGTTTCGATTCGTTTCGTTTTGTTTCGTTCGTTTCCATTCGTTTCCAGCGCGAAGACGTACAATTTCTGTATGAGCCGCTTCGGTTATTTTCTCACCATACGATTTACCAACCCGTCGAACAGCCCACTGCACTGTGGACGATAGCCGACGCTCTCATGCGCTCTCTCTACCACTGTTAAAGGGGAAGAAATTTCTCGTTCAAATTTAACAGTGCCATTTCGAATTGCTGAGTGTGAAAGAGAGAGAGAGCCATATTTTGTTTGAAGAAAGGAGAATTCGTGTGTGGGTGCATTGACGAGAGGACGAACGACCACAGAGCGAGAGCGAGAGCGAAAGCATCAAAAGAATTGCAGTAAATTATCAAGTTACTTAAGTAATTTTTCCCAATACAAAAGTCACATATTTTTCGCTCAGAGGACACCATCGAACGACGGAGAAGACGACACTTACAGTGGATTGTGTTTGAAATAATTGTTGAAGAAAATATTTCGAATGAAAATATAGTATTATTTAAGCCTCAGTATGCAGTTGGCACTTTCAAAAAATTTTGACAGCCAAACTCATTCAAAATGCTGTTAAATTTTTTTTTTCAAAAATTCAAAACGAAATTTATTTTTTTTTTCTGTGTCGTACAGAACAGATGTCAAAATTTTGAAACATTTTAATGATGGAAATTTTCTGTTCATTTTCTTAACTAAACAGCCTAATGAGTGTAAAAGCAAAAAATTATAATTATTTTGGCGTATTTGAAAATTTGAAAATTTTAAAATTAAAAAAAAAACAATCTAGAAAAATATTTTAAAAAAATATTAAATATACTTATTCAATATAATATTCGGGCAATTGCACGTAAAACAGTCCTACAAGTCATATTCGTTATAGCCATTCTAGGCAGAAATTAAATAATTTAATTTCTTAACTGTTGGTAAAAGTTTTCAAAATTTTAAATCCTTGATAATCACATCCTTTTTTTTCTAAATATTATGCTTAACCTGAAAAAAAAAAAAATTTATGTGAAGCAGTGGAATTGCTCAGTCTTCAACTTGGTCCCTCTCCGCGGACACTTCTCTTAAACGGGCACTTTTTGAGAATGCTGTAGTATTCCTGCTTCTCAAATAGTTTCCTCTTAAGCGGACATATTTTTCAGTCCCGTAAGTGTCCGCCTAAGAGAGAGTACACTGTATATTCTTTTAGTCTTCACGACATTTTAGCTCAATCCAATAACTTTTGCAATATTTGAATTTTTTTTTTTTAATTTTCATACAAAGCAAATCGTCCCTATGTATTATGTTTTTCGGCGTATCTTATCCGTTCGGATTTTTCACAGTTTTAACTGTTTTTCATTCATAAAAAATTGAAAATCCGAACGGATTCGATCCGTCGGAATACATAATAGGCACGAATAAACCTGATTTTGGCCTGTCGTAGTTCCTTGAGAT
Source organism: Chlorops oryzae (assembly GCA_020466095.1). Taxonomy (NCBI): domain Eukaryota; kingdom Metazoa; phylum Arthropoda; class Insecta; order Diptera; family Chloropidae; genus Chlorops; species Chlorops oryzae. The sequence continues at coordinate 161,578,666 of CM035806.1, forward strand.
GCCAACATACGAAGCGAGAGGTTCTGGGTTCAACTCCCAGCTCGGCCGTGGATGTTTGTATCGTTTTTCCTGTTTCAGTTTTTCTTTTTTCCCATTATTTGCGGTATAACAACGGGCCCATGTGAGACCTTAGTGTGTCACCCTTAGTGGCAGCCAAACGAACTTAAGGCTACCTAATTAACCTGATTTAAACTCTTCTGAATGCTATCATTTGAAAGTTTAAACCTTCAAAAAGTTTAAGCCAGCTTGAAGGCTATGAGCCTTAAAATTGTGGGGAAAAAAAAATTATAAATGCTCTTTTACAGAATTTTCCCAAAGGCTTTCCCTTAAAATTTCCATTCAGGTAGGAATCCTTTGAAAGACAATTCTTCGAGCAACGGTTTTCTTTTTTCTTTTTTTTTTAACCTACTTTGTGCTGAACTTCAAAGTAAGAAAAGAAACATTTTTTTTTTATATCATTATTGTCCTCTATGAACCCACAGTGCGCATGGGAAAATCCACGCACAGCGCATGTTCCAGAGAGTGCGCATTAAACGAAAACGAAGAGAGAGCACACGATGATTCTTGTTTATTTTTGAATTGCTTTTAAGAACTCCTGCAAGAGCGCGAAGCTAAAGGTATTAACTGCATATTAGCAATGACATGTTCGAACATGGAAAATCGTATTATTATTGTAAAGAACTCTCGAATTAAATTGAAGACTTTGAAGGAACATATTTCGATATTTTGAAATAAAAAAAATTTTTTTTTTTAATTTTAAACACATGAATAGGCGGACAAGAAGAAATAAAAAATACAAAAAATAGTGGGAATTACACACATAACTCAACTTAGACGCTTTTGCTAAGACATGTGTGAAGTCGTCGACTGTTAAGCAATGTGATTTCTAACGAATGCAGGAGAAAGAAAATTTTTTAAAAAATAAAAATAATTTAAATAGAAAAATAAATTTTTTAAATTAGAGAAAGAAAATGGGGAAAAAATCAAAAATTAATAAAAAAAAAAAAAAAATTAAATAAAAATTATAAAGAAAAAAAATTAAAAATAAAAAAAAAAACCCAAAAGACTCGTCGTTGTTTCCCCTTCGCGATTACTTTTCTTTAGAGCACAAAATTAAGGGGAAATTGATCGAAAAAAAGGACACGAAGACCTTCGTTAAATGTCGCTAAATGTTAGTTTACAGAACGAACATTTTAAAAGCCGAAAACGACTCATGTTCGAGCCACTGTTAAATAACAGTCCATGTTAAGCTCTTGTTATGCGCTAACGGAAATTTTGAATTTCCACTTAAAATTCAGATTCAGATTCAGATTCAGATTCGGGGTTTTCCTCCACACAAATTGTTATAAATTTCTTCGAATTTGCTAGCAATCAGAGCATGAATATTAATAGCCATAGCAGTGGGCCTCCGCCCTTCCACCCCCCTCACCACACACATGCTTTACACACCGCTCCACAGTGCTCTACAGTCTTCAAAGTTCTCAATGGGCCGCGCGATCGAAACGGAAATTGAATTTTCATGAATTCGCTGCGAATGCAATTCCGTTTAACATAAAATTTTGCATTCGCTTAAGCCACACACACACCACACACACAAACATACACATACACGCACACGGAACGACCGAGAGGGTAAGTAAATATTGTATTCATACCAAAGGAGCCGAATAAGCGAATCCCTTTGCCCACGATTTCCTTTTTCCGAGCTCACTGAACGTACATACGTCTAGTTATAAAATCCAACAAAAAGTCCAATGCTGGTCTGATTTCTGCATCGAATTTTGTTTCGCAAACTGTCTTCAACGGAATTAGCGAAAAATGTCCTTCATTTTTTTTTTTTTTTTTTTTTTTGGTTGCTGCCAAGACTTCTCTCCTGTATCCCGGTGCTGCTGCTGCTGCCGCCGCCGCCGGCCGGAGGGCCTGCTGAATGCGAGAGAACGGATGGGGGTCGGCGGAGGAGTGTGCCGAAATAGATAAAGTTCAAGTTTTGCACGTAATCGAATTTGCATGATTTATCGGTCGATGTTGACAATTGCCGTGTGGGAAACACGAATGGAGCAGCAGCCCAGCCCGGCAACCCGACAGCCCGTTAGTGGCGCACAGCCAGCAGAGACAAATAGAACAATGGGACATGGGAAGATCAGACGGGGCAGTCGGGCTGTTTCTTCTTGATTTTTTTTTTTCTTTCTTTCGTTAGACAACTGCAGGCATTGGCATGGGTTTCCACAGGAGCCCTAAGAACAAACGCTTGATGAAGAAACTTTTCAGGCAGGCAGGCCAGCAGCTCCGTAATGGGCAGAGAGTTCACATCGGGAGCAACTTTAAATACAATTACACTTTGGGGACAAAAAAAAAAAATAAAGAAAAAAAAAGCAAGGTCGTGGTGAGGGAATGTAGAGCGGAGAGGCGAAAAAGTTTTGGGAGCTTTGATTGAAGATATGTAGAGATGCTAATGTCTAAGGAGAAAGTTAAGGGAGAACCCAACAAAAAAAAAAAAACAAAATCCTTTAAGTCTTAAATAACACATTAATACGATTCAAGAGTTTTAAGGGACAAACGCTCAAAATCCCAAAGCTTCCAAAAACAGAAGCCTTTTCCGAACTGACTTTTCTACATTCCATTTCCCACAATATTCGATTGTACATACATATGTACATATATATATTTGCATGTCCTTTGAATGGTATTGAAAAATAAAATCAATTTTTTTTCTCTTTCAAAGTTTTCGACTCAATTTAGGAAGATTTATTAGCGTGACATGACCGGTCATGAATCCAAAATTGAATTCCCCCTTTAGATAGATAAGTATGTATGTAGCTTTAAAACGCGAGGGTTCTTCGACTGCCAGCCAACAGCTTTCGCGATAGGATTCTTCGAACTGCATCCAAAACTCGAAGAGATCGCCCCGTAATAGTGGTCTAAGAATTTAGAATTCATCGAAATTATCAAAGAAACTGCCATATATATGTATATGTATGTACATCTCTTCGTCCCAGGCAACCACACTTTCCGAAGAAAAATCTTTAAAACAAAGCAATAAAACCCCGACACTTGGAGCAATTTTTGAGCCCCGAGATATACTTGAGAATATAATTTCGAGACTCCTTCTCCTGCAACATCTGCCCTCTCTCTCTCTCTCTCTCTTTAGCGCTTTTCGCCGCTCCGGCATTATCGATGATTTCAATTTGGTTCCATAAAAATTACCATTAAAACAAAAAATCTTTAAGTGCCTTTTATGATTGGGAAGGGTGCTTCACAATCACCGATGCGAATTATTGAAAATTCTTAAAATCCTGAAAAGCCTGAAAAGGGCAGCAAAACATCATGACGAGTCGGAGAGAGAGAGAGAGAGAGAGAGAGAGGAGAGTTAGAGAGAGTTCAGCGTTCAGCTCGTTAAAGTGCTTTTCCAATGAATTTAACATTTTGTTGAAAACACACCATAATCAACGGATTCATCAACCGCGAACAATTAAAAAATCACTCTCACGAAAAACTTAAAATCACAATTACACCAACAACAACAACAAAAATAACATCATCGACAACAAAAAGGAAAACACAAGAATAGCTACAACAATGTCAAAGAAGAAGTTAATATACCACTTAAGTGGGGATATAGAGATAGGCGACGACGACGATGGGAGAGGACGGCGAGATGATGACGATAAGGTAGCGGTGAAGGGCCGCCTCCCTTGCATCCGAAGAGCAATGTTAATCGAGCAGAAATTTTCAAACCGTAAATTGTTTTGCGTCAAAAGCATCAACGACGGAATGAAATAAGCGAGTGGGCGAGGGGGCTACCAGGGAGCGGACGGAGGGCTAAAGTGAAGGAGTGCGGCAAAACTAATAACCATAAAATACAATGCAACATGCATGACTCCTTAGAAAATGCATTGGCAACAACAACAACAACAACAGCAACAACAACAACAACAACAGCAACAAAAGCGACTGCAACAACAACAGCAAACAACCGCAAACAACAACAGCAAGACAGGCAGGCATGAAGGCTGGCATCGAGGCTCCTACATGAAGAGTGCGTTCCCCAAAACATCGTCGCCGAGACACCGAGTCGCTGAGTTGCTGCTGCTGCTGCTGCAGCGTTCAGTTCTCAATTTTGAATGCTCAGTGTTGATTGTTGAATGTTGAACGTTGAATGCTAATGAAAAACGCGAGCAACGACTCTAACATCCAGAATAGCGCAGCAGCAGAAACACCAGCACCAGAACCGACACAGGCAGCAGCAGCGCATCACGAAAACTCATCAATCAATAAAGATTTCCGCACTCAATACGAACCCACACACTCAAAACACACACACGCATAAGCATCCTTAACTCTTAGACAGGTACACTGAAAATAAAATGTCACGCTTTTAAATTTTGAAATATTTTTTTTTGCCCCGTTTCCGTGAAATCTATAAACGCAAATAACACTAGGTTACAGCATTTTTCCACGGGACACCTAAATGAAACGTATTGCTTGTGGATGAGGCTTAAATTTGTGATTTTCATTGATTTTTTTTGCGTTTTCTCTCATACTTTTTGTATTCAAAATTTTGGCGTTTATTCAGAGATTTTCAAAACTAATAGAGGTCTTCCCTTAAACGAGTATTTGCCGCGAAAACTTTGAAAATTCGGAAATCAAGAGAAGGATTAGAACTTAATGAACGAAGTTTTGTATGAAAAATTTTACATTTTTCCGCTTTTTCGATCTTTTCACGTTTAAAGGAAGATCCCTAACATCTCATTTTGTTGGGTAAGGAGTCTATATTTATTTATACTTATAAATAAAAAATTCCAACGAAAAAAAAAAAAACAGTTTATCTGCCTACAATCGAATTTTTAGATGCTGATGAAAGGAAAACTTTGATGAATTAAAAAAAAAAAATTAATAAATAAAATTATTTTTTTTCAAGTTTAAAGGTCTACATCATCTTATTTTCTTTACTGATTTTAAAAGTGTGTGAGGAGAAGTTTTAAGGGGTTTAATAATCTTTAATTTAAGGGGACCTTCTGGTCTAGAGGACGAAAATTTAGGGTATTTTCATGATTTTTTTTTGGTATTAAGCCAAATAAAAAACGATTTTCTAAGTATGCAGGCTTATTATATTCTTTATTGACAAAAAATAAAAAATGTTGTTGTAATTTTTTTTTTTTTTTTGTATTTTAAAAATGGCGTTGAAGTGGACCCTATTTGAAAAAGTACCTCCGTGGTGTGAAAGATTTTGGCAGTTCTGGTAATCGAAAAAAAAAACAAAAATATGTTTTTAATCAGAATGAATGCGGCTATGGCAGGAACTAGAATAAAAAAAAAATTTTTTTAAATTGACAAAATGGCGCAATTTTTTATTTCAACCATCAAAAACTCCCCTTTTTTTGACCATTTTTTTTTTTTTGTGAAAAAATATGAAGTTCTTGAAATAAAAATTCGATTCTAGTTCGGGCCATAGCCATTGATGTTATGAATAATATATAAAAATTCCAGACAAATCGGTTCGATGGCTTTTTTGTTTTCATTCACACCAGATCAAAAAAAGTAGTTTTGAGATATACGCGTTCAAAGTTGCTTTGATCAAGCGCGCTGCCTGCTGTCTCCACCTTCTAAAAAGGCTGTAGCAAAACAAATATTGTCAATATCTTCACGAAACTTTGCCAGCATATTCTTAAAAGTCTATTCTTCCGAAATATATATATAAAAAAAAAATCAATTTTCAAAAAATTCTAGACCAGAAGGTCCCCTTAAGGGAGAAGTGGTTCAAACCGGATGATGCATTCTCGAGTTCTTCTCGAAAAAGCTGCAATACGTTGAAAAATTGTTTTCTTTTTTTTCGAAAATTAATTTTTTTAAATAAAAAAAAAATTTGTTCGTATTAAGAAGGCCAAAGCCCATAAGAAAATTGCCCAAAGATGTTCGGAAAAAAATGAATAATCCTCCTTATTGCGAAATTCGAAGTCGACGACGACTCAATTTTTAAAGCCGTCATTATTGATATTGACGTCTAAATAAAATCAGTATATATTTTTTATCAAAATCGTCATTGCCATTGGAAGATCTTTAACTTAAGTTACTTGAAGGAGAGATTTTTGTCTCGAAGCGTACAATACCGACGGGCTCAAAAAAAAAGGTCCGATTTCCTAATAAGGCGGAATAATTATTTGTAAGCAAGTGTAATCATTCGAAAGACAAAATTGACGAAATGATGTGCAAAAGAAGTGTAAAAGCTGATTGAAATTTTCTTTCAGTGCATACCGCAGCCAGTAAAGGAAAACAAATGCAACATGTGAGAGCACACAGATCGAAGAAGATGAAGAAGAACAAGAAGAAGAGAGAAAAATACAAAACCCATATGTATGGAGAGGTCAGGAACGCATGCATACATACATATAAACATACCAATTATAGTTCGATCAAGCGACTTATGCTGCCATTCCGAAGGTGTTAATTGAATTATGTATTCGAGACAGGAGCGATGTTTCCATGCGACAGACGAAAGTAATTACAAGCGACAACACGAGGACACAACTGCCAGCCCGCCATCGTCATCGTCATCGCCAACGTCAATTCGATGATTGAAAACTCCACCACCTCCACAACCAGGGCGGTGAGAGGGCGAGGGCGAGGGTCTTTCAGCGGACTGGGAATGGAAGGAGGAAGAAGAAAATGATCGCTGCTGATGGTAGCGCTTCAGTTGGTGAAAATCATTTCAACAATTTAATATCATTCATTCATTTTTGTTGGTCCCAACATTATATGCGGGAAGAGATGTCCTTTCAGAGCTCATTGCTACTTCCTTTGAGTTTCCAATTACCGCCTGGAGAGACACGTTATTTACTTGTCATTCAATTGTGCTCGGCTGCTGCTTCAACAAGATCAATTTTTTGTATTGTTATAGTATGTGTCCATACGGAGTTTGTCTGTCCATCGATCAGAGGACGCTCAATGGTATCAACTTGGAAAAATCTTGAAATAGATGGAATGTTCGAAAACTTTAACAATCCAAAGTGAAAATCGTGTGCGGTTGGTTATGACAGATTTAGAGGCGCACCCTCTCATCATATCCATGGATTGCACTGGCGCAGAGTTGCACTTTTGTGCAGCACGAGTTCGCACCCACTAGAGCTTAACGATGCACTGTGACAAGGTGATGAAAATTGGGACACGCTATTGGGCGTACGCTATCTTCCATGGCATCGATGGCGATAGTTTTTGGGTGGGCAACGCAGTCGTCGTCGTCTATCGTCTGCACTTTTCAAGGACAACAGAGACAACATTGCACATCAGGCGGCATTGGCGCAGCATTCAATTGAGTGCAGCTGCAGTGCGATTCGATTGAAGCATATGTTCCACAAAATTGCCTTCTAATTGCAGTGTTGAAAAGTCAACTTAAATTGTGACCAACCCAATAATCATTAGGGTGGTGAACTATATTCGAGATTCTCCCCTCTGTTCTCTTCGTTCGCCATTTCCGCTAGACTAGTGTCATCGTGCCATCGTGCCAGTGCCGCACCCGGGTTTCCCTCTCGTGAAGAAGAAGAAGGAGGAGGAGGAAACAAGCAATTAGGCTAACACCGAATCGCAAGAATTTTCATAGAAAATGAACATGGTCCTTAAATCTGTGAAGAAAGCTGAGGGGGGGAACAGAGATAACCCCAGTTTGTAATGATGAAATCGCTTTCACATCGGGTTTCGTGCCTGAGTTCGGAGGAATTTATTTGATCAGAAGTATTATTAGGATGTAACAACCTCCTACAGAGAGCGAGAGTTGTTTGCTTCCACCGGGCCCCGAACCCACTTCTTCACTTCCCCATTTTATCCACCAAGGAGTCCCTGAGAATTGTCGACGACGACCCAGTAATGATGTCTTATATTTCTATAACACTTCACCTTCAGTTTGCCATTTTCATATGTTTTTATGAGATTGACTTAAAGGGATCCTAAGGAAGAATTTCCTGCGAGCCCGAAATTCCTCTCTAAAGATCTGAGCCAGTAAAATTGAAATTTTTTAATTGTCATTCATACGGAATTCATATGGAAAAAGCCAATTAAAAAAAAAAAAATTAGAAAAAAAATTGTTATTCACTCTCAACTAAAAAATTTTCCATGGTTCGGTTCGGTTCGTTCCTTCGTCATTCTTCGAAGAGATTTTCTCGGATTCTCATTCCCAACGAAGCAGGGCGATAGAACATTGCGACAAGGAAATTGAATTTATCATACCCGATGATTTTCGGCCTATGGGGGCTATTTTCTCGCTTGATTCTTAATCTGATTATCTCTTTCTCTAAGTGCTGGGGCTTTAGCTTTGATTGGCGGCGTTGTCGCATTACAAAATAGGATAAATTTCATTTTTGATCCGGCTTGAACGGAGCCGCCTTTGCAGAGCAACCGACCGAACATACCGACAACCGACCGAACAACCAACCGACCGACCGACCAACCGTCCACAAAGGGGCTACACAGTTAGATGGCTGACAATTCTGGAATAATAATCATTTCCATCATCGTTGTCGTCAGCTTTAATGTTGATTTCCTTTTCTTCCTTCCTTCATTTTTATTCTTCCTTCCTTTATTTTACTTTTCTTTGCGTTGCGTTGCGTTGCGTGCGGTGCGTTGCGTTTTGTTCGCAACACTGCGTTATGCACACCATCCATCGGTGGCCGGCAATGACGAGACGAGGTGATATCTTAACAAAACTCTTACATATTTTCCTTGCTCCTTAATCCTTTTTTCTTTTTCCAATTTTTTTACTTTTTTTTTAAATTTTTTATTATGAGTATTTCCACTTCAGTTTGCCGCCTCGCAACCAACCCGTCCATCCATCCATCCTACCATCCAATCGTCCGGACTTCTGAGTCCTCGTCGCAGTCGTCGTCGCTAGACATCGTCCAGCATAAAATGGAATTGAACTTGCAAAACCTGCATCTCTTTCAAGGAGCTTCGCTAAGCTTCACTTTGCTACACTTTCAGTTACCGAGGCTGCCACTGCGACTGCCACTGCCGACTGCCACTGTCACTGTTGCTAATGCTAATGCTTATGCTTCTGCTGACGTGCGATGGCTTTTTGCATTTCATTCTCCGTTGGATTCCAAAGTTAATACTCCAAAATGCATATCCACAGATGGCAGAAAAGCAAAAAAAAAAAAAAAAAAAAAACAATGTGGAAGATATGCATATTCGTTGCGTGTCTCGCATTCGCAATCCTCGCAATCCTGCTTAAAGTGCGCGTACATATCAGATGTCCGATGCGATGCGACGCGACGACAACATTATGCGTGATTCCTCAACGCTCAACGATCAAAATGCTGACTCGACTCTGCGGTCGTCCCGCAATTCATCCAGGTATGTCCCATTGGTGCAACGTCTCACTAACAACCAACAACCATCGTAACCACCCCCACCCCCACCATCTTTCTTCCCTCATTTTTGCCACGGACTTCTGCTGCTCATAAAAACAAAAGCTCAAAGCAGAAGAAACGAAACGAAAAGAAAAGAAGAAAGAAAGAGAAGAGAAAAAAAAAAAACAGGAAAGAGGAAATCAACATTGCCATCGTCATTATCGTTGAGTCCTCTGACGCATTTTCTTCAATTCGAACGCCTCGTCAAGAAGGAGCACAGCCCACCGTGCTTACTAAATTCCTAACTAGAGCTATTCATACACTCCCTCCTCCTGCTACTCCTCCTCCACCGTTTTGGAAGCATTCCGGAAATTTTGCATCAATGCAACATAGCTATGCACTGTGCCGCCTGCCTGCCCATGCCGTCTGTTTACCGAGAAAAAGAGATCCTGCGAGGATTACTTACACAATTCGAGCGGGTTATTTTTTTTTTTTGTGTGTGTGTGTATTTTTAAAGGAAGAAAGGAAGACGAAACTTGATCTGTGCTTAAAATAAACAGCATCTCCTCACAATGATGAAGCAAGGATGCACGCTACACTGAACTGTACTGCACTGCGTTGCACAGAAAGGCACTGGAAGAGGGAAAGAATTGAAGCAGGAGCAGCCTCCAATACCAAGTTGCGAGAATCCAACAATTTCTTTTCCGTGTGTAATGTATTTATTAAAATATATAAGGATAAGAATTCTCAATGAAATTTTCTTTGGATGCACAGTGAAGGATACAACGGTAGAGGGAAAGCAGGTGGGCACTTTGACTAAGACAGAGAGAGAGGGAGAGATAGAGAGCAGCACGGAATGTTAGGGTGCAGTGTGCTATATTGCGTTTTAGAGGAACAGAAAAATAATCATCATAAAAATTGTGCAAATGCGGAAAAATGATGCACAAGGAAAAATAAAAACAACAAAATACCCAGAAAAGGACGAAGAAAAAACAATAATGAAAGAAGAAAAAAAAAAAAACGAAAAAAGGCGAATTCGAATGCGTTTTTTGTTTGCGGTAAGAAACGGAAACGGAAATGACATCATGTGGAATAAGGAAGGGCAACAACAATAAGACCAACAACAACAATGTTCCAACGAGTCGGGGCTTAACGGAAAACTCGAAGCACTCGGACAGACAACAAGGAAATACTCAAGGTGTGCGGAGGAGAGAAGAGGCGAGAAGAGAGGGTTTTTTTTTCGCGACAATTGCGAGAGTTTAGGTTCACCTGCGCGGGGATGCGTTGGTCTTCTTAAAGAAATAGGGGCTCAAAAGCTGATGAAAACGAAAATGAAAATGAAAATGACAATGAAAAGATGAAAGGATGAAAAGACGAAGAAGAAGACGACGAAAAGTTACGAGTAGAAACACATCGGATTCGCAAAAGGATAATCGAAGCAACAAGAAACTGGAGACAATAGAAATGGGAGCACACCGTGGGGCTTCTACAGGTAATTTACGAAAGAAAAATGAGGGAGAGACGGCGGGAATCGATTGTCATTTGCCGCGCAGTTACATCGTCCTAATGAGCCGACACAAAACTATGTAACACTCTCTGTGGCCCCGATTTTGGAGGCGCTATAATGCTAGACAGCAAATCACCAGGGGCTCTGAGCGACAGCACAACGGGATACTGCAACGCACTGCACTCCGCTGAACCAAACCGAACCGAACCGAACGAAGCGAAACGAACCGAACTGAAGTGTGACGCAAAGCAGTCGAGAGAAGAGAGAGAGAGAGAGAGAGAGAGAGAGAGAGAGAGAATAAGCTTATACCACGTAAATTAATGAGCTCAGGAATGTGAAGATTAACGTCAAGGATAAAAATGAGTGCACGCATTTGAAAATAATATGTCCGATTCAGCACTCGAGGGTAATTCATACATGATGAAACATCTGCATGTGTTTGTAGTATGCTTGGGTAATGAGCTTCGAACTCAACTAACACAGCCGCCACCACCAGCAGAACCACCACTCATCTAGTAACAACCATCTTCATGATCATCGTCATCATCATCATGCCGTCAGGAACATATTCCTTTGCCTTGCCTCGTTGTTGCCGGGAGATGTCAATGATTACAGAATTTGAGGCCTTCTTCGTCTTGAGTAACGTCTTTGGGCCCAGCAGGCGACCTCATTAACTTCCTTTGGCCTCTCCCTTTCACTCTCACTGTCTCCCTGTCGTGCCCTCTCGCTCTGTTTTGGCGTGTCGCAGTACGCAAAGGAATTAATAAACTAGCATGTTACGGGACACACACGGGCTATGCGCACTATTAACTTAAGCCTTCAAAATGAATATGGGCTGCCTTTGACATATATCCAGAATCATGAAATTTTCTGATTACCTACATACAATTTTCTTTGGTGCGAAAAATAAATGAAAATATCAAAGCTCCAACTCTGGCTCTAACTGCCTCCTCCTCATTTCATTTGGCCTTCGTTCGGTAATGAACTATTTTTCGAATGATTTTTTCATATTTTATAAAGATATTGTAGATATGTGAGATTTTTTAATAAAGCAATCAACTAAGAGCACATTCTCCTCCACTCTTCCGATGTCCCTACGATTTTCGACCAACCCAGGATAACACACATTTCATCGTATTTACTTAGATGGCAAGCACGAAGAAATGGTATTGAATTAAAATTTTCATTTCGAAATTAACTTTTTCCTGGAAACTTCGTGTGAGACTGATAGGGATAAAAAAGATAGCAAGAGAGAGAGAGAGAGAGAGAGAGAGAGAGAGAGAGAGAGAGAGAAGAAAGAGAGAAGAGAGAGAGAGAGAGCGAGAGCGAGGGAAAGAGAGAGATAGCGAGGGAGGCAATGAGCCAAAGCTTTGTCCCTGGTGTGTGTGTGTGTGTGTGTATTTATGAGTCCGTCTTTGTCGCCGTTTCTGCTTGTTGAATATCCTTCCTCGATTTTATGTTTTACAAAATGTTCCCTGTTCAATTTTTTATTCTTTATTCTTTATATTTTTGCAATCTGTACGAATTTAATTAGTGTCAAAAGCAGCGCACAAATGAAAATGAAATGGGCCGATGCCTCGAAGTAACTAAACAGCATAAAAAGCGGCGTGTAAAAAAACTGATAGGGGCAAACAAGGTGTAATTTATTTTATATTGATTCCCGATTCTAGTGATTCAATTATCCACATTTTCGTCTATTTCTCTTCACTTGTCACTTTGTTCTTTCTTTTTGACTTTTTGATTCTCTCTTCATCTATTATTCATTCGCCCATTTATCGTCCTTTTCGCTTCCTTTGCTCTCTCTTTACCTCTTCGCTCTCTTTTCATCTCTTTGATCTCTGCCTCTCTGTTGTCTCTTCACTCTCCCTCTCTCTTACTTTCCTCGCTCTTCCTCTCTCTCTCTTCTTCTCCTCTTCCTCGCATCTCTCTCTCTCTCTCGCCTCTCTCCTCGCCTCTCTCTCTTCGCACTCTCTCTCCTTCTCTCCTCTCTCTCCTCTCGCACTCTCTCCTCGCCTGTCTCTCTCCCTCGCACTCTCCTCACTCTCTCCTCTCCTCGCACTCTCTCGCACTCTCTCTCTCATCGCACTTCTCATCTCCCTGCTCTCCCTCGCACTCTCTCTCTCTCTCTCTCGCACTCTCTCTCTCTCCTCGCACTCTCTCTTCTTCGCACTTCTCTCTCGCACTCTTCCCTCGCTCTCTCACTCTCTCTCCACTCTCTCTGCACTTCTCTCTCCTCCTCTCGCATCTCTCCTCGACTCTTCTCCTCGCTCTCTCTCTCGTCCACTCGTCTTCCCTCTCTCGTCTCACTCTCTCCTCTCACTGCTCTCTCCTCTCTCTCACTCGCTCTCGTCATCCTCTCTCACTCGCTCTCTCACTCGCTCTCTCACACGCTCTCTCACTCGCTCTCTCACTCGCTCTCTCACTCGCTCTCTCACTCGCTCTCTCACTCGCTCTCTCACTCGCTCTCTCACTCGCTCTCTCAATCGCTCTCTCAATTGGAAAATAATTGAGCCCGTTAAAAAAATAAACAATTACAAAAACAAGACCCAAAAAAAAATTTCTCGTTACAACGTTCCTTGCTTTGACGCTGAGGACTATCTACGACGAAATTTCGCAATGTCATTCGAGAAGGTATTCCTACTTACACTTCTATCATTAGTTTCCACTCCACTTGTCATGGAATTTAATAGCTGAGAGCACAGATGAATTGGACACCACACCCACTACTAATTCCTCCCATTTCCATTGCCATTTCTACTCTCATTCCTTCCGCGTCCATCATTTACGACTTCGTTCACTGCAATCAGCGACGATGATGATGATGATAGCACCTTTTCTGAGTGGCTCGTTTTTTGTTTTTTAACAAGCTTGTGCGCCTTTGTGACTTGACCTAATCATAGGCAATAAAAGAGCACTACACGAAAATAGTTTTTACGACGCACAAAGTCAAGTTTTCCCGGCTACGTGGCGACCACACACAGAGCCACCCTCCCCAACTTCCTACACATCCTACTCCTCCTGCTCCTCCTGCTCTTCCACCGCGTGCTATTGGCGTCGGTCACCATCGAATGCAAGGTTATCACAGATTGTCGCCTTTCGCTGATGTTGAATTCTTTGTTGCAAGCTTCTAAGTATTGCAATTTATAGACGCATTCGAAAGCAACGATTTTACGAGCGTCCGGACCGACCCCGGCCGCCTCTAAAAGAGAGATAGCATCTGTGCGTCAGCATCGATTCCAGTTTCAGTATCAGCTTCGGTTTTAGTTTCGGTATCGGTTTCGGTTTCAGTTTTAGTGACATCGTCTTGCGACTCGTTTTTCGGATTTTTCGCTTGTCTCTTCTCAATACATATGGTACACACATACAACATATCTGTTTTTTCGGTCGGAGGCTATCGGATTTTATGACATTCTGGGTCAATGAATGATCGATCCGATGGGAATTTGTTATTACTGCAACGATATGCCGGCAGTATTTGTTGGCATCACAAATAAATGCAACGAAATCCACTCGATTGCGAGCCCACAAATCCACTCCACTCGAATCCATTGCATTCCAACTCGATTCTGCCTACTTCACCCCACTTCACTTCACTTCACCGCACTCCTCTACTCTCCTCTCCACAACACTGGACTCCACTATTCTCGGCTTCAATCGACGCGGCGTTTTTTTTTTTTTCATTTTGCTTCGTTCCGTTCGTTCGTTCGTTCGCTCGTTCATTCGTTTGTCGTCGACTCGTGTGCTTCGGAAGTCAATCGAAAATAAAGAAAGAAAAAAAAAAAAGAGCAGTGGCTCGAGTGGAGGAATGACTAAGCGCACCAACCTACAATCGGAAACAGGGGATAGGTGGCCAAAATTCAGCTGGACTCTGCTGCTTCCATTCAAATTCGATTCCATTCCATTCGACTCGACTCTACTCGACTCGACTCGCCACGATCAACACCCGAGCGTGGGGTACCGTTTAAAAGCATACTCCGATTAAATGACAATACTGTTGCAGCAACTGCTTGCAGCCACATGGAGACACACGGAGCTACATGGAAAGCTCCATTCGCAGCTTGAATGAATGATTCAGCGAGAGAAAAGAAAAAGCCGACTTTCGAGAAAAAAACATAAATGGGCGGCGGAAGTATTTTCGAAGAAGACGACGACGTCGACGAGCTACTGGCCAGGCCATGTTGTGGTCGAAGAGAGCTCTCGGTAAGAATTTCGAAAAAAGTAGACGTCTTCTCAGGCAGCATTACCCTATGTCCATCGTATATGTGTACAACCCAAGAACCAAGCGGCATTGAACATTTAAATGCCAGCTCAACGCTGCAGCTTGATGCGTTCGCGCATGCGCATACGTTTAATTTTTTCTTTTTTCTTGCTCAAATGACTTAAATGCATGCGGCGCATGTGTACGGCGGCGGTGGCCCCATTATCTGCCAAATAGATCTAAGTTTGCGCAAAATATCCACAAGTGTAGGAGGTACACAAAAATAATGCCAGGAGAGAGAGAGTGAGAGAGAGAGAGAGAGAGAGAGAGAGAGAGAGAGAGGGTAAATAACCAGAATTCATTACACGTATGCCCGCTGCTCGTAAACAAAGCGAGCGTTCGCTCGAAGCATCCAAGCGGCGTGGGCTTGGCTCGAAGACCGCAGCTTCTTGTATGTGTGCGTGTGTGTGTTAGGCTTGCAGCTTGTTGCATTGATCGTGCAAAGAATATTACCTTCTACGACGCTGTGCGGAACTCGAATATGGATGTGGACGTGGACGTGGATATCGCAATCTACGAATTTGAGCCTCATAATCGACATCATTAGAGCGAAAACTTTAATGTTACAAAAAAAAAAAAAAAAAAACGTCGGGCGCGATCATTTCATATCGCCTTAATCGCTGGCCATTTAGCAAAGCCCGAAATGTTGCGTTGCGTTCGTGCGTTCCTCGTTCGTTGCTCGTCGTTCGCTGAATTTACTTCACTCACCTTTCCGTACTTCACTCACCGATCGTACCCACACATGGCCTCTCACAAATGATGTTGACGTCTTATTTTATTTCCCTCTCTTTCTCTCTCTCTCTTCTCTGCTCTCTCTCTTTCTCTCTCTCTTTCTCTTTCTCTTCTCTTTCTCACTCTCTCTTTCTATCTCTCTTTCTCTTTCTCTCCGTCTCTCTCTTTCTCCCCCTCTTTTCCCCTCTCTATTTTAAAAAGACGATGATCGCTGCATAGGCTCTCGAAATGAAAGATGTCGGCGCATAAAGGTTTCTCCGCCCCCACATGGTGGCGCGGGAGGTCCGATCGTCTGTGGATATCGTCGGTCGGTGGTTTAATGATTCAGTTTGCAACTTAATACAAAATACGTGATCGCTGCATTAGCCCTTTTGATCGTTTAAAAAACAAAGGATAAAATTATGGATAAAAAAATAATTTTTTTTTTTAACCCTTGACTGCACAATAATAAGTACTTATATTATATAAGCGGAAAAAGGTATTTTCGCTATAAATAAATTTTAACTGCATGCTATATTAACCCTTTCAGACACGCTCCTAAACCGATAGCATTAAAATCTGATAAGCTCTTGCCCCCAATAAGTGACGCCGTGTCTCAAAGGGTTAATAAAAGTGGCCAAAAACGGTTTTATTTATGCTTGAAAAAGAATTATAAGTGTATATCATTTTTTGTTAGCCAAGTGCACATATCCATATACAATATGGCTTCGTATACAGTAAAGGGTTAAAACATGAATGAAGGAACTAACGATCCAAGCTGTGAGCGGGGAGTTCCTGCAATTGATCGAACGTTGGGTGAAAGCTGCCAGCCGAAAAGAACCGCCGTGGGGGACGCTGGCGCCGCAAACGCAACGACGCAATGCCACGCAGCACTGATGCGCATAATGGGAATTCAATGAAATTGGCTTCTTATGAGGGACAAAAGTCGATGGGGCGGGAGCATTGAAACCCATTTACACACCACTCAACCCCACACACACACACACAGATAACTCTCCAGCAATTCTCTGTTGTTCCGTTACAACGTACTCGTATTACTGTCGGCTGCTGTTTGCTGGTGGCTGCTGCTGCTGCTGTTGCTGCTGCTGGCATCGCAGTCGCTGTTAATGGCGCATCATTGTGCCTCTTCACACAAATTAAATGCAAATTCAATTAATTTGGAGCAAACAATTTGCTTAAATTAATTAATAGAATGCGTCCAAAGTGCTATGCTTCCGTTCAGCAAGCAGTTGCCATAGCGCGGCCATTACTGGCGCTCTTGCCGATGCCACTTGAGCACAATTTGCAACCGATCGACAAAACGAAGCGAAGTGAAACAAAGCGACGCGGGGGCGGACCGGTGCGAGATGAGGCAAATAGAATTAAAAAAAAAAAAAAAATCATGCGAAAACGCTCGCATGGATAGCGACAGCGGGAGTATTGAGGCGTTCTCGTCTCCGAGTGTGTGTGTGTGTGTGTAATAATGCAGTTGACTAAACGTTTAACCACAATCAGCGCTACAACAATAACAGTCAAAAGGACGACAAAGGCAATACATATGCCAACAACGACAGCAACAAAAACAACCACACAAATGAAGCACAAATAAGATGAAAAGCATTGAATGCATGGCGAGCGAGCAAGCAGCAGCATCGGCGGACGCGTCTGAGTAATTTGCAATTCGTATTCGAATTAAGTAAACTGTTCACTTGAAAATCAACTCGAAAATAAACACTTGATGCGAAACACACTCACGAGCACGCACGAATGCAGCCAGAGAGAGAGAGAGAGAGAGCCCACGCACGCACAAGGGATAAGCACTCGCCTCCCAAGCATGCATTGCTCATACACATACGCACAAATTCCCTTAAATACAAATCGGAATGCAAAGCGCTCGCACACAAACACACGCACACACCCACACACTCGGAAGGACACTCGCGTCCGTCGATTCAGGACTATAAATTCGAATTATGCACCACACTAAAGCGGTTATCGATGATTACAAAAGAAGGACGGAGAGGGCCAGGGGGGCGGTTGGATGGGGTGTTGGCTATAGTTCTAGGGGAGGCTGGATGACCCGCGCGCACGTATTGCTTTTGAATTGCATTCATGGTTAACCGAAAATACAATGGCGAAAACGTCAAATTAAGCTGCGACACAAGCGCACACAAATGCGACGTGCACACTCTATGTATACATACATTGCGACACATGTACACATACATACGTGGCATGGATGTGTTTACGTCCCTGCAGTAATATGGACTGACCAAAGTGCAGGCTTCGGTCAGTCCTTTATGTAACCAGTACTAGTCCCCTCATAATTCCACTTCTAATGTATTCAACTGACCTTTTTAACATTGGCCTGTCCTAGGAGAGGAATTAGTCCGCAAAACGGCTGATCATAGGCCCGTTTTTTTGGGTCAATTGTCGTAATTTTGTCTGGTTTTAAGATAGTCCAATGAGGAAAATAAACAACAAATTTCTTATATACACCGAGAGAAAAAGGTAGTTATATTAACTGAAAAAGCAGGTTAAAATAACCGAGTTCACCGTTAATTGTTAGCTTATGTGTAGTAGCGGTCGATTCAACAGTACAAACACAGTCAATAGGGATATAACTACCTGATGGTTGATATAACTGTCTCGCGGTTAAATCAACTGTCACCAGCGACTGGGAAAAAAAATTTTTTTTTTGCTTTGACTTTTTTTATCTTCTTTATTAATATTTTTTTTTTTTTTATTAAATTATTATATTTTTTCTTTATTTATTTGTTTCTATTTAAATCTTTTTCTCTTTCATCTCTTTAAATTTTCTCGCCTCGGCCGAGCCTTGAACCGCTGACTTCCACTTCGCTGGGCGAACGTCTTAACCATTATGCTAAACGAACAAATTTAATTTGTTGGTCAAAATGCTCACTTGAGCTTATGGTTGCTCAAGTTTTGGGGAACGTGCTTAAGGAATTGTTTCACTCCCAAAATTGTTTGCTTGAAAATGAACCATTAAAAAAAAACTAAATAAATTAAAATCTTAAAAATTTAGGAGAAAAAATTTTGCCTTAAAAAACAACTACACTCTGAACAAAAAAAAAAAAACTGTAATTAAAAAAAAAATCAAGAAAAATTCCCGCCGCCAGCAGGGATAGAACCCCGAAGCTCACGACGGTCAACTCACAGCTTAAACAACTGAGCTATTGAAAACTCCGGAGACAGTTGATCAGAATGCGAACTTATACGTCTAAGTGAACGAAAGCGAATTTGAACATAAAAAGTAACTATTTTTCAACTGTTGATTTGACTTCCTTTTCCAGTCCATTTAACGGGGAATACAGTTTATTTGACCACTCTTACTTTAACTGTTCTAAGTGGTTGATTTAACAGTTCTTATTTCTCTCGGTGTACATATATTCTAAGTTGATGAAAGTGTCATTTACAGACTACCCATAAACTAACCCCTGTTTTACCGACCGCCGGCTAGCCGAATTTCATGGAGCGAACTGCCATAATTTAACCGGTGGGGTTTGGACCGGTCAAAAGCCAGTCCTTCTTAGAAAACTGACCGGCTCATTACTGCAGGGGTGTTTTTGTATATGCATGTGTGTGTGTGTGTGTGTGTGTGAAAAGAACATGGCCGTAATGGCATAGGTCTAAGCCACGTTTTCCGGGCTTAGTTTTGAGCCTTTATGCTTCCATGCACTTCTCCCCCGAAACCTTTTAATCGAATTTAGCCATTTTTGAGGTATACATAATGCGAATAACTGCAGCCCCAGTAGGAAAAATTTACACTAATGACCACAACTGCAATTAATGCAATAGAAAGAGTTTTGTCATAGTCCATTTAATCCATTCCACATCCTTCCATGTGGAAGAGTCAATCTATTTGTCAAGTGGGTCATGTACTGTTTAATCGTTTATTTCCATGATCAACAATGTTGTGCAAAACAAAAGCAACTGCAGTAAAAATTTTCTTCGCTTTTTTTCATCGAAAATTTTAAAGAAATACATTCCGTAAGAGAAAATTTCGCGTGTTTTAATATTTTGACCCTTTGTTAACACTTCAAACCTTGTAAAAAGTTCAACAATTAAAATATTTCAGACCAAAAAAAAAATCAAGTTTATGCTAATGGTATGTTAAGTTCTTAGCTTGAGTATCAGGCGTTTTGAATTTATAGCAAAATTTCTTAAGCGGTCAGATTTGGACCACTTTACCCATAATGTATCTATATAAAACATTTGTTTTTTTCACATTTTAGAAATACTTTAGTAAAATACTTTTAAAAAAAAATTAAAAATATAAAAAATCACAAAATTAAAATAATAAAAATATAAATAATAAATCAAAAAAATTAGAAAATAAAAATTAAATACTTATGTACTTATATAAAAACCTTCTTTTTTTTTTTGTTAGTTTTAGAAGAAAAAATTTTGTATCTTACTTAAGTATTTTTTATTTTCTTTTTTTTATATTTTAAATTTTTTATAAGTATTTTTAGTTTTTTTTTTTCTAAGTATTTTTCTATAATTATTACTTTTTTCATTTATGCACTGTATGCGTGTGATGTTCAGGTGACGTCGATTGCCAAGTGTAGAAGGGCACACTTAATAATCGTTCCGATGTTTCGACTATTGCTGTGGCTCTTGCCAGTTATATTGCTTTTATTGCAGCGCAATTTCCCTTGAAAACTTTATATTTCATTTATTATTCACGTGCGGCAAATTACGTTCCTGATTAATACGTGCCTCGTGTGAAGGGGTCCATCCCCATCACATCGTATCACATCACATCACATCGCGTCGCGTCGCGTCGCATCGCATATCATTCAATCCCATTCAATCCGATCCAATTCAATCCCATCCTATCATATCCTTTTCTATCGCATTCGTTCCCATGGTCAAGTGTTGATAAATTTCCTACACAGCCTCCTCTCCCGACGCTCCTCTTATGCGTAAGCACACCAAGGCTGACATTCCAAAAACGATTGGTTCTCTAGTTTTGTAGTTGTTTTGTTGCCATTTCCATTTCAGAGAGAAAAGCTCAATCAATTCCTGCAAGGCACCCAGCGGGAAATGTCCCGCGGACATCCCCGATGATGTCCTAGTGACTTCGGAGCCGGAATGCATGCTATTTCCGGTGACACTTTGTATGAAATTTACACAGGAGCTGACAGGGACTTCAGCGGTGACATTGTCATGCCAGGGTGAGCGATGGCGAAAAAAGCATTTGAGAACATCACATTGCTCTTTTTTCTCTAAATGTCAATTTAAAGAAACTAGTTTGATAACTCTCTACTTTGCCCTCTCTTTGGATATTTCGCAATTTTAAAAAAATCTATTTTTAACAATTTTTTTTCGCCTCAGCCAGGGATCGAACCCGCGATCTACGGATTCTGAGTCGAGCACTCATCATCTACGCCACTTCATGCTAACGTTCAACTGACGCTAAAACCTTATCTAATTTCAATAGCCAATGAGATTCAAGCACATGAACAGCATCCCTCCACGATGACATGTCCTCCAAGATGTCATGCATGACAATGTCACCTACAATGTCATCGATGACATCACTGATGACATTGTCATGCAGGAGATAATTTCCAGCTGGGCATATTCACACATTCACACACCACACACACACACAGCTGCATGCAAAATATTGCACGCAGTTAGCGGAAACAGAATAAATTGGAAGTATTTGGACCGCAGAAACGATTTAGAGAATTCGTTAATTGGACATGCATTGGGACGACGGCAACGGGGCTTCTCACTTAGATTACACGTCGATCGCTTGAAAAAGTCCTTAGCAATCATTCTTCTTCCTCTTCCACGTCCACGCCCACACGCCACACAAACCACAACCACATTGACAGCGACACACCCACACCTATTCACCAGGAATTCTCTTTTAAGGAGACGATTGGATTAATTACTCTCCAAAAAGCGGATCGAGAGATACGAATTTATTATGCACCACGTAAAATCACTGCCCTTTGGTCAATCCAAGAGACGACGAGAAGGACGGACAGTTAATGGGGGCGCATTGTCGCAGCGATTCTTATCGCTCAATATCTAGCATTCAATAAAGACCCAAATCCAAAAAAAAAAAAAAAAAAAGGTTTAAAAATGTTATTGTCATTTCGTGCGTTTTATTTTGACCACTAACATGGAGTCTCCACTGGCCTATAACAATATTACAATGTAGATGCTTTTTAGGTGCCATTCACATTGTGGAGAGAGCAGAAACCGGGGTTCGTGCATTTTCTTGCCGATATCCACGGCAATGAAAAGTGTGAGCGATTCTCTGTTGTTAATTCAACCAAAGAACTTCGATTGTGTCAGTCTGCACACTGGGTTAAATATCAACGAAGAATTTGTTTTCGTTTCGTTTCGTTTCTTTTTGTTTTTTTTTTTTGTTTTTCAATTCAAATACAGCGCTTGACCAGATCTCGGCTACACACAATTAACCCATAAAGTACTCAAGCAGCAATAAAGCGAACACAGAACAACCAACAACAAATGACAACAAACAAATGCAACAAGGAACTAACAACATCAATAAAAATCACAACACAACCGAACACGCCGCAAACATACAACACAAGAATACAATAAAACAGCAAGAACAACAAAAACATCGCCGATAAACGCCTAACGACATAACGAGTTGTGCGCGCCTGCGCAACGTGACTGAGCATTGTGGGTAATGGAAGGCTCACGCGACCGTCCGTCCGTCCGTCCATCCGTCCGTCCAATTGCATTTGCGTTGAAGTGACAATTTCTTGGTTGCGCTGCACACATTCACGGAAGGGACAGAACCACACATTTGATAAAGTCAGCCATCGCAAACGGACCCGCA
Organism: Chlorops oryzae; assembly: GCA_020466095.1. Lineage (NCBI taxonomy): Eukaryota > Metazoa > Arthropoda > Insecta > Diptera > Chloropidae > Chlorops > Chlorops oryzae. The sequence goes on from CM035806.1 coordinate 161,601,333, forward strand.
ACGATCGTCTGAACAGTTAAAGATTTTTAACTGAATTGAATAGGTTACTCGAAGAGCCTTACGCCGAGGTATGACTGTGACTCCGACATATAACACATAACATTGTTGGGTAAACTTTGTGTTCAAATAACTTTGGGCGTTGTGGTTTCTTTCAAATTGGAGGAGCTATAACAAAAATGCCCCTCGTCACCGCCGCCACAAACAAAATGCTGCAACGGCGAGGACTATTGAAAGTTTTTTTTTTTAATTTTTATTATTACCACGTTTTCTTTTTTTAACCACTTAATGATAGGGCAATCGATATAAAAAAAAGTACGTTCAATCATTGTACAATGTACATACAATCTTTTCTTACTTCTATCTATCTTTATCTACATTTATATTTCTCTCTTTATCCCTCATGCCATCTTTCACTCGCAATCTATCTTTCGCTAAATATAGCTCCCTTTCTGTCTCTTTCTATCTCACTCTTTATCTCGATATACTTGTATCGATCTCACTGAATTTCCCTAAATTTCCCTCAATTTCCCTCAGTTTTCCTTAATTTCTCAAAATCTCTCTCACTTTCTCTCTCTTTCTCCAAATTATTCTAAATTTTTTCAATTTTTTTCAACTTCTCTAATTTCTCTAAATTTCTTCCTCTTTATCGATTTCTTTCTGTCTCTTATTCTCGCTCTATTTTTTTCTTTATCCCTTTATCGCTTTTCATTAATCTTTATCCTTCTTTATCTCTCCTAATCTCATTTAATCTCCCTTTATCTCTCTTTATCTCTCTTTATCTCTCTTCATCTCTCTTCATCTCTCTTCTCTCTCTCTTCTCTTCTCTCTCTTCTCTCTCTTCATCTCTCTTCATCTCTTTTCTCTCTTTCTCTCTTTCTCTCTCTTCTCTTCTTCTCTCTTTCTCTCTCTTCATCTCTCTTCATCTCTCTTCTTTCTTCATCTCTCTTCATCTCTCTTATTCTTTCTCTCTCTCTCTCTCTTCTCTTCTTCATCTCTCTTCATCTCTCTTCTCTCTCTTCATCTTCTTATCTCTCTTCATCTCTCTTCATCTCTCTTCTCTCTCTTTCTCTCTCTTTTCTCTTTTCTCTATTCTCTTTTCTCTCTTTTCTCTTTCTCTTTCTCTCTTTCTTTCTCTATCTCTCTTTCTCTCTCTTTCTCTCTGTTCTCTTCTCTTTATGTCTTTCTTGCTTTCTATCGTTCTATCGTTCTCTCGTTTTCTCTTCCTCTCGCTACGCGTTCTCTCGTTTTTACTTTTTCGCTCTTCTTATTTTTCGCTCTTCTTCTTTTTCGCTCTTCTTCTTTTTCGTTCTTCTTTTTTTCTGGTTCTCTCGCTATCTCACTCTATTGCTTTACTTTGATATACATACATACATACATTTGTACATATGTATGTACATTCTCCAATTCTACGACTATTTCGTAACACATTTGACCGAATGATTTCAAAAGAATCTCAGAGAAAGGACCATAACCTTTTCATTTTAAATAGCGTAGTTAGCGTTGATTGCTAATCCTTTTGATCGCGTTCTCGGAATTTACGTAATAACGAATCGCGTTTTTACAATGAAAGCGAATGTGAATTCCAGCAATGTTAGCCGAATGAAAAAAAGTTTAGTACATACATATAATTTTTTTTTGGTTCAAATTTAGTATGTACAAGGATAGAGAATACACCTTTATACATATGTATGTACGTACATGCATACGTGGACCAACGCAATTGAGTTTGAGGTTGACGGATAGCTTTAAAAGCTCTTCGACGAAAAAAAAAAAAAAAAAAAAAATTCAACGACATTAAGCACTTTGAGAAGCTGGAATTGAAGGGTTTTTTTTCTTTTCTTTCTTTCTATTTGAAAGAATTACAGCGAAAAAACCACACATGCGGCATGCTCTAGAATGAAATGATGGCACACGCAGCACACATTGGAACGCACACTTATAGAAATTCCATTGCCTATTGCAATCGCATGACAAAGGAAAAGAATTCGAAAATTTCAATTACTCTTCGTAATAAAAATTACAAAATATAAAGAGAAAAACAAAAAACTTATCGAACGCTGGGTGGAAGGAGGGAAAACCGCCTTCAGGAAAACAGAACAGAACAGAACACAAAGCGAAAGCGGAGCCGAAGCCGAAGTGGAAGTCGGAGCTAAAGCCAAAGTCAACCAAAGGAAAAGCCATTTTACTTGATCGATTTTCAAAAAAGGAACTCTTGCCGGCGAAACTTGGTTCGTGCGTTCGTTCGTTCGTTCGTTGTTTCGGTCGTTCGTTTCGTTTGACGGTCGGCATCCGAAGAAGGCAGTCCAACGAAAAACGTTTGAAGAGGACAAGAAGTTCGCTAAATATTGTGGGCTGCTCCGGCGGCTTAAAGGTGCAACAAAAAAAAAAAAAAAAAAAAAACGGGTAGAGAAAAATTACAAGAAAAAGAAAGGTCACGAGTATAGCAGAAACTCCTACAACAATAACAGAACCAGCGACAACAACAAAAGTCAAAGCGAGTTGAAAAGCAATTTTAAAATCGCAAAGAAATTGCGAAATTCCATACAATAGAGCCGCACGATATCTACCAGCCTGCCTGTCCTTTTGCCCTTTCGCCCTCCTCTGCTCGCCGGCCCATCCGCCCATCCGCCCGATTGCCTGAATTGCCCCATCCAATCTGTTTGTCTATCTGTCTGCATGTGTTCAAACTTTCATTCGTGCGTGCGAGCGTTCGTGCGTGCGTGCTCGTGGGGGGCGTCTGAGGCGTACATTAAAATGTGTAAGCGGTAAGCGCTTAAAACCATCCATTCATCCATACAACGTTCGTTCATTCACCTGGGCTGGGATTCAATTTGTGAACTGTTGGCTGGCTCTCTTGCATCTTGCAAGGACTCCAAACGTTATGAGCTTAAACCACACACACGAAAAAAAAAAAAAATATTAAAAAAAATACCTCCTGAAAGTGCAACGCGACTAAAAGCCAAGGCGATTGAACACCGAAGGCTATGTGCGTGTAAATATATACATGCGAGTGTGTGCGCGGCAAAGCCACAATATGTAAAGGTAAAATTTATTAAAATATAAAATTGAAAAAAAAAAAAAAAATGGCAAAAGAAATGCCGCAATGAGTAGCACACTTGCCAGTTGCAGCGGCGGTGGCAGTGGTAGTTTGTAGTCATAGTGGAAGTAGAGCTCAGCTCCAAAGGTATCAAAAAGTTCTATAGGTTTCCCACATACGGCTGCTCACTGCCTACGTACATACACAATATCTTTGGCCTCAGTTTGGTGCCCGGTGCCGTGCCTCCAGCCCGAACGTATGCATTCGTAAATTATGCTGCTCCATATTGTTGCCTTGAGGATTCTCGGCTTTTCTTTTTTTTTTTTTTTTTTTGCATTTCTTTGTCCTTCTTTCATGCCAGCTCCTTGGATTCCGGGAATTCAACCGCTCTGCATACCTTCCGCCAGGAGCATTCACATCATAAATTCTTAAAAATCAATCGAAAGGAGGCAATATACTCGTATGTTCGTGTACACACCTCGCTCGATCATACATCGTTGTTGGGGAAAACTGTGCATTATGTGATGAGACCGAGAGAGAGAGGAGAGAGAGACACTATCGCCGTGATTCGATTTCGCTACAGCACTACAAAACATACACTTACATGTTCTATCTTGAGCGTATGGGCGTATTGTGCGCATCCACATACCGCACCACAAACACTCATCAAAAAAAAAAAAAAATAATAATAATAATAATAAAAATAAATAAATAAAAAAAATTTTTTAAATCGTTCATTCATTTCTCGAGTAAGCCTTTCACAAGCTTTTGTTGGGATATCTTATCCCTTGACATTAAGCACATGTAGAACGGCAATGTCAACTCAACTATGAACTATCAGTTGCTTCATAATTTTTGGACCATTCTGGTTGTCGCTGTCTGCACTTGAAGCTCCTCGCTTGACGCTCAACAGCGGCAGCAGCATCATCATCATCAGCAGCCAGTCATAACGGTGATATGGCTCATATGGGCATCTATGTGTATGTGTGTTCAACCCAACGTGATGCCGCTGCATCGACTGTCGTTGCCGTTGCCGTTGCCGTGTTCTTTGATATCCTTTGACCCGTAATAAGAAATTAGAACTTATGACATGACTCTACCAACGGCAATCCTTGCGGCGATATGAGTACCTTTGAGGCTTACCATTGCAGGGACACGACATGTCATTGCTTGAATGCTTGACGATAAATTCTGTCGATGACAGCCACGACGACAAAAACAACGAAGTATGACAACGACGACAACAACGACGACAACGCCAAGAATTGGAATATAATCACATGAGCTAGTTGCGCTAGCTAGCTAGATGGGATGCTGCTATTCGGAGCTAGTGAACAATTTTATAGCACCGACCGACTAAACAATGGCAGCAAGGATACGTTGATGGTTCATGATGATGATGCCGACGACGATGATATCGCGCTGCCCTCATGCGAGCCACCTACCTAGCTATGGTGTTGCGGTATAACAAAATATTTCGGATTTACACAATTTGGGCACAATAAAAACGAATGGCCCGACCTTCTCCATACTACAATATATGCCACCTTTCTTTGACAGTTTCAGCGACAAGAACAGTGACATCCCGACTGCGAAAGCGACAGCTATGAGAGTATCATTTAGTAAGAGAATTTCTAGATACATACATAAGCCGGAGAAGCAAGCAAGCAAGCAAATCTGCGAAGGACAATAATCAAGTTTCGCATTTTCTGACAATTTCATTACCGTCGAGAGATCTTACACACGTTGTTACTGACATAACACTCTTCTACTTTTCGCCCTCAAGCCTCTCATTCTACACAACTTAATTGGAGTACACTTTTTGAACGCGTTTTTAAATTATGAAATCTGCCTCCGAAACTGATTGCTTTAAGTGTGAGTCACTCAATTTAGGTTCTTCACCTACATAATCCAAGGATTATGAGTGCTTTTAAAATAGAAGTCACTGAAAATAATTGCCATATAATTGTAAAAAATTTACTCATAGGTACCAAACTTAGTTAAAAACATCAAAAGAATTCCGAAAAGGCTTACAAAAGTGACCAGTTATTCTTATACGAGTAACACCCTAGATCTTTACTTATGAGTATAATCATATTATTATTTAAAAATTATTTATCGTAATCATGAATAATTACATTTCAGCAATGGATTGAATAGGACTCTTCTCTTACTGGACTATCAATTAATTGATTACTTATGATAACACATAATATAATTTTAATCGTGATTTCTAGGGACTACGAAAAAAAAAACCCCCAAAGTAATCAAAAGCCGACCTGAATAAATATCAATTAAGATTAATAATTATGATTATAATCATTACAATTTTGTTTAAATCTTTGGTTAATGTTTGGAAATGTTTGCTTTAAGTCATTAGAATCGCTAAATAATCCTAAGATAATACAGATTAGATTATGTGAAATAATTGAAAAATTCGAAATTCTAAATTCGAAAAATTATTCTATTAAGATTATTATGAATAAGTTTTGACTAAATTTGAAATACATCGAATTCAGGTGAAACAAATCCAAATCGATTCAAGGTGTTCTTAATTTAGCTGAAACTATTTTTTTTATTTTATTTATTAATTTCAATTATATTGTGTTTAATCGAATTGAAACTTCAAAAATTATTTCAAATCTAAATTTAATCGGATTAATTTCTCTTTAAATTAATTTTAATTAATTACGATTTTTTTTAATTAAAATTTTCAAGAATAATTCAAAATAATCAAAATTTAAACGGAATTATTATTTTTTTGTTAATTTTTGATTCATTTTAATTAATTTTGAATTAATCGAATTATAAATTCAAAAAAAAGTATAGTTTTTGTTAATTTTAATTTGTTTGAATTTTTTGAACACAAGTTTTCAAGAATAATTGAAAATAATCAAAAGTTAATCCGTATTAGTTTTTTTTATTTAGTTTTGATTAATTTTAATGAACTTTGATTTAATCGAATTTAAATTTTCAAAAATAATTCAAAAATAAGTAATCCGAATTTAATCCGATTAATTTTTATATTAATTTTTGATTCATTTTCATTAATTTTGAATTAATCGAATTAAAAATTCAAAAAATCAAAATATATTCGTTAATTTAATTAATTGATTTTCATATTGATTAGATAATTGAAATTCAAAAATTAATGATATTTTTTATTTGAATTAATTATAACATTTTGAGCATTTTTCAAGAATAATTGTAAATAATCATAAATTAATCGGAATAATTTTTTTTTTAATTTTAAATTTTGATTAATTTTAATGATTTTTGATTTAATCGCATTTAAATTTTCAAAAATAATCCGAATTAATTTTTGATTCATTATAATTTATTTTGAGTAAATCGAATTGGAATTTTTGTAAAATATTCCAAAATAATCTAAATTTAAATAATCGAAATTATTTTTCGATTTATTTGTGACTGATTTTGAATAAACTTTGTTTTAATATAACAGAGATTTTCAAATGCAATCAAAATCAAAATAATGCAAATTTAATTGGAATAATTTTTTGATTTAGTTTTAATTCATATTAATTAGCTTTTATTTAATCAAATAGAAGTATTTTGTTAAATATTTCAAATTAACCAAACAAAGAGAATTTGAATAATAACCTCATCGAAAAAACATACCATAAGTCCAAATACCAGTTCAAATATATTTGCTTTAGGGCCATTAACTTTAAGTACGTACCTGAAAATAGAAAAAAATGAAAAGAATAAAAATCAATTAATTGCCACAAATGATTTAAGTAAATACAGAAAATAAATAAATAGCATGTAATCGAAGGCCACAGTCAAGGCTATTACTCTTCACTGAAACACTCTCATCCACAGTGCACCGATAGACGCGAAGCATAAATGCAACCAGATACAATGTATAACACCGCAACACAGCAACACCACACTTGACTGTGAGGAAGGAAAAAAGTTGTGGCGGGAGGTTGTGGGCTGAAGATGAAAAATAAAGAAAAAAAAAGAAAAAAAGAGTTAATCAACACTCTCGAATGATTGCCATTGAAAGGGTCTTAAAAATGCGCTGGCAAAGGAGCGTTAAGCGTTACTAGTGAATTGATGTCAGGAGCAATCAGCCAGCGCAGACACATCGACCGTTGACTGAGACGAATGGAACGAATGAGACGAATGAGACGAATGAGAATGGGAACGAAACGGAAATATAGTATAAAGTCGAATGGGGCAAAACAGATCGAAGTATTTGGGCTCATTACCTTGGCCATTTAACTTACAACATTTTGCACTTAAGCGCGTTGGCGAAACAATACATCCAGAGCCATCCGAAAAACGCACATAAACCGGAGCGAGACAGTTCGAAGAGGAAAGCTGAGAAAAGACAAGACGAACCAATGTAAGTGTACATACAAACATACAATATATACCCATATAAATATGTACGTTCTTACCAAGTGCGAAACTGACAATTGAAAAATGCTTTGATTCGGAATCGAAAAAAAGACAGAAAACCAAAAAAAAAAAAAAAAAAAAAAATAAAGCCAATCAACTATCAGAGTTCCATGGCAAAGGCCGATGCTGGAATCGTGGCAATCGATCGTGGCTGGGGCTTATTGCATTGTGAATTCGACGTAACGGAATAAAAATACGTTAGTGTGGAATTTGACTGGCACAAAATATGCATCCAATGCTTCCTCGCACTCAATTGAAGACATCCCAACTCCATTGACCCTCTCCCTGCCACCGTTCTAACCGTTAATTCCAAGTAGCCAAGGCGATTCCCAAAGAAAAAAGGACGTTCATGAAGAAACATTCAGTTCCGTAAGAAAAAGGACAACCGTATTTTGATCGTCGGTCGTTAAGGTCGATTTTCGTTCGTTAATTTAGAGGGAAAAAAAAGAAAAAAAAATGAAAAACAAACGCCCAAATATGAGCATCACTTAAGGTACTCTTGAGCTGGTAGCTCTCTCATATGAGCTTTTTCATATATTTTTTTATTTAATTTTTTTTTTTCTTTTTCTTTTTCGTTAGGTAAGGACTCTGAAATGTGTGGTTCAGGCGGCCACTCTTCAACATTCGTTCCTTTCAAAGACACTTCTCAAAATGAAGTTGAAGGATAAAGACGAACGCACATAAAAGCGCATCAAAAGGCTAAGAAGACATTAAAGAATCATGGAAAATGAAAATGAAATGGAAATGGAAAATGAAAAGAGAGATGAGACGGACTGAAATTAAGGTTCCCAAAAATTCTCCTTTACCCTTCGTGATGAAAATTTGTGCAAAAGTTCATATAATTCAGTGAATTAGTGCCGCTTGAATGAAAACTGAAAAATGATTTCTATGAATTCTATGAGTTTTCTGAAGTACTATAAGCCCAAGCGCCAAAGAGTATGCAATTAAATTCTCAAACCCAAATTATGTAAATATTCACAAGGCGCACTCAAAGCGGCAAAAAGAAAGAGAAGGACGACAGAGCAAGAGAGAGAGAGAGAAGAGAGGACGAGAGGACGAGATAGGGAGTGAAAGAAATCGGGCTCTTTTTATTTTGGTTTGGACGGCTTTACGTCGATTCTCGCCTCTGTTATACTACGACGTCCACACTTCCATTTCCGTTTATTTTACACGACTTCCCTCCGCGCTCTCTCTCTCTCTCTCTCTCTATCTATATATCCCCTTCCTCTTTTCGTCGCTGTTACCCGTTCGTGTGCATGAAGTTGTTCGATTAACCGGATTCGGATTGTAGATTGAAGTTTTGGGTCAAAACGGCGGAAAACTTTAAGCTTCTCGGGGTTTTTGTTTTGTGGACTTCGACCCGCTTTTGTTGACCCTGCGCCAAGGAACGATAAGTGAGGCTAAAGAGGTATATGTGTGTGTATATACGATATAGAATATATATTTTTGTGTATATTTTTGGTATTTCTTTTTTTTTTTTCGAATGTCCGTTGTTGTTATTGTTTTCGACTTGGGCTCTTAACTTACTTAAGCAGCTTTCTGTTCTCGTCTTTCATCATTTTTTTTTTGTTTTTTTTTTTTTTTTTGTTTCTTGGCACTCTTAACCCGCTTGCCTTTCGGTCAATTCGGCAAGAAAAAAAGGTAAAAAGGTATCAAGCTCTCCATTCCGTTTTGTCCTGCTTAGCTCAGTTCAGTGCAGTTCAGCCTACAGTTTAGCCCCCATCATGATGCTTGTTGTTTTTCCTTTCGTTATTATGTTTGCTTTATTTGTTGTTGTTGTTGTTTTCTTTTTATATTCTATTTATCAAAAACTGCTTTATTATGCAGGATAAACCCTTTCAATTGTATTTTCGTATTCATTTTCCGGCTTCGCACCGCTCTCGAACGTTCCCCGTTCGTTTTCATATCCGCTGTTGACTCTCACACGCCCCCCGGCTCGAGCGTCTCATCATCTTTTACTTTACGGTCCATATTTGATTTCCTTTGTTTTTATATTTATTTATTGTTCAAAAAAAAAAAAAAAAAAATTAAAAAAAGGTTTCAGTGGTTTCCGAAGCACACTGGCCCCCCAACCTGAAGGGAGCCGAGCTCTTGGATTCAAGTTAAATTTCGCAAAGGAAAAATCCTTCATCTTAGTGTTTCGGATTTCTTTTTTCTCGGTTGGCTGGTTGGATCCTCTTACCTCGCCTCTACCCGTCGTGGACGAACGGATAGCCTGATTGTGGAAAATTCATGCTTCTATGAATCGCTGAAAATTTATTAATTTTTTGCCTTCTTTTTAGATTAAGATTTCCGTGCGCAATGAATCGATCGATCGGCTTTTGAAAATACGGGGGTTTCTCTTAGTCGAACCTCAGAGATTTTTTTTTTTTAATTGTTTTAAGTTAAAATTGAAATGATATATTTTGAAATTTTTTTCTCTTCATGAGACTCAATTATTTCTTTTAGCCCCTCACCCTCTCTCACCTATTTCAAGTGTTATCTGCCTGGGGCACTGTTTTCAAAAGCAGGTTTTTTCAACACCTCTTCGCTGGCCTACACTCACAGTAGAAATTAGTGCGCCGGTGGCCTGGCTGCCTGTCACGGAGGGGCGGCAGGTTGGTGTCATCGTCGTCGTCGTCGAGAGTGTTGGTGGTGCCTGCCTGCTGCACTGCAGGAATATTTCGATGGAAAAACCACATCTGGGTTAAAACGTAACTTCATTTGTGCTTGCTTTATTTCGTTTGCTTCCGGCGATTTTCGTTTTTGGCCGCCCTTTGTCCTGGCATTCTGGCTGTAGCATTTGCTGCTTCTGCTGATGCTGTAGCAGTGTGCTCGTTCCTACGTTTCGGGATGTCACGGCGTTAGATGACGCCCGGCTCTTGGCCCATGTTGGAGGGCATGCATCACTGCGCCACCATTCGTCGAAATACAATATTGTTTTTATAATTTAAAAAAATTTTATTTAGGTTTTTTTTTTAATTTTAAAATTTTTTTTTTTGATTTTTAAAAAATTTTTGAGTTTATTGTTTATTAAAAAATGTTTTATATTGTTTTAAATTTTTTTAAATTAATTTAATTTAATTAAGTAATTATGTATTTAAAAAAAATTTTCAATTTTTTTATATTTTAAAATTTTTTTGTTTATATTCTTTAAATTCTTTAAATTTTTTGTATTTTTTTAAAACTTTTAAAAATATTTTTAAATTATTTTCTAATTTTTATTTTTTTTTTATTTAATTTTTTAATAATTTTTTAATCCATATTTTAGTTTTTAAAAAATTGTTTAATGAGAAAAGGATTTAAAAAAATATTTTTTGAAGCTATTTGTATATTTTTGATATACATATTTTGTATTAAAAATTTTTTTTTTAATTTATAAAAATATTTTTTAATTTTTTTTTTAATTGTTAAAAATATTTTTAAATTATTTTATTATAAAAAAAATTTTTTTTTGTCTATTTTCTTTAATTATTAAGTAAGTATTTGTATTTTCATTATGTTATTTTCAATGAAAAAGAATTTTTCCTTTTAACTTTTTTTCCTCTTTTATTGGGGCAATATACTTACTGCTGTAATGATTTCATTAGTAGAAGAGCCGACACAGAATGCAAGAAGCGCACGTCGTTGTCCTCATTGTCCTCATTGTCGTCGTTGTCGTCGTCGTTGCAGGTGTATTCGAAGAGCCAGTTGACTTTTTGGACAAAAAAAAAACAAGAAAAATTAGCAAAAACATAACCAAACATGGTTAGTCATCGACAACGGCGTATAGATAATTCTTACATGGGCGCCTGTTTGCTTGGAAAGCGAGAACAGCAGGAAAAAACCCAGAACCAAAAACAAAAACAAAAACAATCCCTCGAACCATATAGTAGGAGGTGTACTGTAAGTCCTCCTTGTGGAGGAAAAACTTTTGAAGCCAAAAACATTTTCAAAGCAAAAAGCGAAGAGCACAAATCAAAGTCTCACACAATTGACTTGACTTGGCCAGAAGTTTTTTGCTCCCAGAGTCGGAGTTGGAGTCGGAGTCGGAGTCGGAGTCGGAGTCGTCGTGTCTTATATATGCCCGAGCAAAATGCATTGCACTGTCACAACTAATATCACCCGCAGCGACCGTTCCGTTCACCTCTTTATTCTCGTCCTCATGTCCTTTCCTTCCTCCGTTATTCCTGGCTGGCTGATTGTAAGACTGGCGGACTGGCGGACTGGCTGGCTTCCTTGTTCCATCTACTGCGACACGAAAAAAGTACACGCTCATGTGTGTATCTAAACGTCGGCATCGGCATCGGCTCAGCTCGGTTCGATTCACCTCGGCTCGGCTCGGCTCGGCAACTACTGCAGTTCGCAGTCATAAATCACTTTGCCCCTTAGAAATCTTTTAGTGCATGAATATAAACGTCGTCTTGGGAAGTTTGGGGCCCTGGAGGGGCGAAACTTTTTTGGCTAGCGCAATCTGAATCTCAGTCTGAGGGTGCAGGAGTCCTCAAAATTGCAGACAAAACACCATTTAGTTTGTGATGGTTGTTGGATGGATGATGATGATGTATGTTTAGAAAAAGTGAGACATGCACAAAAAGGATAATTAAAATTCAGTGAACTATTTTATTTTTATTTGTTTGCCTTCTTTTTTTAGGGTAACCCATCCGACAACACTGGCTAGCCAGTCGCGATGACCTCAAAGTCATTCAGAACGGATAGGGAGAACGAACTTTGGCGGAGAACTGTTACACGGCTACGGCTCAGATTCATTGCGAAATTACGAAATCCTTCAGGCATTCATCATTATCATCATTATCAAAATAAGCGCAACCGCATGCAGGGATCTAGAGCTCGACCGAATAGTACAAAAAAATTGGAAAAAAATTTTTTTTCTTAACTTCAAATTCTTTTTAAAAAATCAAAAGAAATCATAAAAATTGAAAGCACCATGAACATGAAGAAAATTAAAAAAAAAAAAAAAAAAAAGGAAGCCAGAATCCCTCTATCGACATATGGATCCAGACATGGTCTTGTTATTGTTTCCGCTGTCTGCCGATGCACTTGAAGAGCCCAAGCAAAAAAAAAAAGAAAAGATTTCTTTTTAGAACGGCAGAAGAACTTCGAAATTCGACTGTCTCCTTCTGATATGACTGTTTGGCTCAACGAATGGCTGACTGGCTGCTTGGAATTCGTCAAAATTTTTTTGGTTCTCTGAAGGAAAACCTCAAACGATGAGGAGAAACAGAGAAGAAGCACGCCTGCCTCTCACTATATCCATCGCTCGCGCGCTGTGACCGGGCGGGGAAGAAAAAAAGTTGGCAAGACGTAATAAAAAAATTTCGCCACGTTCACATGTGCTCGCTTTCTCAAGACGGCCTGCATGCATCATGCAGCAGGATTTTTCTTCTCAAGACAGTTAGCGGTAGTAGTTTCAAAAACAAAAAAAAATTTTTTTTTTTTTTTTGTTGCGTAACGCAACACCAAAATGCGGGCGCAATCAGAGCCGAAAAACAACAACTACGCCAGCTACGGTATGTAGAACTGGCGGCACACGGACAATGACATGACATGAATTTTACTTTCAAAGTATCTTCGTTGTCGCCCTGGCCCCTAGCCAAGACCCCCATGTACGCGCCCATGCCCATCACACACACACACACACACACACACACACAACACAAACACACACACATGCATATTCCAGCGATCTCCACATTGCGCCACACTTGATGAAGATTCGCATGGGAAGGCGGCAGGCAGACTCTTTGTTCTTTTGACAGATTATTTGTCAGTTGCCTCTGCGTACGAGCGCTAATCGCATTGATAGCTCATCAATTTATTCGCATGTTCGCAGTACGCGATGAAGGACCGATGCTGACGGATGGACGGAGGCAGGGAAGGTGAAAGCAAAAACAAAAAAAAAAACAAAAAAATTTTTTTCCAGAAATCTAGATTTCTTATGACCTTAGGACTATTATATTTTGCCCTTGACTCTCACTCACCTCACCGCTCCGTCGCTCTCTCTCTCTCTCACGCACTTTATCTTCCTCTCTCACTTTCTCTCTCTCTCTCTATCTCTTTAGAAGATTACAAATTTGCAGGATATGTTCGGGCTCAATGCAATGTGAAAATAACAAGCGTTCACATTGCAAACAAGGAGCATCGAAAAAGGGAAGGGGACGTTCGGGGAAGTACTCAATGAAAAGTTTGCAAAGTTTATTGCCGCCATAGGATTCGATGAAAGTTTTCTTTATGGCTGTCTGAGAATGTCTACACATGGCAACTCGGAAAGCTATTAATAAGTAACTTTTTTTGTTGTTTTTTTCTACCCCCACCCGCACCCGCACCCGCACCCCCTCTGCTTCCTTTTATACATGTATGTATTATGCCTCGCTGCAACACTTCATCCTGCAGCAGCATCAACGCAGAAGCAGAAGTAGCTGTTCCAATCCCCCCCCCTCCCGCCACCGATCTAAGAGCATAACACTCTAATGTCATGCTATAGCATACCCCTCCCCCATCCCCTATACAAAATGCAAAATAACGGAGAGCAGCAGGCTCAACTGCTCGCTGCGCTTCCGAACATCTGAAAGTGATTTTCAGGATCGTTCCAGCGAAAAATAATGCCGCGACTTTGGCGGAGACATCTTCATGCCAGGCAGGAAATGTGTATACGAAGCGATGAGGCAATTTCACTGGCATTGCCGTTTTCGTTGCCGTTGCCGTTGCGTCAGCGATTGGAAGGTGGGAAGTTGGGTGAATGGGAAACGAACTGGAGATAATAACGCAGAATTGACTTTAATCTGATTTTCTCGATTTCTGGCAGCGCATCCGAAATAGCGTCAAAGTTTTATGAACGATTCGCAAGGGCCTGTGAGAGATATAGATAGAGATTGAGATTGAGATTGCGATTGAGAGGGGATAGAAGGAGAGGCGAGGCGAGGGGAACACAACCGAAAATAAAGGTTGTGCGCATTTTTCGTTCTTTGTTCTTTAATTTCAAAAAAGAAAAAACAAATCTTTTTTTCTCTTGGATTAGCGTCGGCCTCATATGAATGCGCTTAAGAAAAGCAAAAAAGACAGAAACGACAGAAAGACGCCGACTTTCCCCACATTTTCCATGGCTTATTGACAGCTCGACGCGCTCAGGTAAGTGGTTGCACGTCGCATTAGCGTTTCGTCTACTCATCAGACCATTAGGCGTTCGATGGGCTTCACGCGTTAAGCCTTTCGTGTGCACAGCACGAACGAGGGCCTCCTCAAAAAAAAAAAAAAAAAAAAATTTTTTTTTTTTTTTTAAATAAAACAGAAAACAGAAAATATTCGCCCCTCTGACATGCGACGCCTTAAATGCTAATTGACATTTTTAACTTCTGATTAGGATCACGTATTGAGGCATTTATCTCATCATCTCGTCCCATCCCATACATCCGACCATCCGTCTTTCCAGCTCCTCGTTTCATCGCATGCAGCCCGAGTCACACATACATACATACAGTACAAGCATATTCACGTCGTCCCAAAGCTGCGAGCCGTGTGAATGGAAAGCGTGCAGCTCTGCAGCAACTGAAGTACTTAAGTAATTTGTCTTTAAAGTGTCACAACACAGCAACGTGAGTCCGAGGAGATAGACAAAAAGACACGACAACGACGCGACGCGACGCTACACCATCCCACCAACTGACTGACATTTGAATGGACACATTATTCAAATTCATCATGAACGCATTCGAACAGCGCCAGCGAGCGAGAAATGAATCATTCATGCGGTCATGCGAATCTCGAAGGTCAATGGAAATGATTCAAATATACAATATTTTTTTATTGATGTACCTAAAAGGCCCATTAAAAAAGGACCCACCCATCCGTAACGTGATGCATTCGAAGAGATCAAGCTGCATTTTTTCGCCAAAATCGGGAATAATTATGATTATTAACATCATCATTACCCCGGAAATCAGAACAAAGTTTTTACTATTAATTCCGAGAAAATTTCAAATGGTAAGCTGCTCGGAGTCATCAGCTTGCAAGAGGCCAACCCTTCGTCGATTTTTCCATTTTCATTGTAGGACGCAAGCAAACTGCACTGCTATATTCAGCAATGGTCGACCGATGGGCAACAAAGTTACAAATATCGTGGGACGATGACAACGCCTTCTGAATACTGAAAGAGATCCAATGACATACAGATGACACACTCACCGATTAACCAGCCAGCCAGCCACCAGCCAGCCAACCAGCCAGACCAGCAATCGCCGTTGAGCACTTTTATCGCAATTCGAAATTGAACTGATTATGAAGCAATTCGAGAGCCCTTTGAACTGAATTACATTAAATTTTTCTTCTTGTCATTTAGTCACTCTGAGCCTGAGCGTCCACGAAATTAACTAAACCAGAGTAATAATGTCAAAATGCTCGCGCCCAATAATGCTCCCTAAGGGTCTTTTGCGCCGACAGCCAAAATGACGATTGATAAAAATAAAAAAAATAAAAAATAAAAAAATTGAGAAAATAGAAAAAAAATAACGGATAATAATGACGACGCCATAATGCAGGCCGACGATGCCAATGAATCTAAGCGCAACCACACCACATTCATACATACAAACATAGCTTCAACCCGCGCTGAAGTCAGCCAGGACGAGAGCTTGTTTCGCTGCTGTAAACGGAATCAAAATGGGGCTTCGTTATTTTTTAAGTAAAACAGACGAGTCTGGACAGCGTGAACACCGGATCGAGTGAATGCTTACCTTAAATAAGATGAGAAAATTAAATATCTAAATGAACATCTATCCGACTGCTATCAATGAATTACATTTGATACAGTAAAACTACCATAATTAAGTGGATGTTAAATTAGATATTTAATTTTCTCATCTTATTTTCAAAACAATTTATTAGACATATGGGATACCAAATTAAAGGAAATCGATCCAGCATTTTGAATAAAATAAAATATATTTGTTGTATTAATTACACTTTTCATACCAAAATATAGGATACAAATAAGATTCATTTAAAATCAACTTTATGGAATTTAAGTCAATGGCCTAAAAGCACTTACAATTGGCTTTCAAACTGCATTAAAATTTTTTATACCCGACACACTCTGTGTCGAGGGTATATTGCGTTTGGGTGGTTGTGTGTAACACCCAGAACCAGTCGAGATAGACCATACAAAATATATATAGAAATGATCAGCGTCACCAGGAGATTCGATTTAGACATGTCCGTCTGTCTGTCCGTCTGTCTGTCCGTCTGTCTGTCTGTCTGTATACAGTTATCTTATCGAAGGAGTTGAGTTATCTTGAAAAAATTCGATTTGCGTGCTCACGGGGACATGAGTAAGAACAAGTTCGAGAGTGGACCCGATCGGACCATTTTTCGGGGTACCTCCAGTACTAGGGTCTATTATGAAAATCACAAAAGCCTGCTTTAAAACCTTCTTAAAGATATTTTCATTGAGTTTGACATTTAAACATATCTTAGGGCAATTTATGTGATTTCCAAGAAAATGTAAAAGTGGGCGTGGCAGAAGGTCGTTTTTTTAAAATTGTCCCCTACACCCGAAATTCAAATGTAACTTGAACGAAATTTGGCACTTATGCTTCCTTTGTAGCCATAAGCATCCTCCCAAAAAAATTCCTTGGTCGGTCCATTATTAAGGGTACCTCCAGTACAAGGGTCTGTCACAAAAATCCCAAAACTGCCTCAAAATCGGACTTTTTCGTAATATTTCAATGAAAATTTTAATTTGAGTGTATATTTAAGCCTCCGATTAGAATTAAAAAGAATTGGAAAAGTGGGCGTGGCAAAGGTGCGGTTTTCATATAGAAATTTAACAAAAATTGGTATATGGGGCCCCTTATGGTCTTAAACGCCTCTTGATATTAAAAATTATTTAAACATGTGTGTCTGTGTCGGGTATTCTATTGTCAGGCTCGCCTATAACACCCTTACTTTGTTTTTTTTTTTTTTTTTAAATAAAAAATGTGTTTTGAATTTTCTTGTGGGTACCAATTGCGATAAGAGAAAGTCCATAATTCTGAACGAACAAAGAGGTAATGCTGCTGCTCTTAGTGCTGCCGCGCCGCAATCGACAGCTAATTGGCTCGATGAATAATGAGTGCATTTAGCGCGTACGCTGCATTGCCACTGTTGTTTCACTGTTTCGACATAACAAATCAGACCGGCATTGATTAGACGAAAATTGATGGTACCTAATGACGACGACGACGAGACAACAACGGCAACGGCATGAGAGCAGTCCAGCGAAGCTAATTGCGATGAGTAAGATTGAAATTATCAACTCCAAAACGAAATCGACCGCACTCCATTGTGCGTACCCACAACACGAAAACGCCCCATAGAGGTCAGTCAAATTTTTATGGGGGAAACGCGCTAATGGATTCATTGAACCTTCTCGTCACATTTCCAACCGTTCGTCGGAGGATTGAACCAGAACAATTGAGGGATATGAAATTTTTTATTCAAACAATTTCGAATTCTCTCCCCTCTCTCTCTCTCTCTCTCTCTCTATCCATCTATCTATCTATTTTCGGAAATACTTGAACGAAAAAAATAAGAAAAGAAAAAAAAACATGGAAAAAAAGAAAAATGTTTTTTTAACGCCTATAAAAAGAAAATTCTTCCGAAAAATTGTGCTCCTTCAAGTGCCCGCGTTGATTGATTTGTTTTTGTGACATACACCGATGGCGGCTGCATTAGTTCAGACGTGTGCGCTCGCTCCTTCGGTGTACGCTTTTCCCATTCTGAGTTTCCCTAATCTTCGATGCTGTCGTTGGATGATGCAGCTAAGCTGACAAATTGACTCACGCATATGCAGCAAATTTGTTTGTTTTTTTTTCTTCTTCTTCATTTTTTCTTCGTTATTTTCTCTCCCAAAAATATTTCCCCAAACAATTTTCATCTCGGATTTCAATTCTTTGCATTACCCGCCGCGCCGCGCCGCGCCGTTCGCACCAAATTGTCTTCCCGAAATTCGAAACGCGCCTGGGGGCAGAAAAAAAAAAAAAAACACAAAAACAAGACAACAAGAAAAGAAAAAACAACACAAACAAAGCCAAAAATAATGAAGGGTAAGGATATTTTCTTGATCTTCAATGATTGGCTGCGTCTTGACGTACGCTCATCGGAGTGCGTTCAATGGAAATAAATAAATCCTTCGAAGGAGCTTAAAAAACTGTACATTTTTTTTTTTTGCCAAAAAATATTACAATGCCAATACACAGTGCAGAATCCAGTTCTACAGGGCGGCACTTGAGGTGTCTCTGCTTCTCACACACGCACACACACGGACACGCACGCACACAGCGTGTCTTGGTCTCAGATATCAGTCAAAATGCAATCGGTCCATTCCGTTCGGTCCTCCCAATTGCAGCAAAATCCCTTGAAATGCCAGAAGTCAAAAGAGAATCGTGACCAAGCGATTTAGTTGCGACGACAATTGCAGCTTCCGTCTTTTGTGCTTAGACCAGCAGCAAAAGCCCCCACCGATCATAGACACCACCATCTAAAGTAGGAGCAACAAAAGAAAAGGGAAACAAAGGCCGGAGAAGGCGAAGGAGAAGGAGACTGATGACTCATCTTGCCGCCCGCCTCAACGAAAGTCATTCAAAATATTCATAAAGGTTAATATTACAGTTCACGTTACTTGGGACATTGTTTCAATAGGTAGGTAGGTATTTTCGGCACGAGCTGGACGGGACATATGGATGTGGCATTGTGACAACTACCACGACGATGATGACGAGGCTGACGGTGACGGCAAGACATTGGCGTTGACTGGCATTGAATGGTGCTGAAGGCGATTGGCGTCAATTGAGAACGTGTGAAATGCACTCTACGCATAATTTTCGATGGAAATGAAATGGAAATGGCGATTATGCCACGGCTGGTCGACACATGGACGGACAAACATACATATGTGTGACGTAGTAGGCTCGGGCGAAAGCCGTGCTGCTGACCAAAATGCAAATAGCAAACGCCAACGTTCATTAAGGCAAAGGTCGACACTGTCGACACAGACGACGACGATGTCACATGACGAAGTGACTGGCTGTGACGGTTATTGTGACTCTCACTGTGGCTATGTAATTGTTGTTGTTGTTGCTGTTGTTGTTGTGTCAGCGAAAAATGAATAATTTCTCATTTGACAGCCGTGTTGACTGATTTATCGTTTGTGGTTGGGCCTGGGCCCGGCAGATACGCCATCATTTTGCTTTCCACTGGCATTCGCCGCCACCCACTCAGCTACTTATTCGATCCCACTTCGGACTAAGTACACTAGACAAGCGTCCAGCGACGGTGGTACACTGTACCGTGAATACCCTGTACGCTGTGCCATTTCGTATTCCCAACGTGTACTGTCACGTTGTCGCGCTGCGCGCAGGCGCAAACTACGCGATTTCCATGAAATTCATTACTCACTTAAATGCACGGTCAGTACGTGGGGCGGTGCGGTCTGCTTGTTGTGGCAAATGCGGTCATTGTGGTGACTGTGGTGGGCGGCGGCGGCGGCGGCGGCGGCAGAACACACACAAACTTTCCGAGCTGATTATTTTAGGAGACATCCACCACCATCATAGTGAGTCATAGAAACGTTTGAAATGCGCGCAATGACCCCTAAGAATGAGGAGCGAGAAAATTCGAATCTTGGTCAACAGAAAATTTTGAGCCGAGAATGCATTCCGAAGCGTGCGCTCCTGGCTCAATACTCCTATTTAAGTAGAAGCTTGTGAATATTGTGACAATGGCTGAATAGATGACATGCGCCTCTGCCGCCATTATTGCTGTTTTACTAGAAGGTTTTTTTTATTACATACTTATTATTATTATTATTTTTTTTTTTTTTAGTTTTCCCCACTCGATGCATGATGGCTTTATTGACTCCATTCGCCTGCCTTTATGGACTCTTTGTGGTTTAAGAAATTGTTTTTTCGCTTTAAATTTTTCCTATGCCTTGTTTAACACACAGTCTGGTGCGTCTGGAAGGCCCAAACCACATCCATCGGGGGCTCATTTCATAAGCAAAACGCATAAAATCTGACAGAGCACACAAAACAACAACAAAACATTCGACGCAACGCCATAACGCCATAAATACACCACGACGAATAGTCGCGGCTTTATTGAGCTTTATGGATTTTATCGCGCTCCGCTCTTCCATCAGGAGTAGGCTGCGGCTGTGTGTAGGGAAGGGTATGGTAGGGTAGGCAAAAGCGCAGAGATTATAAAAATCGTGAGCGGGATACGTAAACGAAAAAACACCAAAAAATATCCATAACACTTTAATATGCCTATTTTAATTTTATTTTTTTAATAGACTGTCCATAGTAAGAAGTGACAATATTACTACATAACCAGCAATCACAATCACACCACAACAACAACAAAAACAAGGTGACGCAGCCGCAAAGCGATTTATTCATAGCAATAAAAATTTCCGTCCATGACAAAGCCGAATTCGCATGCCATTTCGAGATATTATCGAAGAAATCAATTCTAAAAAAAAAGAAAAGATTATCAATGACAAGCGCAGAATTCACAAAAGATTCATCCACTTGGAGAGTTCGGTTCAATGCGTCACCGGTAACGTTTATTGCCAAAGTTCCGCTTTTGCTTATGATCAATGGAAAAACCAAAAATAATAAAAAACAAGTAATGAAGTTTAAATCGGCTAAGCCGATTGCACACATACCTTTTCCTCAGCCTAAAATATGTTAAAACATTACTCGAACTAAAATTCCTGCCGTTTTTGTTGTTCTAGCTTGGATAACTAGCTACACCTTATCAGTGCTTCGATTTAGCTTCACAATTATTATTATTAAGTACAAAATTTTTCCGAATGGTGGGCATGGTCAAAATTTAACCATAAGTGACGACTTCATTTGGCGGCAAAATACAGAATCAGAAGAGGCAAAAAAAATCATTTTTTTTTTATACAGATATGAGAATAAGAGAAAGAGTGTTTTTTTCTAATGTGTTGGATGATGACCATAGTTATAGCGATGTCGCAATTTTTTTCAAGCGAAAGTTTAAGTCTACATAGTAGCTATACACACACCAAATTTCAATAAGCTGGGATGTATAGTAAAAAAAGTTATTCACGAAAAACGTTAAAAATCGTGATTTTTTAAACTTCTGAACCACTTCTAGGGTTGCCAACCATACTATATAATATAGTATTCTACTTTATTTCTGATCGATATACTTTATACTTTCATGGAACAATAAAGTATCCTGAAATACTTTATTTTTAATATATACGGCAGTTTTTACCAAACATACATCATTTAGTTCATTGAACTAAATAAATACAGTGGACGCTCTCTAAAACGACCTCCTCTAAAACAAATTTCTCTCTATAGCGAACCTCAGGCTTTTTCGCTACATAATATTTCTTTTTTTCTTCTAACACCAAATTCTGTCATCGACGATTTTATTTTTCAGGTCCATTTAAATTCATTATAAAGAGATTCGACAGTTTCGAGATTGACTACTACATGCTCAATCACAAAAATCGCAATTTTGGCAACTTAAGTACATACTTAACTATTAACATACGTAGTTAATTATATTTTTAAAAAGGTGAAACAAATCATAGACCAACTAAAATGTTCTGCAAGCATTAAAAAGTGTATATTTATGAACTAAAGTGTACTAACTACCAGTAAGTTACTAGTACTTCGGTGTGAGAGATATTTTAAATTGAATTTATGGTAGTATGAAAGCATGTTATTTATTTCTATATGTTATTAAATATTTGCTATGTTCTGTTTTTTAATTAATATAAGGATGAATTTAAAATACTTTATTTATTTTTTTAGTAAAATACTGTATTTTTTAATTATTAAACGAAATTATACTTTATTTTGACCTTAGAAAGTTGGCAACCCTACCCACTTCCCACGACTCAAGAAGGGACTACGAAAAAAATTTGTACGCAGTTTTTCGGACATTTACCTGGTTCAAGTCCATGCCAAATTTCAATATGATCTCTTTCACGGCTAAGAGCCTATACTGAGATATGCCGTAAGTAAAGCGCCCACAAGAAATACGTGCGAAAAAAATTGAAAAGTACTTCGAAGTAAAAACACTTTACTTTCGCTTGTATTAAATTGTCAAAGTAATCAAGTGCGCAGGGTTGCATGCGACTTTCCTGGTTTACTTCGCCATAGAAATGAACATGTCCATTTTTTATGCGAAGTAAATGCCAGGACAGCTGATTGCGGCACATTTTTCAAAGTAAATACTGACACCGACTTCGAAGTTGTTAAATTATTGGCATACTTTAAAGAATTAAGGGAGCGTGAATATAGTTGTCTCTCTCACACTTTACGACGTTGTAGCGAATAGGCTCCTAATGTGCAAGTAGTTACTGCATATCTCAGTATAGGCTCTCTTAGGAGTAAATTACGAAAAACTAAAGTGTGACCGACAGACAGACAGACAGACAGACATGCTAGATCGAATCCTCTTGTCACCCTGGTGAAGAATATATATATATGTCTATATCTATCGCGACTCCTTTGGTATGTTACATACTCCGTGCCAAACTTAATATACCCTTTCCTTCGGAAAAGGTATAAAAATTTAGCATATAATAGAAAAAAAATTTTAAAAAAAGGAAAACAATTTTTTAGTTAAAAAAAACAAATGAAATACAAAAAAATTTAAAATACAAAAATAATTTTTAAAATTAAGTATGATTTAAAATATCTAAAAATATGAAAAAAATTTTTTTTATTAAAAAATTCAATAAAATAAAAAACAAAAAAATTAGATTCTTATAAAAAAAGTATTTGTTAAAATATTTAAAATAAGTACAGCCGAATCTGGATATGGTGAAATTATAAAATTTTAAAATTTTAAATTTTTCACGTCCTGTTCAATGTATCCAGATTGTTCGTATTAGCAAGATTGAATGTTTTTTTCATTATTTATAGGCCCGTTGAGAGAAATTTGAGACCCGGGGGAATTTTTTCCGGGGTCTCATCACAAAAATGTGCAACTCAAAAACAAAAATAAAAACTACAAGTCCCATGCGAATTGTGCATGTGTAGAAAATCCACCCTCTCCACCCCTCTCTCTCTCTCTCTCTCTGAGACATTATTTAAAAGAAAAAAAGTACTATAAGTATTTTTAGATTATTTAAAAAGTACCCTTAACAATATATAAGCATTTATATTTAAGCTCTGTTCACTCTAATGTTCAGGGATTCGTATCGATTAGTCAAAAATAATTCTTGTCAATATGCCCAAAAATTCTTTTAAGCTAGCGAAGCGTAATACATAAAGTAACAAACGATTATTTTAAAAATATTTAAGAGCTAATGTATAAATATAAATAATATATTAAAATTATTATTTAAAAAAATTAATATAAAATTTTTAAAAATTTTAAATACTTACAAAATAAATATTTAAAATAACATATAAGCTATCAATAAATAAATTAAAAAATATAATATTATTAGAAAATATTACGAGCAGGCAGTTAAAGATCGTAACGATTATTACAAATACCCCTCTGCCGCAAATTGTAATTAAAATACAGAACGCTCCCTTAATAATTCAATACTTAAATATTGAAAATATTAAAAATATAATTATTATAGAAATTATACGAGCAGGCAGTAAATGCATCGTAAACGTTTTACAATACCCTCTCCGCTAATTGCGTAACGTTACTAAGGATACGCTCCTTAATACATTATTTAAAAAAATTATTTTTAGTTAAGCAAAAACAAATATAAAATAGAATTTAATTTTTTTTTTAATTTGAGAAAAAAAAAAAATTGAAATTAGTGGACCGTTTAGTTTGCAAGTAGTGCAACTACAATATTCTATTTCGAGATATTAAGTGATGCATGTCCATTACCCAGCACCCGCCACCATCCAGCAAAACTGCGAAGTCTTTAGAATTGGGTAGCTTAACACGAATCCAAAAACTAAATTAACCCACGGCCTTCAGTTTTCCCTCAAAGCCGCTCCGAACGGGAAAATAGAAAAATGGAGTTACACCACTTTCAAAGTATACGGTCCAAGTATAAAAATATTTGTATACCTATCTAAAATATTGAAAAAAAAATTTTTTTATTTTGAACAAATTTTAAAAAAATTCAATAATATAGAAAAAAGTATAAAAAAAAAATTAAAGAAATTAAATTAAAAATTTTAAAAGGGGGAAAATCAAATTTGACAATTCCAAAAGCCTTTTCTCGTCCCATCAAGAGGTTAATTTTTAAGAGACAATGTCACGCACAATTAAAAAAGCCATTAAGACAAGTGCTCTGGGATTGCAGCAACGAAAAAAAAAAAAAGAAAGAAAAAATAATAAAACAACGACTTGAAAAGAAGGCAAACAGAGCGTGCTGACCTATGTGCTGCCCAATTATGGTAACCTTATGACCCTCTACTATCCTTATGTCTCAGTGGAGTCTCGTTTGATTTTTATTTTGATCTTTTTATGGACTGTCCCCGACACTTTTCCTGCAAAATTGGACGCGCGAACACTTCTCTATGCTATTTCCAGGTTTTCTCCAATTTGCCTTTTACACAATTTTTCCTTTTTTCCTAATTTTTTCGTTTATTCTTTTTTTTTTTTTTTTTTCATTTTTCATCGACCCCAAAAAAAAAAAACACTCGACCCAAAGCGAAACGCCACGCCGGGCAATCATAGCGCGTTCAGCACTATTTTTCAAACTCAATTTAAATCAAATGATTCACTCGTATGTACGTCTCAATGTCCGAGCGCGCGCACAGGATGGATCCCCTCTATTTCTATCCCTTCTGCTTCGGCCACAAAACCCTTTGTATCCTTTTACACAGCGGAGCACACAGTGGCAGTAACAACAACAACAACAACCACGATGACGACGACGACAACGACGAAACACCGAAGTAATGAAAGAGCGAAACAGCAAGGCACCGAAAGCGCACGGAGGACTGGACCCGACCGTACGTAATGCCCCATAGACTGGGCCGTGTATGGCGCATCACAGCGGTTGGCAGTAAACTGTGGAACTAGAAAGCTAGAAGGATATCAAAATGAATGAATTGAAGGGAACTGAGATGTGTGAAGTCAGGAGCGCGGCGGGGTGGTGGGTTCGCATCAATCGTAAAATGAACGACTCGAAATGATTTCGACGATTTGACGAGTAGGGGGGGGGGAGGCGACTTAGTCGCACTGATTGTCAATTTGTAACTGTCATGCTGTGGTTGTTCTGTAAATTTGGTTTTTTTTTTTTTTGTAGGTCCTTTCGTTTTTTGATCCTTTTTTTCTTATGAATTCGACGTTTGTGTTTCGCTTTTTTAGTAGCATTTTTTGGTACGCATTTCTTTTGTTGTTTCTTTTGATAAATATTTCATTTTTTTTTTTTTTGTTGTTGTGAATTTTTAGTCTGGCCTTTGTTTCAATGGGGCTATCTTGTTGTTCATTTCATTCGGTTGGACCCCAAAAAATGGCACAATTTTTAGCATTTTCAGCATGATCGCTATGCAAATCTTTCAGCGGAATTTCCTTCTCGTCGCCGTCGCCATCGCCATCGCTATCGTCGTCTCAGTCGTTGCAGTTGTCGTCGTCGTCGAAGATCGTGGTGTACGATGTGCCACACATAACGCACGACGACAGAGTGACATTTCGCGCACCGCACACTCTGTTCTAGGTCGGTTGGTGGCTCGGTCGGAGGGGGATTCTTCCTCGCATTGATTATTCCGCGCGTGATTATTCCCTAAATTGTATGTGCCTTACTGTAGCGTGCTAAAGACGCGCGCTCTCTTCGCTCTCAACTTGCCATAATTGATGACGATCATCGATGATAAAAACGTAGCAAAGCAAGAAAGGAAGACAGAAAGACAGATTTTTTTCAATTTTTTTTTTTTTTTTTTTTTGCCATCCTTTGGCTTTCTCCGTTTCTGCATTTTGAGACGACATATCATGAACTTTGGCCGCTGGAAATGGTGAATCCAACATTTATGCATCGAGTGTTGTGTGTCCGTCGATCGGTTCCTCAGTTTCTTCGGGTCGGAGCTTTTCCTAGAAAATCGTGCTGCTACAGAAGAAAAACTGCAGCCGAATGTGGTACCGACTGTGGAAGCTAGGGCAGCCCCGAGCACGTATTTATGCTTATTTTGCATAAATCATTTTCACTCAGAATTGATAAGAGATTTTTTTGCGCGCGCCTCAGCAATAAAACGAAGCAACGACCGAACGAGCGAGCAATGGCAATTCTGAATGACAATAAGGGTCAATTCATGCACGCCACGCAAAACATTCGACCGACCTCGTAAAAAACTTTCCTCCACTACTTATTGCTACAAAATATCGTTGGTGGTAGTGCCCCAAATGTCGAAATGGAGCGCAATAGTCGAGAAACATATTCGATGGGAATCTCGGATGAAGCAAATATTCATTCCATTTCGCGATTTCCGAATTTCCAATCGTTACTCGTTACTCGTTACTCCCAAGTGACCATAAAAGATCATTTAATCACTTCCGATTTTTCGCTGCTTAAGCACCCACACGACTCAATGGCCAAAGCGAAAGCATGCATAAATATATTACGAGTATATGCCATATATATACATACATATGTATGTGTACGATTGAGCGCACCCCCAACAATCGACCAGACAGGCAGGCTAAATGCTTGGATCGCTGGATGGCATGGTTGACTTGTTGGCTGGTTCGTTGGTTGGGGTGGCTGGCTGGGAAGCAGGCAGGCTTCTTTCTTTACTGCATTAGAGACGCCAATTGAAGGCTAAAGCAGGCAATAAAAAATTAAGTGCAACTCACTCAAGATATCGACCAGAATAAAAACATGCCATCAAATGCCATGGCACATCCGTTTACTGTAAAAAAAAAAAAAACTATAGAAAAAAAAATCATTGCTAAAGCAGGCGCATCCTATGTTCGTTCGTTCAACGGCTCCTCTCTCCTTCATTGCTTCAATGCATGTCTTATAAAATGCATCGTGCGCGCCTCGATGATGCACAGCCCCTCTTCAAAGACGAATTCGTCAAACGCTTTATGGGAATCTCATGCTGGTGTGGTGAAGAAAGCGCCGCGGTGGCAGCATATTTCAACCGAAATTAAATGAAGCAACGACTGAGATGCGGAACTGCAGACGACGACGACGACGATGGCGATGGCGATGGCAAAGGCGATGAAGTTGAGAGATCAGAGATGAGAGATGGAGAAGCTTTAAGTAACGTAACGAAATGAAACACGAAATTGTTTATTTAATTTTTAATACCGCCAAAAGTGCAGCGATGCGTCGAGACTCCGATTCCGATTCCGACTGCGACTCGCGTATTCCCATTCCGATTTCGATTTCGATTTTATTCCGATTCGGATTTCTGTATTTTGATTGCCGACTTTTAATGTACTCGCCGTGATGCTCGATGCTCGGTGCTACTGCCGCAGCATTTACCAGGGCAGAGCAGGCCACGGTAGGCCAGGCCGCGACTGGTACAGAGCACTCTAGCTGTATGTATGCCCATACATAAATGTGATTGTATGTATGTACATATGCTACGGAGTCGCCGAGTGTGCCGGCGTTCCTATCGGGGCGTACACAATTCCATTAGCGAATGATTTGTCTTAACAATTAGGTGGGGCAGGCAGCAGCAATGGAGCGCTATGCCAAAAATTCAGTTTCATCTGCAATTCCAATTGCAGTTGGTGTTGTTGTTGTTGTTGTTTTTGCTATTGGACTTATTGGTTTTGGTGTTGTTGTTTCTGGTTGTTCTTGTTCTTTGTTGTTGTTGTTCTTATTGGATTTGTTCTTGCAGTTGTTGTTGTTGTGCTGTTTCCCTTGTGTTTGTTGTTCTAGTGTTCGTTTTAGTTGTGTTTTTTTTTATTATTGATGTATATTTTTGTTGTTGTTTTGTTGTTCTTTATTGTTGTTGTTTTGTTGTTGTTGTTGTTGTAATTGTTGTTGTTGTTGTTTGTTGTTATTGTTGTTGTTCTTTATTGTTGTTATTGTTATTGTTGTTATTGTTGTTGTTATTGTTGTTGTTATTGTTGTTGTTATTGTTGTTGTTGTTATTGTTGTTTTTATTTTCGTTGTCATTGTTGTTGTTTCTGCTGCTGCTGCTGCTGCAACTCACAATTTGAAAGGCTGTGTGCAATATGCTCCTCAATATCTCGCTCCGCATTCGTGTCGTTTGATTTTGATTGCCTTTTATTGCTTTCGGTTTTATTTATTTTACACTGCACCACACGCTGCATTGGAGCATTGGAGCATTGGGGCAATGGTGCACTCAATGGTGCAGTTGTACCCTAATGCGTTTGCCGCGTTGAGTGATGCAGCCGTCGCGAAGCACTCTCGAGCACTCGAGCACACGAGGAGCAAGAACTTTTACTATGTGGTGTAAATTTTTGGGGGAAACCATTATGGGCGACAGCGATGTCGACGCCGATGCTCACGATCAATGCAATGAGTCCAGCCAAAATGGGCCAAATTGTGAATGCACTTAGCGGTAATTGAAAATCGAATACTGATGCCGGCGTATAGTGGTCGAAGGCCATGTAAGTTAAAAAAAAAAAAATCGAAGGCGCTCTTAAGAATGATCTGTCGATAGAGTTCGTCCAGAATTGAGTTCTCATCTTTAACAAATCATTCTTTTTTAGCCCGGAATTTTCGAAATTGTGTCGGGGTTTTTTGAAAAAAAAAAAAAAAAAAATACTAATGTGCGGTAACTGATCGACCAACCGACCTATCCGGCTCTCGAGGACCCCAGGACCTTCAGACCTGCAGTCGGTTGGAATGACAGAAAAATAAAAACTGCAAGTTTAATAAAATTTGTTGCAACATTGTGTTGTCGCGGGGTCTAGACATGAGTCAACAAAATCAGGCGACGCAACAAGATATAAAAAAAAATAGAATATTAAAAAAAAAAAACCAAATGAAAAACGGATGCGCCAAGGGGTCGTATAACTCTTGAATTTTGTTTTTTTTTTTTTTGATCAGAGAAAAACAAATAAAACCCAAAACTATCGGGTCGAAGGACAAAGGATATGGCTGGTCTTGTTTTTACCATGTGCAAAAATATGCGGTAATGGCGCATCGCCGCGCCGCCAAGAACAAGCGAATTTCGATAAGCCAAGACGACGACGACGACGACGGCGGCGGCGGCGGCACAACAGAACAAGAACGATGGGAAGAGGATGGTACAGCGGGACGATGGGTCCGGGTGATGGGGCTAAGCGACGGAATGAAGACACGCACGCAATAGACAAACAGCATTCGAGTTACAAAGCGAAGCGCTGTGCAACGATGTTCGTTGAATTCAGGTAACGGAGACAGTCGCAACCGTGGGAAGTACGACAAAGACAAATACAGTGGAGGATGGATGGACCATCGCGTAGAACTTTCGGAAAAATAGAGAAGCAAAAAAAAAAAAAAAAATTGGCAACACATCGCGGCATGTCGTCAATAATTTGAAGAAGAACAAAAAATAAAAACAAAAAACGAACAAAAAGCAACACCCAAGTTTGGTGAGAAACAAGCGGAATTCTTTGGGCGGTCAGAATATCGCTTAACCGATTACGAGGATTGTTTGAGAAGAAGAAAAATTAAGGGGAGAAAGGTCTGTCTGTGTGTGTGTGTGTGTGTGTGTGTGTGTGTGTGTGTGTGTGTGTGTGTTCTGGAACGCTGTGAAATCAAGTGTCTAAAGATCAGCAGAAGGATATCGAACCATCAGAGAAAACTCTTTCCGGGAATTATGCGGACATGCCGCCACGTTTCTCATAAATTCTAAAGTTTGCCAAAGTTTTCCGCGCAGCACATTGCGAAACTGCATTTCAATAAAATTCGTAAGCAATTTTAACACGACGAGGACAAAAACAACGACAACGAAGACGACGACAAGGACGAGGACGATGGAAATGAAAATAGCCAAGTTGAAAATGGAATGGAAATGCAATCGAGCGAGCAAGCGGGCGAGTGTTCAAATCGAATGCGAACTTCAAAAGCTGACGATGCAGCGCCGACGTTACCGACCGAACCCCCCACACCTCCTCCCTTACTTGTCATTCTTACGAATCGAAATCAAGAATTTTAATATGAATAATTTTCGTCACAATGGATTCCAGCGTAAGTAAATCAGACGATTCAGCCGAGCACACAGCAGTCGACCCCGTTTTTGTCAGACTGCATCGCTGAGCAATACCCCAGCCACGCTCACACGACGATGACGATGCCGATGACGACGACATCACGCTCGAAATCGCGGAATTTTCGCATGCGCCCACAAAACGTGCGCCACGTTCATCATTGCAGCGTATGTTCAAAGTCACAAGGAGTTTCGTCTCGCAGCATACGCGCAGTGTTGACATTTTCTTGCGGCCCCACACTAAGGACACATATGCATTCAAGGAACGTGTGCATTGTGTGCAGCCAATGGAATTCGCATGCGTCTCGTTCCAAAAATTAACCCATTCCGATCGCTTCAACGCATCACGGTGCTGTGTGGTGCGGTGTGGTGCTGTGCTTTCAGCCCGCCGGAATTGTGCTCCATCGCGATTCGAGGTTTCCGGCAGTGGAGACGAAAATCACATGTGCTCCTCATAAGATGCATCAATGAAAACGCGAATTCGACTGTCTCCAGTGAATGCGTTTTTGACGAAATAAATAAAATTGAAATAAATTAAGAATAAAAAAAAAAACCAAAAAAAAAAATAAAAACTAAAAAATTAATAAATAAAAAAAACTTTAAAATAACAAAAATAAACAAGTAAGAAAGCTAAAGTCGGTCAAGCCCGACTTTGAAATACCCAGCGTCCCGACATTATGAGCGCACTATGTTTAGCTTCTCTATTTGTGGGCGTGGCAGTGGGAGGGCAACATAAATTATTTCCCTACACCTTTCATTCGCCTTGGAGAACCTATGTTGCGAATTCGAAGCTTCTACGCCTTTTACTTCGTAAGTTACGAAAAATCTTCATTTTTGGGCGTGGCAGTGGGTGGGCCGCACAAAATTTTTTCCTACACCTTTCATTCGCCTTGGTGAACCTATGTTGCGAATTCGAAGCTTCTACGCCTTTTACTTCGGAAGTTACGAAAAATCATCATTTTTGGGCGTGGCAGTGGGCGGGCCATAAAAAAAATTTTCCTACACCTTTCATTCGCCTTGGTGAACCTATGCTGCGAATTTGAAGCTTCTACGCCTTTTACTTCACAAGTTACGATAAGCCTTTATTTTTGGGCTTATTTGTGGGCGTGGCTCGAGGAGGGCGGCGTCCATTTTTTGCCAGGATATGTCCCTTTTCGTAGTTTACCAGTACACCAAATATCAATGGAATGTGCTGAGTGGTTCGCAAGTTAACAGCATTTTACTGAAAACACATTATATTCATTTGTGGGCGTGGCAGTGGGCGGATGTCTCCCATTTTTACTTAGGATCATACTCGGATCCCGATATACCTGTGTGCCAAATTTCGACTTGATTGGTCCAGCCGTTTCGGAGGAGATCCGACCACGGACGGACGGACAGACGGACAGACGGACGGACGGACAGACGGACAGACGGACAGACGGACATGTCTAAATCGATTCAGTTTTTGATCCTGATCATTTCTATATATATTTTTCTATATCTCCGGAGCTTAATTCTCCCTGTTACAAGATTTGCACAAAACTAATATACCCCGCTTACGCTGGGTATAAAAAGCACGCATTTCAAAAAATACACGGCAAAAATAAGCAGGGCACACTACGAAGTTGTACTTATAATAAAGAATTTCAAGTAATGAATCTGTCAAATCAAAATAAAAAATTTCTTCACAAAAAAATAAAACAATACGTTTTCTTAAATTTAGGTTAAAATCGAATTTGAAACCTTATTGCATAAAATATTGTTCGGCACTCGTGTCGGAACTCAGCTTTTTTCTATTAAAATAACTACTAATTAAAAAGTTTTTTTTTTAAATAAGCACAAAAAAATAATAAATAAAAATATATAAAAACAAAAAATAAATTCAAAAAATAAATTTTAATGTAGGTACATAAATATTTATAAAAATTTAAAGAATTAAAAAGAATAATTAAAATATGTAAGTATTTAAAAAAAATTAATAAAATACGACTTTTTTAAATTTAAAAAAAATAATTGCAGTAAAAGCCCCCTAAACGGATAAGTTTTTCTCTTCAAGAACGACTCAAATGAGCGATTCATGAGCGAATGCAGGCGCGTACGCTGGAAATCATTTCGGGAGGGATATTTTATGGCCTTGGAAAATGATGCATAGCCGTTTTTCCCTCGAGATCTTGTTAGTCTTTTTATTCATCGTATTTTGGAGGAATTGCCAGAAGCATCCTCAGCGTACGCCTTTCTGCTACAGGGGATCGCTTTTATGTGGGTGTCACGGATTCTGTCAAGAGGTTTCATCGCTTTTATGTATTTTCTGAGAGTGTTCGGACATCATAAAATATCCTTATGTCCATCAAAAAATTTGCCATTTTTCCGGCAGTTCACCTTCTGTGGAACGGATTCGAGTTTTGCACACATCCGTTAATATACTTGAGACGCATAGCGATTGCTGCAATTTCTCTCCCCCTCCCTATCCATTTCCATGCGTTCTCCAACCCCTCGTTTCCTCTCACCATTTCACACTGTGCTCTTTGACGCTGAGAACTCCTTACGGACGGAACTTATTAATGAGGCTTTTACGACTTTGCGTGGCAACGCATCATAATTCATTTCACTCGTAAAGCATCGAGATGCAGCTCAGTGTGCAGATTTTGCATTTCCATTCGGGCGTTTTCACATGTGGCAGCTCTTCACAATTCCATATGCCATTCCGCTCCACACACACACACCGTAACACACCTCTCGCCTATCAATCGATGACAGGGAGACTCTCAGATCTGGACGATATGTTGCGCTGTCACTGTTGAAGCTCGCCTTCAGCCGAACTGAACCGACGTGGAGAATAATTTAAGCCGAGGCGAACTTAAGCGGACATCGCTTGGACGAAGTGTGGTAACTTAATTTTTGAATTTTTCTGCTCATATGGGCTACATCTTAAGAACAGAAAAAAAAAAGAAAAAAAAAACATCAGCAAAATCAATAAAGAAAAAACAAAACCCGGGGATTTGTTAATTTCCTGTGCTCTCCTTGACTGAGCGAAGAGGAATGCCCTGCTGACCGACCTCGTATCTTGCTAACAAAATATTTACAGACACTGTCGACGGTGTGTCCGTCGGACAAACATACATATGTACATATTTCATTTTCTTTCGCAAATAAATTTCAAAGTCAAGATTAAATTTTTGACACTCGAAAGAGCCTTTGGGAGAGTCCTGGCGGCAGCGCGCTTAAATCACAATTAATTGCCGCTGCAAAGTGTGCGATGCACGAAAAGCCGAAAAAACTGATCCGACAGAACAGAAAAACCTAACCGAATGGAAGACGTATTTTGGAACGGGAACGCCAACGGGAATGGGAGAATGGCAATGCAAATGGGCACAGGTCGATACGGGAGCGAAAGCGAAAGAAAAAGCAAAAGCGGCGCGGCGCGGCGTATGCAAAGTCCGTTTTGAGCCCCACATATGCGCGGCCGAAATTCTGAGAAGCGCGCTTGTCTTCTTTTAGGGCGTGCATTGTTTTTTTTTTTTTTTGTTTCTTTTATTTAAAAAAATATTTTTCTCTCTTTTGCTATTTTACGATCTTCGTCAATTTTGGACAAGGGAGTTGCCAAGACCGGAGATTACCGCGTGCCAAGCGATTCTCTTATTCCAGTCGTTGCTTTACGATCGCTTAAGCTTGCTTTATGCGCGCGAAGTCAATTTATTGCAAATTGGCAATTAATATATGCCGTTGTTGTTGCTTTTGTGGTGTTTTAGTTTTTTTTATTTTGTTTTTGTTATAATTTTTATTGTAAAATTTATCGCCGAAAATAGCAGGAAAAATAACGTTGTAGAGTCACAGCTGGAGATCGTAAGCATACGAGGCAGCGCGCCGTACTGTATGACTCATGGCTCTCAACAACAGCCACCGCTGTCGCCATCGCCATAGCCATCGCCAACGCCATAGCCATCGCCGCCGATCAAGGAGTCATCTGAGAGAGCATTTGTCATATGTGAATGATAGACACTGACAGCTGTGCTTGTGCTGAGAATCTTAGGAATTCACAATGAACGTGCGTGCCCAAGGGGAACTGTGATTTCCCAAGAAAGGGCGAAACTGTTGGGATTTTTTTTTTTTTTTCTTGAAGAAATCGACAAAGTTTTTTCAAATCCACAGATCCTTTCTCAATGTATGACAGTAAAGAAAAGCTTAAGTCGTTCAAGCCCTGATCAACGATTACATCTTTTCATAAAATTTTGTTTTCCATTCAAAATCAGAGGCTGGATGATGTCAAAAGATATTTTTATTCCTCGTCTACATATGGTATGAAAATTGGTTGAATATTTCTTGCTCTTTCTCTCTCGCGTTTTCTATCTTTCGTTCTCGCTATTTGTCTCTCGTTATTTCTCTCTCGCCCTTTCTCTCTCGCTCTCTCTCGCTCTCTCTCGCTTCTCCTCTCCCGTCTCTCTCTCTTCCTCTCGCTTTTCTCTTCGCTTTCTCTCTCTCTTCTCCTTTCTCTCTCTCTCTCACTTTCTCTCTCTCTCTCTCTCTCTTTCTCTCTCGCTTTCTCTCTCGCTCTTTCTCTCTCGCTTTCTCTCTCGCTCTTTCTCTCTCGCTCTTTCTCTCTCGCTCTTTCTCTCTCGCTCTTTTTCTCTCGCTCTTTCTCTCTCGCTCTTTCTCTCTCGCCTTTCTCTCTCGCTCTTCTCTCTCTCGCTCTCTCTCTCTCGCTCTTCTCTCTCTCTCGCTTCTCTCTCTCTCTTTCCCTCTCTTCTCTCTCTCGCTCTTCTCTCTCTCTCGCTTCTCTCTCTCTGCTCTCTCTCCTCTCTCGCTTCTCTCTCTTCTCTCTCTCTCGCTTCTCTCTCTCTTCGCTTCTCTCTCTCTCGCTTCTCTCTCTCTCTCTCGCTTCTCTCTCTCCTTCTTCTCTCTCGCTTCTCTCTCTCTTCTCCTTTCTCTCCTCTCTCTCGCTCTTCCTCTCCTTCTCGCTCACTCGCATTGCTCTATGCTATGCAAGTTCGTCTCTCACATCAGTATACGACTCGTGCACGTTTGCATGCGCATGCACGCATTTACTCTTGACATAACTTCTTCCTCTTAAACTCTTCTCGCTCGCTCAACCACGCAAATACAATGCAAGTTTCTTGTTTCCTCAACGCTAATACGAATCAGTCGCAATGTCAGTTACGAATTGGACTTAACAAGGGGCGAATATATATGGTGCAATGCATTCCAGTCCAGATGCAACCCTTTTCACTTCGTCGGCGCGCGTGCAACGACAGCACAAATACGAATCGACAAACGATTTTCTAATGAAATTTATAACTCGTAAACGCAAAATAAATAGAATCAGTCGCAATGTCAGTTACGAATTGGACTTAAAAGGGGGAATATATATTGTGGTGCAATGCATTCCAGTCCAGATGCAACCCTTTTCCACCTGAGTGGGACTGCAGTGGCGGCGACGGTGGCAGCGACGATATTTACTGCTACGCTCGCTGTTAATTTATTTATATTTGCTTAGAGCTCAAAAGTAGACAGCAATTTGCATATGCGAGCATTTTCAGCTCGATCCTGCATGCGTACGTGTGCGTGTGCGTGCGCGTGTGCTCGGTGCATATGTGTGCGTATTGCGATTTCCGGGGTGCAATGGCGTTGTTGTTGTTTTTGCAATCGATGCACTGCAGTGTTCTTTGGGGGCGCTATTAAGGCACCAACTGATTAATGGCCATCAAAGGAAATATGCACGAAGGGTAGAGCATGCTGCAGAGATAGCAGCAAAATGCTTCCATATTCAAATGAGCTTAAGAACGAGCAAAAGAGTGAGTCCGAGGGCGTGGCAGTTGGTAAAAGTGGACATGGTGCACCATCGTCATCGTTGTTGTGCACTTTATTAAATTCATACTTTGTGCAATTCGTCGGCAAAGCGACGCAACGCACCCCTTGAACGAACGAACGAACGAAAGACTTCCTTCTTCCTTTTGCCTTCTACCTGGTCCCCTTCCAAATTCTTTTTCCTCTTCCGTTGCCACTTGAACTTGCATTTCCAACTTGAAGCCCCGTCGAGACACTTCGGAAATGTATGGAAATGTTGTTGAGGTCGAGGACATGCGGCGCAGCCGATCCCATATCCTATCAAAGCCTATCATAGTAGAATGCTAGAATGCGTTACTTTTAAGCTTGCCCAAATAATTTCCGAGTTCGTTTTCGATTCTTTTGCTAAAACACCAACCGCTTGGGTGAAATATTGACGGCAGTGTTTAGTTGCAATTTTCTTCATTCAACTTTGAACGTGCATCGTTACATCGTGACGTCCGATAATCAACATTGAGTGCGAGAATCGAAAAAGCATTTCCACCTCACTGTTTGCCATCATCTTAATATCACACATGCATACATATATACATACATATGTATGTATGTTCATATGCTATGCATGGATGTACTTATGTATGAGCGCACAGCCTCTTTTAATGACCTCCGAATGCTTTGATCCCTAACGTTGACCACAAAAACCACTGCTATCTCCCTAACCATTAAAGCACATATAGCACACGCACACACAGTCCGTAGAAAACACCACACATACATGTTGTTATTATTATGCTGCCCCCCTTTGAACTGGCCTCGAGAAAAGCGCACGAGAAAATTCAATTAAAATAATAAATTTTCCATTAATCTTATCAAGATGCAACACCAGTGCAACTTTGGGCAAAAAGTTTCGCATTGCTTTCTTCCGTTCCATTCGAATCCATTACGCTCCCTTTCGAAGCGCCGCTTTTCGACTTGCCGTTGCCTTCCACTGCTCCGTGTAGGCCCCCTCCCCACCTTCAATCCTTAAGCGAAACCAAAGTCAATACGAACGATGCAACGAAAATAGATTCACCACTTTTTGTTTACAAAGCACCTCTACACTGAAAAAAAAAAATTATAATAACAATAATAAATAGGGCAGAAAAACAAACCCACCGAATACAAGAAAAACAATGAAGCCGCACGCGTGGACATTGATGCTGTAAGGGACCAGCATTTTCACAAATACTCGCACACACACACACAGCACACCCATAAAACGACGCCTACTCCATTATGGCCGGACTAAAGCGCTTTGCCTTTCAACCCCCAACTTCCTATAGCATGTTCAGTGTAAGTGTACTACACAGAGAAAAATTCAATTCTTGTAGACATCAAGAAGTGCTATCCCCACACGACATGTCCACCCGCGTGCCCCGTGGTTGTGCTCGCACTGCAACAAAACAACAACAACAACAAAAAAAACATCAAGGAGCGATGCACTTTTTGTCGAATAAAAGGGTTGCGCACATGCATATTCAGAACTTCGAGCTTAATTATACACTTCGATCTCGTATGAGGGGTAACAGCACAATTGCCCCAGCCTGAGCCTGATCCAGTGTTTTTTTTTTTGTTCTTTTACTAGGAGCATATCAAGATATTCAAGTGCATGCGTGCGCTGTTATCCTGCAGGTCTCCTTAAATTTCATTTTGAATATTAAAGCCTCAAGAGCTACTGGGCGAGAAACTTTGCATGTCCGTGTACATGTGTTTGGCGTTGTTTGCCTTAGCTTCAACCTCGACATCGGTCACAACGACGACTTCAGCTCAGCTCAGCTCAGCTCAATTCAGTTCAGTTCAGTTTAGCTCCAGCTTCCATGGCTTTTTCACGAGTGCAAAAATTTGGCAAACTTTGTTCTCGGATGTCGAGTCGAGCTTCCTTTCCTGTACTCTGTTATTACATTCTCTATGTTGCTGTATGTTGCTCTATGCTATTGCCTGTGCGTGAGTTTGTGTTTGTGCGGCTGTGTGGCTGACAAGTGATGCTACTGAACGCCTATGGCTGCTCTAGTAGTTTCTTCTTTGAGTGCCGCTCAAAGCCGGAGGCTGGCCCGGCGCCAGTATGGTCAAAGTTGATCCTGAACTGGCCTGGCTCGACACGGCTCGGCTAGGCTAAGCAGTGTTTTGATTTTTTTTTTTTTTGTGCCTTCATGGTGCTCATATATTGTGTGTTCCAGAGCCCAGTGTAGGATTCAACGTTATTACCGATTCGGCAAGAAACGCACCAGACACTTCAGTGGTCATTGGTGTTTTACTTGTTGTCGTTTAATGTCAGCTCACATGGCATGCAATAGGATGACAAGGGAACTGAGATGAACGAGATGAAGTTCTTCGGGAGAAAGTTTAACGCCTGAGCAACAGAATTCTGCTCTTCATCCAGTTTAGCGCCTTAAGTTACATATACATACATATGAGCTGTTCTCAGGGATTTCATATTTTTCGCACTTTCCATTGAAGAAAAGGAAAGTGCCGACTATAGAGCTTAGACACTCTGTCATTGCTGAAAGAATTTCCCCTACACACTACTCATAGACTGTGTGACTGCCCACCCGGAACTGACAGCTCGTCCAGCTAAATTACGTACAAGCGTTCGCTCAAGTTGTTCGACTACAGAACAGGACAACACCAACAACAGCAACAGCAACAGGAACACAACTCTTCCGCACATGGACCGTAAGAGTCCGAAACGAAATTCTTGAATTTTTTTTATTTTTTTTTTGACTTTCTTAATTCTTGGCCATGGCATTCGATTCAATTTAATGCAATTTATTTGAGGAAAAAAAAATATTTTTTCTAATTATGAAATCCCTCTGGAATATCCTTATTTTTTGCAAAGAATATTGCAACCCAACCAACCCCCACACCCCACCCCCAATTTCAATTCTTATCTCCGAAGGCAATCTCACGCAATGATGAGTGTTCATTCGATTCGAGGGAAATTCATTTAAATTTGATTTTGATTCTCTGATTCAGAGTCAACACGCGGCTTCATCATCATCCATCGCCACATCGAGTCACATCGAATGCTTCGAAATATATTCACAAATCGAATAGACGAAATTAACGAGCGCGAGGCACATAAAAAAAAAAAAAAAAATAAAAAAATAAAATTTTAAAAATCGAAGCGCTCAGTTCATCGTCGTCTTCATAAAAATCGCGCATAAAAATTCTGCCGGCAAAGGAAAAATCAAAACCGCAAGACGCGAAAAAAGCCACTCGAAGGCATCGGCGCGGCTGAAGGCTGAACCGAGCGCCAGAGGGACGCGAAGATGATCAAGCGACGCAGCGCAATTAAATTGGCAGAAAATGATGAATTCAAATGAACAGAAAAATTGAGAACACCCCACACACCACTTCGCATTATCTCCCTCTCTCTCTATCGCTCTCACTCTTTCTCTCTCTCTCTTCTCTCTTTCTCTTGTTCATCACACTCCGCGTAGCATTTTCCACGCTGCTCGTCGCGATGAATTGATTTCAATTGATACGAATCCACAATGCTCCACAATTGAAATTAGTAATATAGATAAAATGTTCTGGGTACCGCTGTAGCTGAATTCAGAGACTGGAGTTCAATCGAGCGGCACAGTGACCCGAATGTGAAAGCGCGGTGCCGTGGTGCCGCGGGCGGCGCGTCGTGTGACATGTGCTGAAGTGAAGTGCAGTGAGCTGATAGTTGTAGTGGTTGAGACAGCGAAAACTAAAGGAACACTATTGACATTAAATTTCGCCAAAATGAAGGTAGTATCTAGGTACCTATATCTGGCCCTTCCCCCCTTCCTTCCATTTTGAAACAGCGGACTCCAAATTTCGTCCTTCCGTATGATAACATAAAACATTAACGCATTACCATACACAAGCGACACGGACAATAATTCATATGTAAATATATGTACATACATACATACGTATAGACACTATGATGAACTAGCTAAATGCATCGTCATCGTCCTCGTCGCCATTGTCATTGTCATTGTCATCGTCCCCATCGTCATTATCCACTGGAGCCAGCCTCCTATTGCTTCTGGTATATCGCTCACACTTCCGTAACAGGCTATCCGTTAATTTGGTAAACGATGTTGACTCCGATTTGTTGAGCATATTGCGCTATGAATTTTAATCGAGTCGACTGGATTTTCGAATTTCACGCATCGGATCGCATCGCATGGGGCACGTGCTCCAAGCGTACATACATACATATATGCCAATTATACCATGGCTTTCAGAATTACGAATTTTCGGGCTTTCGAAATTAAGCCAAATCGATGATGTTTCGTATACATAGTACAGTTCCGCCAAAAAGTATGCTTTAACTTTTGAGATTTCTTTTTAAGCAGAGCTTATCACTTTCTTTCTGCGAGCTAGAAAACCATAAATACAAAGTAGAACGAAAAAACGAAAACAGCACACATTTTTAGGCGTCGGTTTTAAAGCCCTTTTGAATTGTGGCTCTGCGATTCTCTATACCAGCGCACAAGTTATTGGATATATCTTTCGAAAATGACCATTTTATGTTCTGCAACCCATGCTCCATATATCACAAAAGATAATATCAAAAATGCACAACAACAACAACAACAACAACAACAGGAATGTCGAGCGCAAAACGGACAAGAATAACCGCTATTAATAAAGTTAAAGAAGAACAAAAAATAAATATTATAAGAAAATAAAATCGCACAGAAAATGAAGCGAGCAAGGAAATCGGTTCCCTTTTGGTTTGTTCGTTGCGTTACGTTCCGTTTCGTTTCGTTTTGTTTCGTTTTGGTTTCGTTTCAAATTTTACCTAAATTTTCCAATGGATTCTCTTGCTTTGTTTTCCCATTTGCTCTTTCTTCTCTCCATCTTTTACCCTCTCCACTATTTTTCCCTTTTGCTTTTTTGCATATGCAAGTCAAATGGAATGGATCGAAGCGAGATGTGGAGCGACCGACTGAAAACAGCGACATACACATCGAGTCGGTCCGTGCTCACACACACCCACATAGAGTAATGCATAAAAAATACGCACGCACGCACACAAAGCCGCACAAATGCCCCAGTGTCCCTTGGTAGCTACGAAGAAAGCCAAGTGGCAGAGGGATCGGAATGGGATTAAGCAGCGGCAAAAAAAAAAAAAAAAAAAAAATAGAAAAATGGAAATCATAAACGCGCTAAGTCCTAAGACACAGACGAAGGGAATCCGAAGAAAATCCCAGTAAGCCCGCAATCCGAAACTCATAATTCAGAGCGAAATAAATTTAATTTGCAATAATCATAAATAACTGACTTGACCGCACCACGTTGCACGGCAACGGCAACGGCAACGCCAGGAATGCCGGGGACGTTGGCAGCTACGCCAGCGCCGACCGGGTTGAAATGAAAATA
The DNA here is from genome assembly GCA_020466095.1 of Chlorops oryzae. Taxonomy (NCBI): domain Eukaryota; kingdom Metazoa; phylum Arthropoda; class Insecta; order Diptera; family Chloropidae; genus Chlorops; species Chlorops oryzae. The sequence continues at coordinate 161,643,063 of CM035806.1, forward strand.
TGGTTCTCCTTGGCGGATTGTTGGGTCGTTCTTTTTATGGTCAACCGTTTTGAACCGAGCATATACATTTATATTCGAGCGGGGAGGCAGGCGGATGACGTTCGACGATGGAAGAGATGGTAATGGCAGTGTGTGTAGTTTGAAAGCCGTTTATTTAACATTAATGCGCGTACATTGGATTGATGCATGCAGAAATGTTGATGTGGCATAATATCGCTTAGATTTGGGCGTGCGTATACCCAAAATAACTTATGTCCTCTTTTATCTCCTCCTCCTCCCCTCTCTCCCCCTCTCCCTCTCCTCCCCTCTCTCTCCCCTCTCTCCCTCTCTCCCTCTCTCCTCCCTCTCCCCCCTCTCCCCTCTCTCCCTCTCTCTCCCTCTCCCTCTCTCTCCCTCTCTCCCCCTCTCTCTCCCTCTCTCTCCCTCTCTCTCCCTCTCTCCTCTCTCCCTCTCTCTCCCTCTCTCTCCCTCTCTCTCCCTCTCTCTCCCTCTCTCTCCCTCTCTCTCCCTCTCTCTCCCTCTCTCTCCCTCTCTCTCCCTCTCTCTCCCTCTCTCTCCCTCTCTCTCTCCCTCTCTCTCCCTCTCTCTCCCTCTCTCTCCCTCTCTCTCCCTCCTCTCTCCCTCTCTCTCTCCTCTCTCTCCCTCTCTCTCCCTCCTCTCTCTCTCCCTCTCTCTCCCTCTCTCTCCCTCTCTCTCCCTCTCTCTCCCTCTCTCTCCCTCCTCTCTCTCCTCTCTCTCCCTCTCTCTCCCTCTCTCTCCCTCTCCTCTCCCTCTCCTCTCCCTCTCCCTCTCCCTCTCCCTCTCCCTCTCCCTCTCTCTCCTCTCTCTCCCTCTCTCTCCCTCTCTCTCCTCTCTCTCCCTATCTATTTCTCCCTCTCACTCTTTTTCTGTTTCTCTATCTGCGTCTGCTTCTCTATCTGTGTCTGCTTCTCTATCTGTGTCTGCTTCTCTATCTCTCTCTGTTTCTCTATATCTCCCTCCCTTCAGTTTGGCTTACCCATGATAGACTAGTGAGTTCACTGGTTACCAGTAACCACCACTGGTTACCGACCAGATTACTGGCAAACATTTCACTCATGAATTTAACACGGGGATGTCATTGGCGGTAATGATTTGCTTACTCTATAGATTACCTTTCATAAGTTAATTCATGGGTTACTGCTCATATCGATGAGGTGGCTACAACTCACTAGCTATCGCATTAGCTACTATTCACTACAAAATAAGGCAAATGAATTGAATTTTCATCACCTGCTCCATTACATCTGCTATATGAATTCACTAGTTATCTTCAACCCATGAATTCATTCATGAAAAAAGACTAATTGTGATTGTTCGTACTGAAGGGGGCTGTTTCTCTTTCTCTCTCTCTCGTCATCGCCCTTTTGTTTATCTCGGTTTGTCATCTCTCTGATCAAGCTTAATTGAGGCGTCTTTCCGGACACACCTGCATACCGAAAGGGGAAAAAAATTAAAAAAAAAAAGAATATGCGGGATTTGCTTCCAGCAAAACCTTAGACCTCCACCTCCCTCACATGCTAAACAGGGCCAGATCCAGCTCTTATACCGTTTTAGGCAAGCAGCATATTTGCCGCCCTTATGATGGCACTAATAGGGTAAGGTTTTCGAATATCTATTGGAAATGCCCATTCCTTATAGTGCGCCACCCTCTAAATCGGGGCCTGATACTTAACGAACACGAGCTGTCACGCATAAAAAGAAAAACAAGGAAAACAGCAGAAAATACGAATGGATTTGAAAGCCGATGTTGCTGCGTCCGTCAAATACGGCTTAAACGGAATTGGGACTTAAATGAAAAGGGTAATGGAAATGGAAATGGAAATGGAAATGGAAAAGAAAAATCGAAAAAAATTGAACGAATGAAAGCATTGCGATCGGTATGGGAGCCATCAAGTGGCATCGGGCACCGCATACAATCAATAATAACAATAAACATATGCAAAATATTATCAACGATGAGAACGGCAGAAGCAACAGCAACAACTTAGGATGATATAATGGCTGCCAATAACACTGAAACCAACAACAAAATGTATAAGATGAGAAAAAAGAAAATAACAACGAATGCAAAAAGTGCAAATGGATTTTAAAATTCGTTATTTTCTCGACTATTTTCGATCTCTTTGGTCTCGTCCTTTTGCCATTTCCCTATTTATATTCTTGGAAAAAACAGCCACCAGCTTCAAGGAGTCCAACGAGAAGCTGTGAAAATCCCGCTTAAGAAAGCCACCAGATAGACAGACAGACAGACAAACAGATGCACAAAGAGACAGAGGATTCTAGTCTTGGAGATGGATTCAACGTGCGAATACATCCGAAACCTTGCTCCTTGCATCCTTTTGCTGTGCGCGCGCGTTTTTCATGCGGTGCAGTGTGGCGCTCGCTGCACGACGTAGCTGGCTGATGCTTCTGTATGCGACGACACGGCCATGTGTGCATATGTGTGCGTGCATCTTACTGTTTGCATATTCAGTGGGTTAAGCAATCTTTTCTTAACTGACTCTGTGAATCTTAGCATGTCAACGTGTTGTCAACATTTTCTGGCTTCCTCGAATTCGACGTCTTCTTTGTTGGCTTTCTTCGTTCGTCGTTCGTTCGTTCGTTCGTTCGTTTTATTCTATGACAGTCTTTTTGCGATATTACGTAGCGAAGACGATGTAAGGATGCGAAGGACATGAGCAAAACGCGTCTGCATGGCACACATGTCCTCATCAGAAGCCGAACGTCTTATACGTGCCATTGGCAAATGAAAGCCAGTCGTCAAAAGCTTTCGCAATGTGCGCGTCGCTGCCAACGTTTAATCCGGATCTAAAGCCTCGAAGACGACGTGTGAGATGACAACAAAATGCTGCATTCAGTAGTCTGGAAGTCAATAGAGCAGCAGTGCAGTAAAGTCGCCGCCACCCCCATTCCGCATGGGCGAACAAAAAAAAAAAAAAAAATTTTTTTTTAAGGAAAAAAAAAACCTAGTGTCAAAGAGCAAAAATACCCCAAACAAGGCCATCGCCATGGCCGCTGCCACCACCAATGAGTAATCATTGCATGGCCTACCTTTGATCCTCTTTGCGCGTTTGCGGCCGACTGGTTCGCATATGACAGACAAGCTATCCGGTAGGGCCTACCCGGCCGGTAGGGTATCGTTTCGGCTTCGCTTCGAATCAACGAATAACGAAAAGAAAAACGAAGTAGCTTTCCAGCTAAAAGGCTTTAAAGAACAAAAGAAAGAAAGACAGAAAGCACGGGAATATGACGTACAGATGGGTGGTGATTAACTGTGATGCTTCATGGTGCCAAGAGAACAGTATATGTGCACAAGTATATGGATGATATGGCTATTGAAATGTTGAAATATTTCATTTAGGTATATATGTACATTAGAGTGGTCCCGCGGATGGACAGCAAAATAGATTTGCAGACCAATCTGTGATATTCACAATCTAAATAAATGTATTGAAATTGCCTTTTAAAAAAAACAGCCTAATAATATGCTTAATTTTTTTCCCAATTCAAATTTTTCTACTTCAAAATATTTCGAATTTTGAATATGTATACCCAATACATTCAAATTCTTAAGAAAAACTTTGGATCGAAAAGCGGGAGGTCAGTTTTGGTTTTAGACCTATATTTTCTTCGGTAAAGTTGCTTAAAATTTTCCGTAGATTACGATTTTGATATATTCCCTATCGATGAAAAAAATTGACCCACTCTAATGTATGTACATACATATTCACTCACGGAATGACTGACTCTACTGTTCCTCATTCGAATCGTGGCTCTTCTTTTCCATTTCGATAAAAAAAGAAAATTCAAAATTGTGGTCCAAAAATGTAATACATACCTGAAAATAAAAGGAGAGAAAATTTTTAATTAGTATTTAATTTTCCTTTAAGTTGAAAGTATTTGTTATGCGTTAGCTAAACAAAACAAGTAAGGGTGTTATAGTCAGGCGAGCCTGACAATAGAATACCCGACACAGACACACATGTTCAAATAATTTTTAATATCAAGAGGTGTTTAAGGCCACAAGGGGCCCCATATACCGACTTTTGTCTAATTTCTTTATGAAAACTGCCCCTTTGCCACGCCCACTTTTCCAATATTTCTAGTCGGTCTATGCTCAAATTCTATGTTCCATTTAAATATTTCGAAAAAATCCGATTTTGGGGGAGTTTGGGGATTTTTATGACAGACCCTCGTACTCGAGGTACCCTTAATAATGGACCTATCAAAGAACATTTTGCAGAGGATGTTTATGGCTACAAAGGAAGCATAAGTTCCAAATTTTATTCAAGTCCCATTTGAATTTCCGGTCCAGGAGAAAATTTTCGAAAAACGCCCTTCGGCCACGCCCACTTTTCCAATTTTTGTAAATCAATTTACTTGCCTTCAAACATGTTCAAAAATCAAATTTTATCAAAATATCTTGAAAAACTCTGGTTTAAGAGCAGTTTTTGTGATTTTCGTAACAGGCCCTAGTGCTGGAGGTACCCCTAAAAATAGTCCGATCGGGTCCATTCTCGAACTTGTTCTTACTCATGTCCTCTTGAGCACGCATACCAAATTTCGTCAAGATAGCTCAACTCCTTCGATAAGAAAACTGTATACAAACAGACGGACAGACAGACGGACAGACAGACAGACGGCATGTCTAAATCGAATCTCCTGGTGACGCTGATCATTTCTATATATATTTTGTATGGTCTATCTCGACTGGTTCTGGGTGTTACACACAACCACACAAACGCAATATGCCCTCGACACAGAGTGTGTTGGAGATCTCCAATACTATAATACAAATCCAAAACATATTCAAGGACATGGAACCACAAAAAGTGTTCCACAGCGTCCCAGAGCTCGAAAAACAACTGCTAGAGAGAACAGTTTAATTTATGGAGCTTCACTTAATGATCCTTTTAAGAGCTCCAAGCAAATTTGGAGTGATGTTTGCTGAGAATTTGGAATCGATGTGTCCTCCAGAACTGTAGGAAGACGTCTGAATAAAAAAACAAATTGCGGGGGTGCATTGCACAACATAAGGCATTTTTTTGAATATCTCAATGTTGCTCCATTTAATTTGAATAAAACTTTTTTTAAATGAAAGAAAATACTTAGAGGTATTTAAAAAAAATTTTTTTAGAGTGGCGTCAAACTGGGAATACGCTGAAAAGAATTGTTAAAATTATCTTTTTAGTTTTGTGCAAAAATTTTTCTCTGTGTAAAAATTAAAAAAAAATTTTTTTTCATTTCCTGTTATATTAGCAATCGGGCAACGTTTGTTTCATCTTCTTATCTTAATTAGTTTTTGAGATATAAAATTTTGAAAAAAGGCTTATTTAAAAAGGATTTTCAAGTATATTTCAAGGACCGTTCAAAACAAAAATCTAAAAAGTAGTCTCCACAGAGTTTTTCGATGGCACCTATCGAAAAATCAACAAAATTTGCCTTTGCTTAACCCGCCAGAGCCTTTCGAAAAAATACAATTCTGGTACCTGCGAGAACTTCTGACACGTGGAAGAATATATTTAAGCTTCAAAGCAATCGGTTGGATAGTTTGGTCTGTAGAATGTTGCCCGTGCCAGAAAATGACATTTCGAGAAAAGGATGTTGTTTAATGTCTCAAGAGCAGAATAAATTGCTCAGGGCACGTCGGCGATTTTGAGCTGGAAGTTTTCTAACACTTGGAATTTCGGTATAATTTTTTAATAGCATATTCTCAATGACTATATCCAGGGCTCGGATTTTGTTGCTTTTATAAATTTCAAGCATACTTTATGGGGCAAAAATTTTTCTTTACAACATTTTGCGAATAAGTTTTTGGAAGTTGAACTTCAAACCGCTTTTCTAATTTCAAAAAAATGTATATTGAAGTTAAAAATCGATTTGAATCTTAACTTTAAGTGAGTTGAACAAAATTTTTACTCCATAAAGTATGCTTTAAATTGATAAAAGCAACAAAATCCGAGCCCTGACTATCTCAAATACATACTATCGAAATATGAATGAAAAAAAAAAAAAAATAAAAAAGTGGTCACATCAGAACAATATCGCAATCGCCTTAAGGTATGCTACATTTTATGTATTATTAAATTTCTGCACTCCAGCGTATGGATTTGAAGTTAAAAATTTTATTCAAGCATTCTTGAAGGCGTGTTTTCGAGTTTAAATTTTACCATTACTGCCTAACCGATCGCTGCCTCTGGTTCTGCCTCTTTTCCGGCACATACATAGTTCGAGCGCAATGGAAAACCTACACTTCAAATGGCAATTTAGAGTGAATGGTTCTGGGAACAAGAGCAACGCATTACGGCGTCAACATTGATGACATGCCAGCTTATCCAGGACAATGCACAGAATTTCATACAAAATCACAAAATCAAAGCCCCTCATGGCCCACTCATATGTAAACGAGCAGCGCGCACACAACGCACACATACACGTTCATATACGCACATGCATATGCAGAGACATGAAATCACACGCGCGCACACACACACTCACACACATACGTCTCCTTCGAGCCATCAGTTTGTCCTGCACTTGATTTCTGTTTGCCTTGCCCCACGTACAAAGCCCTGAACTACAACTGTGGCTCTAGTCGGCGCTGCCGCTCCTCCTGCCGCTGCTGCTGCTCTGTCTACTATTGTTGTTGTCGTTGGTGTTGTTGGCTCTACTGTTGCCACTGCTGCTAACTAACCAACCGAGACCACTTGAAGATGTCCAATTTACATACAATTTATTTCAAAATTCGAAACTCAAAATGCTGAGCTGAAGGCAAGGAGATCGAAGCATGGAATTTTTGTGTAGGCAGTCTGTGTGTGTGTGTGCACGGAGTATGGAGCGTGGAGAGCTTTTTCCGAGCCGAGGTCTTTGCAGGCATTTTGACTTTAACGCATCAATGGAGCAATGGGACTAAATTGGACAAAAGCTTTACGAGGAGTTTTTCTTTTTTTTTTTTTCTTCTTTTTCGGTCCAAATAATGTTCAAGCAGTTTTGGCATCTCACGCTTCCTTGGCCGTCGTCCTCGTACTCGTTCTCGTTCTCGTCTTCGGCCTCAGCCTCGTCATCGTCATTGTCGTCATAGTCGCATTGACAATTTATATCCGGCGGGATTTGCTCTCTTTCTCCATTTTGCGTACCTCATATGTGTACGTGTGTGTGTGTGTGTGTATATGCTGTATGTGGACATGTGCGTGCGTGTGTGTGCTGCTAATAACGAACTGACCGCATCATGGACGAGAGTGCCAAGCAGAGCGGAAGGAAACATAATTGCGTGCATGCGAATGGAAGACGATTGGGGGAGATCTTTCCCTATCCGCTGCCCCATTCCCATTTTCCCGTGTGACTCTTGCTACATTTCCTCTGCAAGCTCAGCCGTTGCGGCGTCGTTTTTTGTTGTTGTTGTTGTTGTTGTTGTAATTTTCATGTCCTTGTGATGAGGGTACAGTTTTCATGCTTAACTGATTTTAATGTACTTTATTTTGATCGCTCCAAGGAATTCAGCGAATTCTCCTAGTTCACCGCAATATCGATCATTTAAACGTGTGAACTAAACTCCAATGGACATCGTCCGATCAAATCTGTTGGCGCTCACAGGATCTTCAGACGAACCCGTACTTTTTTTGGAGTTTCATTCGGAGCTCATTTTGTGTATTTTCTTTTTTGTTTTCATTTTTTCTTTTTCATCTTGTAAAGTGTCCAATTCTGGCTTTCCGCTTTATCGAAAGCGAACATATCAAACTATATCGTATGGAGGTACCCCTCCAGTGCCGCTTCATGACGTCTGTCACAGAGCAAAGCTACACTATCCTTGTCTCAAGCGAATAGAAAACGTCTTGTTGGATTTTGTGCGCGTCCGACGCCCGGTCGGTCGGTCGGTCGGTCGAACAGCTTTATTATTCCATCCAACAATGGAACTCTGCATGGTTCAATTATCGTATTTCATGATTCGTTAAATTCACATTCACCGAATTTGGAGGTAGAGGAGATAGAGGAATAGAAAGTTAAAGAGTGGCAGAGGGAGAAAATGAAAGAACTGTAGGTGAAGCTGAAAGATGATAAACAATAAAAAACATGTTTACTTCCAACAACAGCAACGAATATTATGACAAAAATAGCAACAACTACAACAGCAGCAAGGATAGATAGATCCAAGTGAAACCGAATTCATCGTTTTTGCGACGAAGAACAATGGAGACATAGAAGGAAAACGAAAGGCTGAAGAGTGACAATATCTTTATTTTTATGGTGATAAAAGCGGTAAATCGCACTTAATAAAATGGTCGCTGGGGTCAGGTCGGGTTGGTAGGCATTCCATAAAAGGGCGGCGCCTATACAAATATAACTAAATGCCTAAAATCTGTCTTTTTCTCTTATTTTTTTTTCCTCTAATTTTTTCGGTGTTTTCTTTTTGTTAGATTTTTTTCCATCTTCTTCGTTGTTTATCTCTCTCACTCTTTCCATTTGCTCCTTCTTCCCCGTCTCCTCCTTTCTCTTTGTTCTTTTTCTCCCCTTTTCTTTATCCTTTAGTCTTTTTCTCCTTCATCTCCTCTTCCCTCACCATTCTCTCATTCTCTTTTTCTATTTCTTCTTCATTTACTTTTTTCCCTTCCGTCTCCTCTTCTCTTCTCTTCTCTTCTCTTCTCTTCTCTTCTCTTCTCTTCTCTTCTCTTCTCTTCTCTTCTCTTCTCTTCTCTTCTCTTCTCTTCTCTTCTCTTCTCTCTCTTCTCTTCTCTTCTTTCTCTTCTCTTCTCTCTTCTCTTTCTTTCTTCTCTTTCTTCCTTCTTCTCTCTCTCTTCTCCTTCTTTCTTTTTCCTTCTCTCCTTTTCTCTCTCTTCTTTTTCTCTCTTTCCTCTTCTTCTTTTCCTTTTTTCTCTTCTTCCCTTCTCCTCTTCCTTTTCTTTTCCTTCTCTCCTTTCTTATTTCTTTCTCCTTCTTCTCCTCTTTTTCTCTCTTCTTCTTTTTTCTTCTCTTCCTTTTTCTCTCCATCCTCTCTTCTCCATTTTTCCTTTTTTTTTTTCCTTTCGTTCCCCTCCTTCTTCTTAATTTTAGTAATGTTTTCCTTTCTTTCTGTCCTCCTCTTTCTTCTGTTGTTCTTCTTCCTCTTCCTTCTCTTTTTATCTCTTTATTTCCTTTTTATTTTAGCCTTTTCTTCTCACTTGTTTTTTCTTCACCTTATAAGTCCTTTTTGCTACCTTTTTAGGTTTCCTTCCTTCTTTCTATCCAATTTATAAACTCCTTAGCAATTCCATTTTCAAAATTTTAATTGAAATTTTAACTTTTCTGCATTCTCCTCCTTTTTTTCTTTTTTTATTAAAAACTTTTTAAAATCCTCAGAAAAGACTGGAAAAACCAAAAAAAAAGAAAAAACTTATCAAAGAGTGGTTAATGGGAAATGAAGGATTTGATAGGAAAGGTTATTTAGTAAAAAGATGGCAAATGTCTATGAACTGGACTAATTGACAGTCCAAATGAGAGGGTTTTTGGTTTAAAAAATTACAAGATCTTAAGAAAAAGTTCAAAGAAGTGATTAAAAGATTGCCCTTGGCTTGGGACAATTGGGATAATTGAAAGAAATTGATGTGGTTTATTTGGGAGGGATTTCCCGAATTAAAAAAAAATTAAACATTGGGGCCCAAATTAAAATGGTTTCCCTTTTTGGCTATCTAATTGGAGGAAAAAATTGGAATTTTTTTGACCCCTTTTTCGAATTTTTAAAAACACAAAAAAATATGAAATTTCATTGAAGCACCTCAAAAATTCATTTTTTTTGTTTAACCCTCTACCGCATATTCACCTTTACATGGGTACGGGAAAAAAAACTGGGGAAAAACTTTGTTGACACTTTTTTGGTATTTCACGCAGAAAAGGGTTAATAAGACCATTTACTGCGGGAAAAAATGTTTCCTGTTATTTTATATATTTAGTTATAGACAAAACAGCAAAGGGTTAAACAAGTTTTTTCAAATTTCTTATATATATTCTAGTGCTGCTACCCTTATAAATGGACCGACCAAGACCATTTTCGTATTTCGTCAGGATTTTCCAACTCCGTCGATAAGAAAACTGTATACACACAGACAGACAGACAGACAGACGGACGGACAGGCGGTAATGGCCAAATCGAATCTTCTCGTAACTCAGATCAATTTTATACATATATTCATTTTTGTATTGTTTTTCTAGACTGCTTCTAGGTGTTACAGACAACCATACAGACGGAATAACCAACGACACATAGTGTGTCGGGTGTAAAAAAGAAAAGAGAAAACAAGATAATGAAAAGTACAAAATTATCAAAAATATAGAAGAAAGACCAAAATTACAAGAAAGACAAATACCCTTGAAAAAGGAGTGAAACACTGAATATTAAAAAAAAAAATTATTTTATAAAATTTTCATATTTCCAACCAGCCACCTTTGCACCTGTTCATATGTCCAACAGTTCCACACCGACACGTGGAGCGCATAATTATTTTCCCCCAATTTTAGAACGTATGTTCACTGCAACTGCACCAATTTCAACGTTCATGTGCTTGAGAGGAATGCGAAAAGCTCCCATCGTATCACATCGGATCGTTCGGCTCATCATCGACTCGATCGATCGTGTAGAAAAGCCATTTGTTCTCTCGCATTGAACTCTTTCTGCTCTCTATACAAGCAACGCGCACGCAAACACATCTCGTTCTCCTCTTCCTCACACCCGCACACACACACACACACACTCTCTCTCTCTCTTTTTCACTCTGGAATTCATTGGACGGCTGCCCCGTTTAAGTCTCAAACGCGCTTGAAAAGCTTTTCTAATTCAAATTTATTTATAAATACTTTGTACTTGAAGTATATACAATCTTTTTACTTTTCTTTTTTTCTTATCTTAATTTCTCTTAACTAGAGCTTATTCGTTCCGTTCTCTAGACTGCTGCTCTATCACATTTTAGGAATTCTTTTTATTTTTAGGCGGGGGCGCGAGCCCAATTCCATTGAAGTCAAATATTTGCCTAATTGTTAAGCTGCCATGGCTGCTGCACCTCGCCGCTCTGCTCTCACTTTTCTTACGTTCTGTTTACAAAAACAAAAAAAAAAAAAAACAAAAAAAAAAAAAAAAAAAAAAAAACTATAAACTACTCTACTAGACACACTCAATCAATCGAAGAATTCGTCGAATCGTACGTGAATAAATTTAATTAAAAAATAAATTAAATTATTCCTCAGCTCTCGTAGTTCGTTCAACCAGTTCTGCTATTTCACAGTGTTCAGTTCAAACTCATTCAAATCGTGTTCGAACACGACGTTTGCCCTTTTTGGGCTTTATCTTTTGCTTAAAGCTTAATTCATGGTTTCATTGATCGTGCAATTTTTTTTTTTTTTTTGCTCTCGACACACATTTCCATTAATACATTTGCGATTTTTCTTTCCTCTTTCTTCGCTTTTGAAATCTTAATTAAAAAAAAAAAAAACAATTTAAAAAAAATTGTCACTACGATCCTCTCAATGAAAAATACTATGATTGCTTTTCTTCCGCTACTCTTTCCTTGTTTTACGCTGGCATTACTGCTTGCAGTTTCCAGTCGTTCTCGCTATTCGAGCTCGCTACGAGCACGGCCGTTGCATCCGCACCGCTGCTTCCGCCCTGTCCGGTGCTCTGTAATAGCTGCTCCCTGCGTAACGTTCGCCTTGGATCCTTTCCAACGCAATTACTCGTTATATTGCTACTACCAATAATACCGACACCGCAACTGACAGCGACACCGCTACCGCTGCCGCTGCCGCAGCGACTGCTGCCGTAGTCCTTATCGAGCATGCCGCCAACATAGACCGCCGTCACGATCGCATAAATAACGCCCATCACGCCGCCAGCCAGAACATCTGACCAGTGATGCCAGTAGTCGGTAACTCGACTGAGCGATATGAACCATGCTAGGAGTATGAAAAGGAACTGTTGTATGTGCCGCAGTATGCGGCAGGTGCCGCGTCCCTTCCACACCGCATGAAGATAAAAGGCCAAAAATAGCATCGCATAGAAGGACAGGCTCGAATGAGCACTCGGAAATGATACGTGCAGTTCACGTATTTGACGCGACGTCAAATTCCGATTCGAACAGTAATAAAGCTCCACATACATACCGCCTGCAGGGCTGCCTATATCACCGTTTGCCGTGTGATCGGCACAAGTGCTGCCGTCGGGCATGCGCGGCTGGCAGGCCGTATAGAAGTGGGGCCTCAGACGGCCCACGGCGTTTTTCGCCAGCTCCGTTGTCAGGTACGTTGCTATGAAGCCGAAACTGAAGGTTCCCTC
>CM035806.1:161660378-161712878 GCA_020466095.1 Chlorops oryzae
CACCACCAACTTTGAAGTCTCATTACTTTTTGAACAGCCCACGTATCGAGGCAAAAAATTTTTTTTATTTACTTTGAACCTTTTGTAATACAATAAATAAAAAAAGTTTTCAATTATTCTTTGCGTTTTCAAATAAGAATTTTTTTAAAAAGGGTCCAAAAAACGGGTTTTCAATGAGAAGACCCCCTTAAAATACTCCCACAGAAAATGTCTATTGTCGGGGATTCCAATTGAAAGGCATTCATTTGGTTGTCAAGAGAGCGGTCTGAAAGTGATTCCTGCACTGATCTCATTTCCTGCTGGGATATTGAACGCACTCTAATCCACATATACATACGCATAAACTTTCTTCAGAGACAAAGTTTACAGTAATAACGGTTACGGCAACGACTTCGAATGCGAATGTTAATGGGAATGGGACTGAGACGTAGACGGAGACGGAGAGCCTTTGATAAAGATTAAAAAAAAAAATTTTACGACTATTTGGTTTTTTTTTTTCTCCTATTTTATTCGAAAGTGCGAATGTGATTAGCGCCATGTGTTAATTTTATAGTAGTTTGTGCTGTTACAACAAAACTCGGCCCATTTGTCACGAATTCCATTAGGACTGATAAAATGCCTCGGGGATTACAACAAACAATTCAACGGCAAAGGAATAGGAATGTGAATATGGCTATGGAATGTAAAGTGAAGTGAAAATTGGGAAATATGAAAGCCCGATGGTCAGAGTCCAAGCATGACGTCACCCAGCTACATAGATCGGCGGTTCAGCAGTAAGCCTTTTTTTATCATTCGGATAATTGTTTTCGCACTGTTAGAAAGCTGGCTACTGGGATATAGAGGGAGATGGCGAGGTAGAGGGACAGAGAGATACACATACACAGCAGCATCAATTACAATAAGATCTAAATTCCCGCTGTAAATTGCTTGCAAATTTCGACATAACTTGCACAAATGCGAGAAAAATGACTCGTCGGCGCGTCTATTAATGAAATGGGTCATTGAAATACCAGCAGCCAAGCTTACAGAGTTTATATGCAAAGATGAGATGCACAATGTGCATAGATACAGTATGCAAATACTAGGTGAAACGTGAGGGGTCGCGCGTCATGGTGCATAACGATCCCATCCAGCGACAGATCAATTGGGCTCACTTCCAAGACGTGCCTAGCCTAATCAGTCAAGCTACTCAAACAATGCAGTGGGCATGCGCAAGAAACAACATAAAGTACGAAGATTGATATAACAAGTAAGGGTGTTATAGGAAGAAGCCAAGCCTGAATAAAGGGTATAAGAAATCATGACATGAAAAAACATAAAATCATGCGCCATAACATGAGAAGACAACATAAAATAACATAAATAATATAAATAAATAACTAAATAACATAAAATAACATAAAATAACAATACATAAAATAACATAAATAACAATAACATAAAAACATAACATAACATAATACATAACATAACATAACATAACATAAACATAACATAATAACATAACATAACATAACATAACATAACAACATAACATAACATAACATAACATAAAAACATAACATAACATAACATAACATAAAACATAACATAAAACATAACATAACATAACATAACATAACATAACATAACATAACATAACATAACATAACATAACATAACATAACATACACATAACATAACATAACATAACATAACATAACATAACATAATACATAACATAACATAACATAACATAACATAACATAACATAACATAACATAACATATACATAACATAACATAACATAACATAACATAACATAACATAACATAACATAACATAACATAACATAAAAACATAACATAACATAACATAAAACATAACATAACATAACATAACATAACATAACATAACATAACATAACATAACATAAATAACATAACATAACATAACATAACATAACATAACATAACATAACATAACATAACATAACATAACATAACATAACATAACATAAACATAACATAACATAACATAACATAACATAACATAACATAACATAACATAACATAACATAACATAACATAACATACATAACATAACATAACATAACATAACATAACATAAATAACATAACATAACATAACATAACAATAACATAACATAACATAACATAACATAACAACATAACATAAAACATAACATAACATAACATAACATAACATAACATAACATAACATAAATAACATAACATAACATAACATAACATAACATAACATAACATAACATAACATAACATAAACATAACATAACATAACATAACATAACATAACATAACATAACATAAACATAACATAACATAACAAACATAACATAACATAACATAACATAACATAACATAACATAACATAACATAACATAACATAACATAACATAACATAACATAACATAACATAACATAACATAACATAAATACATAACATAACATAACATAACATAACATAACATAACATAAACATAACATAACATAACATAACTAACATAACATAACATAACATAACATAACATAACATAACATAACATAACATAACATAACATAACATAACATAACATAAACATAACATAACATAAACATAACATAACATACATACATAACATAACATAACATAACATAACATAACATATAACATAACATAAATAACATAACATAACATAACATAACATAACATAACATAACAAATAACATAACATAACATAACATAACATAACATAACATAACATAACATAACATAACATAACATAACATACATAACATTACATTACATTACATTACATTACATAACATAACGTAAGAACATTAAATTACCTTTCATTACTTTACCATATGACCATATAGTTACATATCATAACATACATACGTAACTTAACGTAACCGCATAGCATAACAACAACATTACATAACATGATATACACATAGAAAGAACATAACAAAACACACCTTTCATGTTAAAAAACGTAATGACATACTACTTTAACATTGTAATTGTAATACCTTAAAAAGGTAAAATTTACGGCCAAGAGACAGCTTCCTTGGACCATATATGTACATATTTAATAAATTAATTTGATTATGAGAAATACGAGTGTAACAATTGACCCTTTCTAGGCCACGACCTGACACACCCACACTAACACCTAAGAACAAGGCTCAATTGCAAAGGTAAAAAATTTTTTAGCCCTTATAATGCATTTTTGAAGAGACCGTAACACTGTATGGTCCAGGATAAATGGTTTGACCATATGCATTCTTCAATCGAAGTTCAATCCTGTCAGCTCAACTGTCCCTTTCATAAAAAAAACAAAATTACGTTTGGGACTAGACAAAAAGCTTTGGTGGAATTTCCTGGCAACGATGATTCAAGCGGGTCTGGACTTTGCACTCGGATGAACAAACGCACTGCGCCCTCCATAAGTTTTATCAGGTTTACAAAAACAAAACAAACAAACAAAACAAAAAAAAAAAAAAAAAAAAAAACAGAAGAAAAATTCCATACGGCCGTATATATGCCACGAATTCACGCGCTCATATATATGTTCTTATGTTATGTATTTGTGTACGGACGAGTGTGTTCATTGAAGGCGCAAACGTAAAAGACGTGGACGAGTGCAGCTTTTTGGTACTTTTTTGCTTGTGGCCGCCGTTAATGTAGGTCGTTGGAGCGTTCAGTGCTTGAGCTTTAGTTTCTTCAAGCGATCGTGCTCTGTGGAATGGGATGGATGGCTCTGCCAAGTGTTTTTTGAGTTCGTTCGCCTATATGTTTATTCGTTTATTCGTTTGTTTGTTTGTTTGTTTGCTCAGTGCTCTTTCGTTCTATTCTTCGCACTTTCATGCTTTTATTTTTCCGTGTTATTTTGTTTTTCTGCTCTTGTTCTGCAAGACGCGCCAAATGTTGAGGTAGGGCAAGAATTTCACTTAAAACTGTGCAATGTATTCTCCGAAGACGAACGATTTGAACACGGAAGAGTAGAAAAAAAACAGGCTGAAAATTGATATTGAAATTAAAATTAAAATTCATGGCACTCGATAAGAAATATTTAAGCTTTTGTTTCTTCTCGCCATAAACTTGTTTCTGATATACCAAAGTGTCAACATATTTATTCGACGAGAGCTGGGAGTGTTTAGATCGAAAGCTCGTGTCTCGATTAAGGGGTGTTTGAGCTGAAATACCACAGCAGATCTGAAAGGCATAAAGATCATTTAAATAAATAAAATCATTTAAATGGATCGATATTTTTCTTACACTGCCTTAGAGCTTTTTAATTTATGTTTCAGGTTATAACTTTGAAAATGTCAAGTTAGAATCTTGACTGAATGAGTCTTCTCCATGAAATGTCGGTAGATAATTTTGCGCAGCATTGTACGTATTTACATATATACTTGTTGGGGATTTTCCCCCAGACAACTCATTTGGTCTTTAACATTTCAAATTGCTCTTATTTTCATCATAATCATGTAAACTCCCTTCTGTATCTCTTTCTCTCAGTGTATCGTCATCAAATGATTGGTTGGTAACTCGGATATGGGATATGGGGATGTAACGAAGAAATCATTATAAAATTAGTCATACCAATAACGAAAGAAGAAGAAACCAATTCAAGGAAGAAATCAAAGAGCTGATGACTGACTGTATTTTCGTTGATTTCGATGTTGTTGGTTTTGTTTTCGTGGGCTTTGGAATTTTTGTGTACCGTTTACCGCTTCAATGCGTCACTATGCTGCATCGTAGTCAGAGTCGAAGCGGTTTGTTTTTTGGCGTCGCCAGTCAGCAGCATCAGCACAACGGTGTTCGAAAGCCAGCTTTAGCTTTATAGTATATTTTTTATATATTGTATATGCTTCTTTAACACATTTCGTGCGGCGCTGCCATTAAGCAGCTGAGTCGAAATCGTAAGCGCGCTAAGCCGCTACACAGCCGGACAAACTTCATGCGTTAGTTAACGTTTTAACGTGGTTGGAGTAGAACGGACCGGGCCGGATCACAGCAAGCTCTATACCAGCAAAATACCAAAGACAAAACAAAAAAATAAATAAATAAAAATTCAAGTTCGAACGGAGAATTGCCAGCACACGAGCCTTGCTAGAACAACCTACAATCGATCGACCGATCGATCGAACGAACGAACGATCGAACGAACGAAAGAAAGATACTTAGAAAGGCAGTAACGAGGTGGTTAGACGGTGTAATCGACCAGCGATTTGATAAGAGAAACCGAAAGCACATCATCACCACGTCTTCGCCACATCTTCATCAGGAGTGAAAGTAGCGGTGGTGTTCTGGTAGCTGCGCCACGCCATGGCACGCCAAACAGTGAGACGCACTGCGAAGGTTTGCTTCGATATCCTGCTCTTCGTGTTGGTCTGGTTCGGAGAGTACGCCATCCACAAGTGGTTCGAACCCTTTCGACGTGGCTTCTTCTGCGGCGATGAATCGATCGCGTACCCATTTCGGGAAAGCACCTTCGGTCTACTATCGATGGCCGTCATCGTTTTCACCGTACCACCGATTGTCATATTGGCCGTTGAACTATTCAAGCATCTTGAGCCGTGCAAGGTCGCAGCGATTAGCAAGAGGCAAATGTCAGCAACATTAAGCAGCAATGGTAACAACAATACATCGAGCTATCACATTGGCTATCGTCTGTTACAGTGCTACAAGAATATCGGCTATTATCTATTCGGTCTTGGCCTTATATTGTTGGCAACCGAAATCCCGAAATTCGCTGTTGGTCGACTCCGTCCGAATTTCTTTGCCATATGCCAGCCGCAATTGAACGACGGCAGCACATGCGACGACGACATCAATCAGGGACGCTATATAACGGAATATACGTGCGTTGGCCAGAATTTCAGCGCATCGACTATTGCCCAAGTCAATCAATCATTTCCGAGTGGTCATTCGAGCATACTTTTCTATTCGATGCTATACTTGTGCATATACCTACAGGCAGCGCTCAGTACACGTGCGTCGAAACTGCTCAAGCATACACTTCAATTCGTTTTCATAATGCTCGCGATGTACGTCGCTTTGACACGTGTATCCGATTATTGGCATCATTGGTCGGACGTGTTGGCCGGCATTGTAATGGGCACGTTGGCGGCCTTCGTTGTGGCGCTCTTCATGGCGGATTTATTTGATCGAAGCGGTCGTTTTGGCCTCAGCGCTTACAGGTCCATGCAGCAGCAGCAGCAGCACCACCACCACGCCCACAAAGCGATGGGCAATTTATCCGCCTCATCGACGGCAAAATCGACGGCAGCAGCGGCAGCGGCAGCGGCAGCGCTGCCAGCTTACACGTTCGGCACTTTGCCGTATCTTCACTATACGCCCCATCATGCCCAATACAGTCAAGCCACATATCAGAATTACGGTTATGTGCCATGAGAATCATATTCCATGGCAGCTCTTCGGCTCTTTGCTTTCTGCGAAAGCCGTTCTCTTTGCCTCTCTTCGCATCTCTTCGCAGCTCCTTCGAATTTCTTCGCTACATACATATATCATTACATGAAGTCCTTGTATTATCTGTCTTGTCTTCTTATTTTCTTTTTTTTTTTTTTGTCTTTTGTACCGCATCATATTGTATCGCATCATAGAATTTAAGTTAATTATTTTATAAATAAATGAATTAAATTTTGCTCTCGAGAATTAGGAAATTATATATGAATATTTTTTTTTTTTTTTTTAATTTTTCATGGCTAAATGGAATGGAGGTTATTATCTCGATTCGCTTCAACTCGCATTGGATTATTTCATCAAATAAGCATAAGAATTGTCAATGGTTCTATGCTGTTATATTCTTTTATATGTTCCGTTTTTCGCTTCATCTTATTCGTCTTTAAATACACTCCATTAATACGAATGAATATCTGCGACCCATTTTTCTCATACTATCATTGTATTATCATATCAAGACATTCCAGTTGAGACAAAAGATCGCGCGACAATGCTTCTAATTCCGCTTTATCGTATCGCAACGACATCGAGAAGTCGAAATTCCTGCATGACCTGAACTAAGTTGAGTGATCGGCCGTTACCTCCGGCTCACTGACACTCCGCCGACACTCCACCGACACTTCGTCGACACTTCGTCGAGACTCGACCGACTCGGCCGACTCTCCGACAACTCCGAGTCCGAACGCATTCGATCGGTTTTCAGAGATCGCTTGGATTCATCGACACTAAATTTGCATAAAAATCGAGCCCAACAACACCATAAAAAAAAGGGAATGTGAAAAATAAACAAACAGTTACAAAAATTTCGATAATGAGAAGCGGCGACAAAAAATCGCCGTCCAATCAATGTGTATTGTGAGGAGGAAGGGGACGACTTTGTGGGTCTATAAACCAACCATAAGAACGGACGAGATGAGATGCGCTTCTTATAGAAAATGTTAAGTGAATTGAAGATTTATAGAACAAGTTTTGAAACAAAGCGACCCAAACCGATGTACATACATATGTATGTACGGTCCAAAGACACTACCACCACCACAAACGGCCATCAGTGAATTTTTGAATTTTTCGTCTGTGAGATCGTTGGTGGATTGGGTTTTGACACATTCGTACGGTTTTTAAAGAGACGGCCCGGATATGAACTTTCATCGCATGCGCATGAAATAGTTTCTCGAAGACGCTTCAACGTGCTGAACGAACTTTGGCTCAGCTAGACGCGCTGAAAATGTTCGGGAATCCGAGCATACGGTTGATCATTCGCCTAACCATTGACGTTCTATTGCTTTTCGGTATTTTTATTATCGCACTCGTTGCTCTTCCCTATTGGCTCAGGAGTCATTTGCCATCGGAGACGGTGGTTTCACAACAATCATCGCAACCATCACAACCATCACAACAACCACCACAACTGCAGCAAAATGTCGGAGAAAGTGCAGCCAACGTGAACACGATGATGAAGACACCATTTACGATTGCGCGCCGCGGATTCTTTTGCTCCGATGACAGTCTGCGATATCCCTATAAGATCGATACAGTTTTGAATAAGGTCCATATGACAATTATAACTATTGCTCTGCCAGCTGCGGTATTTCTTATCGTTGAAATGCTACGTGCAGCCTATAAGAATTCAAATTCTTCATCGTCTAATAGCAGTTCGGTTGGGAGTTCGGTCGGGAGTGCGGGTGGGATCGATTTGCCGCAGAAATTCAATTTCATTGGCATGCGTATACCGACTCTGATTAGCGAATGCTATCAACTGATGGGAGCTTATTTATTCGGGCTGGGTCTGCTGCTCATTGCGATCGCATTCCTCAAGCACTGGACCGGACGTTTGAGGCCGTATTTCTTTGATGTCTGTCAGCCGCAAATGGCCGACAATAGTAATTGCGACGATGATAGCAATTTTGGTATTTACATCGAAAATTACGCATGCTCCGAATTGGCAACGGTCTCTGAGGAACTTCTCGGCACATTGCGACAATCGTTCCCAAGCGGCTATGTCAGTTGCACGGCATACGCGTTGGGATTTCTTTGTGTCTATTTACAGGCGCGCATGCGCACCGCTTGGCTTCGTCTTTTCCGTGTCCTATTGCAATTTGCGGCCATTGCTATTTTGGCACTCGTCGCCATTGATCGTATCGGCTCGATGCGGAATCACTGGACGGACGTGTGTGCCGGCATTGTTCTGGGACTGATTTTCACTGCTTTCGTTGCGTTCGTTGTGCTTCATCTCTTTCAACATATTGCTGAAAGACCACAGACGCCAATACCGCAACCGCCGCCGCTGCTGCCGCCGCCGCAGCATTCTTCTTCATGGACAGTTACCTGCGGAACGAACCGCAAAAAGTATCCGAAACATTTTTAAATTCATTTACGATCACATAATATATAATACGCTAGAAACATTTTATGTCAAATGTAACGTTTTATGAAAAAACAAACAACAAAAACAAATTTAAAATTAATTCACAGAGTACAAAAAGAAAATATGTGCAAAAAAATAAACAAATAAAAAAAAACAAACAAACAGAACAGCACTTGATAAAATAACTAGTTTTTTAAAAACAACAAAAACAAATAAAACAGTTTCTCGAATTAGAATTTTAAAAACCGAAAAGCTTTAAAGCTTTCACAGAAAAGCTCTTAAGGCGACGAAATTCCAAGTAGGAAATGTCACACAAATAGCGTTCATCAATTGCGAGCATGACAAAGGTATTTTGACCAAGGTTTTACATACATACATACATACATACAATTTGGCCGGCCAATTTTCGTCGATCGATCAAGTTTTCCTATCAAAAATTCCCATTTGAAAAATGTTGCCATTTATGCATGTATGCGAGAAATTTTCCATATTGTATTGGAACGGGTGATTTTGAGACTAGTGTAAATAAAAATGTACGGAGGATTATGTTATGAGAGATACGATAGATGGCCCTACCTAAAAAAATAAAATTGGTTAAATATTTTCTTAATTAACCCTTCACTGCATAAAATAGAAAATAATTGGAAAGGAAATTTTTTATTCGGAATAAATTGGTTTATTAACCCTTTGTTGAATGAAATATGAAATAATTTAAAGCTGTAAATGATTTTATTAACCCTTTGCTGCGTCATTTGGTAAATAGGTGGAAAAAAATTTTTTTTAATAAAGGCTTCAAAAATAAGTGTTTTTCGTTTTAAATTTTTTTTTTTTTTTGCTCTCGGAAAGCATTTATGGAATCGTATGAAATAGAGAGTTAATAAATTTAAATCGAGAGAGATCGAATAAATAACGCAATTATATCGCACCCAGGCAACTAAAGTGGCACAACTCAAAATTTGTAATTTTTCAGAAAACGCGAAAAACAAAATTCATCGTAGCATCAATCGAAGCAAGAAGAAAGGCATTATGGCTTTTGTTCGGCCTTTTATACTAAGAAACAAGTAAGGGTGTTATAGTCAGGCGAGCCTGACAATAGAATACATTAAATAGAATTATTAAAACATACCAAAAACGAATTCAATATTCTTCATATTTGGCTCGTTTAAAAGGTAATTTTGTAAATTTTTCGAATATACATACTGAACATGCTCGTTCTTGTTCCTACGGCATCTATATTATAGATTGAAGTTCGTGAGGCATTTTTCTTTAATTTAAGACTATTTTTGTATGGGGACCCCCCTAAGGAGGGGAGATAGAGGGTAGGTATGTTTGAAGAAAATATTTGGGGTAAAAAAATAATGGGGGTCGGTCATATACATCATCCCCCTACGAGGGGTTTGACTGTAGTGACAGCCATTTTGTATGAAATTGTGATAAAATTAAGGTAATTTTGTATGGGTGACCCCCTAAGGAGGGGAGATAGGGGGTCAGTATGCTGCGAAAAAATGTTAATGAGACAAAGCTAATGGGGGTCGGTCAAACATTTGACTCCTCTAGGGGCACTCTGGGGCTAGTTAGGACAATGGGGGAAAATGCATAAAAAAATTACTTTTGTATGGGAGCCCCCTTAAAGAGTGGAGATAGGGGGAAGGTTTGTTTAAGGAAATTATTGGGAATAAAAAAATAATGGTAGTTGGTCCTACATTTGACCCCTCTAGGAGCGACTCTGCTTACATTAACTTCAAAAATTTGGAAAAAAATTAAAAATTTTATTTTTCAAATGACTTGATGCGTGACAATTTTTTTTATCAAATAACCTTAAAATTAGTGTTTTATGGCATCTTTAATAAAAGTTCATCGTACTATAATACAGGAAATTTTTTTGGAGAAAAAAAAACACTAAAAGTCATCACCCTAATGTAGACATACGGACATGTCTTAATCGAATCTCCTGGTGACGCTGATCCTTTCTATATATATTTTGTATGGTCTATCTCGACTGGTTCTGGGTGTTACACACAACCACACAAACGCAATATACTCTGGACATAGAGTGTGTCGGGTATAAAAATGAATGTAATTTTTCCTGCAGGTAGACAGACAGGTGATTTAGGAACAAAATTCATAGCATAACTCGAAATTCAAAAATTTTGAGTTATGTCACTTTAGTTGCCTGTGTGCGATATGGTATTTGAAGGGTTAAAATCAACTCTCTATAGCGTCAGAATTTCTGGGCAAACTGGTCAGTGAGAAAAAAAGCCAGTAAGAAAATGTCACAGCTTGTGATAATAACTTTTTATCATCTTCTTTTTTCTTTAATTTTCTTTATCTTCATCTTTATCTTTATCTAGCCTATTTTGTTCTTATTCTTCCTATTTTATTAGTATTTTCTGTAAACTCACTTCATAGCTACACAAAACCCCGTTAAACTGGACGCTAAACTCCACATAACATCGAAAATGTATGTAAGTAGGCGGCAGCAACGAACTTTCGAGTGTTTACGAGGGTAGCAGCGCTATTCAAATTTGTCGTCGTTCACTTGACAAGCTACAAACGATTAAAAACGTTCAGCACAGTGGCACAAAAAAGAAGTAACAGTAAAACCGCCAAAATCGAATGATAAAACAGATGAGGAATTCCACAAAACGATTCTTCAAAAGTAAAAAAATACAACCACAAAAAAGAACCTAAAATCAAGGGAGCTCAATTTTTTTTTTTTTTTTTTTTGAGCCATGATATCATGGGAAAAATGCGCAAAGCAATCATCGGAACTGAATGATTAACGCAGAACAATGGCAGTGGCAATGGGCCTGGCAGCGCCAGCGGCAACCGCAAGTCGCATCTCACCTCTCGCATGATGAGTGTTTTCGGAACGTGCTTAACGCTTCGCTGGCGGTGTTCAAATGGAATTTATCTGCCGTGTTTTGACGCTAATTTTAAGTAATTTTTTTTTTTGGTTTTTTTTCTGGATTTTTTCTGTTTACAGTTTCATCTGCGTCAACGGTAACGACGACGACGACGACGACGACGAAGTCATGTCCATTCCTGTCGATTGATTTGTTCATATGCGGATAAATGCAATGTTTGCTTTGAAATGGCTTTAGTCGCTGCCACCGAAGCGCAAGGTGACTTACTCGACGGCGGAGCGCGAGATGGGAACGTGACAATGGGAGCATGGAGTCCAACCACGCCATCCCATCGCAATCCATCGAGCGTAAATCGAAATGAAAACGAAATCGAAATCGAAATCGTAATCTCGAGCACGAGATGGAAATTCCGACTTGAAGAAAATACATACGAGTATATTATATATAGGAATTTAAATATACATACTTAGGTATATACATACATATACTTATAAATATCTATACATACATACCTTTAGAGAAAATTAAAAGCGGAACAATTGCGAAAAATCATGTGGAGACAGGCAGACAGACACCTGTTGTGAGACCTCTACGTCAATTTCATGGATCGAATTAATCATGAGCAATTTTAAAAATTCGAATCTCATTCTATTCAAGGATACGATCGGCTCGAATTACAATTCTATTTCAAGTTGTTCCGTTTTCCCGTTCAGGTATTCTTTCACATGACATTGAGCAATAATTTTCTGCTCGAATCAGTCAGTCCCACAAATATTGATACTGGGACGCATTAATTCAGTGCTGCCCACCATATAGGCGGCAGTATTGACGCTCGTTGCTGCTTTGTTTTTCTTTGCCATACACAGCGCGTCTGTGTAAATGAGCAAATTCGCTCAGTAGGCTGCGAAAACACCCGAAACAACAGTTCCGTTCGTACACGTCAAAAATTAATAACTATGCAGACTTTTTTTTTTTTTTGCAAATACAGTGTAGGTACTCTCTCCTTGCGGACACTCCTCTAAAGCGGACACTTTTTTGGGAATTCTCTAGTGTTCCTGCTTCTCAAATAGTTTCCTATGTTAAGCGAACATATTTTTCGGTCCCGTAGGTGTCCGCTTAAGAGAGAGAGAGAGAGAGAGAGTAGAGAGTCTGCACATATATTTTACGAAACTCAATGCTTGATATGCGACCCACTAACAAAAGGCAAAAGAAACCGACATTTTGATAAATTTCATAGTTTATTTCTACTTTAAGGGCTCTCTCCAGCTCTGACAGAAATAAATCAGAAATTATCTGAATGGTTTTTTTATATGAAATTTTTCATTTCTTTGTTATTTCTGACCGAACTGGAGCGAGCCCCTTACGCTTCAATATTTCTTTCAGTGCATTTGACTCGCTCAAGCACACATGGATGTGAATAATTTGAAAAACTCTGCAAATGATCGTGTTGGGCAGCACTGAACTATCACTGCTCGAGTGAAAAACAAAAATTGAAAGAAATAAAAAATAAAAAATACAAAATAAATATATGTACTTAAATTAAATAAATAAAAAATAAATGAAAAACAAATACAAATTGAAAATAAATTAAAATAAATAAAATAAAAAAAATTGAAAGAAATAAAAAATAAATAAACTAAATAAAAAAAAGAAATTGAAAGAAATAAAAAATAAATAAATAAATGAAAAAAAATAAATAAAAGAAAAAAGAAAATTAAAAGATAAATAAAAAAAGAAAATTGAAAAAAATATAAAAACATAGGTATTAAGTGAAATAAAAATACTTAAAATAATATTTAAAAAAAAATGCATAAAAGAAATTTAGCGAAAGCACCGATTCACTTGATGATTTCCACACAGTAAGAGAATGAGAAAGCCGAAGAAAAATCGCATGAAAACAAAAAAGAAAGAGGCGCATTCATAATCGCAATAACGATGCTATTTACTTGATAAGAATATTTGCCTGGTGCTTACTTTGAGGCCTAATCGACGCCTATTCAACAGCTAATTTAACACTTAAGAGAGCGAAGTGCAACGTGTATAGAATAAAAGCAATAGGTGGATGAAGGGTTAAACGTTCGGTTGCGGACAATTGCGTAAATATAATGCATTTTTCAATCGATTGCACTCAAACACAGGGCGATACGTGTACCTTTATGCAATCCGCCTGATAAGCGTATGCCCCCGAAAACCCACGCTGGCGCTCGTTTCGAGTTCCAGCTCTCCCTAGCTCTCTCTCTCTCTCTGTCTCGCTCTCTATAGGTTTGTGCTCTATCGTGCTTATCAGTAAAACAGGTGTACTTCACATTGTGTCCCCGAATGTATTTGCATCTGTTTACTCGTATGTATCCGTAAACAAAATAGCCTCAGCAAACAATCGATGCGAAAGCCATTGTGATTGCTCGTGTTAATGAACTGCGAGAGGGAAATTCTAATCAAGAGAGCGCTACTGCTACTGCTGCTGCTGCTTTGTTTGATTGTTGCTCTCGCATTTTAACATTTGAATGATGCTTTCATTGAAAAGAATTGATGAATGGTGAAATGGTTAAGAGTTAAACGCCTTTTCCAAGCGTGTCGAGTTCAGTGCTAATTCTGTTTACAGTGACCCTCAGAGTTCAGTTCAGTTGAGTTCAGTTCAGCTCCGATCAGCCCGGCTTGGGTGCAATTGGCTTAAATTAATGATTTATTTTGTTTGTATTTTACCCTAAGCAGGGCCACTTGCATTTAACGACCAATTTCAATCTGCTCAAACTGCAGTATGTACAAAAATTAGCTCAATCTTGCGCTCATTACTGGTGACTTCATTAAAATGTCGTCAAATCATAGAAATAAAAATAAACAGTAGACTCTGGACAGTTTGAGCCTCGGTGGTGTGAACTCCTCGGTGGTGTGAACACATACATTTTTTCATTGAGAATTCAGTAGTGTGAACAGACAAAAACTTTTTTTTAGTGTGAACAAAATTTTAATACCGAGAAACAAAAAAAAAAAAAAAAAGCCATCTTTGTTTTTATGTGAAGTTTGTGTGTCTTCTCTTTCTAACGCATACACATAAAAAAATTATCAGCTGATTCAAAACTTGTTAAAAGTTAAAAAATTTTGTTTTTCAAAAAGATCATTTCATGAAAAGGAAAAAAAAGAAAATTTTAGAAGGGCTTGGAAAAAATTTTGATGTTTCATCTGGGAGCCTTTTTTTAACCCTTTACTGCATGATATAATAAATAAGCGGGGCAAAGAAATTTTTCGCTGTAAATGGTTTTATTAACCCTTTGTTGCAAGGAATATTAAATAATTGCAACAGATGTTTCGCTATGAATGGGTTTATTAACCCTTTACTGCATGATTTAAAAATATGGCAATTAATTTTTTGTCGCGTTTTATTTATAGCTTTATACAGGCTTCAAAATTTGTTAAGTATATATCCTTTTGAATCAAGAAGTACATTTTCGGTCATTTTTTTTTGTGAGGAACTATACATGCGATAAAGGGTTAATATTTTTTTTTTAATTTCTAAACATGAAAATGTGATCCCGTTAAAATGTTTAGATAAGTATTTTAATCAAATAAATCATATTAAACACACCAAAAAATAAGCCTCGATAGTGTGAACAAGCTCAAAATATGAACAGGCCTCTATCCAGACTCTACTGTAAAATGAAGACAAAAATACAGTCCACAAACGTAGTGCGGCGGATTTTTGTGCTTTTTCTTTTCCTCACATTTAATGTGGATGCACCCTTTGCGTTGACTGGGCGCACTGGGGATGACTGGAGTCAGTGTTTTTCTGTTGAAAAATGAGAGTCAAATTGTGTTAATGTGATGACGCGTTAATGATAGAGGTCACAATTGTGAACATCGTCGTATCGCTTCGCATCTCATCTCATCTCAACGTTCGCATCAAATGTAGCGGTCAATGTAGAGACACTTATCTGATTAAGTGAGTATATAGCCGATCGCACTCAAGCTGACGCTGACGCTGAGGAGACTGAAGCTAACGGCTCTGTATTCCTCCTGATCGTTCTCGGCGCCGGCATATGGGCTCAATTATGCAGTTCGGCATTGGCTTGGTCGGTCCGGTCCTCTCTTGCGATCGAAGAAGTGAAAAAACCATTTCATTTGTGGCGTCATTGCTTCGGCCGCTCTCGCTGCTTCAGCGCGCTTAAGTTTTTTTTTTTTCGTTTTTGAATTTCGATTAAATTACATGAATGAAAATTGTGCCTTCGCCCGCTTCCCTCGCTCAAATTAGCCATTAAAATGAAGCAGAGAAGCTTGCTAGTCAGTTAGTTGACTAACAACGACCCTACGACGCGCATCGGTAATTCGGTTGACGCATAGAAAGACGACGACAACAAAAACGAACAAAAAAAAAAAACAAAAAAATTCATCACAATTGAATCAACTTGAAAAATAAAAACAATAAAACGATTATAACTATAAAAAAAAAGAAAAAAAAAATCACAAAAAAGATATACGAAAGAAAAAAAGATAAACCGATTTAGTATCTGCGAAAAATTCATTTTCAACGTTCAAAGGCGCTTTCAGGCGACGCCAGACAACACTGTTCTATTAAGCGAGGCAATCCTGAACCGCGCAATATCGATTCACGCAGGCGCTACGAAGCTCAGTTGTAAATTTCGTTTTTCGAATCGTTGATCATTCGCAATGTTGCCAACATCTACGTCATCGGTTTCGGCCTCTTCGACGACTTTTTCATCTCAGCATAGCAGCTCATCGATAGCCGACTCCGCCGCCGCCGCTGCCGCCGCAGCCGCCGGCCATTCTCTTGACGGGGAACGAAAATTGCTGCAACGTTTTTTCACAGACTTTGTGATTTTTGTTCTATTACTCATACCAATTATCGTTTGTGAGTTCGGCATCGAGCCATTCCGGCGTGGTTTCTTTTGCGATGACGAAACGATACGATATCCATTCAAGGACAATACAGTGACACCCGTTATGTTGGGTTTGCTCGTAGGTCTATTGCCGACACTCGTTATAATTATTGTCGAACTGATACGCTTCTATCAGCGCGGTCAAATGGCCGATGCGATCTTCGTTCTGCGTTGGCGGATGCCGACTTGGCTGATTGAATGCGCTCAGCAAATGTTCGGCTACAGTATTGGTCTAACTCTGACATGCGATGTAACCGAAGTGGCCAAGTATACGATCGGACGATTACGTCCGCATTTTGTAGCCGTTTGTCAGCCGAAAATCAGAGATGGCAGTACATGTGAAGACGATCGCAATCGGTATCGTTATATCGAGGAATACGATTGCCTAGCAGAAGGTTACACCGCATACGATGTGCTCGAGGCAAGACGTTCCTTTCCGAGTGGGCATTCGAGTTTAGCCTTCTACGCAATGGTTTATATCTCAATTTACATTCATCATCGGCTCAATATGCGATCATCGAAACTGGCACGACATTTTCTTCAGTGTATTGCCATTATGATGGCCTGGTTTACAGCACTTAGCCGTGTCATTGATAATTGGCATCATTGGTCGGACGTTCTGGCAGGATCGCTTATCGGAGTTGTTGGCGCCTTGTTGACAGCGTGTTTCATTGCAAAAATCCATCGGAAGAAATCTTCGTTGAACAGTCTACTAGTTGCAAGACAAGACAATAATCATAGGGATGTAACAAATCTAAAGGTGAATATCCCACGGCAGGACACAACGACAACATTCGATGAAGTTATTTCGACACCGCCACCATATGTGTTGAGCACGGTCAGCAGCTTTAGCAATGATCAATATTGTACGAAAGTTTAGAGAGATAAAGATGAACGGTTTTTAGGGCGGGTTATATATATATATTTTTTTGTGGGCGATGGGTGAATGAATGAGGAAGAGTGAGGAGAAAAGGGGTATTCAATCAGTATTCAATTTATTTCAACTGAAATTTTTTGTTTTTTTTTTAATTACAAGTTCAATTGTAAATGTGCGGAAAATTTTAATTAAAAAGAAAAGAAAATATTTGTTCTCATTTTTTGTTTGTTTCATATTTTTAAGGCGATGTTCGGGTCTTATATTTTGGATAATAATTTTTGTTATTTTGCATAGTTTTGTAGTAGATATGTACATATATAATCTCCATGGGAAATTTGGAGATTCTTTAAGTGAAAAAAATTTCGAAAATTAACTGAGAGTGCTTCTTTGTTCTCTTTTCGGAAATACTGAAGTGGCAAGCAAGCTTTTCATATCGAGTGCGCAGGGTTGCATCTGAATTTGCGGCTTTGCTCCGGTATGGGATATGAACATGGCAATTTTTTTAGGTCAAAGCTAATTTTTTTATTAATAAAAAACGAAATTTTGAAAAAATTAAAAATTTTTTTTTTATTTACTTAGTTAAAAAAAAAATAAATAAAAAAATAAAAATAAAAAAAAAAATAAAAAAATAAAAAAAATTTTTAATTAAAATCGAATGAATTAAAAAATAAAAATTAAAAAATTGTTTAAATCAAAAAAATTTTTATTAAAATTTAAAATTTTTAAAAATTGGAAAAATGTTTGTTTATTAAAAAAATTGTTGAAGTAAAAGAAATTTATTCAGATTAAAAATTAAAATTTTTTAAAATTAAAAAACAAACTTAATAGCAATATTAGTGGTATTCAAACAGCTGTGGAAATTGAAGTGTGAAAATTTTGCCCTTTTGTATGAACGATCCTGCGAAGAACGAGTGCAAAACTTGTGCAATAACATGGCACAAATTTTGCCCATCAATGTGGAAACAAATTTGCACACACGCAAAATTCGCGAGGGTGAAAAAATTGCACACCTGCTTGAATCCCACTATCAAAAACAATTTTAAATACCATGAATGTGCATTGATATATAGATAGCGATTCTGCATGAAACAATCAAATTGCTCATACATCGACTCAATTTTCTTAATATAGCCATTGTGAACACCCTAACTAACATACATATTACAGAAAAATTCGAAATTCTTACATCTGCTGTTCTTGACTCTCAGTGGACCTCTTTGTTTTTCGATACCCAGCGAGGAGAAAAACCCGCAATTCTTTACATTTTTCATTCAGTATTTCTTAAGCACATAAATTCATGAAAGTAATCGATTGGCGAGTTATGGTTTAAATTTCCTAAGACATTCAGTATATAGAACGAAGGACATTCGTTCAATAGCTTTCCGTATGAATTTCCTATGGAAAAGTTCAGATTTTTCCCTCTAGGTAGCTACGAAAACTGATATCACGTCAACGAGAGCGCACCAATATTATTCAACCACCCATCTAACACGATCGAAGGATTCAATGAATTTTGTACGTTGTTTTTTTTTTATTGCTTTTTGGTAAAGTAAAACAAAAAAAAAACAAAAAATTCCATTGAAATTTGCACGATACAACTGGAATACCACCTTAAGAATCGAATCAACGGCGAGGGTTATACAGTTGATGCGTTTAAGCGTTGTCACAAAGTAAATATTTTCCGTCTGAATAAAGAGAAAGTGCTGTTTAATGCTTTAATAAGCTCTCGGAAGATTGACTCATTAAATCAACGACGGAATTTTTGCGAGACTTATATTAAAGTTATATAGCAGAATCTGCATTATCATATTTCCAAATGATAAGAACGTAGGAACAATAAAAAAAAAAAACAACTCAAATCAAGTTATCATGCCCAAAAATACACTAAGATCCCGATATATATATGTATATACACACATATTGTATATCCAAAGAAAATATTTCTACATGTTGATACTCTAATAAGATTTATTTGGTTGACTCGAAACGAAACGAAACGACCTAAATGAAACGTAAACATTCGCTGCTGTCTCATTACGCTTGATAACTTGTTTTCGCTTTCCTTGTGGACTTCCTATTTCTCTTGTTTTTTCATCGCTAATATTCACAAATGAATAATAAAAAATAAAATAATAAAACGCCAATCGAGCACAGCTGCCCGCCCACGAGCCAAGCGCTTTCAACAAATACACCAAATTACCACCTTCTAATCCTCCATTATACTGTATTGTTGTGTTCCTTTTGCAATTTTCGAAATTTCGTTTTCTCACCTTTCCAACCGCATGCAGCACATGCTCAGCCATCTATATCTCACACCCTCAACTATCCGTTCCAACCAGTTCAAATAACTTCTGTCTTCATTTAGAAGACTGTGTGCAAATTTATGATAGATTCTCGCCATGCAACGGCACGACTCCACTCGACTCCACACCACACCACACCACACCACTCTTATCGCATCGACACGACTTCAGTCCAGTTTAGTCCTCTCCACAATTGCGGTGACTACTGCTCTTATTGCTGCTGCTGGAACTTGTAAAGCCAAATTAATCAAAACCGTCTGAGCAATGGCTGAAGCCGCAAACGAGCAGATAATAAATACGGCCCCGCGGCGGCCCATATGTGTTGCAACCATTGTACCCACTTTCAAACGAACTGATCCAATTAGCCTTTCAAGACAGCATATTTTGATAAAGCACGCGTTCGAAAGAAATATCGAAAGGATGAAGTTGAAAGAATGTAAAAAATGAGGAAACAAAAAAAAAAAAAAATAACAGAACAAAAAAAAATTCAAAGAAAAAATCCGAAATCAGAAACTAGAGGCTTTCCACACGCACACAATTAATATCTAGAAGCTGCTACCTTACCACTTACACCTGGACCCCACCGTCTATTAATGAATGAACCTGCAGCCGCCATCGTCTGCGCCAGTATTGCCTCTGTTTGCCCGCCCATTCTTCGTTCAGTTTGTGGAGGTGTCGGTGGCATCAGGTGCTTTTGTTCAATCGCAAAATCGAAACCGAAAATCGAAACCCAAAAACCGAAACCAAGGGCAAAGTCGAAAACGGAAGTAAAAATACGAAAACGAAGAACGAAAAAACTTTTTTCGGTCAATGGCAAAAAATCATAAGGGTGTTATAGTGAGACAAGCGCGAAAATTAGAGGCACGACAACCGAATACAGAAACAGAAAAAAACAGGAAAAGAACGAAAATAAAAGAATTAAGAAAAGGCAGCAAAAAGAAATCAGAAAATTAAGAAATAAGAGGACTATGACTATAAAAAACCATAAATATAAATAGTGTAAAATGAAAAAAAATAGAGAAAATAAAGAAAACTGAGATAATAGAGAAAATAAAAAAGAAATCAATAAAAAAAATTGAGAAAAAAGAGAGAAAAAAAAATAAAACAAAAATGAAAAACGAAAAAGATCAAAAAGAGAAAAGAAGAGAAAGGAGAGGAAAAATGAAAATGAATGAGAAAAAGAGAGCAAAAAGAGGAAAAAATAAAAAGAGAGAGAAAAAAAAAAAAAAGAGAGAAAAAAGAGAGAAAAAAGAAAAAAAAAAGGAAAAGAGAAAGTAAAATAAAGAGGAGAATAAAAATATAAAAAAATAAAAGAAATTAAAACAAAAAAATAAATAAAAAACAAAGAATAAAATGAAAAATAAAAGAAAAAGAAGAAAAGCAAAGAAAGGAAGAAAAGAAAAAAAAGAAATAAAGAGAAAAAATAAAAAAACAAGAAAAAAGGGAAAACCGCGCCCATCGAAATTTTTTTGCAGAGGACTTTTTTGAACATAGAACACATGTACCGACAAATTTTGATCAACGCCCTTATAAACGTACAATAAGAATGTGGTCCTATAAAAAGAGGAGTACCGAAGTTTTGAGTGTCGGGTTTCGAAAATATTTGAAAAGGCAGAATTTACAGCAGGTTTTCATTAATTGCAGAAGAGGCTCCTTAGATTTGTAGGTACCCATTCATTGGCGCTGTTCGATACACTCGGATGCACAAACACATAATAAACTACATATTTCTATCCATGCTATGTATGTATGTATGTATATCGCGGTCACAATTAGTACGAAAATGGGGATTACTCTCGTTGAGTGGAAATTCATTTGTCAGAGAGAATAAATTAAATTGAGGTATTCCGGAGGTCTCGGTAATTTACAAATCTTCTCTCGCTATCTTTCTTTTTTCAAAGATTTTATGTCCAACGGTTTCATAATTTAATCACAGTACCCCTTTACATTTTTTGCTTTCCATTTCTTACAGAAAAAGAATTCCAATTTAATTTTTTTTTCTCTCTCTCTCTCTCTCTCTCTCTCTCTCTCTCTCTCTCTCTCTCTCTCTCTGCTGTCTTTCTGTCTTGCTGAGTTCCATTTGAAACTCTAACATCAACCGACTTAGACAGTTACTGCCCACAATTAAATACTTAAGAGAAAAGCTGAAATCATTTCAAACTCAACGGGGGCTTGGGCGTCCGCCGGATTGAGTCTTTCACCCATTATGTATTTGAAGCCGGAAATTTATCTCATTGAATTCGTGATATGAAAATCCTGAGCATACTAATTGAGCAGTCACAGCAGGTGAGCGGTTCGACGGGTTGTCACAGGATGCGTCAGGTCGGTTGGCCGTTGGATCGTGGGGGTCGTCCGTCAGTTGCCTGCAGGGAAATCTGCAAGTAATCTATCCACTGACCAGACCGGACCGTACCGTTCCCGTTCAATATGGATTTTTGATCGGACGGACCGACGACCGTCCGATTTGTTTGCTCTGTCTACTTGCCACTGCCTCTCATCCCGCCCAGTTGGTGGCTTGGGGTGGCATACAATTGACCACAACAACAACAAAACAAAATAAGTTTAATGAGTTTTGTTCATTTAGGCCAGACTCAAAACGGAAAGCTCACAAAATTACTTCCAAAAAATGTTTTTACGGCTTCCAAAAATGCCATTTTCCCAGATTCATTGAGCTTACCTGCAATAAAAAGAAAGAAAAAGAAAGAAATGTAATAAAAAGAAATGAAATGAAAATGAATTTAACAATAAATTAGACAAAATAAATAATAGCTATAAAATGAGATTTTAATTCCTCTTAAAGAGTCAATGTGTTGAAAGAATTCGGAACCGGGAAAACAACATAAACACAATGGAATTTCCAAGTTTCGAAAAGACAATGGTGACGACAATTTCGAAATTGTACATCATAATTTGCAACAGCGAGAGTGAGCTCATTTCTATGCGACGTCATGTGCCGAAAATGGCTGACCATTATTCTGTCGCTTATCGCAGCTTTAATCGGTCAATGTGTCCTCGCAAATTGTGCGCCGCCGAACAAACAGAATCTCAAAGCAAGCAAGGAAGCAGGCAGGCAGGCAGGCAAGCATTGCAAATATACGAGGAGAGACAACAACTTTCTAAATCGACTGAAATCTACTCTTTTTCTCTCAGTCACTCTCTTTCTCGAAACTCGTTTTGGGTAGTTACAAATGAGGAATTTGGCTCGCAGCAGGACTTCACTCCGCGAATTCATACTAACCACTCAACCGACCACAAGGGCAATTAACATAATGAGCTAAAAATCTGGCTTTTACGATTTGGTCTCCCTTTATTATTTTTTTGGGACACAGTACACCGCGCTCTGATCCATGATCATTCAATGGAAAAATATTTTTATTTATTTTATTTATTTATTTGAAAGGTTTGATCCTAACACAGTAAGACAAAGTCTTAAAATTAGTGTAGGTGTTACAAAGGAAATTAGAAAGAGAAATTACAGTTAATTAAGAAAGAAAGAACGAGAGAGAAGAGAAAAAAAATATGAGCTTGGAAGGTAAAATTTAATTGCCTATAAGTACATGAAGAGAAAAACAACAATATGCAACTAAGTACCCTGAAGAAAGCTTTTTATACTTACTTATATCGCTTTATAATATCGCTTCCCTCCCCCCATCTGGTAGACAAATTCTCGATAAAAAAAATTCCTATACATACATACACATATAAAACCAGCTCAGTGGAGACTGAGAGGCAAAAAAAAAAGAGGCGAAGCATCGCACAATTCTGGCTTCAGAGTGGTCGTCTTCTAAGCGAAAAAATCCCCTTTTTGTGACGGTCTTGGTTTTAAGAATATGTATACCATATTGACTAACCGACTGACTAACTGTCAGAGTGACTAACTGAGTGGCTGTCTGTCCGTTCGTTCATCCTCCGGTTTCTTTGCCTGTCTGTCTATCGGTCGGCAATTCTATCAGTCTATTCCTCCATTTGTTTGTGCTTTTATCTGTCTATCTGCTTAGCTATGTATGTCTGTTTGTCTATGCACTCCCTATCCCCCAGCACTACCCCTTCCACCAACAACTTCCCACTATGTGCTAGTTTATGTGGCCGGAAACAGCTTGAGCGGTTCTGACAGCACGTTTCGGTGTCGACAATTTTTATGTTCGGCAATTCGGGAAAGGATATCAATGCGACAAATGCTCCGAGCGAATCTAGTAAGCACGCAAAAAATCCAGCAACCGAACGAGCGGACGAGCGGACGAGTGAACGAGCATGCATGCATGGAAAGGCAAATAATAGACAACGAATGCGTACGACGAAATTGGACAGGCGGAGACGAACTTTGATGCGGAGGAGACATGTTGCAGCAGCATCACCCCCAAAACAAAAAAAAACAAAATAAATAAAAATCAACTCTGTAAAACGGTATTCCAATGAATTTTTCCGAACTCAAAAACGTTGATTTGTGTGGTGTGTTCGCTCTCCCTAGCAAATCAACCAAGTCAAATAACGATAACAGCATTGAAAATTCGTGAGCCGAAATCCCTAAATGTATGCTACAATATTTTGGCTTAGCTACGTTGATGAAACGAATCGCATTCACACTCACACTCACGCTCACACATTCGCACCCACGGCAAACACTTACGCATCGTTGGCTCTCTGACTGACTTCGCCTGGCTGCCTCGACTGCCTGACTATCTGGCTCGTTTGGTTGACTCGCAACTGCTACAACAATGCTCGAGCCGATATTCAAAATGGCTTGAGGCAATTTTTCACCGAATTGCAGCATAAATTTTGGCGCCTTGAAACTTCGTTATCGTATCGTTTCGTTTCGTTTCGTATCGCCTCCCCTGTGTATGTTCAATAATTGTTGGCATCTCGTTTGACAACAGAGCTAGCAATCGACCGGCAACCTGCATCCATCGACCTCCATCGCCACATTACCAACAGTTGACCACACACAGGAGTCAGTAAATTTTGTCATTTTTTTTTTACTGCTCACCCTCTCTTCCACTTTCTTTCTCTTTTTTAGAAACAGCCAGACCATTGTGGAGTTTAAGTCAGCATCTTTTTTGCACGAGGAACTCAATCAAAACTGCACGCGAGCCGAGCTGTGGGCGAAGAAACGGGAAGCGAAAAGTCTTAAACGGGAAACGAAGAATGTTAAACGGGAAGAGGGAAGCGAGAAGCGAGAAAGGAGAAAGGGAAACGGGAACCGTGACCTGCTGGCATTTTGAATGACAGAAAAGCAAACGGACCGACAAAATGTTACAAGTTGGCTCAGCACGCGTTTGCTTAACGATCTCTGCCTCTGTCGTCTTCGGCAAAATCCTGCCTTCACTTTTCTCTTTGCTTTTCTTTTGCCATTTGCCTTCTTTCTTGAAGCATGCCGACAGTTGCCAGTTGCTAGATGTCCAGTTGACCAGTTTCCAGCTACCAGATATCAGCTACCAGCTGTGTTCTCATATTCCTCTACTCTTTTCGTCCTTCCGGAGTGCGCTCTCTTAAAAAATGTTCTCCATTGCATCAACAATGTTTCGAGAAGCATCGTTTGACGTTTTGATTCACTCGATTCTTGAGTGCAGCAGACCAGAATGTGTGTATGAATGGATGGATGTGTGTGCACGTTGGTGTGCGTGTGTGTGTGTGTGTGTGTTTTACGTTGACGTGCAACGTTCGTGTTAAAATCATGTTGACGCGACCACGGCGCTCTTGCTGAAGTGGCAAAAAGTGCAACATAACAATAGTATAGCCTACTTAGCGGCGCGGCGGCAACATGACTACATTGCCTGTATGCCTGAATGTGGCCGCAATCGTGCGTTCGTGTGTGCGAGCGTGCAAAGACGGGATATCAAATGTACAACGAGAATTTTTAACAGCGTATTTGGATGGCCATTAATGTTGGCCTTCTTTTTCAATTGCCGAATGGCGTCGAAATGAAAAACGAAAAACGTAAAACGGAAAATCGAAAAATCGAAAAAGGAAAAACGGAAAATCAAAAATGATAAATGCTTAAGGACCCACTGGCATGCATGGAATGTGTATCGAATATTGCGTTGATAGATGGACACGTTCGCATTCCCGGATACGTTCTTATGCATTTCATACTGGGCATATGTGTGTTTGCATATGGATGGGCTTGTGTATGCATGTGTGTGTGTGTGGGCATGTGTATGGCAATTCGGACGGTATTCTGAATAGCAGTGCAGCATCCTGGCAATATTGACGTCTACAGACTACAGAAGGTACCAGGCAAATTATTCATAATTAAGTCAATTGAGTTATTTATGGGGCCGGCCAGAGCAGCCAGAGCTCAACGGACGCTTCGATAACAGTGGCCATAATGGTACTTTCATGGACGAATCGAGTTCGATTATTGCTTAATACAAAATCCAAATCCATACTTTTATTACGAGAGTGAGAGAGAAAGGGATCAATGACCGTGCCGTTATACTTGAAAGCAGCACAGGCAAGAGCGCCAGCAGCAGATCCAACGCCTTTTAATGTAAATTACACCAAGTGTGATGGCTGAATATGAAGTAGTTTTAAAGGAAAAGTTTTCTTTTCACTCAAACAAAAAAATGTTTGCCATACACAGAAAGACTTTTGTGCGTAAATACAAACAATTTTTTTAATCAATATCAAAAAATTCGTTCTTAAAACTCAGACTATCACATTTTTTTGTTATATGTATTAACAAATCATTTAATTGGAACAATTACTCGAAGTATTAACACTCAAAAAAAATTTTCCAATTAACGATTTGTAATATCAACAACCATAGGTATTAACAAGTAAGAAAGCTAAAGTCGGTCAAGCCCGACTTTGAAATACCCAGCGTCCCGACATTATGAGCGCACTATGTTTTTCTTCTCTATTTGTGGGCGTGGCAGTAGGGCAACATAAATTATTTCCCTACACCTTTCATTCGCCTTGGTGAACCTATGTTGCGAATTTGAAGCTTCTACGTTTTACTTCGGAAGTTATGAAAATTCTCTATTTGTGGGCTGGCAGTGGGCTACATAAATTTTTGTTCCTACATTTCATTTGCCTTGGTCAACTATGCTGCGAATTTGAACCTTCTACGCCTTTTACTTCACAAGTTACGATAAGCCTTATTTTTGGCTTATTTGTGGGCGCGGCTCGAGGAGCGTCCATTTTTTGCCAATATGTCCCTTTTCGTAGTTTACCAGTACACCAAATATCAATGGAATGTGTTGAGTGGTTCGCAAGTTACAAGCATTTTA
Source organism: Chlorops oryzae (assembly GCA_020466095.1). Classification (NCBI taxonomy): domain Eukaryota; kingdom Metazoa; phylum Arthropoda; class Insecta; order Diptera; family Chloropidae; genus Chlorops; species Chlorops oryzae. Next base: position 161,687,406 of record CM035806.1, read on the forward strand.
CTGAAAACACATTATATTCATTTGTGGGCGTGGCAGTGGGCGGATGTCTCCCATTTTTACTTAGGATCATACTCGGATCCCGATATACCTGTGTGCCAAATTTCGACTTGATTGGTCCAGCCGTTTCGGAGGAGATCCGACCACGGACGGACGGACAGACGGACGGACGGACGGACGGACGGACAGACGGACAGACGGACATGTCTAAATCGATTCAGTTTTTGATCCTGATCATTTCTATATATATTTTTCTATATTCCGGAGCTTAATTCTCCCTGTTACAAGATTTGCACAAAACTAATATACCCCGCTTACGCTGGGTATAAAAATCAACCAATATTTTTAAATAAATAAAAAAGGAAAAACTGCCTCATCCACATATTCCATAATAAAAATTTGAGTCTGTAAAGTCAGTTTACGGAAGTTAATTATACATCATAACATTTAGGAATGGGCGATATTGTATCGATATATCGAGATATCGATACTTCCTGTCTGGATTATGAATAATTTTTATTCGATAATCAAATGGCACGATATCATCAACATCGATATTTTGCTTCGATGTTATCGAAGATTTAATTTTTTGATTTTGACACTAACGCAAGAGTCAGACACACGAACAAATGTTTTGAAACCATTAGTAAGTGGAGGAAGACGTCCGAAGAAAAGAGATGAATGTTGGTTAAATGCTCGGGAACAATCTGTGCTTCTCTTTTTTTCTTATCCCAGTACCTAGATCATGAGAAATCGAATAAAGTTTTTTTTTTTTTTTTATACATGTTTAAGTTTTTAGTTACAAAGTTAATATAAGTTTAAGGGGCTGTTTCCAATACAGACACATTTAGCATTTTTCAGCATTTTTAAAAAATGCTCAAAAATGCGGCTTTGAATTACATGTAATTGTTGTTGTTCTTAAAACAGCATTTTTCAGCATCTTGAGAAAATGCGATAAAAATGCTAAAAACCGTCTAGTTTTCATTGATATTTTCTTCTAATTTTTAACATTTCAAAGCCTACTTCAAAGAATTCAAATATTTTTCCGAACAAAAATTCAAATTTTCACAAAATGCTAAATGCGAAACGCAGTGGAAACGGGTCTAGCATCTTTAAAGATGCAAATGCTAAATGCGGTGTAGTGGAAATAGCCCCTTAGTTTTCCCTTTAAAATTATTTCATATTTTCCTAATTAAATCGTAATACTTATCGTTCTTATAGCGCGTTTCTATATGGTGTTTAACTCTGAGATGTTTAGCTAAACACTTCGAGCGGTTCCACGTATGCTGTTTGTTTATTTACAATTGCAAGCAATGTTGCCATTTGTAAGAAAATCACTTGAAGGGAAAGAGGGACAGAATTATTAAATTCGGCAAAATGTAGGGAATTCGTGGTATATTCTTAAATATTAAGAGATATTTTGAATATAGTTTCTTGTCGATCAATAAAAACGACAAAATAAACGTCTCGTCTCGTGAAGTTGGAAGTGGAAGTGGAAAACCCAGAAAAAACTATATCTGAAAGAATTTAGGAGGATTATAATTTTTACACGGTTTTGAAATCGATTTCTGTGACATGGCCCATAACCTTAATTTTATTATTTTTGGTAAAAACTATCGTTTAGCATCGATGATACTCTACCAAAATTCATACAATACAAGATTATGCCTTGCGCATATTATAAATTTTTTTCGAATTTTTCCGTGTGTAAAAAAATTTAGGGAATTTTTTGTAGTTTGTAGGGAATTTTTAGTTTTGCTTTTGGCAACATTGCAAAACATGAGCAACTCAAATTGCAATTATTTTTTGAAGTTAAAAGAAATGGATAGTTCAAGCGACAAAGATCAAGATTTTATGGCATTTTTTTGACAGTCGCTATTGATATCTGGAAAAATAATTTGCAAATAATTAGATAAATATTCAACGCAAAGTATTTCGTCTTTACCTTCCATTTTCGTTTTTTTTTTTTGATTTTCTTTTGACTGTTAGATATGCATGAAATTCCGATACGAAAAATCGATTTTTTTCCTATCGATGACAGTGTTTATGAGATGTTAAAGAGATAAACACTTTGTTATCGCGTTTAACTTTTGTATGGCAAAACACGAGTTAAACACCTCGTTTAGGGCCCTAAACGCTTAAACGCGAGTTAAACACCATATGGAAATGCACTATTAGATCCCCAATAGTGTTTCGACACTTTATACAACGTTCAACAATTGAGAGCAAGTTTTTCTCTCCAAAAAGTATGAGCAAGATTACATGAACAGCTACACGGGTGATTGTATGTACAGTAAGACCGAATATTTATTTGGCACTTTAGTCTAAAGTCATAAAACATGTTCCGAAACATTTAGTTCGTAGGTATGTCTGACTTTGGACTTGTTGTCATCATGTCACACATATCGTGAAGCCACTGTGCTGATCGGAAGCAAGAAAGCAACAACAAGCACCAGCGGCCTAAAAAGTCTAAATTGGAGCAGTTGAGTGCAAGCCCAAATGCATTCGAGCAAGAATATGAAGAATTGGAACGCAAGTCCAAAGTGAGTGCGAGAAAGTTGCGAAAGACGAAGACGTCAGCTGAAACTGAAGCGAGAAGACAGCAGCGGGGGAATGCGACTGCAGCAGAGTTCGCGTCAGCGAACCTAGTTTAAGTAATTTTAAGCATATTTTTAAGTTGAAATATATTTTGGATTTTTAGAAGTTTTTAGTTGTAATAAAACCGAGTGGAAAGAACAATTAAAATGGAACTTTATGCGTTTTATTAACACAACATTTATATCTTAACAGACTTATTCTTATATTTTGGCGATATATCGATATATCGGCATTTTCTATGACAAAAATTCGATATATCGTATCGGCTTTATATTAGGATATAGGCGATATAGAATGAATATCGATATTCTAATGGTCGATGCCCATCCCTACATAACATCATAAACATATGTGAGCTAATTTTTGATTATTTTTTCTTCTCTTCTTGTATGTAAGACCGCATAAAGCTAATGAGAATTTTAGAAAAATATTTTTATGCACTAATACTTTCATTGTTTGATATGAGAAAACAATCAAACAACAGTTTGTTAAGTGTAAATACCTTCGGTGTTCAATATAAGAAAAAATTCCAAACAAATGTTTTGTTAAGTGTTAATACTTTTGGTATTTAATGCAACAAAATAATCAACCATACACTGAGCGAACTTAACCATGATTTTTTTAAAAGGGCGCATTGTTATTCACAGTCCTTTTGATTTTCGAGCAGAACGAAAATTACAAAAGAAAAATTGTTGAGTCAACAGCATTTTTGGTTGATTTAAAAGGAAAAATGTTTAATTACATTTCTTTTCGTTCGGTATAATTCTTATTTGTTTTATAAAATAGGACATATAAGATATTCATTCATCTTAGAATTTTTCAAGCATTGCGAAAGCAGTCACGACAAGGAGTGACAAAATCGGATGAAGTCCATTTTTTTGGGGTTATGTTCAACAGAGGGCTCTGTGGCCATTTGCTTTGAACGTTGAATGAATTTGTTATGACATTTCTTCTTGTATAGGTATTTTAGAAAATTTTATTTTATTTTAAAAACTATCTTGTCATTCCAATTATGTCCGTGGTTAAATCAACAATTTAAATTTAAATCCATTTTTGAAAATTATCATTTCAATTCGACCTGAAATATGGTAGATTCAAAAGGAAAATCTTTATTTTTTGAATAAGAAAAATTGTTAAATTAAAAATATTCCTTGTTGAAGCCATTTTATATGTTTTTCCTTTTGATTTAACCAGTTTTCTGGTTGATTTTTTTCTCTGTGTAGTTTTGTTAAAAATTCAATATTACGAACTTTTCCCGAATTTCGTGGTTTGTTTGAAATTTTTAATTGGGACAGTTAAAAAACCAATGAATCGAGTTTAACAAACACCAATTAATTGAAATTTTTCGTATCCAGTTTTTCTGTGTACTGTGTTTCGACTAGTGAGTGAATGAAGTTAATGATGACATCGTTTTGATTGCAATATTTTTTTAATCTACATTGCGGGTAGGGCCATGTGCGAAACGCTAACCATATGACCCGAATTCATTTGAACATGGTACAATGGCGATCGGGAGCCCCACGGCCAAATGGGTTGTGCTTGCTCTTTGGGAGACACTCCTGCGGGAGTCTCGCTGGGCTTTGGTTATTGATGAGGTGAGAATGAGCAAGAATTGTGATTGTCGCTATACCCTACAACTGGGTCTTCGCTTGGTGTAGTCGAGTAGTGGGCTCTTGTGAGTGAGCATCGACTCAAAAGAACCCATCATAATACAGAAATCTCAAAGGCGAATCTTTTTGAGTGTTGCCAACATTTCGAATATTTGCGTGCGTTACTGCTGAGAGACATACTTTTACAAATTATCGTTCAACAATGTTATGAAAAAGTTTGTAAAATTTTCACAGGTATGCAGTGAACTCCGCCCGTTTGTCGATAAGCCGCCGATAAACTAATTATCGAGTACTTAACGCGATGCGTTTTCTCATTAACTCAATCGTTTGCACTCACTCACACAGTCACACAGTCACTCACTCAGTCATTTAATCCTTGTTAAGCGGTCAGAAATTGATAGCAGCCATTTATACCCTTTCCGTTCGATAGTAAAATCGTCATTCTAACCGCAGCAATAGAAATTGATGTGTCCTCCTGAATTGTTGATCGTATTGCAGCGTGCGTACATGTGTGTGTTGCGTGTGTGTACTTTTGATCGAACAATGGCCATACTAACCACATAGTGACAATACGAAAATTCCGTTTTCATTTCTTCCTGCAATCGGAAGTAATCATTTGAGGAGCGTAAACTCTTCATATACAGCAGGATTTGAAATTTATGATTTTTGTTCGTTTGGTTTTTTATCGAAGAATTTAAGGGAAAAAATTTTGTGCCATTTCGTTTAAAATGTTCATTCTTTGAGTGGAGTGAAGATGGAGCGAACAAAATTTTATTCCCTTTCGCAATTTTTTTTTTTTTTTTTTTGCACAGCGAGAGTTCATACATTCTTCTAGTTCATAAAGAGTCTAAAGTATCTGCAGATGTCTTCAAATTGCTCCACTATTTGCCCGATTGTTGTTGTTATTGTTGTTGCTCTTATTGTTGTTGTTTCTACTTTCAAGTTGCACTACAATTTGCAATTATTTTCAAAGTGTTGGCAACATTTGCAATGCCGAAGTGTGGTGCAGCAGCAGCATTTGTTGGCAACAGTTGCTTGCTCAGCGAAAATGTTTGTTTCCTTTCGTTTGGCCCGCATTCGCCAAGAGGAGACTATGACGACGACGACGACGAAAACGACAAGACGACGACGATGACGACAATTTCGTTTGAATTGTTTGCGCCAAATTGTGTTTGCAATGCCATTCGCTCCGCATGCCCCGGACGCCGTCGACTAAATTACCAGTCGGCACATCACCCTCTTGCGACAGAGACTCTTTATATATACACACCGGCCCGTGAACACCCACACGGTAAAGGCATTTCTTCTATTTTTTCGCTCTCCCCACCCTCTCTCTCTCTCACACTTTCTTTCTTTCCGAAAGAATTTTTCCTTTATTTTTTGCCATTTCTTGGATGCTTGGAATCTCCGACACATCATAAAATGCAGCCCTTGCAACAGATGCAACCTTCATTTCAATTGTTTAAATAATCTTCTGCGGGGTCCTACTGTTTTCCTTTTACTTCCAATTTTTTCTCGCACTCTTTCGCACTCTTTCGCTGTCTCTATCCCTCTCCCTCACACATACACACTTTCTGTCATCCGCACATTGTTTTCTTTTTGCTTTTATGTTTATTTGCACAATTCTTCCACAATTGCTAGAAAAATATACGCGGCGACGGTCCACCCGGCCCCGCCACCGCCATAACCACCTCCAGATTCAGATTCAGACCCAGTGCCGGTGCCTGTGCCGGTGCCAAAGCCAGCGCCAGTGTCATCGCCAACGAAGTGCAAATGAATGTGGCAGCATTATGGACAATTGTTGGCACCTGCGTTGAGACTTTGACGTTGCTGCATTCGAGTCGTCGTCCTTTAAGGAATATGGCTTACTTTATTACGTTCGTATTTTTCGCTTTATTATTACGAAAAGTAAATTCCAAACAAATGAAGGCAAAATGCAAAAGGCAAAAAATGTAAAAAAAAAAAAACAAAATACCAAAACACAAACGGGCACACACACAGGCCGACACACACATACATACATATATATAAACAACCTTAACCAGGCATGATTTCGAATATTGGTTTGTCATTAATGAGCTTTATGAAACCTTGTGTTGACCTTCTATGATTAGACGAGATTGTTCTCAAGCGCCACGACGAAAGAATCGAAACAGACTTATTGAAATGCTCCAAAGAAGCGTTCCACTGACGTCCCGGGCATTGGAAATCTGATAGGGATCTGATCTAGTGCTTCACGTAAACTTTTTAAACTCTACTGACCTTTTGTTTTAGCGAACCAAATAAAAACGTTGGGCAAAGAACCCTTTACAGTGCCTCAATCGCAACATACACACACATATAGTGATGCCATGCAATCTTTCCCCATTACTGTCCCAGCGTTCTACTTATTTCAGGAACAATATAAAGTCAGTTCCACAATAGAATCAATCCCAAAAAAGAATCATATCCGATACATTTTCCATCATCAGATTCATCGCTCCGACACTGGCATAATTCTATCATATTCCCCCATTATGGGCTTCATTAAAGCATGAGAATAAACCCCGATAATTATAGCTCAGTGATGGAAATGCAAGGCAAAAGGATACAGTATTTAGAGAGCGCATCGAAATTAGGTCGTGCAAGCCATGCAGCCCGAAAAAGTTTTGCAGGTCCTCGTTAAAAATTCAAAAGAATTTATGCATTTGAAAACAAAAAAACTTTTCCCCCTCACTTAATAATAAAATTGTTATGTTTTTTCCCCCCCTTAAAGGCAGAAACAACATATTTTAAGGCTATGAGAGCGCGTTACAGTAACAGTATTTGTTTAGTTCAAGGGTAACCTGCAATAACATAGTTGTGAAAACTATCATATCACCTATTGTAATTTTCCAAATTTGACTAATTAAATAATACCGGTGCCCCCACATCCAGACATTCAATTTACGACATTTTTCAATGGAATTTCGTTTAGCTAACGAAACCAACGTATCCCCATCCGTAGGTCGCCTTCTTGATCCCTATTCATTTTAATAGTGGTCACTACGACCATCTGCAAGCGTGTTAGTGCCTCAGACTACTCCCCCATATCTGCCTCATATTTCACTAAACTGTCCCATTCTGCCTGGTCACATGATGTCAGTTGAATTGAGTTTTTGTTCAATGCTATTAACTTGAGCCAGCTTCACCACTTTCCTGCATTATTCCTTGTCATCGGAGAGCCGCAGCATTTTACCCGTGAGTCGTCCGCTCAGTCCTTGCTTTTAATCAGTGTTTGACCCTTTTAAACTTTTAGTGCAAATGTTGGCGCATAAATTCCGCTCGTGCGGTTTTGATACATGACCTCTCCTTGGCCTTGGTTGTAAATATACACAACTGATGCGATGCGATGCGATGCGATACGATACGACCGCCCCTTGTTCCGCGAATGGATTTAACATACATAGCTGCTTCTGAACTGGCCGACCCTGTTGCGACTGCTTGATTGCAAAATGTGGGGATATGCTTCTCTTTGAATGAACACCTTCATCTTCCATTAGGTTATATGTCCACAATTAACACACAACACACAAACACAAACATAAATATATATACATATGTATATACACATGAACATACTCCCACAAATGAAGCATTCATCTTCGTCCAGGTTTATTCGCAGCTCGAAACCACCAGGCCGTCCGGCCGTCCGTCCGTCCGTCCGTGCGTTTGTGATCTGACGTTTGTCAAACCTTCCTACAGCCACCGCCATCACCATTAAGCATCGGTGGTGGCCCCTCTTACCACCTACTATCGCCCACGACTGCTGCCAAGCTGCACTCATATACTTTGCACTTCACGAGAGTCAGGAATTTGCTTAATGTAAGCTAGCCACGCAGTAAACCATGACCCACCAAAGTAGCCAGAAAGCGCCCCGAAAGTGTTTATCATATCAAACATGCTTTTAGCGAAATTCCCCCACAGAGTGTGGTTGTTGTGCTCCTCCGCTTTCGCTCTACTCCGATGCGATCCGCTCCATATCGCTTCCTTTCCGCTCACATTCATAAGTAACTATATGGACAAGTTCATGCATTATACACGAATAGATGGATATACACAATCATATTCTCATCTTTATGTACTTGAGTGGAAGTCTTCGTGAATCGCTACACGTATATACAAACATATATATATACATATACATACATACAGCTAGGTGCAAAAGTGCCCCCAGTCGGTGTTTGAATAACTGATATGAGAATTTTCGTGGGCTGATGGCCTTCGAATTGGCCCGAAAGCTGCATTTGCGAAAAAAAGCCAAGTTGAACACCAGTACCAGAGGTCGGTCAAGAGCTGTACGGCTAAAAAAAAAACACTCATATACATATATACTTATATCACTTTTGATTGAAGTCTCTCCCTGTTCTTGCATAATGACCAGTAGCTGATTGTTGCTCTGTTTTTGGAAATTGATGTGACCATCTGTTGTTGCTGTACCTCTTTGTTGCTACCGAGATTCGTTAAGTGCTGCCGCTGTGTCTCGCTCATTTGTGTGGATTTTCTTTGGGGTCTGGGTAAAATATATTATTCTTTGAAGTTATAACCCCCATAGCTTTTTTTTTCACAGTTCAAAAAAGTAAATGCCAGTAAAATGGCAAAAGCGACGCGCCGAAAAGTATAATAAAAGTTCAAACGGTATATGTGTGGAGAGTTTACTTTGTGGTATGATAGGCAAATTTCACATCAGAGCTTTTAATATCCTATCCTATCCTATTGTATTCTATGCTATCCTATTCTATGCAATCTTATCCTATCCTATCTTATACTATTTTATCCTATCTTATCCTACCCGATCCTATTCTTTCCTTTCTTCCTATTCCTATTCCTTATCCTTTCTTTCCTTTCCTTTCCTTTCCTTTCCTTTCCTTTCCTTTCCTTTCCTTTCCTTTCCTTTCCTTCCTTTCCTTTCCTTTCCTTTCCTTTCCTTTCCTTTCCTTTCTTCCTTTCCTTTCCTTTCTTCCTTTCCTTTCCTTTCCTTTCCTTTCCTTTCCTTTCCTTTCCTTTCCTTTCCTTTCCTTTCCTTTCCTTTCCTTTCCTTTCCTTTCCTTTCCTTTCCTTTCCTTTCCTTTCCTTTCCTTCCTTTCCTTTCCTTTCCTTTCTTCTTTCCTTTCCTTTCCTTTCCTTTCCTTTCCTTTCCTTTCCTTTCCTTTCCTTTCCTTTCCTTTCCTTTTTCCTTTCCTTTCCTTTCCTTTCCTTTCCTTCCTTTCCTTTCCTTTCCTTTCCTTCCTTTCCTATCCTATTCCTTTCCTATCCTATCCTTATCCTTATCCTATCCTATCCTATTCCTATCCTTCCTATCCTATCCTATCCTATCCTATCCTATCCTATCTCCTATCCTATCTTCCTATCTTATCTCTTTCTCTTTATACAGATTCTTGTATCGCTGACCTCTTATAAGAAAGCTAAAAGCGATTAACTTTCTAGAAGATATTTCCGAGTTATGTACCCAGCCGAAATTGAAATTTTCATACGCGAGACGATCCTGTATGAAAATATTACTTCTGTCTTTCATCGTTGTCTTTGTTTTCTGCCGTTTTTTTGCGCTCTTTTGTCATTCCATAAACTATTGCCGTAATTGTCACTCCCGTCGGTTCAGTTATCCTGCTGTCCCAGCCATTCTTGTTGCTCTTACCGCTCCGGATCCTGCTTCGGGCGGACGCACTCGCGATGTGTCGTTGCAACATGTTTCGGTTATTCATGCATGAAATCGCAAGTTTCGACGTGACGCGTTGTATCTATCTTGTCTTTTCTTTTCGCGTAGTTTTTTATTTTTTTCTTTCTTATAATTTGTGTGAATTTGTGGCAAATATATCCTCCGTTCATGCAAGTTACCTGTATAGCAGCGATGCGCCGCGCCGCTTTGCTCGTTGCTCGTCACTTGCGTTCCCTCGACACTTATTAAAAAATTTTCAACCCCTTGATGTTACCACGACGACTGCTACTATACCACGAGGACGATGACTACACATTCGCTGCCAACGCAGTTCGCTTCCACATTTTCTCGTGAATTTATGACGTGGCATGGCGCATTTTGTCTTGCCAATTCGATGCAACTCACCGAAAACGACAACGACGACACAAGAAAGAGCCAAAATTAGGGATGCTCACACCTTCCACACCTCTCACACGTCGCACAACCTCGTACAACCATCACACCACCGCTCACAGCGCTCATGACCCGGCAATGGTTTGCTTTGCACGCATTTTCCCAACCAAAGTGTCTTCGAAAACGATTTCGGAACTGGGGAAGTATGCAAAATCGCACGTACAGGTTGCTCCTTGTTGTTGATGTTGTTGTTAGCGGAGCGCCAAGAGGTGCGAATTCTAAGTGACACGAAATCGCTTTTTCAAATTTTTCTACGCATCGTTGGCGGCTTTTAACGGCAATTGCAGCATTTCCACACGTATTTGCGGTTCGGTTCGGTTCGGTTCAGTTGGGTGGGATTGGGTTTGGGTTCGACTCTTTCTTCCCTGGCTATGTTCTTAATTTCCCTTTCATATGCCTTCACCGAACATATGGACTTGAAGTCGTTGGAAAATCTTTCGGAACGTTGAAAGACAATCTCAAAAAAAAAAAAAAATAAAAATAAAAAAAATTATTGAAAATAAAGAGAAGAACGAAGAAGGAATAAGTCTGAAGGAATTAAAGAAAATCTTAAAAACTTTCTTCTGTTTCCGTTGGTATTCGCCTTCGGTGGATATGCGGCGCCCCATCAAATCGCAATTCCGCTCGACAACGGTCTAACGGTTCTGCATTCACGCTAATCAAGAATTGTCAGAGCCGGAAACCCGATTTCTTTCCTATTTTTTTTTTTTTTTTTTTTTGTTGCATCGGAATTAATTAAGGACGTCCGTCGTTCACATCGACATTGTCTTGCCTTCCAAGCGAAAGGGGACAGTATGTATTTTATGTTCCGTTTGTTCTCCTCAGATCCGGTGACGCTCTTATTACTATTTTTCCATTGCTATTCTCATGATGCTAATGAGAAATCCTGCACGTCCTCGAATACTGCGAATGCTGTGAATCGTCCTTCGTTTCAAAGACCAGATGAAATGAATTCGCTCCGCTGTTACGCAATGAAACGAAAGTCCAGCGCCCAGCGACGTAATCAGTTGAAATCGCACGAATACCGAACGGACGAGGATTACACGATGAACGGTATGACAGCGATGCGCGTAAGAATTTTACATTTGGACGAATGCTGATATCCGAATTAATTAAAATTAGAAATCCCTAAGATCCACCTTGGGAGAAAATGGACCCAACGCCAACGCCAACGCTGCCGCCGCCGCCGCCGCTGCCAGCCGCGTTCATGTCTTTTTCCGAGCGCCTCAAGAAATTCTCTCACGTTCCAATCAGGAGATCACTTTACAGAGCGTTGTCGTCGTGAATTCTTCGCCCTTCCCATATATGGGAAAAGTTTGCCTTTAATATTTCTATAATTTGCAGAGCTGAAAATTGCGAATGGCCTCTTTTGCTCTAATTGGCATTCAAAGCTGAAAATTAAATTTTTACCAATTTTTGCAGTTTCCAAATTGCTTTCAATCTTTGCAGTCAGTCCTCTCGATTTTCGAAAAATTTCGCATTTTTCTAATTTTTCGAAATTTTTCCAGTTTTCCAGCTTTTACAAGTCTTCAAATTTTTCCAGTTTTCCCCATTTTTCAATCTCTTCCAATTTTTCCAAATTTCCAAATATTCCAAATTTTTCAAACTTTTCCTATTCTCAAAATGTTTGATTGTTCGAATTTGCAAATTTTTTCAGTTGTTTCCATTTTCCAATATTTAAGAATTTTTCCAATTTTGATTCAATTAACAGTTTTTTCAGTTTTTTAAATTGTCCAATTTTTCCAGTTGCTTCCAATCTTTCCAAGTTATTCAGATGACCAATATTGCTGACTTTTTAATTTTTCCAGTTTTTCCAAATTTAAAAATTTTTCCAATTGCTTCCAATCCTTCCAACTTTTTCCAAATTGTTCAAATCACCGATATTTCTAGTTTTTCCGATTTTTCCAATTAAACAATTTTTGGGCAATTTTTGATTTTTCCAAATTATCCAATTTACCAGTTTTTAATTTTTCCAGTTTTTGAAATTTTCCAAAAACTTTTACAGTTTCTCCAGATTTTCCAATTATCCCAATTGCTTCGAATCTTTAAATTTTTTCGAAATATTCCAAATTTTTCCAGTTTTCCCCATTTCAAATTTTTCCGTATTTCCAAATTATTCCGATTTCTTCGAATTGCTGCCAATCATTCCAATCTTTCCGATTTTTTGCAATTTTTAAAATTTTTTTATTTTCTCAAATTTTTAATTTTTTCGAAAAATTTAATTTTTTTATTTATTTTTTTTTGTAGGAGCATCATTTGGATTTGAGGGGTCCAAAATGGAAAACGCTAAATTTTTCGGAACTTTCGATCGAAAGGCAATATTTCCAGCTGGAAAAGACCATATGCATTTTGTTCCAAAAAACCATACATTCACAATGTAATTAGAAAACCTCGAAAATTTCTCAAAAAGTTGTTGCTTTTTCAACTCGCTATAGCGAACGCGAGGAGCTGCTGCTGCCATTTCGACTTCATGGCTGCAAAATCGCCAAAACGCACTCGAATAGAAGAAGAGAGAGTGTGTCCACAATTTCAAAATGGCTTTCATTTAATTCGCCATATCCTGTGAACTGGATGATGACGATGATGATAGAAGTTTATATCTGTAGCGAGAAGTTTTTCTTCTTGCTTTTTTTTTTTTTTTTGCGTCCTCTCGATTTTGATTGTGCACGATGATAACGCTTAGCGAAGGAGGCGTTCGGGCAGGCGTTCACGTTCGCGTTCGCATTCGCAATCCACCCCGTATTAACTGTGCTGTAACAGTTACCACGACAAGCTTAACGCTTTTGTACAAATTAAGCGACATAAATTACATTTTAATTGCATTATTGCTGTTTCCACTCTGAATGGATGTTTCGTTTTATTGCCATCCAGTTCAAAACGCAGAGAAAAATACATATAAAAAAAAAAAAAAAAATAAAAATACAAAATAAAAAACAAGGAAGGTGGAATCGACAAGTGCCGAGATAACCCGCATTATGATAAGCTGCAAATCTTGCTTTGGAGATACGTCAATGCCGCAGAAAGGAAAAAGATATTAACAAATGGAATAGCATAAAACAGTTCAAGAAAAAAAAAAAAAAAACAAAACACAAAAAAACAAAAAGCCAAAAAGTTAATTTTTCCTCAAGATCTTTTTTCTCTTCCTGTCTCACCCTCCCAACACCCACCCACACACCCCTCCCTTGCCCAGTGTTATAAATCGATTTCCAACAGAGCGCATCTTTTTTTTTTTTTTTTTTTTTTTTTTTGTATGGCATCACCTTCACTTATTATCGCCAACTGTAGGTAGGCAAGCCCAGAAGCCACTCATCATAGTCGACAGTATCATTTGAAAGTGTTTTGCTTGCGCCCGCTCACCCGGGGGTGGTGATAAATAATTTCACCATTTTTTTTTTCTTTCTTTCTTGTTTTGTTTTGATTTTTTTTTTTCGCTCCTTGTTTTGCATAACCGAGGACCGAGAGACTTTGTGGGCCGGGATTCTTATTAGAAGTGAGATTAAGAAGACGTTACTGTGCTGACACCGCAAGTGGCGCTGCAACAACGACCACCACCAGCACGTTGACGACGAAGCACTTGAATGGCTTTGATGATGAGACACACGACTCGAGGCGAGGGCAAGCAAAAATATGTATATTGTTCGGTGTTCGCGAAAACTGACCCCGCAGAAAAGCTGCGCAGCTCCGTAAGCTGTGAAGTAACGCAAAACAGGCAACAACTGCGGAGGGAGCTCTGGCGGTGCGGCACTCATGTTAATGGGCGCCTCAAATGCGCACTGATTTTTCGCTGTTACCAAAGTGCAATCCAAGGCAATAAGGCGCTTAGAACGCCTCCACACACAAGCACACACCCACAACTGAATGGACTGACTGTTTTCTTCGAAATTCGTTGCTCTCCAACCTCCAGCCTCCTCCTCTTCGGCAGTGTTGCGCTGCTGTTGCTCTTGAGAGGTGTGTTTTAAAAGCGAATCGAGAAAAATGATAGTAGCGTTTACAGCAGCTCCGATGCTCCTCCAACTCAAGAAACAAATGAGAAATTTTTAAATTGAAAAAAAAAAAAAAAAAATGGATAAAATGCGACAAAAAATATATGTACATATATAAAAAAAAAAAAAGATATAATTTACATAAAAATTTTTTCGTTGATGAAAACGATTTTCCTGTAGCCGTGTTCGAGGGGTAAGGGGATGTGGTGTTTTCCCCTGCTTCTGCGTGTTCGTGTCGTTTGTCTTCTTCGTCGCTATTTCAATTGCAGTGTGGAAATCAGAGGAGGGTTGGAACCAAAAAACACACCATTAACCGTTATTAGTGTAGGATTCTTTCATGGACAACGACGAGGACGACGACGACGACGACAAATCACTAAAAGAAACGCGCTGTCTTCAAGAATAAGAATAAATAAAAAATAAAAAAATAAATAAAAATTAAAAGAAGTTGCACGAGAAAAAATGGAAAACTAATTTCCAGTTGCATTCCCCTCTACGCCCTAACTTTTCGCGCTGACATTGGCAGATTCTAGCGCTTTTCCATTGTCAGTCTGATTTCCATTTACCATTTTCATCTACCGCTTTCGAGTCTCCATTATACAGCCCCAATCGAAATATTCCCGGGGAAATTTTCCCAGCGGATTTGAAAAAACTTCTCCAATTCTAAGCACCCTGGCAAGGGATAATATATATAAAAGGAGCATGGCTCTCGAATATTTTTGAGCAAAGGTCATCACATTCTTTCTATTGTTTACCCGTAGAATATTTCCTCTTTCAAT
Source organism: Chlorops oryzae (assembly GCA_020466095.1). Classification (NCBI taxonomy): domain Eukaryota; kingdom Metazoa; phylum Arthropoda; class Insecta; order Diptera; family Chloropidae; genus Chlorops; species Chlorops oryzae. The sequence goes on from CM035806.1 coordinate 161,702,500, forward strand.
GGAGAAACATTTATAGGGAAAAACTTCTCGCGGAGTGTATTCATCTAGAATAGGGTGCTGGATAGAGTATGAAAACTCATGTTAAGCTACAGGGCTCTCCTCTCCAGTTCTATCAGAAATGAAATAGAAATGAAAAACTTTATACAAGGTCTGTTCTCGTACTTCCCGAAACTGTCCCAAAATTCTCTTATTTTACCAAAAACTGTTCCCGAATTACACGATTGCACAAATGAGAGAAATTTTGACAGAGTATCTGTCTTCTTCTTCTGTCAAAATCTTTTTCATTTGCACGATTTGATAGTTGGACATATTTAGAGCCAAGTTCTTCAATTTCAAAAACTTGGAAAAGTGGGCGTGGCCGAAGGGCGTTTTTTGAAAATTGCCCGAAATTTAAATGGGACTTGAACGAAAGTTGGCACGTAGGCTTCCTTTGTAGCCATAAACATCCTCTCCAAAAATTTCTATGATTGGTCCATTATTAAGGGTACCTCGAGTACTAGGGTCTGTCACAAAAAATTTCAAAGCTGCCTTAAAATCGGACTTTTTCCAAATATTTCAATGAAACTTAGGATTTGAGTGTATACATATTTAAGCCTCCGATTAGAATTAAAAAAAAAAAAAAAATGAAAAAGTGGGCGTGTCAATGGGGCGGTTTTCATAAAGAAATTTAACAAATGTCGGTATATGGGGCCCCTTATGGCCTTAAACGCCTCTTGATATTTAAAATTATTTGAACATGTGTTTCTGTGTCGGGTATTCTATTGTCAGGCTCGCCTGACTATAACACCCTTATTTGTTTTATATGAAGTTTTTCATTTTCGATAGAGCTGAAGAGGCCGCTAAAAGTCGAAGCCAATACCGTTAGTTGAATTTTACAACGCAACCCGTTGGTTCGCACACTCAATGCTTGGACGACACTCCAACCTCATCGAGAGCAGCCCAAAATCTTGCAATCGTTATCCTTCAGAAGAAGCTAGAAATTCAAATTCAAATTGAAATTCAAATTCAAATTGAAATCGAAATCGAAAGAAAATGCGGATTTGGCAAGCCGACGTCTGCGGACAAAATTAAAATATAAAATAAAAGCAATAGAAATATATGGACATATTGAAATATATATATATATATATATATATAGATATAGATATTTAAATGTTTAGATATATCTTCGCATTCATCAAGCACTGAAGAGCCAGCCACTTTAAGGCGACAAAGGAGTGAGGCGGGCAATAGAATGAAGACGAAACTACCAAAAAGTGAAATTGTGAATCGCGCCCTCTCTAAACCCTTGCGTTTCCCATGAAATAACTGGGCTGGAAAATTAAATCTCATTTTTTTTTCGCTCTCCCTTTTTGTGCTTTTTGATCCCGTGCTCGTGCTCGTGCTCGTTCGTTTCGTGTGAAGAATGGCGATGATGACAAGGAAAAGTGCCAGTTTCGCTCGCCACTATACCGCTGGCAACACAGAAATTAGAACAACAACTGCAACAGCGGCGACAGCAAGAACATGGCCAGCAAGAACAACAGCAACAACAACAACAACACAGTGGGTTTTTTTGATATTAAAGTTTCTCGGGCGTTTTTCCGCAACATTGCCTTTTGACTTTAATTAGCATTTTTTCCCTCCATTCTTTCCATTCATTTGCTTCCCTTTTCCTTTTCCTTTTCCATTTCTTTTTCTTTTTCCATTACTTTTCTTTTAAGTTTACTAGGGAGAGAATCTCAGTCTGCTCTTTCTATCTTTCACTCTCTGTAGCACGCACTATCACTTCTAACAATTGAACGGGGAAAATTATTCTCATTGGTAGTGAAAATGAAAACGAAGCGAGGGGCGACCTCTCGAAAAACTGAGATCCCCCGAAAATGGAAAAGGATTTGGGATTGTTATCATTTATTTTCGTTTTGTATGTTTCTTCGTTATTAGATTCGAGAGACTGCCCCCCAGCAGGGAAAGTCTTTGCAACCCGCACGCATGAAATTTCTTGGGATATTTTATATGAAATTCATTTTTGAACTGACAGTGACGTCGGAGGTATTTAAGAGATGCGGAAGATCGCCCTTGTTCTTCTTCTCTCTCCTATCTTATGGATTGCAAACTCGTTGCGTTCAGGCGGGAATCTCTTATTCGCTTTTCGATTTTCGAATTTTAATATCGCCCTTCAGATTGTTAGTCGTACACGCTTTCCACTGCACCACTATTTATGTATGTTCCAGCAACCGATGAGATTTCAAGGACATGAAGAGTAACTTTTTGCGATAACATTGTCACCCACCAAGGAGTGATGAGTGCGACAGTGTCATCTATGTGTCTTGATGAAATCACTGATGACTTTGGCTTGCCGAAGAGATTTTGCTCGCTGGGTTATCGAAAACCCAAAGCGCATTCATTTACGGAAATGAGTTGCGGCACATTAGCGCCCCAGAGATCCTTTTCGTCGACTTTCTTTTCATTTCGTTACATTTCGTTTGCTATGGTTTTCGACACAAAGAAACCCTTTTGATTGCTCTCGCCGTTGCTCCCAACGTTCGAATTTCGCATTTCATTTCATTGTCAATTGAAGTCCAATTGTTGTCATTATAATACCATTCCATTTGTTAGGTCGATCCCCAAAAGCCAGATGCCTAAAAGGTATTCACACTCAGCCAGTCAGTCAGTCAGTTAGTCAGTCAGTCAGTTAGTCAGTCAGTCATTCAGTTGGTTCATTCCCTTCCGTTCCGTTCCGTTCCATTCCGATCTGATTTCTGAGTACTGAGAATCGTTGGTACTGCTGCCGACTATCGTCTCTGTTCTGTGGGATGTGAGACTCGTTCTCGGAGATGACGCTCCAAAAGGAGGTTGCCTTTTTCACATGCTAGTCCATTGTTCTTTGCTCGCTGCTGTTCCTGCTTCTGATGGCCACACTTGAGTCTATTGTTACTGTTGCTTCGCTTCTTTCGATGGCTGCTGCTATTACTATTTGTGTGTCCTTTAGCCAGGTTCGAAGGCAGAGACGACAAATGAAGTGGCGGCTTGCTTGCTTCATCTCGGTCCTGTTTGATTCGGATCGGATGAGTTCGGTCTAGTCGTCGGGTTCGGCTCACGACTGACGTTCTCAAGACAATTGTGTTTCAGACGCAATTTCCTTCCTGCTCGCTCGCTCGCAGTCCTTGCCAGCCAGCCTGCTGGCCTGATATCTTTCTTGTTATCCCTCTTCGAAATTTCGTGCTCTCTTCGTCTTCTTTCTCTCTCTTCCTACATGTTCTCGTCGTTTGCCATCAATTTGGGGACCGTAATTTCACTTCAGTTTCATTTAGTTTTGTGCTCCAATTCAAGTGTTTTGTAGTACCGTGCCGTGCCGTTCCAATCCCTGCTCCATTATCCTTTGAATCGAGAAAATGCCAAATCGTTTTTGTTCGCAAATCAACTTTCCACTTTCGAAAGGCCCAAAAGCCCATGAGCATGTGTGTGAGATTTTCCGCCCGTCAGCCTCCCCGTCCGTCCATCGGTCCATCGGTCCGTCCGTCCGTCCGTCCGTCCTCCGTTCGTCCTCAGCAGCCAGCCGTGTCTTCTCCCAAAGGACTTCCTATTTCAAATAATGCCTGTAATCATTCAAACTGTTTTAAAAGTTCCAAAGAAAACGAGCGAAAAAACCAACGAACGAATAAACGAACGAACAAAAAAATGGCTCTTGCAAAATGTTTTCACAAGGATTAAGCAGCAAAAAAGGCCGATGTGATTTTTTTCATGTTAACGAAAATGAGCAAGTGGAGTCGTACATTACATACATACATATGTACATATGTATGCATATAAGGTACTCCAAATGAACAATAATTTGGAACGTATCGAATCGATGCAACAGAAAAATCGGGATAATGAATGCAATGGAATGCTCTCTCTTCTCTCCAGTGGCGAACCGTGCGGCCAGGCCGTCCTTATCAACAAAAAAAAAAAAAATAAATAAAAATAAAAGTTAAAAATTTTTGAAAGTGTTAAACACATACTCAGCGGTATGCTCAGTTGAAGCCCAATCCTCCTCGTCGTCGTCGTCGTCGTCCTCGTCGCTCTCGACGCCGAATCTGGATCCCGTTACGATTCTTGGCATTTTTATTTTCATTATTTTATTTGGCACACAACTCGTTCGTTCGCTTTTTAAAAATGATGAATGTTTCATATAAAATTCAAATATACAAGAATTTCGCGCAAAAAACGCACACACACGCAATTACTGGCAAAAAAGGAGAAGACTAAACTCCACAAAGCGCACGATGAATGCAACATGAAAAAAGGCACAACCTAAATGCATGCTACGAAAAATATGCAACTCAATTGCTTAAATGCATCGCTGTGTGTATTTTGTGCGAGCATGTGTATGTGTGTGTGTGTGTGTGCGAGTGTGTGTTTTTTTTTTGGTGCTTTACAAAAATGCAAACACTAACGCACTTAAGCACAAACACACGTGCGCGTGCATTCACACTTCCGTTAAAATTCACACATACACACACACACGCGCACACATACTGGCTTATGGGCTTTTATTGTAAAAGTTACGTAAAAGCAATTCACGAATCTATGTGCCACGTTGCACGCGAGAGACGGAGAGAGATAGAGCGATAGAGAAAGAGAGGGGACGTTTTGTAAAACGCGGTTGGCAGGAGCGCGCGCCGAAAAGCACACTTTAGTATAGTATGCAATGGTATGGTCTACACCGAAATGTATGCTTTAATTTTCGAGCATTTTTAACAGCTGCATGCACTTAAAAGAATGCTGAATGAAATACCAAAAAACAAAAGAAAAGAGAAAGCATAAGTGCACAATGAATGAGAAAGCGAGCAAAGGACAAAAGGACTTGTGGAAAAAATTTCCACAGACAGTTTTGTACGGAGATGGGGAGACGGAATCGCAGTTGGAGTTAAAGTTGAGTGTGGAAACGAAGAGTGAGGTGATCCAACGATCTAACAAAGAGCCCAACAAGCACAGTCATAGCGGACGGACGGACGGACAGACGGACAAATAGACAGATGTACAGCAAAAGATACAGATGAAAATGCAGCTACGTACTTTCACAGCTCATAAAAGCGGACATCACACAACAACACTAACACACGCAAACGAATAAACGAGCATACAGAAAGGCGCTCGCTTTTTCCAGCTTTTATTTATTTATGTATTTACTTTTTCCGATTTTAGTTTTTTTTTTCGGTTTTTGTTGCTCCGTTCAAATGCGCGAGAATGTCAGCGCGAAAAGCAGCTCTCCAGCTTGTTGCTTTATTTTTTTCCCCCTAACAAAATTTATTTTTATGTCGTTTTTAGTATTTTTAGCACTAATTAGAGGCGAATGGTGTGACCCAACAAAAAAAAAAACAAAAATAAAAAAGTTAAAAATTTTAAAGGCATGTTTCTTGATGTCTCCTTCCTCTCTCTCTCTCTCAAACGATTTCCGAATATCCCAATTCTTCTCTCACCACCTCACATTACCGCTCTCTTTCTCTCTATCTTATCTTATCCCCCCTCTGTTTCTCTTTCACTCTCACTCTCACGGTAACTCTCACTCTCACACTCACTATCACTACTCACTCTCACATTCACCCTCTCCTACTCTTTCCCACCCTCTCCTACTCACTCCCACTCACTCCCATTCACTCCCACTCACTCCCACTCACTCCCACTCTCTCCCACTACCTCCCACTCTCTCACGCTCTTTCCCACTCTCCAAATCTCTCCAACTCACCCCGCTCTTCTCCCCCTCTTTCACCTACATTCTCTCGCTCTCCCTCTCTGTTCCTCTCTCTCTCTCTCTCCCTCTCTCTCCCTCTCTTCTCCACCTCTCTCTCCTCCCTCTCTCCTCTCTTCTCCCTCTCTCCTCTCTTCCTCCCTCTCTCTCCCTCTTCCTCTCTCCTCTCTCTCTCTCCCTCTCTCTCCTCTCTCCTCTCTCTCTCTCTCCCTCTCTCTCTCTCTCCCTCTCTCTCCCTCTCTCCTCCTCTCTCTCTCCCTCTCTCTCCCTCTCTCTCTTCCTCTCTCTCTCCCTCTCTTTCTCTCTCACCATCTTTTTCTCTCTCTCCATCTCTTTCTCTTTCTCCTTCTCTCTCTCCCACTATATCCCACTCTCTCTTCCTCTCTTCCACTATATCCCACTCTCTCTTCCTCTCTCCCACTCTCTCCACTCTCTGCCACTCTCTACCACTCTCACACTCTCACGCAATTTCACACTTTCTCCCACTCTCTCTCTTCCACCCTTTACCACACTCTCCAACTCTCACTCTCTCACTTTTGCACTCACGCATTCTCTTACTCACCCATTCCCTCACTCTCAGTCTCTCACACACTACGATTCGAACAATAAATCTGATCCAAAAAACTTAAAAGCTTGAAAGAAAAAACTTGGAAAAAAAGCCTTTCTGATTTGACGTTTTTTTTTTTTTCATTCTCCTTTTGCACAGCAAAAAGCAAGAATTCAGGCGCACACAAATCACTGAGGGGACGGCTGCATTCGCGTGCGATCGATCAATTGCCCCAGCTAGCCAATAAATTAACTATCAAATGACATCAGCGAGTAGTCGTCACCTGTCCCCGTTGTTTGCTATTCTGACTGACGAGCGTGACAGTTTTCTAATGAGAACGATTAGAACAAAACAAAAAAAAAAAAAAAACATCCCACCTGCAGGATCCTTGGCTGGTTCGGCACAAAAAGAAAAAAAAGGAAAAGAGGAAAATCGCAAAAAACGGGTTTTTTTTTTTTTTTTGGTTTCAAAAGGAAACGATAAATTTCTCAAAATGCGGCACACCCACAACGGATCGAATTGACGCGAGAGCCCGAGTGCTAGTTTGCGCCGAACAATTGGGCAAAAACAGGGCCAAAGGATTTACATGCGCGTAGGTATTTTTACACACTCGCACGTACATACGTTCTCACACACACGATCCAAATGAGTCCATATGCCTTCCGATGAATGCAAGCGAGCAAGGAATCTGCACTTCTGCAATGCAGCTCAGCAAAAGCGCCCTTTGAATACGACGCGACCTAAGTTGATTTTGTTTTTATTAAAAATTTTTATTTTTAGGTTTTTATTTGAAATAATTTTTTGTTGCTTTATATTTTTGTTGTCGCTATTTGCCATTTGGTATTTGCTAAACGCGTATGGCGCGGCGGCCATGGAAGACGAAGAAAAAACGAAAAACGAAAAACAAAATGAACAGCAAGACTTATGGCCACGCCGCAATGTATGCAACAATTTATTTAAATAAGGCGCAGTGGCGAGGATTTGCGAAGCTTCATTGTGTATGTAGGTTCTTGTACAGAAGCAGGGAAAGAAGAAAATGATACCTACAAAAAAAAAAAAAACAGCATGAATGCGGTGGTTTTCAGTCAGTTGTGTCGTACAACAAAGAAGGTAAAACAAAAGGAGATAAGAAATACTGTAGCAGCGGATCCAAAACAACAACAACAACAACAATTGACAACGCCAGAATGAGAGCTCATATGAATTGTAGTGTAGAGTCCTTCAAGCAAACCGAATAGCACTTCTCTCTGCACTGCATCACACCGCACTGCACCTCGCTTCCACAAGCGCAAACCAGCAAGTAATACCTTCTTCCATTTGTTGCCTTTTTTTTTTTTTTAAATATTATTTAAGTTTTTTCTTCGCTTTTGCAAAGAATATTCACGGATAACACCAATTCAAGTGTGGAGCTCAGAACGTCAGTTCTGCCGCGCGATAGAAGGGTCCGAACACATGCCACTCATGCACATGCAGTCATACAAATACACACACACACACACACACACTCACATTCCAAGCCAGGCATCCTCGGGCGGCGGGTATGCACAAATTATTCAACACTAATGACGTTAGCAACAAAGTAAACAAAGTTACTAACCAGCAAAGACAAGTATAGCCGTCGAATGGTGGCGCGACGCTAAAGAGGCACGAATAGGGAAGAACGACGAAGTGCAGAAGGAAATTCATATGTAAAGAAGGCCCTTGCCAGTCGGACCGACCGAGCGACCGACCGACCACACGTTCCACACAGTTGAGCAATATTATTATTTGCAAAGGATACAAGAATATGCAAAACAAAAGCCAGGATTTCCACATGCATTAATGCACAATAGTTATTCGTATATGTGAAAAGCTAAGCGCGCTTAACTTTGAAGAAACGATCGTGGGTTTACGTATACATCGCTCGTTGCCTATGTCTCCGTGTCTGTATGTCTGTGAGTGTGATGAAAGCTACACTGCACTTAAGCGCAATGTAACGAATCGCAGTAACTGCATCGTAACTGTTGCTTCCCATCGTCCTTTCGTCCTCTCGACTTTTTGTAATTCCTTTCGTTATGCGTTTGAAGCCTTAACGTAAATTGCGCTGTTGTAGCGAGCCTGCTTATTCAACGAACGGAGCCTCCATCCTCATCGTTATCCTTAATTTCCATTCTCCTCATTCTCTGCCCACCGCACGGGCTCGCGCGCACGTCCCTCTAACAAGTTCTAACAAGTTCATGAAGCGGATTTCCGTGGTTAGATTTCTCAGTAACATGATTCCTCCGAAGCCCGAAGCCAGAAGCCAGAAGCAAAAAAAAGCCGCAAGCAAAGCAACAAGGCTTTTTTGTTGTTGTTGCAAATGCTCTCGAGCGTTGAAAAATATGCTTCATCTTTTTTATTGCTCCATAGCTGAGCCGTTCTAAAGGATTTCATTAAAGGCTAACTGATTTATCAGCTCAAGTATATGCATACGATTGTCAAGAGTACCTCCTCCTCCTCCTCCTCTTCTGCGCTTCTTGCCATCCTTAAATTCTTCGCCTCCTTTCAGTACTGCCAACTTGTCGTGTTCTCTTAAACGCGTTATGGGGCTTGTTCTTGTTCATCCGCACACACAAAAACGTCTTACGTACGCATCGCCGGCAGGAACCCAATCGCTTTAAACGCCAAGACTTTTTATGTCCGTTTTTTTCTTTTGCTTGCTTGTGTTTCTTTTATTTTATTTTTATATTATTTTATGTATTTTTTTTTTTTTTTTTTTTTTTGCACATCGTTATAGTAAATTTTCTTTATTCACACCTTCTATTCCATATGAACACGCACGCACCTATGCACACACATGAGGACACACACATGCATGAAAATATTCGCACATGGCTTTCGGCCGAAAAAAATTTTATCCATAGTTTTGAGGAATTGTGAGGCTCTCTCAATGTTTCGTAGCATTCCCTTTGTTCCCGTTCACTTTACATTCCATTTCGTTCCCTTCGGTTTCTTTCGGTTTATTCTTGCTTCATCTCCGTTCCGCCAAAAGCGAAATCCACTACACATCAAGCCTTGCAGTGGGCAATTTCGAAAATTGTATTTATGATATCCTCTTTTTCCCTCGTCCCAGCCTTCGCCACCACCATCTACCCACCTCCAGCACCACTCACTTTTCCATCTTCCATCTTAGCATATTTCCTTATCTTCCTTCCATTCTGCCGACCCAACGTCGTCACCGTCGGCGTTGCTGTTGCTGCTTTGTCTTTGCCATGACTGCTTTTCCGTTATATATCATAATGCAAATGGGCACTCGGAGGAGCGTACGGGGCCGAGACTGAGGCAGGCACAGGCGAGCCGTCAGCGTTTATTGTAATTTTATGCAAACTCGGCTTTGGCGTTGGCTTTGGCTTCGACTTCAGCTTCTTGCAAGCAAGCAGGCAGGCAGTTAAAAAGCTCGCTTGTGATTCTCCAACTTTTACTCGAAATCCTTGCAGCCTTTCTTCTGCTCCCGCACCAGACCTCGGCGCGATCCTCTTTGAGTCAATTTAACGCGAATTTACATTTTTAAGTTAAAGTGTGAATTATTGGCTCCAATGATGAAATTTGAAATTGTTAACATACAAACGGATAAAGTGAAGAACAGAACGCAATAAAGAACAAGTAAGGGTGTTATAGTCAGGCAAGAATGACAATAAAATACCCGACACAGACACACGTGTTTAAATAATTTTTGAACCACGCCCAAAAAACATGACCACTACGTAAGAATATTCAAGAGGTTTTAATGCCATAAGAGGCCCCATATACCGACTTTTGTTAAATTTCTTTATGAAAACTGCCCCTTTGCCACGCCCACTTTTGTATTTTTTTTTGCAATTCTAATCGGAGGCTTAAATATAGGGTCAAATTCTAAGTTTCATTGAAATATTTTGAAAAAGTACGATTTGAGGCAGTTTTGGGATTTGTGTGACAGACCCTTGTACTGGAGGTACCCCTAAAAATGGTCCGATCGGGTCCAACTTCTCGAACTTGTTCTTACTCATGTCCCCCTGAGCACGCATACCAAATTTTGTCGAGATAGCTCAACTCCTTCGAAAAGATAACTGTATACAGACGGACAGACGGACATGTCTAAATCGAATCTCCTGGTGACGCTGA
>CM035806.1:161717878-161725378 GCA_020466095.1 Chlorops oryzae
GGCCAGAAGAAGCTAATCGGCCTGCAGCCAGTCGACCGTCAGCAGCCAACGTCTCCCAATCAACCGACCGCTCACCAACTCAACCATTCAAAGCCGTCATTCATGCAAATATCAAATAAGTAAATTAAAATCATGAGGAAGACGAATCCTAGACATAAGCTTAAAAAAAAGGGCATAAGAACCGATAATTCCAATTCATTGCTTTAACCCCATATTTATAAGCCACAGAAAGCTGCACCAAAAAAAAAAAAAAAGTGAAGTAAAAACGAACATTTTCGAAGTAGAATCAATCAGCCTGATTCTAAATATTCTCGAGGAATTTTTCTGTGCGGATATGATAAAATTTCTCTCTTTCCAAGCACATTCGGAGGGGAATATAATAGGGAACAAGAAATTCGTAAATTTTTAAGCCAAATTCGTCGTATTATTCTTTTTATTGATACTTAGAATGCTTTGTTTTTCTGCGAAGAAAACATTTTTAGGGAAAAAATTCCCGGGGAATATTTATTTAGAATAAGGCTGAATGTTTTTGAAAATTCAAAAGTCTATTTGCAAGAAATCATGACATCTAAGACACCCACCTACCTCGTTCATTCCAAAGATGGACTCTAACGATGCTATAGAAACGACGATATATGTATGTATGTACATGTAACGATTAAAGGCGCCTGTTTTTATGGAAACAAAGCCGCGAATTCTTGGAGAAACTAATATTTTTTTTTTAGATCAAGTATCACGACTGCTCAAGAAGACCTAAAATATGCATCTTCATCCCTGATTTGAATTCACTCAATGTTCATGTTGATGTTGATCAACTGAAGTTGGGGGTGCACTTAATATATCCGAGTTTGGATATTCCTTTTTTCGATATGTAGCATGGTTTGAACTAAGAGCCAGCAGTCGAACAATCCGAGCTATCGGGATCCCTCTTCTTCTTCGACCTTCGTCGATTAGTTTCGGTTTTTATCAAATTTGGTCTCAGGCTCATAATAAGGGGGTCGGAAAAAAATTCCTAAAAATAACAAACATTGCGCTCATTGCTTTTCTTTAAGAGATTTTTTTTTAACTACTCTTAATTCAATCACCACTAGGATTCTGAACAAATTCTGCAAGAAAGATCAAGCAAATTTTTTCAATACTTCCCATACTTGGGATAGAGCATGTAGGGCGTTGGAAGCTTTTTAAGTGGATAAAAATGAAAGGAAAGAATGAAAAGAACACTCGTTTCCGTTAATGGAAGGGTCTCTTAAGGTTCGTCGCATAATAGAGAGAAATAAAGTTATTTTCAAATCAACTCACCTTAGCATAATCTAGCTAGTGATGCATTTCGCTGAACACAAAATGGACGACTTCTTCTTAATAGTTTCGCGAGCGCCAAGCGGAGAGAAATTTGAGAGAGCAACGTTTTTATACGCATCCAAACGAATTTTTTACTTACGCGGTACACTTATCACACTAAACACTTCGCGATCAATGACTCCCGATAAACGACCGAACAGCGGCGCGTGCAAAACAAGACTGAAGGCTCTAGCTTGACTTGAGCTAGGCAGGTAAGCAAGTGAGAAGTATCAAAGTCCGAAAAATATAAATCTCACACAGCGAGCGCAGTTATAAAATTTTCGCTTATTTCGGTCTTTGTGTGGTTGTTGTTACAATTTCGCATTTTGGCAAATTCAAATGCACTCCACTTGCTAATTTGTTTTTTCGTGTGATATGTTTTTTTTTTGTTTTTTTCTTTCTTTTTTTCCGAATGCTTGCTTTTTAAGTGAAGATTATTTTGAGCTGTGTTTGTCTGGCTGTGTGTGACGATATTGTTTTCCTCTTTTATAAAGAATTTAATTTATTCTTATGCAGTAAAAGGAACTGTTGTTTTTTTTTTTTTTTTTTTGCAAATTCAATTAGAGAAATGATCGGAATGCTTACGAAAGCCATTTAAAATATACTCTCATATTCAAGGTTAACGCGAATATAATTTTGCGGGGAACAGGGTCCAATCCAGGATTTATGCTCTGGGCAAGGAGAATATTTGCCGCCCCAATGATGGCCATAAAGGAGGAATGAGCTTGGAGATTTTACCAACATTTAATAAAATAAAAATTTCATAAAAATTAGAAAAAACGGATGTGATTCTCAAGGTTTTAAAATTAAAAACAAAAAGGTTTCGTTACAGTCAAGCAGTAAATATACATAGCTTCGTATCAGAATAGCTGTGATGAGTTTGACTTGTGGGTCTGTTTTTGCGTGGAGTTAACCGAAAATTGTCCAAAAATATATTACTGACTTTTTTGGAACCCCTTTTGATTCGAATGTCAAAGGGAGTTCTCAAAGTACTTATTCCACTTACTAAACTTACTTATTGCTGTCGTCTTCTCCTTGTGAAGCATAATGCCTCTACCATACATAGATCTAAACCATAATCTGTTAGGTACTTCGCATGTATACATATGTATCATTCCACTACAGGGGTTTAAGGAGGTCATCTCATTGAAACATTTTTTGACCTTTTTGAAATAAATACTTATTTTAAAATGCAAAGAATTAATTGACAAACTTTCTTTTATTTATTGGTATACAAAAGGTTCATAAGTTATGTATTTAATAGTAATTTTTATCAGCCTATGGCGATACGGCTAGGGCTGTTCCAAATTAAGTAATGATGACTTTTCAAGTTGGTGGTGACACCGCAATAGGTGCTCAGTCACGGCGGCCACGATTCCGCCGGTCCACGGACGCGTCCCGACAGTTGGAAAAAACAACTTTGAGCGCTTATTAATCACAGTAAATCAAGCATTTGAATTCTCGGAAATCCAATACAACGTCTATAATTTGCTGATATTCTTGTTTGCACAAATGGACGGCCATTCAAAAATAAATTTATCAAATTCAAGAGGCTTTTGTTTTTGTCAGTTGAGTGGAAAAAAATACCCGACACAAACAATTTTATTAATATTATGGTCCAGGTCACCAAAACGAGAATGGTAGACAATTCAGCGTTTAGCCATTACCACATTATACCGACTTTCATGTAAAATCGTTCATGTTGAAACTGGAGATATCATGGCCGACTTTTCATTTGTTCGAAATCTAACGATGGTCTTCAATAAACGTCAATTTAAAGTTATTGAAGCAATTCGCAAAAATTACTCGTTTTAGCGCAGTTTTGGATTCTTGCTCGACAAAGAAGGCTATATCCTCTAAAACTATTTCGAATTTTCAAAAAATCCATTTTAGGGGCATATTCGTACAACTACCCAAGCTATAAATAAATGCAAAAAAAAACAGTCGAAAAAAAAGTTGCTCAATGAGAAGACCCCCTTAAACATAACAATTTATTTTTGACTATTTTGTTATTATTTTTTTTTAGAAATTGAAATATTTACATATACATATTTACTTTATTTCGGTACCAAATATGTTGCTATAGAGGCATTACTGTTTTTATCAGTCCTTTGTAATACAGTCCTTATTGGCGAATTCGGCCGTAAGGGGCCGTCCATATTTTAAGTTTGCATGTTTTTTGCCATTTAAGACCCCTCCCAGGCGAGCCTGACAATAAAATAGCCGACACAGACACACATGTTTAAATAATTTTTGAACCACGCCCAAAAAACAGGACCACTAAGTAAGAATATTCAAGAGGTTTTAAGGCCATTAGGGGTCCCATATACCGACTTTTGTTAAATTTCTTTATGAAAACCGCCCCTTTTCCACGCCCACTTTTCAATTTTTTTTGCATTTCTAATCGGATGCTTAAATATACACTCAAATTCTAAGTTTCATTGAAATATTTTGAAAAAGTCCGATTTTGAGGCAGTTTTGGGATTTTTGTGACAGACCCTAGTACTGGAGGTACCCTTAATAATGGACCGACCAAGGAAATTTTGTAAGAGGATGTTTATGGCTACAAAGGAAGCATAAGTACCAAATTTCGTTCAAGTCCCATTTGAATTTCGGGTGTAGGGGACAAGCACTTCGGTTCGTGATATGGCAGCAAAAGTGGGAACATCGACGTCAGCTGTTCAACGGTATAAAAAATTGTACAACCTCAGGAGCTATGAAGTGTTAAAAGTACCCAATAGGTTAAAAGAAAAACACACTGAAGCTAAGAAGAGAACTCGAAATGTGTATTGCTATTACCTGCCCAAATTTGACTGTATGGATCATGGACGATGAAATTTACTGCAATGCGGATTTCAAGCAGTTACCTGAACACGGATATAATACTGCGATTAAAAAGGAATTAGTGACAAATCACACCCCCATCAACACAGAATATTGACATCAGAACGTGTCTGGAGGGCCATTATCTGCTATTTATCAGCCCGATTCTGCATATTCCCGGGGAATTTACTTTTCTCGAGAGTAAACTTCTTCTTTTTTAAATATTTGGGGGGAAGAAATTTAATGGGGAATGGGGATTTGACCCATACCCAAAATTTTCCTTACCCTATCTATTTAAAAAAGAAGATTTTTAGTCTTGAGGAAAGTCAGAATCGGGCTGTGTATGTCGGCTCCAAGGTTCAGTAATATTTTGACCGGACCTAGCAACGTCTCACTACGCCCATAGAACGATGGATTGGTACCAAAGATACCAACAATGTCACTGTGGTACCGAAAAAAGCAGACCCTCGAATTTGCCCCGAACTACGTCCAATCGAAAAATATTAGACTTTAATGATTTTTTTTTTTGTGCTGGGATATATTCTGCCTTTACTTTATTAAAGGGGGAAAAAGGCGATGATTATTTTAACCTAACAGAGGCCGGTCATTAAAGATCCTTTCTTACTCTTGATGACGGTTAATGCTCCTATCTCTTTTCCACTGCACTTACGATGATTACACGGGGTAGACGGCGAGCTAAAAAAAAAAAAACCCCCCGACAAAGGGCATAGCACAAGCGAATTAAACCAGTCTAAGGAATCGAAAGCGGCAGCAGATTGCTCGTTAAATTTTAAATGATCCCCAACTAAAAAGATTTTTCTCAATTTCTCTCATCAATTGCCGCCCATTATCCTTTTTGGGGGTTACCTATAACTTTTATCCTCTTATGCATCCATTGCCCATTTCTGTGTTATTCTCAGCGCTTCCTCATCGATATATGCGGTAGCTAACATTCAAATGAATGTGAATGTGAATGTGAAGTTGAGTCATCCATTTTCTTCTCGTTTCGCCCGCTTTGTTATCGTATTCAATTCCATAGTTATTTCGCGGTTTTCATAAGAGAACTTGAGTAAACAAGAACATTGAAGATACTTGAAGAAATTTTAATTGGAATTAACATGCGCATTTTGAAGAGGATCTTCTCGCCCATTTCGAAATCTACTTCGCTTTGTATCCCTGAACTAAACATAAAAAAACAAAAATAATAATAATAAAACAGAAAAAAGAGGTGAATGTGGTTTATGCACGGGCACTTAAGCCTATCAACTCATGCGAGGTGTCATTATGTCGCGTTTCTATAGGCGAACCCAAGTCAGAGAGGCAGGCAGGAGCAGCAGCAGGAAGAATACTAAAAGGGACCAACTAGAGAGCGACATGCATTCATTCATTCATTCGGTCGGTCGCTTGTGCATTCATTTGGCCCCGGCAACATATCGGTTTAATTCAAGCAACACTTGCTGTTTACTTCAATCAGGGTTCAATCAACTTGCAATTGAGCACTGCTGAGGAGAGCTGAGAATGCATGGCTATGTAAAAACTGGCAGCAGAACCCAATGCGAAAACTCGTGCCCCCCCAATAGTCCAATAGGTGGATGTATAGGTAGTCATCAACATCGCTAGCAACGGTTGTTAGGTGCGCGCTTAGAATTGAATGCAGTTGAATTTTAATTGCTCCACTCTGATTTCATTTGATTTCAAATCGCAATTGAAATTGTTTGAGGGTATTTTGAACTAGTTCGATGCCGATGGCGATGGATGTCGTTCATTGATTTTATCGAGTGCGAGTGCGAGTGCTGCTGCTGCTGCCACCTCGGTTAGACCATTGACATGGAAATATTCGCTATTTTTTTAAAACTGAAATGACTTCATGTCAAACATTCAATCGAAGCGAACTAACGGACGGACAAACACCCACAACACCAAGGCAAAAAAAAACAAAAAATAAGTAAGGGTATTATAGTCAGGCGACCCTGCAAATACCATAACCGACGCACCTAAATTATTAGCTACAGTCTTCCCCGGATAAAAGCACCATTCAAAATACACAAAAAATAGTGCTTTCAAGCTGGGAGTGCCCATAAGCGGGGTTTGTGTGAAAATTCAAGACAAAATGATATCAATTCGCGTGCATATAAGCGGGGAATGCTTATATCTGGGGTGCATATATCCGGGGAATTCTGTATATTTTTTGATAAAACAGTTCCGAAGACCATGCTCACTAAGAAATGTTATTGAGGGGACTTGACTTACATGAGACAACTTTCATAAAGCACATTTTTGCCACGCCCACTTTTCGTCAATTATATTAACGGCCCTAAAATAATCGCAAATTTTCTTCGAAATTCTCAAAAGGCTTCAATTTTAGAGCAGTTTTTATAATTTTCAAAACAGATCCTAGCAATGGAAATACCTAACCTTTAAAAATGGTTCGATCTGGTCCATTCTCGACATTGTCCTTACTCATGCCTCCGCCAAAACGGATACCAAATTCTTCGGCAAAGCTGCGATTCCTTCGGTAAGAAAATTATATACCGACGGACGGACGGACAGACAGACTGACATCATTTACATACGTATGCACAAACGCAGTATACCTACCATCAACATAGTGGTAGTTATCGGGTATAAAAAAGGGCGAGCGGGGTACAAAACAAAGTACAACCGAATAGATGAAGAGCGAATGGAGGAGATCGTTATCGTGTCAAGTGGCACGCAGTTCCATTGAATTGAAAGCCGCACCATACTGCACACTCGGGCACTCGTTCGTGGCATACGGCTAATACCGTATACCACGTACTGCCTGCCTGCCTGCCCTCCCCTGCTGTCATGTTGTCTTATCTCATCTGGCGTTTGGACAATGATTTCTTGTTAAGCCATCACCGGTATCGCTATCGCCACCGCCACCGCCATTGCTATCGCCACCCTGAATTTAGGACATATGACAAGAGCAATTTGCAAAGCCAAACGAACACATACAAAACTGTAAATCGCATGTTCGACAAAGAGCGAAAATCGCAACTTGAGATTGCATCGCCGCAAATAATTTGCACGTGCTCGATAAAAACAAACTCGGAAATCTCTCAAGCATCCTAGCATCTACAGCAATCCAACCCAGCAATCTTTATGCGACACACGAACTGAAATCTAATACATTGGCTCTCCCGGTATATGTGTGGATATTCATGGATTATGATTTCGATCCGATTGCAAAAAAATTTTCTACATATATTAACATCCACAGGCATCGACCAGAGCGGCAGGAGTACTGCTTCAACAATTCACAGGTACAATAAAATTGACAAGTTTATTCTTTGATGGCAAAACTACTTGGAGGATAAA
>CM035806.1:161727878-161745378 GCA_020466095.1 Chlorops oryzae
CTCTTTCTCCTGCGCGGAAGCCTTAACATTGTCCCATCCACGTTCACTGCACGTTCTTAGCATGTCCTGATTTTCACACTCTGCTTATTGCGTTTGGCGTTTCGCGTTTTGCGTAATGCGTAGAGCGGAATGCAAAATGCGGAATGCGGAATGCTAAATGCGAAATGTGAAAAGCGTAAAGCACCCATTTGCGATGTAAAACGCCTCTTGTCGTCGTCGTCGCCGTCGCCGTCGTCCTCATCCTTGTCGTCTTCATTGCGCGCGCTTGTTTTTGCGCTTCAAAGATTTTGTTTGTGCGCTTCTTTTTCAAAGATTCTTTGAAAAAATTATGAGGAAAATGACGAATATACAAAAAACCATTTAAAAAAAGAATGGCTTACAAAAAAAGCTGAAAACTTGTCAACAAGACTCCATCATCTCATTGCCTTACCTTGCCGCCTTACCTTACGCTACCTTTTCCTCTTTTACCCTACCTTTTTTTTTTTTTTTTTTTTTTGTTACCATCCAACTGCAAGCACAAGAGTACTAGAACCTGGCAAAAGTAAGGTAGCAGCAGCACCAATAACAACAACGACAATGCCATCAAAAAATTTATATATATATAAAATAAAAAATAAAAAATAAAAAATAAAGCACCAAAGGAATATGAAAGGTGAAATGATATCCTGCGAAATGCTTAACTGTTCAGCCGTCTGTGCAAACATATTCGCTTCGCTCGTTCATTTATGGCTCAGTTCCACATGAGAGCGTTTCGTGCTTTGTTGTTATTCTGCACCAAAGATACCAAAAGGAAAGTTCCTTTCTCGAATCTCGAAAGAGCAGCGGCATGAGCGTCTCTAAGGACACGATTAAAGCTCAACGGGTGCAACTCTGCCCACATAGCTACACTTCATCCATCCATCCATCCATCCATCCATCCATTCAACCATCTAGCCATACATCCAATGACAAGTAGCGGTGGAGGTTACTTATATCCCAAAATTCCTTAAAGAGGCTTCTCGAGTTGAAGGCCACACACACACACACACACACAAACATACGCACACTCATACTCACAGAACCTCAAGATGTTAGAAGTGTAAAGATCAAATTAAACATTTTTAAGATCATTTCAATTATGAAAGCTCTTCTCAAATGGGATGTCAAACTGAACAACATCAAATTACCAAAGAATTGGTATATCTGTTTTTTCGACAGCTTGAACCGTTTAAAGCGCCTTTAGATCCTTAGGGGAAACGAAGCTTTCTCTTTCTCTTTTCTTTTATTCACAATTCAATTCTCAATAAATTAATTTACAGTTTTGTTAGGTGCGTTTTTTTTTTTTTTTTTGTATTTTCTTTTTGATTCTTTTGCCCTGCTTTCTTTTTCTGCTGGACACTCAAAAATACGTTCGAACAAACGGAGATGGAGTTATGTTGTCTTTGGCCAAGTCTAAGCTCTCATTCAATTCAATTCAATTCAATTCACTTACTTGAGTGCTTTTGTCCGTCTGTCCGCCCGTTCAATACTTGCGTGCAGGCAAGCAAAATGGGCGATGGGCGTTGGGCCAATCGTTCGTTCGTTTGTTCGCTCGGTCGACTGGTCTCCCTCTCACCATTTACTGAGAATCCGAATGTGAGAGAATGAAAGTTTTTCTTGAGGAAAAATTTGTTTCAAATTAATTACAGTAATTAAAAATTCCTTCAAGGATTTTCAATGAACAAAATTTCATTGTTCAACTCTGTGTGTGTGTGTGTGTGTTTGCGATTGCGATAGTGTGAGTGTGAGTGGGAGTGTGAGTGTGTTGTGGGCCGGAGGCGAAGGAGGGCAGATGGATGGATAGTCGAGCGCAGCTGCTTGGACCAGTTGGCTGGTGCGGACTAGTTGGCTGGTTGGTCGGGAGCTTAGTGAGCGCTTTCCGGCTGATTGAAGGCAAAAAGCTTTCAAAAGAAAAACAAATCACGAATCCATCAATAAATTCTAGATATTCTACAAAGCAACATTCAGCCAGCTGCTAGCCAGTTAGTTGGCTTGCCATCATCGAGCAAGGAGAATAAAAGAAATAAAAAATGAATAAAAAAAAAAAAAAAAAAAAACGAGACCACATCAAAAGAAAATGAAGAATTTTCATAAGTGATCAAAAGTTGAGAAATTTTTTCTTGAGTATTTTTTTTTTTTTTTTTTTTTTTGGTTGGACGACCTTCCCTCCCTCCCGTTTATTAAAATTATGTCCTTCGAATACATGTAATAAACACTATATGAATTTCCATTGAGAGGAGCATAAGGCATAGTTTATTACTCCCAAGGAATTAAGTACCTAAATAGTGAAAGGGTTAATATGATGACAATCGAATCAAGCTTTTAAGGAATGCGATTATTTCAATTGCAAGTAAAACATACCAATAATACATGCATACATACACACGCACACACACACACACACACATACATATACAGCTTCAGAAACACATTTGCGCATATTCGATACACAATTTCCATATGTGCACACACAAGTGTTTCCTTTCGATGCTGTCTACCTAATATAAGGGATCAATCAAAGCGATTTCCTTTCTTCCTGGCACTTGTAAGCTGATTACAAAAGATTTGCTAAATTGAAAATCTGTCCCCTCATGTCATCGTGCACACACACACACACACACAACATACAATTCCCACTCACACTCAGATTCAAATTCAGATTCGATGCTCAATGCTCGAGTGCAAATGCTGCAAACGTTAAAGAATATCATTCAGATAGAATGACGTTGAGGGGTGGGAGGGATCAAAAAAAAAAAAAAAAAAAAAGGAGCATTGCTACGAACGGTGAGGTGAAATGCTGAAATATAATTTACACTTACAAGCCACTTAGAAATGCTCCGAAATATTTATAAGATGCAACTTCCTTTCAGCAATGGACTCGGACGCTTTGCTTCGCATCGTAACGTCGCATCGTCGTCGTTCCCTTTTCTTGTCTGCCCATCGTCTGTGAGTAGTAGAACTTAATGTGGGCTATAGTATGCCTGGCTCTCTTGCCGCCTCCGATATCGCCGCGGTCTACGGATTGCGGCGATATATGTACATACACATATACATATACAATATACATAAGTGTCTCTCGTTGAATACTTGTAGGCAAAAAGCTTGACGTGACATGTGACCATAAACAGATGTCGTCACTGCCGACATTGGCGACACCATTGCCGTGTTGCCGAAACTGTCAAATGCACCACCTTTGAGCTAAGGAAAAATCCTAAAAAGGGGTGCAGCAGCAGCAACAAAGGCACCGTAGGACGGTAGGACGATAGGAACAGCAGTAGCACTTCAACGTCAAGAGAGAATGAGAGGATTTACTTGCGTTTAGAGTAGGGGGCTCGCATGCAGGACTTGAATAAACGATGACAAATGAAGCAACAAGGACTGTTTAACCGACAGGCTGTACTGAACTGAACGCAATTGAGCCGGGGCTGGACCGAGCTAGTCAAGTCTGGGCTGGACCGCACATGAAAAGGACAACAGAGGCTTAAGATTGTAACCAAGTGACAAGAAATAGAGAGAGAGAGAGATAGAGAGAGAGACCATGAGAGAGTCAGTGACAACGAAGGACACACTTGGAAAAGGAAATGACTGAGGAATGGAATTTATACAAAAGTGAGGATATATTTATTAAGATTTGTCCTATGTTATCTTATGCCTGCCTTGGCATGCTCCTTGTTCCTTGATGCTTTGATGCTGCACATTATGGGTGCACAAATATCTTAGAGAGCACACACTTATCCACTACGTTGGCTACGTGCTTTGATACTTTGAAAAGTAATGGAAAAAAGATAGAACGCATAAAAAAATAAAAATAAAAAAAAACAAAGCTCTATCCATTCGTGTTACTAAGCTTTTTTCGTTTCGTTTCTTTTTTCTTCGTTTCGCTGGCATAAAGCAGGGGAGCATCTCTTCGCTTGGAAGGCTTAAAAGGAGCAAGTAAAGATTTGTGCATGTTGTCTAAAGTTTTCGAGCGCTTGAATAAATTTCCAATTGACTGCATCACCAAAACAAACATCGAACGGAATCGATGGGCTGGATTAATGCTTGAGAAAATAGGCAGGCAGGCAGGCCGGCCCGGCAGTCAGTCACTTTTTCACTTTTTATTTTTATTAAAAAAAAAATTTTTTTTTTTTTGCTTTTCTCTTCCTTTGCAATGGAAATGCGTTGAGCGTATTAGAGCTTAGGCAGAGGCTTTAAACCGAAGACGAATATAAGAAATAAAAAAATAAAAACTAATAAAAACAAAAAATACATAAAAAATAGAAGGAGGTGGAGCGACAGAAGTGGGAGGAAACTCCGTGAATAAGCCATAAAAATTTAAAGTTAAAATAAAAGAGCAAATAAAAACAAGTAAGGGTGTTATAGTCAAGCGAGCCTGTCAATGAAATACCCGACACAGACACACATGTTTAAATAATTTTTAAACCACGCCCAAAAAACAGGACCACTAAGAAAGAATATTCGACAGGTTTTAGGGGCCCCATATACCGAGTTTTGTTAAATTTCTTTACGAAAACCGCCCCTTTGACACGCCCACTTTTCCAATTTTTTTTTTTTTAATACTAATCGGAGGCTCAAAATATATGCTCAAATTCTAAGTTTCATTGAAATATTTGGAGAAAAAGTCAGATTTTGAGGAAGTTTTGTGATTTTTGTGACAGACCCTAGCACTGAAGGTACCCTTAATAATAGACCGATCAGGTCCATACTCGAATTTAATCTTACTCATGTCTCCGTGAGCACGCATACCAAATTTTGTCAAGATAGCTCAACTCCTTCGATAAGATAACTGTATACAAACAGACGGGCAGACACACAGACGGACAGACGACAGACAGACAGACAGACAGACAGACAGACAGACAGACAGACAGACAGACAGACAGACAGACGGACAGACGACAGACGGACGGACAGACAGACAGACAGACAGACGAAGAGGCATGTCTAAATCGAAATCTCCTGGTGACAGCTGATTATTTCTATATATATATTTGCATGATCTATCTCGACTGGTTCTGGGTGTTACACACAACCGCACAATCGCAATATACCCTAGACACAGAGTGTATCGGGTATAAAAAAAAAAAAAAAAAAACGAGCAGGTACGGCATTTATTTTTCTGGATATTAAGTGAGGATTCAGTCAAGTCGAACGTGGCGAGATGATGAAATTCATGTTTGACTCAATATTATGCGCGCCCAAGAGGAAGAATAACCATGTCCATGTCCATTGGCTCCTCATCAATATATGGGCTTTTATCTTTTGGCCTTGGATTTTGCAAAAGCTTTGCATGTTTCGGCTTCTGTCTCTTTCATTTTTTTCTTCTTTTTTTTTTCTATTGAATTTGTCCCTTTTTTTTTTTTGGAGATACTTTTGACAGAATAATTTGTTTTTTAATTTTGTTCGAAACATGCTCCTCGAACCTTTTGAAATGTTCTTTTGAATATTCTCATATGTGAGTTCTCTTTTTTGAATGTCATTCGTAAAAGGAATGAATGAAGAAAGTCATTAAAAAAAAAAAAAAAAAAAAAAAAAAAAAAAAAACAGATGGAGAATTGGTAATGGTGAATGGGGATTGGGCTGGAAAGAAAATGAGAATAAAAAACCGAGATCCGTTAAAGGCAAAGAAAGGCAAAACATGTTATGACATTGCCGCGTTCCGTACAATCTGCATTCGGGGCTTGGATCCTTCGTTCCCGCCCTCAACCCAGCTTCCTTTCTTCTCATTTACACTATTCGGTATATAGACGTTGACGATGTTGACGTCGTCGTCGCCTTAGCCGAGGCGAAAATGGGAGGCAGACATAACACTGCCAAAGAGAAAGAAAACAAAATAATGCTTTCTTTCAAGAAAATGTCGAAAAGAAAGATTTGCCAGATGCGCCTCTCGACTTGCCTATAACGGTATGAGCACTGCGTCAGGAGATGCCAAGCAAAGCGAGCAAACGAATCAACAAACGAATGAATGAACGAACGAACGAACGAACGAATAAATGGCTGAATGACTGCCTGGCTGACTGAGGGCTGACAAGCATTGTAAAGAGTAAAATTGAATTATGGCACCGAAAAGGAAAACATATAGAATAAAAATACAAATGGAAATGGAAATGAAAATGAAAATAATAAGAATTACTCTTCCACCTGCCACACATGCTGCTACTAGCAAGGAAAAATGCAACAAATAAAAAAGCTTCAAAAAATAAAAATAAATTAAAAAATATATAAAAATTGAAAAAAAAAAAAAAAATTGAATACAAAAATTCAGAAAAGGAACAACGAGCAGAAAGCCTTCCGGCTGCATGTCTGTCTCAATTCCTTTGTATATAGACCCCTATTGGGCAAAGAGGAAGCCCAACTCTTTCGAAAATTCTGCCCCCGCATTCACATGCCTCGCCACGCCGCGCCCGTGCCGCGCCGCGCCGCCTATCGCCGTGACGTGTCATGTCGTGCCGTGCACCTTTCGGCCTGATTGACATTCTTCCCCATGGAGGACGCACAAATCACACAAATCGCACGCAGCATGTGTACATATATGTACATATGTGCGTGTGCGTGTGCGTGTGTTAATCTTCTTCTTTGTTTACGTAATAGCATTTCTCTTTAATAATCTTACAATTCAGACATACAATGTACATGCTTAATTCGCCTTCGCATGGTTGATGATGGAGTTTCTGGGAGTTTTTTGTTGAATTTGAATGGCCTTGGTGGATAGAATTCAATGGTTGGCAGTGGTAGCAGTCAATCGCAAATGACAAGAATGAGTATATAATTGTGTTTCGTCAAACTGGGCGACGTTTTCTCCCTTCGAAGGGTGTTCGAGGGACGCGGCAACACCGGTGACTTCAATTCAATTTCATTCGGCGAAAAATCTGCATTTTCACATCGAAAATAAATGAAAATACGAATAATAATAATAATAATAATAACACGAATAATGATAATCAAAATGAAAAGAAAGTAATAAAGAAAGCACATCAAAATTCTTTGTAAAACGGAAATAAACAAAAATGGAAGGAGGAAATTACCAATTCGCTTTCTTCGGAATTTCATTCAACTAAATATCGAGAGCAAGAAAAAAAAAAAATCAATTATTCAAATACATACCTTTTTTTCTTCTTTCAATTTTTCAATAAGACAAATGCTGATGGATTGGCATATCAATAAGGATAATGAAAAAAAAAAAAAAAAAAAAAAAACTAGTACGAAGAAATTCTGGTTCATGTTCATTACTTTCAGCTGTACAGCACTCAGTGGCTCTCATCAACACTTAACAATTGACTGCAGGAGGAGAAAATTGTATGCCTTTTTTCGCCGTTCGCCGTTCGCCGTTCACCTTTTCCCCGACCGTCCTACGGCCGTCGTACTTCCCTTCTTATTTTGTTCGTTTGTTCATTTGTTCATTTGTTCGTTTGTTCGCGTATCGGCAACGCACGAGTCTATCGTCAAACCATTATCGCAAAATACGCAAGGGACATGCATACCAATAAGACGGGGAAATGAACTACGCAAAGCAGTCCTCCCCTTATGATGAATCAATGCAATTGCGATTACGATAACAACAATTGGCATTGAGGACAGCAGACGACCGCCGAAGGATCACAGAACCACAACATTCGAGCTGAATGAAAAGCTTAAAAACAATTGAGGTAACAACTGAAGCTACTACTGGGAGTACCATTGCTCCATCGCTCCATTATCATAATCGCATTGCCGTCATCATCTTCATGGCCATTCTTAAAAAAAAAAAAAAAAATATCCAAAAAAAATCAAGGGTGTTATAGCCAGGCGAGGCTGATAATGCAATACACGACGCACATAAGTTTCTGTTTCGAATTGTCGAGCAATCTTCTCCCTACTCACTCATCCACGATGGGCTCCATGGCGATGCAAGAGCCTCTGGGTTTGACTCTTTGTTCTTCTTTGTTTCCCCCATTTTCCTGGTATCACAACGGGCCCGATTTGCGGGCTTAGTGAGGCACCCGTCATGGTGGCAGCCACACTAACCTATCCTAACACTGTTCCGAAGACTATATCCGCTATAACATATGCCAAATTCTCTTCAGCTCCCTTGAGACTTGTGTGTTTAAGAGACAAATTTGAAGAACCGACTTTCTGCCACGTCTAGTTTTTCAATTTTTAAAAATTACTTACATTAAGGACCTAAAAGTAGTCCCAAATTTCGTCAAGATAGTTTAAACTCCTTCGGTTCGAATATTGAATTGGGACGGACGGACGGACGCGAAGACAGGCAAACATACAGACAGACTTTACAAACGTTCGCACAAACGCAATATATTTATGTACGCCCCCCAACGCATAGGGTATCGGGTATAAAAATATAGGTATATACATATATGGTATATATATATATATATATTTCCAGTAAGGAAAACCGATTTGCTCAGAGACTGCAGTGACCGACCGGCTGACCGGCTCAGCCTCTGTGTCTGCCTCTGGCGGGTTGAACTGGACTGGTATGGTCTGCATTGTCTTTAATGTTATCTGGCTCATGATTTGACGGTCGTCGGTCAATCCAACGTCATGCAAGATTCAACATTCAATATCATTTTCCCCCAAACGACACAATTAAAAGGAAAGCAGCACCAACGGAGTGTCGATTTCCACGAAGGACAACGACGAACGACGACGACGACGACGATGATGATGCTGATGATCACGAGGATGGAGGGCAAGAACAATGACAAGACCCATATTGACATTGCAGTGCCTGGCCGTTTCGAGAAGTGAATGTGTGCCTTTTAATCCGCTTTTATTTTTCTTGTTCTTTTTATTTTTTGCCCATCTTTCAGTTGTGCTACTGTCTTTTTTTTGGTCCGTTTCTTCCTTTCATTTTTTTTTTTTTTTTGCTTTGCTTTTGTTTTCTTATTCTTTTCGCTTTTCACTGGTTTGTTTCGAATTTTCATTTTAATTCCGAGAGTTGATTGCCAGCTCTAACATTATCCTCGCTGGACTGGGGACGACTGATGACAAGTTTGCGGGCAACTCCTGACAGCTTGCCGTCTTGGCTCGAGCAACACCCTGTATTTAATTACAAATTTCATATTTAAAACGCTCTCAGACTCGTTTATGCTGCATTTAAGCTGAGCTTACGATGAACAATCGCTGCGACAAGGTCCTCGGTCTGGCTGTGTGCTCTTTGTGTGCCTGCCTGGCTGTTTGGCTGGCTGGCTGGCTGGATGACTGACTGACTGGCTGCCTGCCTAGCCACTTGTATGTAATTATTTGCTTAAGTATTAAAATAAATAAGTACTTAACAAGCTGAGAGCGTGAGCACCTTCACGTGTTGAGCGAAACAGGGCAGCCGGGTGGATGAACGGCGAAAGCGATGATGACTGTGGGAAAATTGCAGCAACCACCAGTATCCGGGAACTCAAATTGGTTTTAGAGTGTCACAACACATGACCTCTCGAGAAGCGTTATTTTTTTTTTTTTTTTTTGTTTTTTTTATTAACATCAAATATAAGCGAGTGCAAGGATTAAAACGCGCTCATGGAAATCTTCAATTTTTTTTGTTTATTTTTTTTTTTTTCTTTCCTCCGGATGGAATGCACCAAATGACCAATCAGTGAGGTGTGGCCATTGAGAAAGATTCCATTCGAGAACAATCTGGCGAGACGTAGAGACGTGAGACGAATAGGCAATCAGGAGTGGACGAACTGACGAAGGGCTGTTGTGTCATTTGAGAAAAATGGGGGGAAAAATTCACAAAAAAAAAAAAAAAAAATCCGAACCCATTTAAGGAAAATAGACGAACAATGAAAGCGAGATGGAGTGGAAGTGCAGAGGACAGGAGAGGACGCGGTTCGCAACAATGCGCTGAGCAAGAAAAATGTTGCGGAAAATTGATATGACGAAATGATGATGATATAAAAATGGAATCAAATAAGTAAATGAAGCATGCAAAGCTATACGGTACAGTAGGTGGGTGGAGACTATGAAATCAGGAAAGGTCTTTGTAAATGAAAAACAAAAATAAATGAAAATAAAAAAATGAGCTAGAGCTTAACGAAAGAAGACGCAAATTAAAGGACAAAGCAATGAAATTGTATTAAAAAGCCAAAAATGATGAAGCCAAGAGCGCGGGCGGCAGTAACAGAACGAATGAATTTTCGTTGCAGTGCGAGGTAAAGCCCTATGTATGCTTGTTTGTGCATGTGTATGTGAGCAGTATGTATGATTGCCCGATATAAGTATATAGGTATATGAGTGTAAAAACGGTCCGTACCGGCCTTCACTAGGAAATTCAAAAATTGTATCACAAAAAAGCAGGAAATTATAAGGAAATCCTTACAAAATTCGTACAAAAAAGTATTTGTTACCAAACTCCTCCGAACCGGCTGGAGCGATTCTTATGAAATTTGGTGTGCATATCGGGTAGGTCTGAGAATCGGGCAATACTTTTTTTTTTTTTTGTTTCAATGCCCCTCAATATTTGGTACCATCGATCAAATTTCAGTTTTAGTACCCGACGTATGAGCAATGTTATTTCAAATGTTATAGTATCCCAGTTGGAAATATGTTCATGAAATATGCATGAATCATGCCTCTTAAGGGTGCTTTGCATGCATGCCAAACTTCCATGCCTGTTCATTTCTTTTTCTTAAGGCTTGTCATAGGAAATCATGCATAGACGAAAAATGTTTTATCAATGCTTGGGAACCCATGAAATATGTGTTCCCTACTATGCATGATTCAACAATGCTTGAGAGCACATGAAACATGTGTTCCCTACCACGAATGGTTCAACAATGTTATTTTGTTTTTTAAAAATAAAATAAAATTATAAAAAAATTTTATTTTTAATGTTTTGTTTTTTTTTTCTTATTTTGCTTTTTTTCTTTATTTATAAACTTTTTACTTTTCCAACTTTTTTTATTTTTTTCGTCTCGTCCAAGAATCGAACCACTGACCGCTCGGTTGGTGATTCGGTGTCTTTACCATTACACTGTATAGGCAAATTGAATCTCCTTGTCAAAACGCTAACTTCAGTTTTTTGTTGATCAAGTTTGCTTTGAAACGCGCGCATAGAATAAAAAAAAAAAATTTATTTTCAACAAATATTAAAAAAAAAAATTTAATATGGGAAAAATGCTATAAAATTTAGAAAATAAATATTTTGTTGCAAGATTTTCTATTAAAAAAATTTAATTAAAATGTACAAATAAAAAAAAAACTTAAATAATTCAAAAAAAAATTCTCAACAGAGCCAGGGG
Source organism: Chlorops oryzae (assembly GCA_020466095.1). Classification (NCBI taxonomy): domain Eukaryota; kingdom Metazoa; phylum Arthropoda; class Insecta; order Diptera; family Chloropidae; genus Chlorops; species Chlorops oryzae. Next base: position 161,739,131 of record CM035806.1, read on the forward strand.
TTGAACTCGGCTCAGTCGGCTGGAAGACCTAGCATTTAAGCACTAGGCTAGCTTCCCTTGGGCGGTGCAGCGATCAGAATGTGAACATGAAATCCACGCATCATGCATGATTATCAACGCATGAATCATGAATGCTACGGGCATGCATGCTTGAATTTCCAACTGGGTAGGCTCTAACGTTACGTATACGTCTTAAGCCCAAAATCGAAAATTGCGAGAGCCCGATGCGAGAGCGAGAGCGCGAGACGAGACGCACACAAATTTCAATACATTCAATCATATGGTTCAAGCTCCAATGTATCGCACTGCGAGACCTCGTAGCGAGAAAATTTTGATAAATTGAATATTTCTCGTTGCGAGGTAATTTGACTGGTTAATGATGTAGCTATTTTTTGAGTACTCGCTATTGGGTACTCGTTTAAACTAAGTAAGTAAATTAAATGCTCGGTCCATTTAATAGCGTCCAGGACAATGGTGATTTCAGTCAATGAAACAATTTATTAGCTTATGCGATCAGGGATTTTAGGACTGAAGGAGTACACATTGGGTTTTTGGTCCAACACTCTCTAAACTTCGTCTTGCTAACACCTACAAACATGCATACATGAATATTTCAATTTGTGAGTTTTTTCTTTTCTTTTGGGTAAAAATCGATAGGGTAATCGAAGCAATCGAATGCTTATGATTGTGACCATCGCGAGACCATGTCGAGGATTCGAATTTGCACCAACCGGCTGCCGATTAATTCCATTAAACATAGGAGGAAGGAGTGCTGGTATTTGTTATTCACATTTCCATTAGTAGAACGAATTTGAACGTCCACATAAGATATGCATAGAGACACAAAAACACACACACATAAGCATGCTCCAATTCTAAGAGGCCATGTAATATTCACAAAGATTTCTTCCATTTTCAATTCACTTCAGCTGAAATCTGTGTAGGGAACGATGACGGCGACGACTCCTTTGTTTTTTTTTTTTTTTTGTGTTTCTCTCTTAAGGTAAGCTTTCGATTTATGCCAGTGTGTCACGTGTGCCCCAAATATAGTTTATCTCGGGGATTCAAACAGCGGCCCGTTTCGGCGATGGTGACGATGACGATGACGATGCCGGTTATAATGCCTGTGATTCTCTCAAAGGAAAATCTGAGCGAGGCATCTTCTTCTTGAGCTCACCTTTATTCCGAACACTTCAAATCAATTTCTTTTGTCTGACAGCAACAGCAACAGTAACAGCAACAGCAACGGCTTCAACATCGGCATGAGCATCGGCATCGACTCTTGTGAACTCATCCATTCATTTTCCCTGCCACTTGCTCCTTGTTTATTTATTGTTTTCCTAATGGAATTACTTAAATAGTGAGCTCCTCATGTCAAGCATATTCAACGATGGTGCGAGATTGACATGATTCTGATGGAGAAGATGGTGGAACACAAAGAAAAAAATAAATAAATAAATAAATTCCAGCTCTAATCGAAGCGAAACATGGTTTCATAACTCATGAACTCGCAAAAGTTGAAAGTAAAATTGTTGCAGATTTCCAAATGAACTCATTTGACTCCTTCAGCGTCAGTCACTCCGATACAATTCGATACGATGCGGAGAGCGGCGCGGCGCGGTACGGTACGCTGTCCTCCCTACGCAACGCAACGGAAAGTGTGAATGGATTACGTTGTTTTACGAAAATTGCCAACGGCTACTTGTGTTTCATGTGACTGCGGTGTGAGGACTGAAAACCGACAAGCGGCGAGTCAAGAGTGGAAAGGAACACCGGTTAGGTATGCAAGATAAACGGAAACGGCAAACAACATCAGCAGCAGCAACAACATGGAAAACAAAAACACTGTTAACTGAGTGTTATACTTTGGGTTTGTTTTGTTATTTTTATTTATTTATTTTTTATATTTTTTGTTTTTATTATTTGCCATCAGGTCTCTAAATAAAATTGTTCTGTCTGCCTTAATTTTTGCCCCAGAAAATATTTATGCATTTTTAATGAAGCCACTGTGACTTAAACCTTTCGCTTTCCGACGCCTTCCAGTTGGATAGAGCTTTCATTGTGATTCGATGGAGCAAGTTTTGGCCGCGGCCTGGCAACGATATTTGTTGGAGCTCGCTTTTAGGCCCTTAGGCTGTTTACCTGCCATTACGAGGCTTATTTGCTTTCACACTTCGGCACTGGTGTGTTACCGGCTCTTCGTCACCTTGTGTGGCAGTGTCCCATACAACACCGCATTCGAAAAATTAAATCGGATTTTTTTTTGTTTTTTTTTTTTTTTTTCTTAACCTTAAATTGATTTATTCTTTCATTATTGTCGAATGTTTAGTTGTTATTATGTTCCCATTTCGTATAAAAATTTGTTTTCTTTTGGTTTTGTGCTTTAACATCATCAAGTCATGTGGACTTGACCGCCCTACTCTCCGTTGCCGCTAACGGATCCACCCACCTCAATTGATGAAGTATTTTCTAGCCTTCGATTGGAAAATGTCTTCCGGTTTGTGAGGCGGCACGCGCTGCTGCGTTTTGTGGCATAAATGCGTGGCAAGAAACATCGCAGTCGCATCGTTGTCCAGGAAAGATTACATCTTATTCAATTTCACCTCATTTAACTTGCAATGGCGCCGATGATGCCGATGCCGATATCGATGTTGATGTTGATGTCGCTATGGTCTGCGTCTTTGCTTCTGCGGCTGCCACTCTAGGACGAAGGAAATTGACTTGATAAAAAGTTTCAAAGCATGGAGGAAGACGTAGCCGAACTCTCCGAACTGCCCGACTGCAGCCGGAGCAGCGCTGACAAAACTAACAAATATATATGTATGTATGCATGTGGGAGCCGTATGTCTGAGTCAGCTTCAGAGACGTTCAACTGGCTGCTGGCTGCTGGCTGCTGGTTGCTGGCTGTTGGAAGGCAACTTTTCTGGTTTCCTTTCGAATTTGATTGGAGATGTTACACTATTGAATTTAGCACGTCTGCTCGGGCGAGGCCGCGTCCGTGACCACGAACGCGGATTGCGACCTCGACTCGCCACTGTGTCTAGTGATTTTTTTCATAATGTTTCTTTGCTGTTTCCCACACTTCTTCTTTCCTTTTTATTTTTGTTTTTTTTTTTCTTTCTCCTCAATATTTGTTGCCTTTTACATTATGAATTATAATCAACTGCACACCCTTGAATCCTTACAATATAGCATGGCAAAGCCTTTCGGTTGAGCTGCTTAAAATAATACTTACTTTTCGTTGAGCTTACAAATTCTCCTGATGCTGACGATGATGTCGATGATGATGATGATGATGATGATGATGACTATGATGATTCATAAGAAACCTTCGTTCGCATTTCTATTCGACTGCAGCTGACGCTGTTTCCTTCTGCTGCTTAGCCTCCCTGACTTCGGAATTGCTTAGCAAATTAATTCAGCATCAAACGAAAAAGGATGAAGCATATCATTAGGCGCATGTAATTTCATGGGCTTCAACTCCGTGGAATTTGTCTGAGCCTTCGTTTTTCACTTTGTGGTCGACAAAAAAAAAAACAAAAAAAAAGGATTTCAAAATTTTAGCTCTACCGAGTCCGGCTTATGATGATGCCGCTTCTCAGAGCATGATTCAGCAGCGACTATATATCTGCAGTTGGCGGGAAGTGATCAGAAAATAAAAGATTAGTAGCAACAACAGAAAAGTGTGGTGTGCACTCAGTGAAAAAGGTTTCTATCCTTGAATTTGATTTCATTTTTGGCGACATGCGTACCTCTCCTCTCTTCCCATTTCTATAAACGAATTTATACTTATATACTAGAAGCAATTTTCGGAAGGAAGAGTACAATCACCTAAACTAGATTCACTTTTTCAACGCTACATTGGAATTCTTAAGGAACAATATTTTAGGCTTAATCGAAAAGAGGAATATATTAGAACCTCTAAGGGTATGTGGCGATCTTAAGATACACGCACATATACATATGTACATACAATAAACACACACAATCATGTTCGTGTATTATCTTCTCTCTCCCTTTCTCTGTTTCTCGCTCTTTCTCTCTTTCTCTCTCTTTCTCTCTTTTTCTCTCTCTTTTCTCTCTCTTTCTCTCTCTTTCTCTCTCTTTCTCTCTCTCTTTCTCTTCTCTCTCTTTCTCTCTTCTCTTCTCTTCTCTTTCTCTTCTTCTCTCTCTTTCTCTCTCTTTCTCTCTCTTTCTCTCTCTTTCTCTCTCTTTCTCTCTCTTCTCTCTCTTTCTCTCTTTCTCTCTCTTCTCTCTTCTTCTCTCTTTCTCTCTCTTTCTCTCTCTTTCTCTCTCTCCTCTTCTCTCTCTTTCTCTCTCTTTTCTCTCTTCTCTTTCTCTCTCTTTCTCTCTCTTTCTCTCTTTCTCCTCTTCTCTTCTCTCTTCTCTCTCTCTCTCTCTCTCTCTCTCTTCTTCTCTCTCTCTTTCTCTCTCTTCTCTCTCTCTTCTTCTTCTCTCTCTTTCTCTCTCTTTCTCCTCTCTCTCTTTCTTCTCTCTTTCTCTTCTCTCTTTCTCTCTCTCTCTCTCTTCTTCTCTCTTCTTTCTTTCTCTCTCTTCTCTCTCTCTTCTCTCTCTCTTTCTCTCTCTCTTCTTCTCTTTCTCTCTCTTTCTCTCTCTTCTCTCTCTCTTTCTCTCTCTTCTCTTCTCTTCTCTTCTTCTCTTCTCTCTCTCTTCTCTCTTTCGTTCTCTATCGTCTCATCTCTCTTTCTCACTTTCTCTCCTTCTCTCTCTTTCTTCATCTTCTTTCTCTACTTCTTGCCTAACACTTCTTGTCTAGGCTCTCACGATAAATCTCCTCTCTCTGCTTCTTTTTTTCGATGATTGGAAATTACACTTCAAAAGTAACTATTATGGTTGACAAGGATTGTCACCGATAAATGGAAACGAATCAAACGCTTGATCTTCATTTTTCGAATGTTCGGAAGACACTGATTGAAATTTGGTTACAGGGGCACAGAAGGAAGAATGCATGGCTTTGGGACTCTTTTCAATTTCGAAGAAACCTTTGCATTGCTTCATGGAAGAGCGACGAAGTTATCTGATATCATATGCATTGGGTTGATTTCAATGAACTTTTCTTATTTTTCTCTCAACATAATCGACGCTCCCATCGAATCATTCGATCCGATTTTTCGATTTGAAGAGAAACGATTGTTAATTCTTCGCACAGACGAAACGGCTTTCATAAGTAATTACGTCTCGGATGCGCCATTTTGTAGGACTCTAGGCACAACCGAACAACTTTTAATACACGTGCTGCTAGATGCCTTTATGCCGGCATCGAATCGAAACGTTTAGTTCCTTTGACATGTTTAAGTATTCGATACGATTCTGTCCATTGTGATCGGGGGTGACATCTTAAGGGAACACCTTAAAAAGGCTTTTTTATATAATCGCTCTTATGCTCGCCGTTCATTCATAGATGACCTTTGACTCCTTTTTCTATCATTTTTGAAATCGCTCAAACGCTTGATTAGATTCTTCCTTTTGACATTTTAATGTAGTCCGAATACGTATTTTTGGCGTCATATTAACTTTCGGATTGCGGTGCGGCACGATTCATTCATCAGAATGGCAGGGAACAGCACAGGACAGTGTGTCCTTTTCATAACGCTCTTATGAATATTAAGCCTTTTGGGTCATTCATTGAAATATTTGAGCTTTCTCTTTTCTTATCAATTTTTTTAATACCTCAAATTGAATACATTCTTCCTTTTCCATCTACGTCCACACCGTCCACACCACCATCCCCAACGTTTTTTAGGGCTTTAATGAAATTATATTAAACTTTAAATCTGCTCGGCACATTCATTCATCAGAAGCTTAACAAATTCACTGCCTTTTGGTCTCTAATCATTTTTCTCACTCGCTCATCTCACATTTCTGCTTGAGTGTTGCTTGGTGAGGCGGCGACTTTTGACATTTATTGTTGCCATAAATAGGTATTAATTTGCTCATCTTTAATCCGCTTTCCGTTGTTGCTGTTGCTGTTGCTAATGCTGCCTTTATTAACTGCAGAGGCCATAAATCGCTGGGAAGTCGTTAGCTCCAAAGTCATATTAAGAGTTCTTCACTCAAAGGATTTAGGTAAATTCAATGGTTTGGGGGTGCATCCCTTTTACTGGAATATAGTTGTAACCCACCGTCCTCTACTTATTTCATTAAATGATTCTCTGACTCCCTGTCTATTTAAATAATTTACTCTTCGGCAATTACACTCATTAAGTCATTGAGTCTGTGAATCTTTC
>CM035806.1:161750378-161917878 GCA_020466095.1 Chlorops oryzae
AATTAATAAAAATCAAATAAACTAAAATAATAAATAAATGAATCAAAATAAAAAAAGTAAATAAAAAAAAAAAAAATAATAAAATAAAATAAATAAATAATATAAATAAAATTAATATTTTAAGGCTTTGCAAGCAATTGTTTTTTTTTTTTTGTTTTTTTTTTTCTTTGTTGGATTAAATGCGATGTCCTTAAGAAAAATTTTAAATTAACAAGAGAATTGCGCACATAGAATTGCACCGCATTAAAAAAATATTAAACGATGTCCAAATTTTTCGATTTACATTTTCTTTCGTTTGAGACCCCGGCTCCTTCGAAACTCCCTAATATGACAATCAAGGATTTTTAACATCGAATAATATTGTATTGTAAGTATAATGCGCATATTTTCAAAATTCATTTCACATCGTTTTTCTGTTCTATGGCACTGTTTTCCTGCTGCTCTGCTGCATTGCACTGCACAGCTCGTTCCAGGTGGAGGAGCGAGAAGAAGAAACGAAGGGTACCGACCTTAAAATATGTGATTGTGTGCAGGGGCTAAAGCATTTTATCTAGACGACGAGAACGAAAACGAGAACGAGGACAACGCCAAGAATTCGAAACGTGAATCGACCATTGTCCATAACCGTATCCCCGTAGGGCGGGACGATATGGACGGTGTAGCAGAGGGGAAAATTAAATCAACTTTTCTCGAAATTCTGTAATAAACTTCCGCACAATTACTTTCGGAATTGAATGGCTTTATTGTTTTTGATGACATTCGCAACGAATGCTGCACAGCGGGTCGGAGTGAAAATGGAGGTTTGCTTTAGTGAAGCTCGCTTGGATTTTTGCTTTAGTCCTTTTGGGACTTATCTACCAAATTATCTGTCTATCAAGTTATTCAGTCATGTGATTTTGTCAGAGCTGTGGAATTCCAAGTGTTCAAACACACACAAACACACACACACACACATATGCACATGTACCCAAAGGATTCAAAAACTTATGTTTCTCCGTTCGTTCACGTCTTGCAGCATCGTTAGAAAGTCATTGGCCAATGTTCGCAATAAGCTCGAGACTTATTGCTTAACTTTCCGCAATACTATCATAAAAATTGAAGGAATTCTTTCAGAAAAAAAAAATCCCCACAAACACACACAGAACGATTTAAAAAAACTTTAAAAAAAAAACGAAAAGGTGAGTCACTTTTTCGGGTCGCAGCTAACAGGTTGGCTGATAAGTCCCCGGTCTGACACATAGATGGCGTCGCTAGTATTAAATGCATATTATTTTTATATAGTGGCAACCTTCAAATGATTCGTGTCAAAATTTGACGTCTGTAAGTCAATTAGTTTGTGAGATAGAGCGTCTTTTGTGAAGCAACTTTTGTTATTGTGAAAAAAATGGAAAAAAAGGAATTTCGTGTTTTGATAAAATACTGTTTTCTGAAGGGAAAAAATACAGTGGAAGCAAAAACTTGGCTTGATAATGAGTTTCCGGACTCTGCCCCAGGAAAATCAACAATAATTGATTGGTATGCAAAATTCAAGCGTGGTGAAATGAGCACGGAGGACGGTGAACGCAGTGGACGCCCGAAAGAGGTGGTTACCGACGAAAACATCAAAAAAATTCACAAAATGATTTTGAATGACCGTAAAATGAAGTTGATCGAGATAGCAGAGGCCTTAAAGATATCAAAGGAACGTGTTGGTCATATCATTCATCAACATTTGGATATGAAAAAGCTCTGTGCAAAATGGGTGCCGCGCGAGCTCACATTTGACCAAAAACAACAACGTGTTGATGATTCTGAGCGGTGTTTGCAGCTGTTAACTCGCAATACACCCGAGTTTTTGCGTCGATATGTGACAATGGATGAAACATGGCTCTATCACTACACTCCTGAGTCCAATCGACAGTCGGCTGAGTGGACAGCGATCGGTGAACCGTCTCCGAAGCGTGGAAAGACTCAAAAGTCCGCTGGCAAAGTAATGGCCTCTGTTTTTTGGGATGGGCATGGAATAATTTTTATCGATTATCTTGAGAAGGGAAAAACCATCAACAGTGACTATTATATGTCGTTATTGGAGCGTTTGAAGGTCGAAATCGCGGCAAAACGGCCCCATATGAAGAAGAAAAAAGTGTTGTTCCACCAAGACAACGCACCGTGCCACAAGTCATTGAGAACGATGGCAAAAATTCATGAATTAGGCTTAAAATTGCTTCCCCACCCACCGTATTCTCCAGATCTGGCCCCCAGCGATTTTTTCTTGTTCTCAGACCTCAAAAGAATGCTCGCAGGGAAATGATCGCCGAAACTGAGGCCTATTTTGAGGCAAAACCGAAGGAGTACTACCAAAATGGTATCAAAAAATTGGAAGGTCGTTATAATCGTTGTATCGCTCTTGAAGGGAACTATGTTGAATAATAAAAACGAATTTTGACAAAAAAATGTGTTTTTCTTTGTTAGACCGGGGACTTATCAGTCAACCTGTTATAAGTGTGCACCACAAAAGGATGCTTTCTAAAAGAGTTAAATTCGAAAATAAAATGGAACATTGATATTTAGATCCATTTTTACATGAAAATTCGAAGGAATTCTTATGCACAATTCAAATTAGGAATGCATTTCAAACGTTATCAATGGGAACAATTGACGAAATTGAACAAAAAAAAAAAGAAAAAACGAAATATAAATACGGAATAATGAAGATCACGAATCACAATAGCAACATTGATATGACTTGACGCCTTTAATTATTTTTAATTGAAAAATTTAATATACTTACTTATATATACAATATTCATACTGTTTTGGTATATTTACCGCAGTCGTCAATACATAAATACATATGTGCAAATGTAGAATGTATCTATATGTATACACACACATACCATAATTAACAGCTTGAAGGCTTTTAAAATTTTCAAATAAATAAATACACACCTGTAAGACTTGTAGTACAAATATGTCAGAAATATTTTGAGAAATATGTAGGGAATATTCATTTTCATATTGTTTTCAAAAAATTTTCTCAAATTCCCATGCATAGAAAAGCTAATGAACGACAGACAACAGCAATACAGTAAGAAGGATAGAGCAAACACGACATTCCAAAGCAAAAGAAAAATTAAATTCAAAGCAAATCAACTGAAAGGACAGAGACAAGTAAACAAATGGAAAGCTTGTTTTTCCTCTACAAGAACGTTATAAAGAATTGACATAAAATCTAATCGACAAAAAAAATAATCTATTTGAATTATTGCGGTAAATGTTTTTTATATTAAATTAAAAATCAAACAATGCAAAAGCAAATTTTGAGAGTTTTTGTTTCTATTTTGTATTATTTAATTATATATTTTTTTTTCATTTTTTAGTAAAAGTTCATTCAAAGGATTATTATATTCGTTTTTAAAGACTAATACAATCATAATTATTGAAAACAATTTTTTCCCCAATGCGCTTCAAACACTCTTCTCCTTTTCGTTTTCGAATAATCCCATGGATGATGCTCCAGTCAGCCAATTAATTATCCCCACAATTATTTGCTTTTGTCCTCCATAGGCAGAATATTTTCTATTCTAGTGAATCTAGGAAGTTCTAGTCTGATTTGCAAACTCTTTGAGAGGAGAGAGAGAGATGGAGAGAGAGAGATGGAGAGAGAGATGGAGAGAGAGAGGGAGAGAGAGAGAGAGAGAGAGGGAGAGAGAGAGAGAGAGAGAGAGAGAGAGAGAGAGAGAGAGGAGAGAGAGGAGGAGAGAGGGAGAGAGGGAGGGAGAGAGAGAGAGGAGAAGAGAGGAGAGAGAGAGAGAGAGAGAGTAGAGAGAGAGGAGAGAGTAGAGAGAAGGAGAGAGTAGAGAGAAGGAGAGAGTAGAGAGAAGGAGAGAGAAGGAGAGAGAAGGAGATAGAAGGAGAGAGAAGGAGAGTGAGAGATGGAGAGGTAAGGAGAGAGAAGGAGAGTGAGAGATGGAGAGGTAGAGGAGAGAGAGAGAGAGGAGAGAGAGAGAGAGAGAGGAGAGAGAGAGAGAGAGAGAGAGAGAGAGAGAGAGAGAGAGAGAGAGGGAGGGAGAGAGAGAGAGGAAGAGAGAGAGAGGAGAGAGGAGAGGGAGAGAGAGAGGAGAGAGAGAGAGGAGAGAGAGAGAGAGAGGAGAGAGAGAGAGAGAGAGAGAGAGAGGGAGAGGAGAGAGAGAGGAGAGAGAGAGGAGAGAGAGAGAGGGAGAGAGAGAGGAGTAAGAGAGGGAGAGACAGAGGGAGAGAGTGAGGGAGAGAGAGAGATGGAGAGAGAGAGGGTGAGAGAGGGAGATGGAGAGAGGGAGATAGAGAGAGGGTGATGGAGAGAGGGAGATGGAGAGAGGGAGAGGTAGAGAGAGGGAGAGAGAGAGGACTAAGAATTATTCTTCTGAAGTTCTACAAAATCATCCAATAAATCTACAGTTTCGAAGTCGGGTCAATTGAGCATTAACTTTGTCTTAAAAACTCCCATGTTTATTCAACATGACGAGGTAAAGCCGAAAAGACGGATACAACCCTGCGCATTCATTACTGCGCACAATAGCTTGGCCGTTTCAGTAAAATCGAATGTAAAAAATTTACTTGCAAGCAAGACTCTTAAGCGCCAAACAACTTATCTTTACTGCGTTTATACGGAATTCTGCCCCATTGCTGAAGAATTGAACTACAAACTGATTATTTGATTGAGAGCTCATAACGTACGGATGACGACACTAAAGAAATCCGATCGAGTTTTTCATCTTTCAAATCTACTTGTTAAAAATTTGTGCTGTAGCGCATTGGATAAAAAAAAAAATTCATTTTCATGTCGGTCAATGCCGTCCATTATGGATAGTTTAAAAGTGAATGCAAGCTCTGAAATTTTCATATTCGAATATGCACACACACAGACACACACTGCAAACTGACGACATGCAATAAATCATATTTCAAAAATTTAATAACAAAATAAAATACAAATAAAAAATTAAATAAATAAAACTAAATCAAGGCTTGTAATTAAAAACGAAAATTTTGATAGGAATTCTTTTTATATTAAAAAACAATTTTTTTTTTTTAACGCGACTCATTTTTCTCACTCCTTATTTTTATGGATAATTTCCGTTATTATCACTTGGCGGGAGTAAACGGTTTTCGCATTTTCACTTCAACATCACTTTTTTTTAATTTTTTTATATTTTTTTTATTATTTTTTTTATATATTTTTTATTAGAATGTTTTCTATTTTTTATTATTTTTAATTTTTTTTATTTTTATTTTTATTTTTTAATGAATATTTTCTATTATTTAAATCTATTATTTTTTATTTTTTTATTATAATTATTTTTTTTTGTTGGTCAAAAAACTAATTGCGAGGAAAAAAGCTAAAAAAAAAAAAATAGATTTGAAAATAGTAAAAATAATAAATGAAGATTTTTGTCATTTGAAAACGGTATTTTTTCTTCTTGGTGTGAACGGAAATAAAGAAAAAAAGGGCCGGAAATAATAGAATTAAAAGTTGAATATATTGAAGTACTTATAAAAAGGGAAATGAATTCTTAAAAATAGTTTTGGCTTGCGTTTGCAGTGTTTGTTGTTGTCGGTACAAAAAAAAAAAAAAAAAAAATCGGTTCATTGGAATTTGGTTTTTTTCTTCCTTATTTTGCTTTGTTCTTTGCACATGAAATTACCAAGTGATAAAAGGTAAAACGACGAGAAAAAAAAATTTAAAAAAAAAGCGATTAAACTGAAGAAAGTAAGAACCATAAACTGGTGAAACTGAAATTGAAATAAGACGAGAGACGAGAATGCTTAGTAAACTTTTATTTTTCTTCTCTCTTTTTTTTTCTTATTTTAATTCAGCTCATAATTATCATCCATCCAACGAAAAAGTTTGAATGAACGAACGAAAGTTTCTCATTTTCATTTGTTTACTTGTGGCTGGGTTGGTTGATTGGATTGGTTGGTTGGTTGGGTTGGTTGGTTGGCTCGCTAGTTAGTTTGTCAAACAATCATAATCAAAATGCAAAAAACAACTTTTCGAATCTTCAGCAAAACGAAACAAAAAAAAAATCAAAAAAAAAAAACAGAAAGCCAGGAAAAAGAAAAAAGGAAAAAAAAAACAACGAACAAAAAATGGATTAAACGAATTAATCATTAAATCTTATTCGAATTCGCAGTTAATTGGTTACTTTGATTGCCGTGTGACATTTTTCAATTTAACTCTACTCGTAGTTACAATGGCCGCCTATGACGGGGATTAAATTTTTAATGTTTTTTTTTTCCTTTATAAAACAAAATTTTCAGAAAATTCCTTCAATCCAATTTGTGCTCATTTACAGCGCTGTTGTTTTAATGAGGACTCGGGGGTGGAAAAATTCCCTAAAAATTTTCGAAATTGCTTGAAAAACGATGGAAAAAATAATAAAAAATACCGTTAAAAGTTCAAAATAAATGCATCTGGAAAATATTCTTAAAATCTTCGAATAATGCCCCAAAAAAATCATTCCAAATATTTTCTGTTTTTTTGATTACAATTAGAGGCAATTCACAAAGTCTTCTAAAATCGCTTTTTAAATTTTAGCTCCAAAAATACTCATTTCAGCTGGCGATAAATTTAATAGGGATCTTAAAAGTCATTGGGATCTTCTTAAATTGAATTTTTAATTGTGAATGAATACAAAGAGACCCCAACCTCGGAATAAAATATTTGAAAATAAAGACCTTAAGGACAGAGGCATGAGCTTGGAAACTTTACCAGCATTTTTTCATTGGTCTCATCATCGCATTCTTCATCATTTTGAGGGAACTTTTTCCGAGTCTTAGTTATAAGCTTTTTAAACAATAGAAAACAAAGAATCCGCAAGAATGCGCAAAAAAAAAAATTTTAAAAAAAATAAAAGAAAACTGAACTAGAGGGTTAATTTTTGGTATTTTTAAAAATGTTTACATATGTACAAAAGCAAAATGAGTTCAAATATCCATTACAAATATTTATAATGTATGTATAAATATATACATGTATGAGTTTTTTGTGGAATCCGATTTTGAGTAATTAGAGCAAAGTAAAAGACAATGGGACGATGACGCACTCGATAAAGCAATAAAAAGGATTATTTTGTTTCGACGGGCATCAAGAGAGATTACTCCTCAACCAATTTATTCTGAAAAACAAACATATTTTAGCACATCTCGCTTAAGTTAAGAAAAAAAAAAATAAGACTTCGCTGCTTCTTTCGACTTTTAACCCGTTCATGCAAATTTTTCTATATACTTATAATGAAACTAAACAAAATTGTTAAAAAAAAAATTTTTTTTTTCCATCAATTACTCAAAACTCTTAGCATTAGACCAAGGCATGAATGGATTCATACCCCCATAATCTTTTTCCTAGGGGGTCTTCTCATTGAAAACCCGTTTTTTGGACCCTTTTTAAAAAAATTCTTATTTGAAAACGCAAAGAATAATTGAAAACTTTTTTTATTTATTGTATTACAAAAGGTTCAAAGTAAATAAAAAATTTTTTTTTGCCTCGATACGTGGGCTGTTCAAAAAGTAATGAGACTTCAAAGTTGGTGGTGAAAAAAAAAGGTGCCGTCACGGCGGCCACGATTCCGGGTCTCCGGAGCGTCCGAAATGGAAAAAAAAACGGAGTTATAATCAGTATAGATGTAATTCTCGGGTGAACCTCAAGCTTAATTTTGTGATTTTTTTTGACAAAATGGCGGCCATTCAAAAAAAAATTTCAATTCCGGGCTTGTTTTTTGTAGTTTAGTGTAAAAAAAAAAATAGTAAAAAATTTTTTAAAATTATGGTCGAGGTTCACCCGAGAATGGTGACAATTCTGCGTCGATTCCACTTTGTTTCATGAAAATCGGTTCAGTTTAACTGGAGATATCATGGCCGCCAGTTCGAAAGACGTGGTTTCGAGATAAACGCGTTTAAAGTTTGAAGCAACGCAAAAATTACTCGTTTTAGCGCAGATCTTGCTCGACAAAGAAGGCTATATCCTCTAAACTATTTCGAATTTCAAAAAATCCTTTTAGGGGCTTATTCAAAACTACCCAAGCTATAAATAAATGCAAAAAAAAAAAAGTCGAAAAAAAAAGTTGCTCAATGAGAAGACCCCCTTAACCCAATACAACAGCTCAGTGTCATTAACCTTTTTAGACCTAATTAATTTAAATTTGTCACTATAGACTCTTTATCTCGATTACTCACCAAAACTTTGAAAATAGTGCAAGCCCATGGTCAGCAATGCCGTTCGTAATATAAAATAAAATTTCAGTTAATTATGTCCATAACGGATAACTGTGGCAACAGAAAATTATTGAATTCAGCACCAGAGTTTTGTGCTTCTTAATATTAATAAATTTCTGTTCGTTCTTGTCGTTTTGGCCATTCCATTTAAGAGCGTCATGACTCAAGAGCAAGCATTTACGATTTATGTCAATATTCTTGGAGCCCTAATTAAGCTGAATTGGTAAAGGCTTAAAATTGTATTAACTGATTATTAATTGAAATATTCAAAGGCATACATCTAGGTGTTGAATTTAAATATTTTCTATTGCCCAAGTGATTAAATGGGCATATCTACGAGCATGAACTGATTTGTTATTATCGGAAATATTCGGAATATTTGAATGCATACTTTTGGGTGCTGAAATTCAATATTTTTTGGTTGCCCAAGCGCGATAACACAAGAAGGGGTTTAACGGACGTTCAATTTTATTTCAATAACAAAGTTCAATTTTTTTATTTAATGTCCTCAAATGTGCACGGCAGGCAGGTTTATGTACAGGGTGTTCCATACTCAATAGATCAAAAAAAAGGAAGTGATAGGGGGCGTCCAGACGGACCAAAAATCGTATGGCAGGGGGGGGGGTCGCAAATGCACCCCTGAGGAGTTAAATGCAAAAAAAAATATTTTGGTTTTTTCACTGGTGCTCCTCACTTACAGGCCGTAAATTCAAAAGCACATATGATATGAAAAGCTGAGCGGTTTTCCGTTAACACTGCATACTACGATTTTATATAACTCAACTCCGTTTTCTCTGGTACTACCATCTAAGCCTAAAATTGTGTAATCTTGGCTTTTAAAGTGATTTAATTCAAAAGAAATACGATCGAGCCTCTTTTTTTTTCTCTTTTCGAAAACTTTGAGATTTTCTCTTCAATTTGATACCATGGTTGCTAAAAAAAAGTTTCACAATCAATGCAAAACTAAGGTTTGAAAATAATTATTTTGTATTTTTGACTCTCAGAAAAGTTATTTTAATCAAATTTATTGAGCACACTTTTAGGCAGCATGAGAAAAAGAAAAATCTAAGAAATTTAAAAATTTCTGAATAGTGTTTTAGTTTTATATATCCGCCTAAAAGTATGCTCACCAATTTAGTCGAATTCTTTCCGCGCCTCTAGCTCCTTACGAGTGCAAGATGAACCCCCCTTTCCATACAATTTTTTGCTTGTATGGGTTCCCCCTATCACCTCCTTTTTTTTTGATCCATTGAGTATGGAACACCCTGTATTATATATATATGTATTATATATATATATATATATATATATATTATTTGTTTTTGGATTTTGATCTAGTATGGAACGGAAATATTGGCATAGTATTGCATATATAAAGAAATTTCTTCTCATTTCGCTATACATGGGCTTTCTTCACTAATGGGCTTAAGAATTGATTTAAGAGATATGGTGTGTCAATGCGTAATAAAAATATGTATTGAAAAATGGTAAGGAGGAAACTTAAAACGGAAAAAAAATTTAAAAATATAAAAAAAATTAATTGAAATTAAAGAAATGATTCAAAACCCGTTACATTATTTTTTGCTTTCTCTGTTTTTTTTTTTTTTTTTTTTTATTATGTATATATTTTTGTTTCATTTCATTTCTTTCCATTCAACGGTTTTTTGAAGTTGTAGCTCGAGCCTCATGTCTGGCCTCAGTTTTGGACGGTTTCAATCGGACTTGCTTAGCCAACAAACATTAAAACCCGTCCAAAGCTAAGGCTTAGCATGGACAATATGGACAGGACAGTCTTTAATAAAACTTATCATCAATGAACAACAATCAACAATCGCACTTGGCGCCGAAATCCGGAACTAGAAATTACATATGCACGGATGTCTTTTCGCTTGCAACTTTCTACGTTACATTTTACGTACTTTTTTAAATTGTACTTTTTGTCTTTTTTGCTCTTTTTTCATTTGAGTGTTTATTATCGCCCAACGTTTTTTTTTTTTTTTTTTTTTTTTTTTTTTCTTTCTTTTTTCATGTTTTCTTTGGAATGAACTTTTAAAAAGTTTCTTCAAAAAATAATTTAATAACGAACGAAATGAAATCAAGCAGCAGTGTCTCCACAAAAAACCTTATTGAACAATATTGACAATAATACATCATGCAGCTACAATTGGACAGAGGACATCGTTATGATGATCGACTCAAAAACTCGGTATGTTTTATAATTTGATTTGACTTAAAACTTAAAACATTAAGCATTCATTTAGGCAGCATCACATTGAGACCTAAGTGTACCTCAAAAATTGTCAGCAGTGTGACTCAATTCCGGGTGCATTACACATAGTCATATAAGTTTTCAGAAGTGTCGGAACTTACCTAAAAAGAAAGAAAAGGGGGCACATTAGAACTATGAATAGAAGAGCATGAAATTCATACATAAATACATAATTACTTAAAAACATATAAGGGGCGGGCTGTTAGCAAAAATTATTTTATTAATCCCACCCAACATTTGAAAGACTGTTTTATGAGAAGATTCATTTACGAGTCTTTTTCGAGCCCCCTTCATGATTAGAAAATGATTGATTGAACGCATGCATGATTAAAAGAAGACTCGAAAACGACTATCCAATATATTTCAAAAGTGAGTCGTATTCAAAGTACAAGAACAAAATAAAGAGCAATCGCCAATTAATCACATAGGGGATTGAAATATGATCATTGAAATTGTTTCTATCTTATATTTCACTCAATATTTGACTCAAAATTGAATTGAATGGAATTCGAATTTAAAGTTATAAACTGAAAAATTTCCATGACTTTCGATTCGAAAAGATTGGTTTCGACGGGTGAGCACAGGACTAGAAAACATGAGTTCCTAGGTTCAAATCCCACATAAGGCAAGGAAAAAAAAAAAATTCTTGAATCTATAATAATAATAATACATATAACAATATACACGGAAAAGCCAAAAAATGTGTATTGATTTAAAAAAATTTTTTAATATTTTTATTTTTGGAAAGCAATCGATAATAAATATGAGTCGTAGAAGACTCCAAAATGATAGCAAATATGAGTCGTAGAAGACTCGGAAATAGTAACAAATATGATTCGAAAACGACTCGCAAATGATATCAAATATGACTCCATAAGAAACCCTAGGGTTTCAATTTCTCCCAACAAAATTATCATATTTGATCAGAATGACAGTGTATCCGAGAAGTATGCAACATTTTTTTTTTTTTTTAATTATATGATTTTTACGGTTTTCCGAGGTCGCTGAGCATAATGAAATTAAACATAGTTAATATTGACATAAAACAAAATTTTCGTGAATTTTTGAAAGGTTTTTATCATTTCTGGAACAACAAAGAAATCGTCATGAAAAAATATCCTTCAACGGGAGCATGTTAAGTAAGGTCACCTCAAGTGGACTGTCACTTCGACTGGACCACTTGAATGTTAACTATGTTGTGGCAGTTGAAATGTCAAACTAATATTACAGCCAACTTCACTGCGAACCACAACAGTACCTAAGTTTAAGTTTCCAGCTGAGCACACGTGTTTTTGTTTACAAGCGAGCGCTTCAAAAAAAAAAAAAAAAAAAAGTAGGGAGTTACCTGACAATCAAATACCGGACACAGACATACGTTTAAAAAATTTCTGAAGCATGCATGTTCAATTATTTTGTGACAAACCCTGCCAGTTTTTCAAAATCAAATATTTCCTATTATAAACGACATTTTGAAGTTCTGCTACCATGGAAAGTTTCCTAGTTATATCGACTAACGAATGGTATATAAAAACCGCGGTTAACCTTTTTCATCAAATTTTTAATTAAACTTTTTCTTAGGGGGACCACAATACGTGACATTACCAGAATTCGTTTTAGCAAAATCCGGCTCAAATATAATTTCATAAACTTTTTCCAGCAATTTTGAATATTTTTGCTTTTGAATAATCATTCTATGTTAGTTGGTGACCCACATATGATTTTTTAAAAACTCATCTAAAAAGCACTTTTTCCAAGGATATTCCAGAACTATGGGAGATGGAGTGCCAAAAATTGACGTTAATTGAATGTAATGCATGAAACTAAATAGAAAAAAAAAATGGCCAAATCGCCATGCTTATCTATATTGCTATAGGTAGGGACCCTCTGTATACAAAGCAAAAAAACAAAAAAAAAAAAAAATTCAATTTAGAATAGAGAAGGGTAGGATTTTTAAAAAATAACTGAATTTCCATTTATTTTCTGTTTTTTTTTTTTTTTGTTATTTTTCTTTGAGTTCGTTAAAAATTTCATAATTAAGCGTTGAGCACTTGTAACCGTTTTTCCATTGAATCGAGGACATACGCAGCGAAAGACTAAATGGAGAGTTCGTTTCGAGTACCTACTTCTCCTTGCACAGTTGCGATTCTAATGGTACGATTGAATTCAGCGGTGAGCCGATCTCGGGCTCGGAATTACCGTTATCCAAATAAAACCAATTTCGAAATATCAAAACAAACTAAACGACAAACTGACGAACTAGCCGACCGAGCGTCGCGACGAACGCCACGGACTGTGGACGACCCCCAAACAAGTGCAATTAATTCAAACCTAGCAATTTTCAAAAATGAACGTTTACAGCTGTCATTGCGTATGGACGATTCGAGAAGCAAAGCGGCAAAGTGATGACTGCCGGGACGGATGAAGGGCGAAGGACGATCAAAATACATAGGATTCTCTCTCGTTCGCGTTCTCGTTCTCGTTCTCGGCACAGTGATGGGTGATGTGCGGCGGGTTTGCTGGATTTTGTGCAATTTTAGACATTGCATTCGTGCTCCTCCTCTCTTTGTATGTTTTGAACTAATTTACATTCGAGTTTAAGGAGGCATCGTGGAAAACTCACCTCCTTGTTGTTATTGTTGTTGTTGTTGTGTGTGTTTTATGCACTGTAATTACGAGAGTCAGATAGTAATGTTGCTTTGACACTGCTTAAGGTCCGTCCTTCGTACAAGCGCTGCCCTCTTTTCGATTGCTGCTTCGCTTCGTCACACGGTCAGATCCAATCGTCCGGCAGTGCAGTGCGACAGCGTGACAGTCGCACGATCCCGTCCGTCTGACCGTTCGTCTGCTTGTTGTATTTTAATTATAAACTTGTTGAAAAACGAAGAACGTTAACGAAAATACTAAAAACACGACTGCATATAAATAAAGCATAGCTTAGCACAGCGCACAGCACAGCAAAACAAGGCAAAAGACAGACCAACGAAATAATGGAGCAATAGAGAGAGCATTAGAGCGAGATGGCAAACGGCAAACGGTAAAATAGTTTTGTATAGTTGAGCCCTAAAGTTGTTTTTTCCGGTTGAAAAGAAAAGTAGTACTTAAAGCTTCCACGGCGCAATGAGCCACCAAGCTACTTACTAACCAACCATGCTATTTTGTTAAGTATTTAAACAGTAAGACCCCGAAGAAATACCGGGCAAGAGCCATGAGTAAGAAAAAAAATATAGAGAAAGAGCGAGAGAGAGAGAGAGAGAGAGAGAGGGAGAGAGAGAGTGGGGGAGAGAGAGAGGTGGGAGAGAGAGAGAGAGTGGGGGAGAGAGAGAGTGTGGGAGAGAGAGAGAGGTGGGAGAGAGAGAGAGAGAGAGAGGTGGGAGAGAGAGAGAGAGAGTGTGTGGGAGAGAGAGAGAGAAAGAGTGTGGGGAGAGAGAGAGAGAGAAGAGGTGTGGGAGAGAGAGAGAGAGTGTGGGGAGAGAGAGAGAGAGAGAGTGTGGGAGAGAGAGAGAGAGTGTGGGAGAGAGAGAGAGTGTGGGAGAGAGAGAGAGAGAAGAGTGTGGGAGAGAGAGAGAGGTGGAGAGAGAGGAGAGAGAGAGGAGAGAGAGAGAGAGTGTGGGAGAGAGAGAGAGAGAGAGAGAGAGAGAGAGAGGGAGAGAGAGAGAGTGGGGGAGAGAGAGAGAGAGGGAGAGAGAGAGTGTGGGAGAGAGAGAGAGATGTGGGAGAGAGAGAGAGGAGAGGAGAGAGAGAGAGGAGGAGAGAGAGTGATGAGTGTGGGGAGAGAGAGAGAGAGAGAGAGAGAGAGTGTGTGTGTGTGGGAGAGAGAGAGAGAGAGACAGAAAGGATATTGTTATGCACTTTGCCGAATGCAGTTGGATGGTTAGAAGCTATAAGTACGGAAAAGTTATTATTCGGACAATCGAGTCGAGAAAGGACTTTATTGGCAATGACGGGCACAACGACAACCAAGATGGAGGTCACGGTGACGTTAACGCTCAAAATGACTGAAATGTACCTACGACGATGGGGACGAGGATGACGATGAAGATGGCAATGGCAATTGAAATGGGGAAGAAAGCCAGGATAAATTTGCATTTCTTTTTATTCACTGCACACTAGAGCTCACCTAACTGGCGGCCGCTTGTCAAAAACTGGGGATATTTTTCGATATGTATTTTCGAAGCTTTGGCAGTGTAAAAAGTACGGCAGTAGTTATCTCAAAAACGGGCGTACGCACCACGCTATGCCATGCCACGCCACGCCAGGTCGCATATTCTTCTTAATACACTATTGGTTGGTTGCAGTTACGAAAATACCCGGAAAACTTTCCGTTCTAAACTTTTAACGACGCATAGAAAAGTAAAGAAAGCTGTAGGGTTTTTCCACCATCAGCCACCACTAACAACAACAACAACAACAACAACAACAACAACAACAACAACAACAGCAACAACGACCAACCGTCTAATACTGGATCCAAGCCACCCGAGCACTTTTCTTCCATGCCGTTCCGTGCCGTGCAGTACAGCATTTTACCGCCCATAACGGTAAGGCGCAATGAGCAGAGCATGAAATTGTTCCACTTCAACTTTTGTTAAGTTTGAAAATTCCCTTCAAGAAAATTAAGACTTATTAATAAACAGAGCTATGCGCTACCGAGGAAGGTCGCCAAGCCGAGCCGAGTTAGCTCGATGAAGGCACCTAAATGAAGGTGAAAGGGAAAATAAAGAAACAAATAAATAAATAAGAAAAATAAAATAAAAATAAAAATTAAGTTGATGGGCGAAAAGGGAATAAATGTTAATCAAGTGCTGAGCACCAACTGAACTGACAACGATTTTCTGTTTTTGAAGTTTGCAAGGTTTTCTTTTTTCGTTTTCTTTCCGGTTTTTTTTTTTTTTTTTTTTTTTTTTTTGTTCGAGGAACTTGGGATACACGAGCCGAAATGCATCACTTGACGACAGTCAGAGTGAATCGTTCGAGGGAGTTTCTAATGTACACCCAAAAAAAAAAAAAAAAAAGGTTTAATATCTCGAAAACATGACGGCACCCGCACCGCACCCCTTTGCGACGCCTTTGTTGCAACAT
Source organism: Chlorops oryzae (assembly GCA_020466095.1). Lineage (NCBI taxonomy): Eukaryota > Metazoa > Arthropoda > Insecta > Diptera > Chloropidae > Chlorops > Chlorops oryzae. Next base: position 161,765,959 of record CM035806.1, read on the forward strand.
TAAATAATTTCGTTACGTGTAATTACTACCCCAATCGGTAAATTTCCCATCGTTAAATATTTATGGTTTAATTTCACAACGAAAGTTTTTCACCTAACAGCAAAAGTAGTTGTTGGTCGTCGCACCGGGTGGAAGACGTAAGGTAGACGAAAGGTGACACACAGTAGTCCTTGCCGGAGTAATTTCCCCCAATAGGAAAAGTCACCCTGACAGAATTGATGACACAGGCGACTTTCGAGCCGGCGGCATGCATGACATTTCGTATGACATTTGTGCACAAACTGACCGTGACTTCCAGGTTGCGATGGCGAGAAATAGAGCTTTGAGAGCTTCGCATTATGCTCTTATCTGTCGAAATCTGTCTATTTATAGAAATTTTTTGATGATTTGCCAACTTTTCTTTCCTGAATGCAGGCAACTCTCGCTCTCGCTTGTAAATTCGTATAGAAGAAAAAAAATAAATTGCTTTTTCAATTATTATTTGCCTCGGCGAGAAACTGAATTCGGGCTCTTCAAATTGTTAGGCGCGCACGCTATCCACTGCGCCACGCGCCATACTAACAACACTCGACTGACGTTGAAACCATATTGAAATCGAAGGAGCCAATGCGATTCAAGCATATCTTCAACGATGACATTGTAAGCCAAGGAATCATGCGTGACAATGTCACCTTTTATGTCCCGGTGAAATCATTGATGACTTTGTCCTGCAGGAGGAATTTGCCTGCTGGGTTTACACACACACATACACACACTCCTGTATAATGAAGCGCACAACGAATAAATGAACGGTGAGACGAGTTGAGGTGATATGAGATGAGATGAGATGTGGTGAGGTGTTGTGTGGTGTGGTGTGGTGAGGTGAGCTGTGCACTACCGGAGGAGGACGAGCACTGCAACGTGCTGCTGCACGAAAACTTTTTTTCTTCTCACTGGAAATTCAGTAGAATATTTGCCAGAGGCAATGCAGGAAGTGCGAAGCAACGCAGCAATAGCAACACTCGACGCGCCAAGACCCGCACACTTTGGCGGCGGCTTGCAGTGCTTTGAGATCTTTAAAGGCCCCGAGCATTATTGCTATACAGTATAACCACACACACACACACACACGAACACAAAAACACTAGTCATTTATGATGATGATCCCAGATGTGGTTATTCTGCTCCCATATATCGCAACATGGCCATCGGAAATCAGGAAGCCAAATTTTAGATCCCATATTATTCGGGAAACGGGGCTAACCAAGACGAGCCAAGTGAGTGCATGCAATGCAGAAAAAAGAAGAAGAAAAAAACACAAACGTCATGGTAGCTTCCGCTGCCTTTTCCTCTCTCATTCATGGCAATGTCATCTGATAGCACTCGCAGATTTACTCTCTCCACATCGTGCTTAATTAACTACTAGCAAGAACATTTTCCAGTTTGGGGAAGCTCTAATGAAGCATCGGGATGTTTATTTTTTAAAATTTATATGGGATACATATATACATACATATGCTGTGTGCTTTCTCTTACGCAGTCACCAATGGGACCGAACTCCGAAGTCCGCTTAACAGAGGCGTCCGCCTAAGAGAAAGCTATTCGAGAAAGCAGGAACTCTAGAGTATTCCCAAAAAGTGTCCGCTTTAGAGGAGTATCCGCAAGGAGAGAGATTGGTCCCTTTTCGGTGATCCCGGAAATTTTTTTAGAAAGTTTTTTTTGTTTTTTTTTTTGTGTATTGGCGAATCGGCTAACATGCCGACTAGTGGTGATACGTTTAAGTGGGAGGATGCCGGTGGAAAATCGATTTGCAAAATGTTGAAAAACAAATTAATTGCAATCAACCCTGAACTATTGCACAACATTTCCGTTTACCACCACGTTAAGAGTGATGTGGTATATTCTCGAAATCAAAAGGTCCACTCAAGTATCCACTTGGAGAACTCAAGTTGACCATGCTTAATGGGTTTACTTTGCGAAACTCTTGTTGAGTTTTAAATGAATGAACGAACGGTCGGTCAGGGACCGGTTGCAGTGGCCAGAATACCATAAAGATGGAAGGGATGAGGCTGTGAATTGTGCTCGATTCTATTTGCCTTCGCTTTGAGAAAATCTTAACAAAGTACTTAAAGATTCTTAAACGAGCACGAGCGAACACACACGCATGATGAGGGCCTCCCTCTCTCTCTCTCTCTCCTCTGCTGTGCGTACAATCGCAGCAGAAATACACACGAGCATACCTAGAATTATACGTAAACACAACAGCCCCTCATGCGGAGTTACAGCAAATAAGCTCATACTAAGGAAAATATTTTCATAAGCTTAAAATAATAATTTCCGACAAGTTCTAATTAAACAAACAAAATTCGCACGATTCCAATGTAAACGACGACACGCGCCCGCGTGCCCCGCGTTCTGCTTGCCTTTTTGGGGCTTCGAAAATGCTCCGCGATGAACGAAAAGCGGCTGGCGGACGCGCGGCGGCGGCGGCGGCGGCGTTAAACGAAGTCAGAGATCAGGCCGCTGTGTAACGCTTTCCGAGAATCCGGTCCTTGTGCACGCACCACTACATAGGCATGCATACGTAGCGCGTATACATGTATTTGTCGCATCTATCCTACGTATACATTTCTATATGTACATACATGCAAACATATATTATTATTTTTTTTTTTTTGCGAATATGGGTAGGTGGGCAGCATATTTAGCTCGCACTGGATGCGATTCGGGAGGGTTCAAAAACCACTTAAGTGCCAAAGCAATTTAATGCAATGAGGAACCGCAAAGTATGCTAGACGCGGGAGAAACCGCTACAGCGAGTCCCTAAATGGGGGCAGGGGTATACACAATCGGCAAAAGCGGAAAGATGTTGTATGTGGGGCTCAGCTCCTTGGATGGCGAGATATTTGTTTGCGAAATAAATGTCAGCGGTAAAGATACAAGTCGGGTGCTTAAGTCGTATATTTGCTTTGCTAAAATGCCAGTGTAGAGCTTAAGTTTTCAAACCATCGCAAATAAGCACATTTATACGAGTAGACTTGAACGAGCGCATGTGTGTATCTATATATGTATATGTATGTGTGTTTGTAGTGTGTGTGTGTATGTGTGTGTGTATGTGTCTGTACGTATGAGTATGTAGTATATAAGTGTATGTATGTATGTTTGTGTGTGTATTTACCCAGCAAAAAATGTGCCGATGACAGCATCGATGACTTCAGCTTGACATTGGAGCCGCGAGTACTCCAATTTCGAGCCCTCAGAGTTGCATTTCAATTTGATCGGGTGAAGTCGTTTTACTTCAACATAACGGAGAGCATTTTCATTCTTTGGCGGGGAGCAAGTGAAAAACAGCTGTCTGATATGGGAAATTAGCTACAAACTTACTTTCTTCACAAGAACGAGCTCTACACCGAGAGAAATAAGAACAGTTAAATCAACCACTTAGAACAGTTAAAGTAAGAGTGGTCAAATAATTTGTATTCCCCGTTAAATGCACTGGAAAAGGAAGTCAAATCAACAGTTGAAAAATAGTCACTTTTTATGTTCAAGTTCCTTTCGTTCACTTAGACGTATAAGTTCGCATTCTGATCAACCGTCTCCGGAGTTTTCAATAGCTTAGTTGTTTAAGCTGTGACTTGACCGTCGTGAGATTCGGGGTTCTATCCCTGCTGGCGGCGGGAATTTTTCTGGATTTTTTTTTTTAATTACAGTTTTTTTTTTTTTTTTGTTCAGAGTGTAGTTGTTTTTTAAGGCAAAAATTTTCTCCTAAATTTTTAAGATTTTAATTTATTTAATTTTTTTTAATGGTTCATTTTCAAGCAAAAAATTTTGGGAGTGAAACAATTCCTTAAGCACGTTCCCCAAAACTTGAGCAACCATTAGCTCAAGTGAGCGTTTTGACCAACAAATTAAATTCGTTCGTTTAGCGTAATGGTTAAGACGTTCGCCCAGCGAAGTGGAGGTCAGCGGTTCAAGGCTCGGCCGAGGCGAGAAAATTTAAAGAGATGAAAGAGAAAAAGTTTTAAATAGAAACAAATAAATAAAGAAAAAAAAAATAATAATTTAAAAAAAAAAAAAAATATTAATAAAAGAAGGTTTAAAAAAAAGTCAAAGCAAAAAATAATTTGTTTTTTCCAGTCGCTGGTGACAGTTGATTTAACCGCGAGAAGTTATTCAACCATCAGGTAGTTATATCCCTATTGACTGTGTTTGTACTGTTGAATCGACCGCTACTACACATAAGCTAAGAATTAACGGTGAACTCGGTTATTTTAACCTGCTTTTTCAGTTAATATAACTACCTTTTTCTCTCGGTGTATACTTCCTGAATATCTGCGTAGAGCCCATTAATTAGATAATATAATGACTAGTAGGTAGTACCTATCTATTAGGTACCTAATAGGATTTAAAAATGCAGAAAGCTGTGACAGCATTCACGAATTCAGAACGGAAACTGTTTTCTTTCTGTTACGAAATTGTTTTTCTCATTGCCGAGTGTAGAAAACTTTTTCCCCGTACAGGAATTTTTTTTAAATATTACTATGTTTCCATATTTCCTCACCTCCCGGGGATTCGAATTCTAGCCTATCGCATTGCTGGGCTCATGGAGATTTTCTTGTACTATAAAAAATAGCAGATGTGAGACAACGGGATCACAACAGTTAATACATATGATGAAATTTTAGAAATATATAAATATGAAGAAATTTTTTCAATATAACGAAGCAGGGTTGCGTATTTCAATAAATTTCTTCATATTGAAGAAAATCGTTCGTAATATTGAAGAAATTTATTCAATATCAATAATTATTTTCGGAGATATGAAGAAATTTCTTCAATAGGTATAACGAAGCAGGATAATATACTTGAAGAAATTTGACTAAAATAATTTCGTAGATATGAAGATATTTCTTCAATATAACGAAATTTTTTTCCTGATTTTAATTTCTTCATATTGAATATCGTCTTTATTCATATTGATTGCTTTTTTTAGTTAGCTCTAGTTTTACTGCCGTTTCTTCAATAACGCAGCCCATTTCTTCAATATTACCTACGGATTTTTTTCGGTGTAACATGTTTACAGTTTTCCACAGCTTTCGATTCAAATTTGGCTTAAGGTTCAATTTTTTTTTTTCGATCGGCTTTAGTTTTTGAAAAATGCAATTTGTAAGTATGTGAGTGTAATATTCTAATGTGAGGCAGGGGGTCTCATGGCACGGATCACGGGTTTGACCTTTCCTGAGTCACGGTGCTAGCCGATTGCCCCAGTCAAATCATGCAGACTGGTAAATAAATGTATGAGGCGGGACCCGGCCGCGGGCTTATTCTAGGGAACGTCACCTTTGACGAATTTTAGGGCTACACCCCGAAGTAATGCTACAGCGTTTCCAGGGTAGAAATCCCAATTAGAAGAGAGGGAGATGTTTTTTTTAGTGGAATTGCCACACACACAGCAATCACGGATGCTGTCAGTCCGAAAGGATTTTTGACCTCCTCGCACCAAAAAAAAAAAAAAAAAAAATTCTAATGTTCCAAAGATGATTCATTTGAGGCGAATTCCAAGTGGAAGTTATGCGCTTCATCATCATTAATACCATCTCGATGTACAGTTCAAATACATACATAGGAACCGGAAATCCATATTTCGTAGTATGAAATTGAATTACAGAATGTTGCAACACTTCCAAGCAATTTACCCCGTATGAATTTCACAATTTTTCTTTATAATGCCATCGTTATTCGAATCGATTCGGTTGCACGAATCAGATCATTAATATAACATCGTCGGATTTTCCACCTTGACGTTAGAAAAAAACTTTTTTGTTGGACACCGCGACGAGCTTTAACAGCTACCGTATAAAGTGAGTACAAAACACGCGGCAACATATGTTTGAGAGGATTTCTTGTCGTTTTCGTTTTCGTTTTCGATTTCGATTCGTTTCGATTCGTTTTGTTTGGACCTTGTTGCCGCTTTGGATGTGACAGAAAATTTGTGCTCAGCTGTCATAATTCAACAAGGAAAAGACAACTGCATGCACCGGGGCCAACGAATGACATATCGTTGTTAGCTGCCTGCTGCTTCCTGTGCCAGAGATGCCGCCGCCTAAGAATCAAGTACACTATGGCCGCAAGAGATTGCGGTAAGCATTTAGCGTCATTTCTGTTGCTCCTGTATTTGCTGCATCAGTGTGGGCCTTGGTCGGGCGCAGAGGAGGGTTGGCGATGGTGTTGTGGCCCAGCATTAAGATCATGACACGCCAAAAGATTGCAAATAAAACTGCGAATTTCGATGAAGTGAAAGCACGGTGAGGGCGATGAGGAGTGAGGAGCGACAAGCGAGGACCAGCAAGTAGTGAGCTCCCTATTTCGTGGTTACTCTAAGTGATTTAGTGTCATGCAGGCGTCTTGTAAATCATACAAGCAACGATTTTATCATCCGCAAGATCGGTTGAGAATAGCTCGTTGTTTTATGTTGTACTTTACAAATAACTCGACTAATGAGCCGCATGTGGCCTCAGCAGACTGTTGCAGACTGCTTCAGACATACATATAAAATTGTTATTTGCTGTTTTATCGTGTTGCTGTGTGTGTTTGCTCTGGTTGTTGTCTAAATGACGCCTGTTGCATGTTGCATTTTACCATCGCGAAATCAAATGAATTATGCGCCTTTAAATGTCACATTTTAGGGCTCGACGCATTTATTTCATTTATGTATTTTACTTGTCACTCCTTCTGTGTGTTGCATACGGGAGAATTTTTTGCGCAAGCAGAAACTTTAAGGATTTAAAAAAAAAAAAAAAACCATTCGGCAATAAATAAAAGACATTTTAATACGATTTATTGTTAGAAAAAGGGAAATTCAAAAAAAAATTTCACACTCTTCACGTCTCTCTTGACTCTCATGATAATAATATGAATGACCCTCGTAGCATGTTGTTGTTAGTTTTTGCAACACCCGAAGGTGAATTTATAATAGCAACGACTATGAATGAATGAATCGATACAAATGCCAGCAACTGATTAAAATGGGGGAAACTGCTGCTGCTGCTGCTGCCGCTGCTGCATGCTCTTGCAGATAGTTAATCACCAAGAGAGCTGCCTTCAAATCAGATCACTTCTCATTGGATTTGTTGTAGTCATTGTGGGGCCATATGTGAACGAACGAACGTACTGGCACGGCTAAAAAGCAATTTGTCAACACTGACGGCATGTCAGAGAGTACAAGGTTCAATTGCAATTGCATCGCGCGCCATTCACTTTAATTATCGGCAATGAGAAACTTTGCGAATCCACAAATAAACGCAGGGAGAACAAATGTACATATGTGCATGCACACATAGAAACAATCATAAATACATGTACAGTCGAGCCTGGATAGTATGAATTCCGGATAGATTGAACACCGCTGTTTTGTGAACACAAAAACGGAGGCTTTTACAACAGATTATGCTGGTATTCTTAAGCTAACTGGAAGACGGTTCAAAATTTATTAGAACGTTAAAAAAAAAGGTTAAAACGTTTACTAAAACAAAAATAAACTAAGTACATACATATTTCTTTTCTGAGCTGTAGATGAGCATATTTGTATAAAATAAATTAGGCATACAAAAATTAAATCTCGAGTCATTCTTCAATCTATCTAGAGCCGAATGCATCATTAAAAAAATGGTGCCTCGATAGTGTGAACAGACTCGGTAACATGAACATTATTTCCAAGAATTTCTTCGATCTATCCAGAGCCGAATGCATCATTAAATAAAATGGTTCCTCGATAGTGTATACAGACTCGGTAACATGAACATTAATTCCAAAAATTTCTTCGATCTATATAGAGCCGAATGCATCATTAAATAAAATGGTTCCTCGATAGTGTCAACAGACTCGGTAACATGAACATTATTTCCAAAAATTTCTTCGATCGGTAGATCGAGCCGAATGTATCTTATAAAATAAAAAAAAGTTGAGCCTCGATAGTGTGAACAGACTCGTTAACATGAACATTACTTCCAAAAATGTCTTCAATCTATCCAGAGCCGAATGCATAATTAAAAAAACTGGTGCCTCGATAGTGTGAACAGACTCGTTAACATGAACATTATTTCCAAAACTTTCTTCGATCTATCCAGAGCCGAATGTATCATAAAAAAAAAAAAAAAAAGTTGAGCCTCGATAGTGTGAACAGACTCGGTAACATGAACAGCCCTTGCAATTCTACCAAACAAAGAGGAGCAAGAGAAGGAGGTGTGAATTGAACAATCGAACGACTTGCCGACCGTTAGTGTGAACAGCCTCGGTAATACGAACAAGATTTGCAAAAATTAGTTCCATCTATCCAGAGCCGACTGTACATGAATGTATGTATGTATGTGTATATGAAACTTTCGGAAAAGGAGATTTCGCACATTTAACTCCAATGAATGAAAGATAAAATAATACTTTGGAAAGACGCTAGCAAATGGAAGCGTACATACATATGGGTATACATACATAGATGTGAATGTGGATGTGGATGATGTGCATGCATGGGGATGTTCAATTGACGTCGATGTTAGTTGTTGGAAAGTCTTTTCTTAGCATGAGAGTTTTCGCTTTTAGACGAATTGTTGCTTAGAACGAGCATTGCACTTGCTGACTTTGCTGTTGATGCAATTTCTCGGCTATTAATCATCCGCAATAACAAACAGAAAACAAATAAGAACAACAATTACAACAACGACAACAGGAGCAACAGAATCAACGGAAGCAACAAAAAAAACAACACAAACAGTAAACGCAAAACCAACAACAGCTAAAGCGCATAAATAACATTTTAACCCTTGCTGTGCCGTGCCGTGCTGTCACATGCTATGTTATGTGCTCCTGCCGCCTTTGCTCGGTGCAACGTCTCAATGCTCGACTGGCGATTGCTGCAATGCCAAAATGTGACGAGGAGCTGACGAATCACCAAGGACGATGATAAAGAACGAAAGAGAGAGAGACCACCAAAATGCCCTTTCGGCTTTCGGTGGTCGGTCGTTTGGTTTAGAGTTTCCTTCGCATTGCTTCGATTTGAATGGAATTTGCTTTCCTTTTTCTTGTGCATTAGTTTACAGTCCAAAGCCCCCCGCACTGTTTTATTGCCCCCCCCCCCCCCCCTTTCACCCGCTGAGAATTGCATTGACATGAAGTCGTCATATGACATGTGACAAGTAACATGCTGCTGCTTTGAGTTTGCTGTTCTTTTGTTTGTTTTGATTCTCTTTTTTACTTCTTGTGTTACGCGCCGAACACATTTCCTTGAAGGCTCATGATTTACGTCGTAATTAGCAGACAAAATTTCAGAAATACCTGATTTTATTTTCTTTGAATTCTCAAATTTCGTTTTTCTATTGACTCAGTGACAAAAGGGAATTTTTTGGAATTCCTTTTTACTGCATTCGTACGCGATTAGAGTGGACGACACAGCCTCTTAATAACATATGTAGAAAAGTTTATAATTATCAAAAGTAAATTGTGAAATTCGTAGGTATAACAGGTTGGCTGATAAGTCCCCGGTCTAAAAAAGAAAAACACATTTTTTTGTCAAAATTCGTTTTTATTATTCAACATAGTTCCCTTCAAGAGCGATACAACGATTATAAAGACGTTCCAATTTTTTGATACCATTTTGGTAGTACTCCTTCGGTTTTGCCTCAAAATAGGCCTCAGTTTCGGCGATCACCTCTTCATTGCAGCCAAATTTTTTCCCTGCGAGAATCCTTTTGAGGTCTGAGAACAAGAAAAAGTCGCTGGGGGCCAGATCTGGAGAATACGGTGGGTGGGGAAGCAATTCGAAGCCCAATTCATGAATTTTTGCCATCGTTCTCAATGACTTGTGGCACGGTGCGTTGTCTTGGTGGAACAACACTTTTTTCTTCTTCATATGGGGCCGTTTTGCCGCGATTTCGACCTTCAAACGCTCCAATAACGACATATAATAGTCACTGTTGATGGTTTTTCCCTTCTCAAGATAATCGATAAAAATTATTCCATGCCCATCCCAAAAAACAGAGGCCATTACTTTGCCAGCGGACTTTTTAGTCTTTCCACGCTTCGGAGACGGTTCACCGATCGCTGTCCACTCAGCCGACTGTCGATTGGACTCAGGAGTGTAGTGATAGAGCCATGTTTCATCCATTGTCACATATCGACGCAAAAACTCGGGTGTATTGCGAGTTAACAGCTGCAAACACCGCTCAGAATCATCAACACGTTGTTGTTTTTGGTCAAATGTGAGCTCGCGCGGCACCCATTTTGCACAGAGCTTTTTCATATCCAAATATTGATGAATGATATGACCAACACGTTCCTTTGATATCTTTAAGGCCTCTGCTATCTCGATCAACTTCATTTTACGGTCATTCAAAATCATTTTGTGAATTTTTTTGATGTTTTCGTCGGTAACCACCTCTTTCGGGCGTCCACTGCGTTCACCGTCCTCCGTGCTCATTTCACCACGCTTGAATTTTGCATACCAATCAATTATTGTTGATTTTCCTGGGGCAGAGTCCGGAAACTCATTATCAAGCCAAGTTTTTGCTTCCACTGTATTTTTTCCCTTCAGAAAACAGTATTTTATCAAAACACGAAATTCCTTTTTTTCCATTTTTTTCACAATAACAAAAGTTGCTTCACAAAAGACGCTCTATCTCACAAACTAATTGACTTACAGACGTCAAATTTTGACACGAATCATTTGAAGGTTGCCACTATATAAAAATAATATGCATTTAATACTAGCGACGCCATCTATGTGTCAGACCGGGGACTTATCAGCCAACCTGTTAAATTTTTTGTGTTAATCTCCTTCTTTTTGCGTTTTTAAATGTCTTGGCCTCTATCAGGGTTCGGAAAAGGCGACCAGTTTTGGCCATTTTGTTCTGTCGCCTACAGCGGGGATCTCGAACCCCATTTAGGGTGTCCATCCAACGCTGGTTCGGACGCACTCGTTATCTGCAACCTTGTGTTTGTATTGTTTAGACCTTTTTTTGCCAGACAGTAAAAAAAATTTTCGCAGTGAATAAGATTTTATAAAGGCTTCAAAAAAAAATTTTTTTTTAGCTTTGTCAAAAACCATGTATGGATTCGTGCGGTAAACGATTAAAAAAAAAGGGTAAAAAACTTCCACAGAATGACAAAATAAATATCGAAAATAAAAGAATTGCACATTCGTTTCAATGCTAATTAATACTTTTGCCACTTGCCTTCTGAAGCAGAAAGACAGACAGACAAACAGTTACACTCATACAAATATGTATGTCGATTTGATGCATATGTCCCCGCGCCTCGTTTGTTCGTGGGAAAACTTTTAAGGCTACAAATATGCACCGTAAATTTGCACGCTCAGAGACGCATGTCCAAATCCGGAAGGAGTTTCGGTTTCAATGACTTCAGTAAAAGCATTTTTTTTTTTTTCTTTTCTCTTTACACTTATTTGCAGACAAAAATGAGTTTCACACCTCGTCACCACGCAGGCAGACTCATACCTCAATACCCTTTAAGTGGCCAGGCCATATGAAATGTACTTCAATTGGAAGGGAATGCCCTAAAGTAAGAAGTTTATGCTGCCCTGTGCTAAGGCCCCTTCTCCCACTTCCACTGGGGATGGGATATTGGCTTTTGCGGATCGGTAAAATAAGAGAATAAGAAACAATGCAAGTCAGTCATCGTGCAACAATTCGTTCCGCCAACCAGTCGCTTGGTGGCGTCTCAAACCACCTAGTCATTTGTTCTTGTAATCACTGAAATCGTGTGCACTCAATAACCTAATCGAATTGAATCGAATCGAATCGAATCGAGTCGAGTCGGTTCGAATCCAATCGAATCTAATCGAATCGAACCGAAGCGACCCGAATCGAATCCCATCGAGAGATGAGGGTTAAGTCAAGGCAACAAATGTACTATTTTCCCTTTTAATCACAAAACGGAGGAAAACTGAAGCAATAATGCGTAAATTTCCGTTGCCCAAAGGTACGAAAGGGCAGAATTGGACTAAAGTACCTCCGGAGCTTCGAGGGCAATTATGTACAAAAACACATCAACACACGCACGCACAGAGTCGTCGTCATTATATCATATACACGATTCAAAGCAAGTCAATACCTATATTTCTTGCTCTCTCATTCTTTTGCTATTTATCCAACTACATATCGCCCCCCGCCCCTCTGACGTCGTTCAAGGCCAATTCATATCGGACGGTCCTCTTGCACGCTTGAGGGGATGTGGGCGTACGCACGTTAATGAAATCGCATTCAATTAAATTTGACTTCCAGTGACAAGCGGCTACGCTACGTGACAGTTAACGCCCAAGGGTATTCTTCAAACGCTTAGGTGTTTCTCTGATTGCAACAAAGTAGAGAGTAGAGAGTAGAGTGGCGTTGCGTTGCGCCTGCGAAGAGTAGAATGACGCAAGAGTAATTGGATTATTGTCTGGACGGGTCTAAATTCCGATAAAAACAATCGCTTAATCCTTACGCTATTTTCATTTGTCAGGATATATTTTCTTCGATTGGTCATTGCAAGTACATATCATATGTGAGACACTTGATCACATAAATACAAAAATTCGGCCTCATTCCATAGAAATGGAATTCGATGCGCAGACCCTGGGTCTTGAAGAACGAATGTCCCGAAACTTGAAGTCGAATTCTGATTAAGTTTTAAACCAAAACGATGATACTATAAAAATTATATAAATACAGGTCATTAGGATATACGATTAAATATAGATTATTTTAGAAACATTCGGTATACTAACTTTTGAAGGTTTAAAAATTGGTGTTCTAATTATGATCCTCAGAGCTCTTGTTTTAAAACCAGAGAAATGCTGTACCCAAATCATATCCTATTGTATTCAGCAATACCCGAAGTTTATTCTTTCAATCGGTCGAAGCTCTGGGCAAATTCGGAGGGTTACATATTTTTAATTATTTGATGCAACCATATAGCCATAATATTGAAGTGGCGGCGAACGTTTGAATGTCTCCCACACTCGTAACCATTTCAAATATATGCACGAAATTTTCCGTCACGTGTGCTGTCTGCTGCCATACAGTCTGGCCAAAACAAGACCAGAGAATCGGCCATTTTAGGGTACCTAGTACTAGGGTTGTACGAAATCCAAAACTCCTCAAAATCGAGTTTTCAAATATGTCAAAGTTGATATTTGACTGTTTCAAGCATTCGATTTTTAACAATTGGTAAAAGTGGCGTGGCAAGGTTTCGACAAAATTGATCCTGCACCTCTGAATTGAAATGCGATTTGAACGAAATTTGCTTTGCTATCCTATTGTAGCTTCTATAAACATCCTTTTCCACTTGTTTTTCTTTAAATTTAGGAAGAACATCGCCTTTCTTCTTTGCCGTATATAAAACTTGGCCTGGGAGCTGTTTAAAGTCGGCTTTGACATAAGTTTCATCGTCCATTACAATGCAATCAAACTTATGCACCATTTTATCGTACAGCTTTCGAGAACGTGACTTAGCGGCTTTATTTTGTTTATCATTTCTATTCGGCCTTAAAAGAACTTTAAACGACTGAAGGCCTTCCTCTCGGCGAACTTTCTGCACGTAAGATGGTGACATATTCACTTTTTTAGCGACATCTCTAATGGAGAGGCCTGGATTTTGTTTGAATAGGCAAACGATTTTCTTAGCTATTTGTTCCGAGACAAATCCTTTTTTTTTTCGTCCACTTCCTTCCTTTCGTTCAGTAGTTAATCGTTCGTTGTACTGTTTTAGAACATAAGATACCGTCGATTTTCCGATTTTCAACAATTTTGCGATCTCATTATGCGATAAATGAGAATTTTCAAGCTATTTGCGCACAATCAATTCGCGAACCTGCGCTTTCGTGGAGCTCATTTTGACAATTAGAAAAAATTTCGAAAAAGCGATGATGCCACATTGTTCGAAAAAGAAAAGGCTAAAAAAAAAAAATGTCCATACGGTCATTCTAGTGTTATGTTTGACGCAAGCACCTTCGTTTACCCGCGACCAATTTTTTTTCGTGTACACCCTTTATATCATATTTAGACACGAGTCAGATTTACCCCATTTTTCCCAACTTTTAAAAAAATTGTTATAATTTGGAAAAATAATTTGGTTATGGTCAAGAAACGAAATACAAGGAGAGAAGAATCGTCTCGAATTTATATTTTGTTCACGGCCATTAAAGCCTTTTAATGGCGGTCGAATTTCAAATATTTGCCTCGCTATCGACAAAGTTGCTTGTTAGCTCTGAAAATTATACTTCGATTGAAATGGGTTTTGCACGTGGACGTTGTATTGTGCAATAAAATTTGAGTTTTTTTTTGTTTTTTGTTCTAGTATTTTTTTTTTAATACTTTTGCTGGTAACTGCATCTTTTGCCGTTGAGTACTGTTGTTCTGTTGCCTCTCTAGTTTGTTGTTTTGTGCTCGTTTTTTTTTGTTTTCTGTTTAATTCCATTGGTTCGTCGTATCTTATCATCTACACTATTTCCTATTGCAACGTTCGCCATATTGGACACGGTCCGATTCCGATGAATATCTTTATTTATTTTATTATATTTCAAATAAATGAACTTTTTTGGTTTCCATTTGCAATTTCCTTGAATGTTATACAATCGTAGCTGTTTGTTTGTGGGTTCTTGTTGTTAGTTCGTTAGTTAGTTAGTTCGTTAGTTAGTTCGGTCGTTGGGGTTGTCATCGAGCTTTCATCTCATGCTGTCGCGTTCAGTCCTGCAACTGATATTCATATAATTGCGACGTAAAAGAGAAAAAGAAAATAATAAAAAAAATCCTTCTTAGAACCGCCGTCTAGATGAAGTTTCCTTTTTCCTATTAGCATGGATGCAATTAAAAATAAATTTTTTTTTCTTCTTTTTTTTTGCCTTTAATCAGAGCAAAAATCCAGTTGTTTCTGAAAAAAAACCAAACCAAAATATTCAAAAACAAAATGACCAGCAGGCGGTGCTTATCGGTATGCACCGTTATATTAATATAACGAAAAGAAAAAGAAGCCCTTCCGGGAAAAATGACTCTAGGGCCAAGCTTAACAAAACGGAAGTCCCCGCTTCCCAAAAAACATTGACGGGAAATCGTTTCGCCCCATTGGCTGAAATCTCAAACGAGAATTCAACCGAAAATCAGCCAAAAAAAGAGCTTAAACCGCCTCCAATCTATTTGCGTGAGAGGAGCTCAAACGCGCTTGTTGCCAAATTGGCTACATTATTAGGAAATATCGATTTCCATGTAGTTCCCTTAACAAAGGGTAATATACATGAAACCAAAATCCAAACTACCACTGAGGAAAGTTTCCGCAGGGTTGTTAAAGAGTTTGAAGGGGCAAATAAAAATTTTTATACATACCAGCTTAAGAGTAGCAAAGGTATAACAGTTGTGATCAAAGGCATCGAAGCCGAAGTTGACACAAATGATATAAAAAGTGCGCTAGGGGAAAAGGGCTTCCATGCAAGATCGGTCATAAATATATTTAATAAAGCGAAAATCCCTCAGCCCATGTTTAAAGTTGATCTTTTGCCTGACAACTTAAAACTTAAGAAAAACAAAACGCATCCAATATATAACTTGCAATTCCTTTTGCATCGTAAAATAACGGTCGAAGAGCCACACAAGAGAAATGGTCCTATCCAATGTGCCAACTGTCAGGAATTTGGTCACACAAAGTCATATTGCACCCTGCGCCCCGTTTGCGTAATATGCGGCGAGCTTCACCATAGTTCGGTCTGTAACAAAAAAGCTCAAAATGATCGCAGATTAATTAAATGTAGTAACTGCCAAGGAAACCATACTGCAAACTACAGAGGGTGCCTAGTTTATCAAGACCTGAAAAAGCGAATTAATATCAAGAAAGAATCAGCTCGCAATCCTTCAAAAAACATTACTGTCTCTGTACCGTTATCCAATCCAAACCTTAATAACAACCCTGCAACTTCAGGTATTTCGTATGCAAATGTTCTAAAATCTGCAATGAATAATAGTTCTCCCTCTAACGCGAATAATAATCTTGAGATTATGATATCGACTCTAACTCAAAGTTTATCACAATTTATGCAAGCAATGCAAAGCTCGCTCGATAGAATTGTGCAAATGCAAACACAATTAATGACCGCACTTTTAGCTAAGATATGAGTGTTCTAAAAATTTGTGCCTGGAATGCGAACGGGTTAACTAAACATAAACTAGAGATTCAGAATTTTTTAAATCAAGAGGAAGTTGACGTCATGCTTCTCTCTGAAACTCATTTAACAAATAAAAATTTCTTTTCAATCACCGGGTATAAATTTTATCAAACCAACCACCCAGATGGTAAGGCGCATGGAGGCACGGGTATACTCATTCGTAGAAGAATACAGCATTTCTCAATGGATTCTTATAGTTATGAATTTATTCAGGCAACGTCAATCTGCGTCGTATTGCAAGGGAAAAATATCGTACTTTCGGCAATCTACTGCCCGCCGCGCTTTTATGTTACGGAAACGCTGTTCTTAGACTTCTTTAAGACTTTGGGTGATAAGTTTCTAGCAGCAGGAGACTATAATGCGAAGCACACTTTCTGGGGCTCCAGAACGTGCAATCCCAAGGGTCAACAATTATACAAGGCAATTATCAATAAAAATAATTCTCTTGACTTTGTATCTCCCAGACAGCCAACTTATTGGCCAACAGATCTCCAAAAAATTCCAGACCTCTTAGATTTCGGTATAACTAAAGGTATTGCAAGAGAGCTAATTTCTGCAAAAACAACTACCGACCTCTCCTCAGATCATTCCCCGGTTTTATTTGCTTTAAATAAATATCCGGTTGAAGTTGAACGTCCACTCAGCTTAACAAATCCAAGTACAAATTGGCTAAAATACAAAAAATACATAAGTGCGCATATTCATACGAATTATAAAATTGAATGCCATGAGCATATTGACGACGCCGTAACTGTGTTTAATTCGTATCTAGGATCAGCAGCGCAAAATGCGACTCCTCGTTTTGAATATAGCTTAAAAAGGACTTTCTCAAATAGGGAAATCGAAAAACTCGTCGCAGAAAAACGAAGGCTCAGACGCGAATGGCAACGGTCCCGGTCTCCGTTGGCCAAAAACAAACTAAAAGAAGTAGAAAAAAAGCTTAGAATAGCTCTAAATAGGGAAAAAGAATCTAAAGCTCACAACTTTGTCGAAAATCTTACGCCTGTAGGCTCAAATCGTAGCTCCTTGTGGTTGGCAAGCCGTTTTCTTAAGACTCCTGTGCAGAGTGAAACACCTGTTCGGTATCCCAACAGTGGTTGGGCGCGCTCAGACGAAGAGAAGGCTACAGCTTTTGCTTTGCACCTTAATAAAGTATTCCAACCGAATCCGAGTAATTCTGAGTATACTCTTCCGAACGAATCCGAAAATACACGCAGAATTTCCGTCCAAATTAGTTCAAGTGAAATTTCGGGTATCATAAAAAATGAACTTGTGACAAAAAAAGCCCCGGGACATGATCTTGTCACTCCAAAAATGTTAAAAAATATCCCATCTGTAGCAGTACAGTTTTTAACAGTCTTGTTCAATGCAATAATTAAATTCAGTTACTTTCCAAAAGATTGGAAACGATCGGTCATTAAAATGGTGCCTAAGCCAGGAAAGGACCCTACCCAAAAATCCTCTTATAGACCAATTAGCCTTCTCCCTTGCCTCTCAAAACTATTCGAAAAGGTTCTTTTAGCTAAATTAACACCTTATTTGCAAGAGCAGAATATAATTCCAAAACATCAATTCGGGTTTAGGAAACAACACGGTACTATCGAACAGGTAAATCGAATTACCAACGAAATCAGGATTGCCTATGAAAATCGGGAGTATTGCTCTGCAGTATTCATAGATGTGCAGCAAGCATTCGACAAAGTCTGGCACGATGGATTGTTGTACAAAATCAGAAAACTACTTCCCGTTAATTTTCACGCGATCTTTGAGTCATATTTAAAACATAGAACGTTCCAAGTAAAACATAACTCGTACATTACAAAAAGTTTTGAAATCAATGCAGGAGTACCCCAAGGGAGTGTTGTTGGGCCTTTTCTTTATCTAGTATACACAGCAGATATTCCTTATAACGATCGAATCGTGATTTCAACATTTGCTGATGACACAGCGGTCCTTAGTCGGCACAAGGACATTAGTGTTGCAACTTCTACACTGCAAGATCATCTCAACAAAATACAAAATTGGCTTTCTAAATGGCGTATCAAAATAAATGAGATCAAATGCCAACATATTACTTTCACGCTCAATAGAAAAGCTTCTCCGGACATTTTTCTCCATAACGTACGCATCCCACAATGCGAAGATATCACATATCTCGGTATTCATTTGGATAAAAGATTGACATGGCGTAAGCATATTGAAGCCAAGAGAACCCAAATGAAACTTAAAGCCATAAGCCTGCAATGGTTAATAAATAGCCGTTCTCCTCTAAAACTTGAGTATAAGATCCTCCTGTACAATCAAGTTATAAAACCAATATGGGTGTACGGGTTACAATTGTACGGGAATGCAAGCGCTTCGAATATAGAAATCCTGCAAAGAGCGCAGTCCAAAATACTAAGGACTATAACGGGAGCTCCTTGGTTTATCTCAAATGAACGGATTCATAGAGAGTTAAACGTTGAACTGGTCAAAGCTGAGTTCACCAAAATCAAAGAAAAGTATTTTAATAAATTACGAACTCATGGAAATCCACTTGCGCGTGGACTGTCGAACATATCGAACTCTTCGAGATTAAAAAGGAATGATCGACCAGCGATTTCAAATCATTCTTCTACAGCAGGAGCTTTCCATGCACATCCATCAACTCTGCTTCCCTAGCAGATCGACACGCGTTTCTTGGTGCATTCCATGCACGTCCGTCAAAACAGCTGATCGGTATCTCGGTGGGTGCTCCTAGTACCCAATGCATTTCTCCATGCAATCCACGCCAAAACAGCTCTTTTAGCTTATCGGTATCTCGGTGGGTGCTCCTAGTACCCAATGCATTTCTCCATGCAATCCAACGTCAAAACAGCTCTTTTAGCTTATCGGTATCTCGGTGGGTGCTCCTAGTACCCAATGCATTTCTCCATGCAATCCAACGTCAAAACAGCTCTTTTAGCTTATCGGTATCTCGGCGCGTGCTCCTATCACCCAATGCATTTCTCCATGCAATCAACGTCAAAACAGCTACGCGCTTCCTGTATGCATATATGCGGTTGTAACAAATCAGCTCTCCTAGCTGCTTAAATCGCCTAGTTAACGTTACCTGAGGCCCGCTATTGATAAAAACTTGCGACTCATAAACTTTTCGAAATTAAGGAAATGCTTTGTGATCTGTAGTTTTGTTAAACTAGGTGTAAGATTTCGAAACTTATTGCAAGACTCCTACTTTACAGGAGTGATACAATAAATAATAAAACGTTTAATAAAAAAAAAAAAAAAAAATCGGCTGCTCATCATCAATCCATCGTGAACGGGAACGTGAACAAGCGTTCTAAAGTCTTTGAAATCGAGATTTACTGTTTCACCTGCCAACAGCAAGTTCATCAACTTTCCACTTTCCACCATCGACTTTCCACCGCGAAATGGAAACGATGAACGCGCAAGAAAGTAGAAGAAACCAAACCCGCAACAGCAAAGAGCAAAGAGCAAAAAACGAAATCCAAAAAACAAAAAGCGCCAAAGAAGGCAAAAATCAGATGAACTCAAGTGTAAAATTAAAACGGAGCAATGAAAAGTCATCATTACCGTCATCGTCACCAGCAGCAGCAAGCACCCCAACAAAACAACAAAGGACAATAGAAATCACTCTAGATGATAGGATACCAAAAAAAAAAAAAACAAGTAAGAAAGCTAAAGTCGGTCAAGCCCGACTTTAAAATACCCAGCGTCCCGACATTATGAGTGCACTATGTTTTCCTTTTCTATTTGTGGGCGTGGCAGTGGGAGGGCCACATAAATTATTTCCCTACACCCTTCATTCGCCTTGGTGAACCTATGTTGCGAATTTGAAGCTTCTACGCCTTTTACTTCAGAATTTACGAAAAATCTTCATTTTTGGGCGTGGCAGTGGGCGGGCCACATAAAATTTTTACCTTCAACTTTCATTCGCCTTGGTGAACCTATGTTGCGAATTCGAAGCTTCTACGCCCTTTACTTCACAAGTTACGATAAGCCCTTATTTGTGGGCTTATTTGTGGGCGTGGCTCACGGAGGGCGGCGTCCATTTTTGGCCAGGATATGTCCCTTTTCGTAGTTTACCAGTACACCAAATATCAATGGAATGTGTTGAGTGGTTCACAAGATACAAACAATTTACTGAAAACACATTATATTCATTTGTGGGCGTGGCAGTGGGCGGATGTCTCCCATTTTTACTTAGGATCATACTCCGATCCCGATATACCTGTGTGCCAAATTTCGACTTGATTGGTCCAGCCGTTTCGGAGGAGATCCGACCACGGACGGACGGACAGACGGACAGACGGACAGACGGACGGACGGACAGACGGACATGTCTAAATCGATTCAGTTTTTGATCCTGATCATTTCTATATATATATGTCTATATCTCCGGAGCTTAGTTCTCCCTGTTACAAGATTCGCACAAAACTAATATACCCCGCTTACGCTGGGTATAAAAAGAATAAAGAATAAAATAGTTTAACTGGTGTGAGACAATGTCACGCTGATTAAATATGTAAGTAGGTATACACACATTTATACACAAAATTGGCTGAAAAGGATACGCTTCTAAGTGCAGCGACGACGAGTCAACGAATCGACAATCGAGGAAAACAAACAGAATTAAGCGATCGAACGACAATCTTAGCTCTTTGCGGTGTACTTTGCCGAGAATTTGTAATTCAACAGTTGTGAGAACACCCTTTCGGTAATCGCTCGTACAAGACAGAATCGTCCTTGCAGTCTTGGACGAATTTTACTTAACAGTTACACGACAGTTGAGTCTGCTGAATGCACCCATTGTAATTAGTAAAAAGTTCGGATCCATATACATACTTCAATTTTAACAAGTTGGATTAGAAATTTAACAAAAAAATTTAGGAAAATATTCATATGTTTGCATAACGCAAGACCAGTAATGGAGGACTTCTTCCAGAGAAGATGGGTGCAAGAATGTGCCGAACGGATATAATAGAAAGTCTTTAACGAATTTCTAGGGAACGGAAAAAATTCTTCATAAAAGGAATTCCTGGAAAGGAGAAAAAAAAGGCACTTCAAATGTAGCGACAAAGACTTCAGAAGATTCGCTATAGAGAGAAACTCGCGTATAGAGTTTCGACTGAATACCTAATCTTAAGAATGTTAATATACACCCCGATTCTGAATGTTCCCGGGGAACGAATTCCCTGGGTATTAACTTTTCTCGAGAGTAAACTTCTTCATTTTTATATATTTTGGGGAAGAAATTTGATAATGAATGGGTATTTGATCCACACTCATAATTTTCCTTACCCTTTCTTTTTAAAAAAGGGAGAATCGTGGTCTCGAAAAAAATAAATTAACCGGGAATATTCCGAATCAGTCTGATAGAATACCTAACAACGGACCAGACCGGACCGAATCACACGAAAAAGCTCAATGACACTTTAACCCTCTAATTCCTGGCTCCGTCTCTAGACGGACTGGTTTCGAACAAATTACCAAAAAAAAAAAAAAAATCCTAATAATTTCAGATTCATGTTTTTCTACCCGAAATTAGTCTTATCTGAACTTTTCAGTGAAAAAAAAAATTGTGGCATTAGAGGGTTAATACACACATACCATCCTTCAAGTCATTCCATCATTCCATGTCACCACTCCACCTCTTTTCAGTCACTTATATTGATCTTTTTAAGAATAAAAAAAAAAAAAATGAAAAAACTCGCTTCACTGGATGTCCTGTTCGCCCCATTAAAAATCGATGATGCCACTGGATAAAGCTCTAAATGTCTTGGCACTGCGTCAATTCGTTTCAATTTGATGCAATTCGTTACGCGATTCCGATAAGCTTCCGCACTGATTTACTCGGTAAAATTGCTTTTTCATGGCTTCTCCATTGAATTCTAGAAACATTGTCGGCGTCGGCGGTTGTGGCGACTTTGGGAGCTGAGAACACTGTTAATAGCTTCTTTAATTCTCAGTATCAGTTTCAAATGATTTCATAATGCCCTCATAACTTACAAATCCTCAAAGTTGAAAGTCCGTTTTAAGGTTTTTTTTTTTTTTTTTTTGCAGTGTCTACTTTGGGAGTATATTAATATGTAGATATATATGTATGAATGTGTATCATCGTGATTAAGCGTTGCCGCCTTTCATTCTTTCTCCTCTTCTTCACCGCTTTGATCCGCAATCGGCAGCTGTGAGTGAGCTGAATCAGAGGCAGCACTCGACATCCTTCTAATCCATAAACCACCAGCATATCATGCGTCGACTATCCGCCATCCGCCATCCGCCACTTGTAAGTCATTTTCCGAGTAATGAAAAACGCTTAATCAAGTATCAGGATGGCGGCAGGGCTGCTCCAGAATACAGCTCTACTGTGTAAGCACTAAATATTAATATTTTCCTCACCCCAAAAAGAAAAGCAAATAATAAACAGTGAAAAATACAACTTAACAATGTTGACGTTGGGAAAATTCGAAATTCAAAATTCTCAAGCGCAGATTGAAAGCAATTTTCTTGCTTACGAAACTGCGAAAAATGAACGCAAATCGCCATGTACATACTTACATACATACAAACATATAGACAATAATAATAAATCCTGCTCCGGTTCGCCAAAAAGAAGACCACGACGACGACGACGACGACGGAGTAAACTGTCAGCCAGTTGTTGTTGTTCCCCCACTTTTCTCCGCTGTTCTTCGCTCTTGCAATGAGTGCACTTCATTCGCTATGAGGACCCATTGACAGTCATGTCAACAGCAAGTGCTAGCGCAAGAAAAACCTAATAATGCACCGGGACCAAAGCAACGACGAGGCGGCAGCACCAGCCCGACGGATAATCCCATTTTTCTTCTTCTTTTCCTTCTTCAGTTTTACCTAATGCTGCGCATTATTAGGTTTTTTTTTGTTTTATTTTTTTTATTTTTTTTTTTTATAACTTTCCGTGCAGTTTTGCATTTTTATCACTAGTCCAAGGATCTTTTTATAATATTTTTCACTACACTGCATCATCACTACAAGAGGGCGATTTGTTGTTCCTTGGCCAGAATTGAAAAGATAACACAGGGTGGGCAGAAGGCAGCAGGTAAGCAGCATTAATCGGGCAAAAAAGGAAATAATGAAAAAAAAAAATTTTTTTTTCTTTTCTGGGCGGCTCCTTTTTTTCCATTCCGTTGTCGTCGGAAGTTTTTTGTTTTTATTTTTGGTTCTGGTTCTGGTTCTGGCTCTGGTCTATTCTGCAATCTGCGGCCTCAACATTTGCATTTATGCGCGCACATACGCGTTCATGTCGAAGAAGGTGTACCAGTGGATGTGGTCGTAGTACAAGTAGCTTCATCTTAAGGAAGAAAGCGGAACGGTCGAAATTTCTTTTTAGCCAAACTTAAGTATCCCTTGTGTTGTGCTCTGTTGTGTTCTGTTGTGTAGTATCGCATCACATCTCAGCACACTGGTGTATTTTATGACCGGCACGTTCCAGCATTAATATTCGAAACTGGTACGAATGCGCACAACGTTAAGTTTTCCAAAGCTAATTTTTCCCCACACTCGGCCGTTTTTGTTTCAAAACACATATAAATTCCCCCGCCTTAGACTTCATTCCCATCCACCAGACAGTGCCTTATCATTCGACGTCTTGTGCTTTTTCCTCTCACCGTTCACCGTTCACCGTTGACCGTTGACCAATGGACGATAGTTGGTCTTAGCCTTAGTTCTTTCGGCTTGCCTTGACTCTATGCTGCTCTGTGTATGTATGTATGTACGCTTTATTTCCAATGGCTACTTTATGAGCCTGCTAGATGTGATGTTAAAAATTCATTGCATACCTTCAAGAGCAAAAGATTTGAGCATTTCGTTCCACATTTGCTTTTTTGCAGCTCGCTTTTTTCTTCTATTTTGTTTTATTGTATTTTATTTTATTTTATTTTTTGTTTTAGTTTATTTTTGTTCCATTTTCCGCCAGTCTCGATAGTCTTCATTTCTATACAAAGCAAAGCATAAACGCTGCCCTTAAGCTCCGCACGTTTAAGCATGTTAAGCAAAACTTTACTTTCCGAAAGCATAAAAAATTTCATTACATTTCATTTTGTCTGTGTGCACCACGGTGCACGGTGACCAAGAGCTACTGCACTCACTGCACGACGAAATTTCGTTGGCTTTCAGGTACAAATTTTTGCTGCTTTTGTCGTGTTCGTTTTTATTGTACTTGTTTCGGTTTTTCTGTTCGACGAGAACGTGGTGGGGAGCTCAGTCGGTCGGTGGGTCGGTCGGTCGGTCGGTGGGTCGGTCAAGCGCTCAATTTGGAAGCCTGCGTTGATGCTGCGCGCTATATTGCCCATTCTTTATGCCATTTCCGATTTATCGCGCTGTTTCCTGTCATCTTTCTTTTTCTTCTCAAAGCTTCGCGCTCCTCGGGTGCCAACAATAACAATAACAAAAAAATAATAACAACAACTTCAATTGCAACTGCGAATTGTCATCCAAAATAACAACAACGAGAACACAAAAGAAACGCATCGCATCGCATCGCATCTAACTGCATCGAATCAAGAAATCAACGACTGAGCCAAAACGCAAGCAGCTGGCAAGCCGGCAAGCAGGCAACAACATCATCGTTCGAGAGGAGAGAAAACATTTGCACTGCTCGCAGGACAAAAATTGAAAACCATTGTCGCAGCAATAAATTTATTGTTGTCGTAACAAAAGTTCATTATTTTCAGTCGTTGGCGAAAAATAAATAGAAATCGTACGAGTCTCGAATTTAAGACCAAGATGCACCAATAGCTAACGTCCCACTCGAGTGTCGGCAGTGACAACAGCAACAATAAATGCAGCAATAATGGCAACGCTACCAACCGCTACCGCTACCGTTGGTTGTTGCTGTTGATGTTGCTCTTGCAGTTGCTGTTGTTGCTGCCCAGCCAGCAGAGCAGGGCACAGTGCTGCGAGAGATGAACCGAGTTGAGCTGAGTGTCGTCGAGTTCCTCGCAGTTTATTAAAAACAATAAAGTGGGAAAGCGTTTTGTAGTTATTACGACAGCGAGATGTTGTTGCTACAATAATTGTTGCTGTTGCTTTTGGTGCTGCTGTTGCGCTGACGATATTGTTGCCGGCTTTCGTTCTGGTGCGGCAGTGTTCCACGTTCAAGTAAGGGCACTACCAGAGACGAAATGAACAGAAGGACCAATGAAGTAGATGATGATGACGATCTTGATGATGGCGACGAAGATGAAGCCGAAGCCGAAAACGAAGACGAAGGCGAAGGCGACACGACGGGCAAGCTATAGGGGACAAAGCGAATACAATTCAAAATCTTTTTAAGTAATTTCGGCACGTAATCCACCATTATTCCTTAAGCACAATTTGGGTGTTGAGCGCAACACACACGCACACAGAGCCAGAGAGACAGACAGAGAGAGAGAGAGAGAGATAGATAGAAAATGTATACACAAACATACACAGCGCACACAAAAGAAAACAACAAACAACGGAGAAAAGAATTAGAAAAATTCAAGAGCTTGAAGGGTCAGGGCAACACTGAATAAACTGCAGATGGCGGCCATGGCACGCGTGATTTTTAATTCATTTTTAGGAGCTGTGAAGAGTTAAAAGAGTAAAGACAAGGCCATCTCTCGACCTGAGACCGTCGTAAGTTTCTGTTGGGCGCGCTTGCACATTTATTTTCCTGAACACTTGGGAAGGAAAAGCGCATAAAAATACACACACACACACACACACACATTACAAGAATGCAGAGTTTGGGATAGCATCGTATGAGTGCATTTTTGCTCCCCAGTTAAATCGACAGATTAATTTCATTTCCATTTGGTCGATTCGATTCGAATTTCAGAGTTAATGAAAAGTTATAAACAACGGTGCCAATCCTTTTTCCAATCCAATGAACCGAGGGTATTCAATCATTTAAAAAAAAAATGAATAAATGAAAAAATTACCATAAATTTAACATTTATGGATAAAAAAAAAATTTTTTTTTAAATAGAAAATTAATAAAAATAAAATGGAAAATTAATACAAATAAATAAACGAAAAATAAATAAATACGTACATACATAGAAAATTAATAAAAACTAAATACATAAATAAAGATAATTGTATTAATAGAAATAAATAAATAAATAAAAAATAAATAATTATATATAAGTACTAATAAAAATTAATAAAAAATAAAGAATTCTATATTAATAAAAATACATAAATAAAAAAATAAATAGAAAATTAATAAAAATAAATAAAGAGAATTTTAATAAAAATATATAAATAAATAAAAAAAATGATTAAATAGAAAATAAATAAATAAATATATAAACAGGTAAGGGTGTTATAGTCAGGCGAGCCTGACAATAGAATACCCGACACAGACACATATCTTCAAATAATTTTTAATATCAAGAGGTGTTTAAGGCCATAAGGGGCTCCATATACCGACTTTTGTTAAATTTCTTTATGAAAACCTCCCTTTTGCCACGCCCACTTTTCAAATTCTTTTGAATTCTAATCGGAGGCTTAAATATACGGTCAAATTCTAAGTTTCATTGAAATATTTGGAAAAAGTCCGATTTTGGGGCAGTTTTGGGATTTTTGTGACAGACCCTTGTACTGGAGGTACCCCTAAAAATTGTCCGATCAGGTCCAGGAAATTTTTTTTACTCATGTCCTCGTGAGCACGCATACCAAATTTTGCCAAGATAGCTCAACTCCTTCGATAAGAAAACTGTATACAAACAGACGGACAGACAGACAGACGGGCATGTCTAAATCGAATCTCCTGGTGACGCTGATCATTTCTATATATATTTTGTATGGTCTATCGCGACTGGTTTTGGGTGTTACACACAACCACACAAACGCAATATACCCTCGACACAGAGTGTGTCGGGTATAAAAATACAACAAAAATTTAATGCACATTCCAGCGTCGGAAGGCCTCGGCTTCTAGTTAGAGTTAGTGCAGTGTCTAAGAATTTAATAAGTACTTATATGGCAATATGGTATCAAGACCCAGATTTTTGCCTTTGGTTGTTATTGTTTTTTTTTTTTAACGCATGGCGCATAATGACAAATTTTTACTTGACGTTGGGGGGTACAATCGTACAACGATGCCTCTAGAATCCACAATGAAATCTCACACAATTAAAAGCACGTTAAGGTTGTTAAAAATAAATGAAATGGGATGGAATGGCATGGAATGGAATCGAATGGAAAGCAGACGAAAAGAAGAAAGACACGCTGCTAACCACCAACGAACGCTGTCTACTTCTTCTGACAACAGACACAATGCGCCCAAGTTTTATGCAAGGTCCTTAAGAGCGGTATACGGCGCACGACGGCGGCACTCACTAAATGGCATTTAATTTTTCAGTCGTAACTTGACGCCCGCAACGAGTCGCTTGCTCATCATCAGGTGTGCAGCGTGTGGCGACGTGTTGCGACGTGTAGCATGTAGCCGTAGAGCTCTAACCGGAAAACTCATTCTTCCCAATGCCCTTCTATTGCCAAAGTGCGTCGCGTCCGATCAGACTATTTTATATGAGTATAATTATATATAATGTATATATTGTCTGTATATATACGAGTATTGTCTGTAATTCGCCTGCTAGCAGTTGCTGCAATTTGTCTCTCAAGTAATTAGTAAGATTTAAATGGTTTCTTCTGGCTATAGCTTCCGGTTTTTTCATTTCATTTCCATCTTTTACGTGCACGTCGTTTGTGCGTCTTTCCTTCCTTCTGTCTGTCGTTCGTTCGTTCGTTCGTTCGTCCACTCGTTCGTTTGTTCTCCATCGCCATCTATCCAACCCATTGAAAAGGCATTTACACCTCACATATTAAATCGCATTAAGCGCTTGTCTAACTTTCATCCAGGCGTCAATTAATTTCCATACCCACTTACAGACACACACACACATGCGAAGACACATGCACATACACCGGCAGAGGCACGTTCACGCAAAAACAGCTCCAGCTCTATGGGGCCCTTATCTTCGGCTTGGCCAAGCCAGTTATTGCATTTAGAGCCTTTACAATAAACGTTCATTTGAAGAACTTCGCCAAGGACAGGTTTGAACGGTACGGCTCGCCACACGCCGCTCGCCGGTTGCCCCTCTTCCCCCACTGCTTTCGCAGTGATTCGGCTATTCCGTAATTATGTCTACTTTAAAGCTGCTGCTGCTGCTGCTGCTTGTGAATTTGCTCGCTGCGTTTGTAATTAGTGGAAGCTATTAAGTTGAAGAGCCTTCTTTATAGCTGTCTACTTCTCGTCTTGTCGCTTTCTTGTCCTTGCAGTTGCCGCCGCTGACATAGCCATTGCCACTGCCATTGTCCCTGGTGCTGTAGTTGTCGTTGACTTTACTGACGATATTGCTCCTGCTGTCTGCTCATACCCTACTACTATTCCTAACTGTTTTCTTCAGGCAGCAAGCCCAATGAACTGAATTCTCTCTTTTCCCTACCGATTTACCTTACACTTAATAAGACTTCATTTCACGTGCTTTTTTTTTTGTTTTTGTTTTTGTTTTTTTTTTTTTGTTGCTGATATTTTTTCTTTGCCCATTTGTGCCAGGCTGGCTTACCCGAGTGTGTTTAATGGTGTTAAGTGCGTACTATTCATCAAAATGACGGCACATAATTCTATTACCCACCGTTCAGAGGCGCTATAATTTCGTCCACCTTTCTTCTTCGTCGTTTCTTTCTTTTGTCTTACTATCATCAATGATTAGTGAGAGTTTAGTTAGACGAATGGGGCACTTACCTGAAATGAGAAAAACAATTTTGCTTAAATTAATGCTCTCTTAACGTTAAATTGTTTGATAAGAAAATAACAACAACAACAACAACAACAACAACAAAAAGACCCGATATCGAAATCGTTCGGATTAATGCATTAAAGAGACGAAAATGACATCTGGCATTGCCAGACACTTAAACTCCCAGTGTTTAGTATTTATTTTGGTGCCATACGGCAAGTTTTATTTTCGAATTATCACCAAATTTTCACTCCTATAGCATTCCTCTAAATAAGCATGGTGACCGAGGAGAGCGACAGGGGAAAAATTGACGATATATTTACCAGAAAATCTTCTTATTTTTATATTGAATTCCATCTAAAATTTATTGCGAAGGGAAATCGACTAAAAATAAGGAGAAAACTTATTCGCATAAAATGCATATTTATTTATGTATATATGTATATTATACAGCAATCAAACCTACATACGAGGAGTCAATAAATAAATTTTCTCGAACGTTGATAAAATAAATCGAATATGATTAAATACCCTGCAGTAATGAGCCGGTCAATTTCGTAAGAAGGACTGGCCTTTGACTGGTCCAAATCGTACCGGTTATATTATGGCAGTTCGCTCCATCGATTTCGGCTAGCCAGCGGTCGGTAATAAACGGGGTTGGTTTAAGGGTAGTCTGTAAATGACACTTTTATCAACATAGAACATCATTATATTCCTTATTTGAATATCCGAAAACCGGACAAAATTGCGACAATTCACCAAAAAAAAAAAAAAACAGCCGTTTTGCAGACTAGTCCCTCTCGATTGACAGGCCTTTTTAAAAATGATCAGTAGAATACATGAGAAGTGGAATTATGCATGGGACTAGTACTGGTAACATGAAGGACTGACCGAAGGCTACACTTGGGTCAGTCCATTTTACTGCAGGGTACGTTCGAAATCAATGTAATTTGAAAAAAATCAAACGAAATCGAACTTTTCTAATCGTATTCGAATTCTAGAGCATGCCTGAATAAATCTAGTACGCGCGTATTAGACCTCTCCGTGGCGTGCACTTGGCACTCCAAAGCGCTCGGGTTCGAATTCCCACGCAGGCGAAAAAATGGTAAGGTAAAATGGGAGTTCGAAAGGGACAAGTAAATTTTAAGGAATAAATTGTTCCACTCAGGGAGGAGAAAAAAAGGTGCCAGCCATATAAAGAAAAATTTCCATTCTGCCTTTCATTTTAATTTTTTTTTTTTTTTTTTTTTTTTTTTTGAAGAATCCTTTTTCTTATTTCTACGAGGAAAATCTCCTGATTTTATTGAAAAGAAATTAAAATTGACCTCTTCTTGGATAAAATCTAAATAGAAATCATCTTAGCTTTGTTCTCTTTTATAGAGTATTTTATGTGGTCTTTTGGCTCTGTGGCACGAGTACGTTTAGGTGTATCTCACGATGGTTCTAACAACTTTTACCATTTATTTCTACATACATATATAGTTGTAAATACCCACTACCAAAATCAAAACTCTCCATGACGAACTCCTCTAGAACGAATTTGCCTTTATAGCGAAGGTTTTTTCGCTACATTTTTAGTGCCTACTTTTCTCCCTATAACGAATTTCCTCTGGCACAAATTTTTTTGCCAGTCAGTTGGATGGAATTCGTTATCGAGAGTTTCGACTGTAATTTAAAATTTCCATGTATTTCAAAAATGCTGTGTCGCCTGTAGGTGATCCCCCCCATTTCAGAATCAGATGGGTTAAATATTTTTTACATACATACATATGCATGTTTATTCCCATAGTATTATGGTGTTATTCATAAAGCGAACCGGTATTCCTGTTCTCAATTGTCTTATTCAGATTTTTAGTTATGTGTATATGCATAAGGAAACGCTCAAGGACACAGAAACGAAAATATAAATTCAAGAGAAGTAGTAGTTTTCAGTTGCTCCACAAAAGGACGTAGTAGAAAAGCATAGAGAGAGGGAGACAATTTTTACTGACACATTTTTGTTCAATATTTTTTTTTATATTTAATTTTTTGTATTTTTATTTTTTTTTTATACGTGTTTGAGAAAATTTTAAAGTCACAAGCGAAAGATATGATCATGCCAAACCTCCTTCTCCACCCCCATTCCGAGCAACCCGCGACCATTCACATGAAGCAGAAGAGTTCACAAAAAGGACAAACACATCAGAGGCCAACAATACATTCCGTGACGCATGCTGCTGCCATTGGAACGACAACGACTATGACTACAATCATAACGAGCTCCGCAGCAATGAATTTTTTGCGGCACACACACGCACAGACGGACACATACCAAACGAATGGGTACGACCATCGTTGCATACCGAGACTGAAAAACTGGGACTTGGAGTATTTCTTCTACTTACTGGCTTGGTCGGTCCGTCGGTCGTCAGACGGTCGGTCCCTGAAGGAATTCTGCCAAAACGACCTCAGCACACCTCTGAGCTGATGCTGCCGCTGTTCCTGCTGCTGCATTTTATCGTCAACAAAGTCTTCGTGCTGGTCGTGGGCTCCGTCTTTTTTTCTCCGTCTCCGTCTACGTCTTTGTCACCGTCTACGTCTACGTCTCCGTCCGCGCTCTCGTCTTCAGTATTGTTGTTCAAGCTGTTTTCGTTGTTCATTGTTGGTTTTGCTGATTTTGTTACTATTGCTATTGTGACATTATCTGAGTAAACAAATTGTCAACACGTACGAATACGTTCACTCAAACGTAAACGGGTAATAACCATTTTTTGTAATAATTTCATGTCAAAACAAATCTAGGTTATGTATTGCTGAGCTTTTCAACCTACTTGAAAGGCAGCCGGTAGGTGGCGAATTCGCAGTGGTGCGGTGCGGAACGAACGCGAGGGCGCTCTCAAATGTAAGCGGTATAAGAGTTGATGGTGGCTCTACACAGACTGCGTGTGTGTGATTTTTTCTCCATCCAATTCCACTTTGGTCCTTTACACTTTACCCTTAAACACATTAAAACAAAAAAACAAAAAAAAACAAAAAAAAAAAAAAAATATAAAAAAATAAACCAAAAACCATCATCGAGGAGAAAATTCTTCTTGCTATTATGATGGGTGGAAGGATGTTGGAGGAGTCCTATTCAAATATTTCTTTATACCTATCAACAATTGATTTTCTACATTTTTGTAAGATGCACATATGTACACACATTTATGTATATCTGTGTATATGTACCTATGTATATATAATATATTTATATAGATCTGTCAAATAATGTTTCTCAGAAACAAAAATTAAACACATGTAATTAAGCAAAATCAAATGTGTTTACCAAGAATAAAATTTATTCATACATCTAAGATAACATAAATGAATATTTTAATACAACTTCAGAGTTAATTGAAAGGGTCATCGGGTAGGAAAAAGAGCAACGAACGGACGAGCGACCAAACGAACGAACGAATGGAAATACGTTCAGGTCCCCTCACAGAATTTTGTCCACTTGAATGTCTTAAAATTTGAGAAACCGATAAAGGATAAGGTCGAGAGACAAACAGGAACCGCTTAAGAAATCTTCACTGCTAAAGTCTCCGGCGGTCAAATCGACATACATACATACATACCTAGAGGGGTGAGTGGATAGATTTGATAAAATTCATTTGGAAAGGAAGCACACTTTCACACAAAAATATATCGTAGCATCACCACAACACACCATATACCACACCACACAGTGACAGAGGCTTCTGACTTTAATTGCTTTCACTACGCATTTACATGTCTCCAGTACTCAATCTCCATAGATATACTCGTTTGTATGTATACATACATGTGTATATATACATCCATACGAATACATACATCATGAGTATCTGGTTGTATGGGAGTGCGTGCTTTTAGGGCCTCTGTGTTGATTGCCAGGACGACATTATCTCGAGGGTTATGCGACTGAAACGAACGACTTAAAGAGCAAATGAACCAATAAATGGACCAATTTTGAAGCAAATGAGCTTGTTCTGATTTCAGGGCGCGGCAAGTGTTTTTAAAAACAAACAATATTAATAAATGGAAAATTCTATCAAGAAAACTACAGTTAAGTAGCACTACGAAAAAAAAAAAATATATAAAAAATAAAAACAAGCATGCTAAAGCCGGTCAAGTCCAACATTGACAGTCCAATGCTACCCGCCAAGTTACGATAATGCATTTTTTGTGTGACAGTGTCGATTTTCATTTAGAACTGTCTTAACTCACCTCATCATAACAACGTATACTTATACTTACATTAAGCTGGATCGATTTTGGAACCTCCAATTTCCCTAGCAGGATATTATTCTGTTGCCCATACCTTAATAATTATGCCGAAGAAACTATAGGTCTGGTCTAATGTGAACTTTAACCTTCCGCTTTTGCAAACGAAGGTTTTTCATGCTATATTCAACTTATTTTGGTCATCATTGTTGGTGAAAACATCTCAAAAAGCAGAGAAACAATCACTTCAACGTCCCTCAAAACTCGAGCCGTTGAAAAAAATTCTATATTTTACTTAATAACTATCTTAAAATGGCCAATTAATGATGATCTTTCAAGGAAAACTTTATTATTTCTCATGCCTAAAATTATGCTAAGAATCAAAATAAGAATAATTCAATTTAAAAACATTTTCGATCAATAACTTGTAGCATGCATTTAGGCATACTTAAGATGGACCTTCTTTTTAAAAAGCGGAAGAAAAAAATTCGGGTTTGACCTATGGTTCCCTGGGCATTCTTTCTCTAAAAAAAATTTGTAGAGTCTTATTACAGTAGGGCAGTTTTAAATTTTTTTTTTGCGAACAAAACGATCCACCTTAGTATACATATATCTTATTTTCAAATTGATTAGTTGAGCTTTGTGCGAGAAGATCCTCTTATATCGAGATCAAATACTTTCGATCAATAATCAATAATTTATTTGTGTATTTTAATATTAAATAATTTTAAAAAGTTTCCTGTTACAACATGCACCCTATGCTAAAGCTATCTATAACTATAGCTACAAACAATAATGGGGCCCGAACAATATTAGGCAAGCCAAAGAACATTAGCTAAAGCAAAATATGTTACCCCAGAGGCCATTTGATATGACCATCCTTTAGCTTTGGTTTCGTGTTGTTTTCGTTGGATTTTATTGTTGTCGTTTTTTGTTTATATACAATTCATTTATGTGCATGTATGTATTATATATTAGAGAACACAGTGGCTTTTGTATACAAATTCATTCACGACGATTCGTACGTGTACAAACAAGTATGTATGTAAGTAAGTTTCCAAGCCACATACCGAGACCATGATGAAAACTTAAACTCGAAATTCGGACCCCAAATACTCTGGACCTGTGGACAGCCAGTGCGATTATTTTACTGAAATTCACTAAACAGACAACTATGCACTACTGCTATGACTAATTCTATGATAGCGATATTACTGATACTGATACTGATGCTAATACTGACGATGTTGGCTGGCATTGACTATGACTATGAAAAGGAGTGTTGGAGCTTAATCAGTGAAGCGCTTCATATGGCATGTTTATATTCTCTGCTATTGCAGATAAACTAATAATAATACAACAAACGACGAGAGCCCAAGCAGCAGCAGCAGCAACAGCAGCAGGAACACCCAAAACTTTAAACATAGCATAAATGATTCCATTGTCTGCCAACAAGCTGGACCAAAAAAAAAAAAAAAAACAATAGTGCCTCAGAGCAGAGTAGAGTTAAACAGTACATCATATTGTGTTAAAAACAAAAGCTCACCAAACACAAATTAACCAAAAATAATAGGAAAACAAACCAAAAAACATGAATACATTTTTGCTTTGAAACAAAGCGAATGCGAAATATGTAAACATATTCAGTGAAGGTCTACGAAATCTGAAGAAAATCAAAGCCGGATGAAGAAGGATTTCGGGTTGCTCTATTCAATGAATCGCCTCGGGCAAGAAAATCACGGCTTTCAAAGAGTCCACCAGTCCTTCGTGAAGTAAATGTCGATTTCGTCGGAAGGCGTATGGCTGAATAATATTTTTTCTTAAATTAAATAAAAAAATTTTTTAATGAAAAAAAAAATTATTAAATAAATAAAAAATTTAAAAATTAAAAAAAAATTTTTTTAAATAAAAAAAATAGTAAAATCAAATTGAAAAATAAACAAAAATATAAAACACTTTTAAGTTAAAAAATCCTTAAAATACATATGTAAGTAACATAGCAACACACATTTTCTTTTTTCTAATTTATTTTCTTTCACTTTGTCAAATTGATCAAAGTGACATTGGGAATGAAAAATGAAAGAAAATAAATTGATAAGCTTAGAAATATTTTTATAAAAATTATTATTAAGTTTTCTTTAAACATAAAAACTTGTAAATAAAAACCTTATTATTGTTCAATAAAAACGAATTTATTAATAACAAAAAAGGTTTTGTTACTGGCGCAGTCGGTCCTTCAGGATAAAAGAACATTATCCTTTAAACGAGCCTACATTCAAACAAGGACAAAGATATCTTTTGAATCGGATTCAAGAGTTGTGATTCCAGGAGTCTAACAAAAGGATTTCTGCGTATTGCGACTTATAAGAGGAATTAAAATCCTGCAACAACTTCAAACGTTTACTCCGAAATTCTTCCAAATAAAGCTGGTGCAAAGTGGATCGTTTCGAATATTTATGAACAGTGATCAACTGGACGTTATTTGTCAGAAATTGAAAATCCTGGAAATAAACACCGATACCATGCTGGCCAAGGAGAAAAGAGAAATGTTTTTGCAAACTATCAAACTGATTTTACCATTCAATGGCAATAGAAACTATCTGGCTTTATTTATCGACAACATAGACACCATAGTTCCTGATTTCACTTCACTCGCTAACGAGGAAAAACCATTTTATTTTCAATGTTTAACAAGTACTCTTCGCGACGCAGCCCTAGACGTTATAAGGAAAGAACAACCGAAAGATTGGCCAACACTCAAAGGACTGTTAATTGATGAATTTGCTGACCATACACCAATTACAACTCTTATTCTGTCAATCAACAACATAAAATTTAAAGGTAACGTAAAAACACTCTGCGAAGAAATTAACACCGAAATTTGCAAAATTAAGGATAACATAAAATTAAGCAAAGCCGATTTATCTACACAGTCATTTTTAAGTAACGAATTACAACAAATTAGTATTAGAACACTTAAAAGAGAATTACCTTACCATCTTACTGCTTTGATTAATGCTAACCTAGCAACGGATATTAACTCCGCAATAAAAATTTTGAAAGAAAATGACGTATATGACGCAAAACCATTAAAGAGGAACAACTATAGAAAGAATCAAATGACATTTCAAAATAATTTACGACCATCTTATACACCACAAAACATTTTACCTAATTCAGGATCTACCCAAAATTACAATTACCCACAACATTCATTACCTCAACCACCACTAAACTTTCAAAGGCATAATTCAAATCAATCTCGGATAAGACGTTTCGGACCCCCAGAACCAATGGACCAAGATACTGAAAATTTTCACTTAGTTGCCTCGGAACCTTACCTGAAATTGAATTAAAGATTGCCAACCAACCAGTAAAATTTCTAGTAGATACAGGGTCATCAGTGAGTCTTATTAGACCCAACATACTAAAAAAAGAAAGTTCCCATACAAGACCAATTAAATTATCAACAATAACAGGAGAGATTATATTACAAGATGTAATAGAAATTTTTAGCTACAATTCAAAACGCACACTCAAGTTTTACGTTCATGACTTTTCAAAAACACATGATGGGTTACTAGGATGCGATATACTCAAGCTACTTGGCGCTAAAATAGATATAAAAGATGAAAATATAATTTTAAATGGTATTAAATACAAATTTTTGAATAATTTAAAAAATCACCCAATACAAAAAAAATTAAATTTAGTAAGTAGTATTGAGGAAACCAAATTTAAACTAGATCATTTAAATAAAGAAGAATCATCTCAAATTAAGAAATTATTATCTAAATACAGAAATATATTCTATAAAGAAGGGGATACCTTAACATTTACAAATAGTATAAAACACCAGATAAAAACTATTCATGAGGATCCTATATATGTCAAATCATACAGATACCCCGAAGTCCATAAAGCCGAAGTTAACAAACAAATTAAATCAATGTTAGATCAAGGTATAATTTGCCATAGTACATCACCATACTCTGCTCCTATATGGGTCGTTCCCAAGAAATTGGATTCCTCAGGAACCCAAAAATGGCGAATTGTTGTAGACTATCGTAAGTTAAACGATATTACTATAAACGACAAATTTCCTATTCCAATTATAGATGAAATTCTTGATAAGCTTGGTCGGTGTATATACTTCAGTACCATCGATCTAGCGCAAGGCTTCCATCAAATAGAAACAGACCCAAAGGATAGAATAAAGACAGCTTTTTCCACACAAAATGGACATTATGAGTTTTTGAGGATGCCATTTGGTCTCAAAAACGCCCCATCCACTTTCCAACGGTTGATGAATACGATCTTGGATGGACTTGTTGGAAAAGACTGCCTTGTATATTTAGACGATATAATCGTTTTTAGTACTTCTTTGCAGGAACATATTGAATCCCTTGAAAGAGTATTTAACAGACTTAGCAAAGCTAATCTTAAAATTCAAATAAGTAAAAGCGAATTCCTAAAAAAAGAAACTGAATTTCTAGGACACATCATTACTCCAAAAGGAATAAAACCCAACCCTAATAAAGTTGAAGCTATCTTAAAATATCCAATTCCTAAAACAGAAAAAGAGATAAAACAGTTCCTTGGTTTAGCCGGATTTTATAGGAAATTCATAAAAAACTTTTCAAAAATAACAAAACCACTAACATATTGTCTTAAAAAAGGCAATAAAATTGATATATCTAATGACGAATATAAAAACGCAGTAGACACCATAAAGCTTTTAATAACCAAAGATCCTATATTAGCCTATCCAGACTATGAAAAACTATTTACTTTAACAACAGATGCTTCTAATGTAGCACTTGGGGCAGTCCTAAGCCAACAAGGACGTCCCATCTGCTTTGCCAGTCGCACACTTAACGAACATGAATTACATTACTCTACAACAGAAAAAGAACTACTCGCTTTAGTTTGGGCTACAAAATATTTTAGACCTTATTTATATGGTAGGAAATTCATTATCAATAGCGATCATCGACCACTTCAATGGCTTCATAATTTAAAAGAACCCAACTCCAAATTACAGAGATGGAAACTACGATTAAATGAATTTGATTTCGATATAAAATATATTCCAGGCAAAGAAAATCATGTAGCTGACGCTTTATCACGAAACTGCGTTCAAAAATGCAACTTGGGTGAGGCAATTTCAAATGTTGCTACTATTCACTCAGCAGATGAAGACAACGAAAATTTTATTCCAATCTCTGAGAGACCTCTCAATATTTATAAAAATCAGTTGAAATTAATTAAGAGTACCCAAGACAGCGTCCATACTGAAAAAATTTTTAAAAACAACATAACTACAATATATTATACAGAACTTACAAAAGAAAAGATAAAAGAAATAATTAAATCATATCTCCTAAACCATCAAGTAACGATCTTCATGCCAAATAATAAAGATTTTTTAGAATTTCAGAATATTTACAAAACGTTAGTTAACAATAGACGAAATAAAATACTACGAGCTACTATCGAACTTCAAAATATCTTTAATTACCCTGATTTTAAAACAAAAGTGATCGAAACCCATCTAGAAGGATTGCACCAAGGCATAGAAAAAGTAGCGAGCTGTTTAAAAAAAAAATATTACTATCCTAATTATTTAAAAGAAATCACCAAGATCATTAACGAATGTGAATTGTGTAATCGTTGCAAATATGATCACATTACGCACAAAATCCCTTTCAAAATCACCCCTCCCGTTTATGAAAGAAGAGAAAAATTTGTCATTGATTTTTGGGAATGGGAAAAATCTTATTTTTTGACATGTATTGATATTTATTCTAAATTCGCTACTGTAGAAAAAGTAAATGCATTAAATTGGTTAGAAACAAAAAAAGCATTACTCAAAATTTTTAATACAATGGGCCCACCAAAAATCTTAAAGATAGATCAAGATCAAGGTATTAACAACGTTAACATAAAAGATTGGTGTACCCAATTAGACATAAAAATCGAAGTTACAACAGGAAAAACTGGAATATCAGATATAGAGCGTTTACACAAAACTCTCAATGAAAAATTACGAATAATAAACACATCAGGCAACAAAGAACTTCAATATTTTCAAATTGAGCAAACATTGTTCACTTATAACCACAATATAGTACATTCCACAACAGGCGAAACTCCATACAATATTTTTTTTAATCAATTACCACCGAAATTTAATCCACAATTGATTAAAGAAAATCGAATACGTAATTCAAATAAAGCACGAAACGAAAATCAGATTGATACAAATTACGTAAATGCAGAAAACGTCAGAAAACGTCTCAATAAAAATCAAAATCCCTTTAAAGAAGTAAAATTGGTCAAAGCAGAAGATGATAAGGAACACTTTGTAGTAAAGTTTAAAACCAGAAATGTACGAAAATATAAGAATCATTTTAAAAGGAAAAAGAAAAATAATTATTCTATCAATGAATTGTAAATATCTATTGTAACACTGCACACTTTAAAGTAAGAATGTCCTAAACTCACCAGATACGCAATGAGGACATTGCACTATTTTGGGGTGGGAGGAGTAACATAGCAACACACATTTTCTTTTTTCTAATTTATTTTCTTTCACTTTGTCAAATTGATCAAAGTGACATTGGGAATGAAAAATGAAAGAAAATAAATTGATAAGCTTAGAAATATTTTTATAAAAATTATTATTAAGTTTTCTTTAAACAAAAAAACTTGTAAATAAAAACCTTATTATTGTTCAATAAAAACGAATTTATTAATAACAAAAAAGGTTTTGTTACTTGTATATGTACATATGTAACTATAAACAATAAATAAAAATTTTAAAATGAAATAAGAATTTAAACGGGGGCAGAGTTCATTGGGTTTTCGCAGCACCCCACAATATGGAAAAAAAATTTGTTTAATAAAAAAAAATATTTTCTTTAAATATTTAATAAGTATAAAAAAATTAATGAAGAATTTAAAAAAATAGAAATGAAGAGATAAAAAAATAATAAATAAAAATAAATAAAAAAAAAGAATAATAAAAAAGTCTTAAAAATCAAATAAATTTTTTTAATAAAAAAAATTTTTTTTTAAATTTATAATTAAAAAAATGAAAAAGTAAAAATAAAAAGGCAAGTCAAAGTAAGCTTTAACAAAAATGAAAAATGAAGTCAACCGTTCTCTTCAACTGTGGTATTCGCTTTCCGTTCGGTTGCTTCTCGGCAAATTTATGTTATGCAAAATCTGTAGGAAAAGCAATTGTGTATCAGTGTTGTACCCCAACATATCCAAGGAGACCTGGTGGTTGCTACCTTCTCCATCTACTGTGAGTTGTATTTTAAATGCTCGAAATTCCGTTGGGAACGCACCGACGATGATGCGACATTGCTGCTAATGTATCATATGTATATGATGATATAAGCCCGATTTTTAACGTCGTAGCTTACCGTGAACGTAAATAATATCCATCAGAAGCATCGTCATCACCAGTGCATCAGTGTATTGGAAGAAGCTTAAGCTAAAGCTTAAGCGTCACCATAGCTATTATCATAATTCTCGCTTGCCAGCGAACTTTTCCAAGTTCGTTACAATGTTAGCAGAGCATCGCCAACACATCATCTGAATCATCGTCCTTACATTCGTCCTTACCGTCATCGACAGCGTCATCGCGTGCTGCTGTGCTACCAACCAACCGACAGCCATCCGGCAGTAGGCAGCTGGTAGCTGGCAACTGGCGAATGCCCTTCGGGAATCAAATTAATGTCAAATTATGCTACACGCGTGTAAATTTCGCGCTTCGGAATAAATAGCTCCATTCCTTCGGTGCACGCATTGCCCCAGCGGCGCGGCGTTTCATATTTTCAGTTTATCCTTGTACCTACAACAATGTACCTACATACATCTCTCAGCCGCCCTTTCTTCCTCGCACGCTAGCTCTATCTCTCTCTCTCTCTCTGTCTGTCTTATTCACTGTCTGTCTCACTTATTCTCTCTTCCTCTCTCGCTCTCATACTAACACACTATCTTTCTCTCTCTTTATCTATTCTTATCATTTATTCCTTATATTCATTTTTCATTCTTAATATTTCATTTAAAATTTTCTGGTAGTAAAAAACATTTTTAAAGGCATGGATTAATATATATATATATATATATCCCTCAGCTCACTTAGCTCACTTAGCGAACTGAGCTTGCGGGCATGGTTTGGGAAACTTTTTTCAACGCTTTCACGTCAAAACTTGGCGTGTCCTGAAGGCGCGAACGTAGCATCTAGACGGGGTTTCCTACCGATTGTCTTATGCATACACCGATTGGAGTATTTCCCTCTTAAAAGTCGAGAAAAAGAATTGAGCAAACTAGTTGCTTTCTTGGAAATCGCATACGAAATTAATAAAGAGCATTTATCGGCAATAAACGAATTGTTGGGTTTTTCAATTCGAGATCTTCGAGGCCTCGGATACCGGCCAATTTTTATAGTACATCTAAGCACTTGTTGGCGACATAGATAAACAAACACACACACACGCACACACACACACACACAACCACAAGTCTCCATACTTGCACTAAAATATCCAGTCGGGTAGAAATGTAAAACGAATTGAAATTCTAGACAAAATCTTCGGCAAATTACCTCCATTGACAAAATTCATCCAAATCCCAAGTCAAACTTG
This sequence comes from Chlorops oryzae, assembly GCA_020466095.1. NCBI lineage: Eukaryota > Metazoa > Arthropoda > Insecta > Diptera > Chloropidae > Chlorops > Chlorops oryzae. The sequence continues at coordinate 161,807,775 of CM035806.1, forward strand.
AACGCATGCCCTCCCCTTGGTGGCATGCGATGCCATTAGCTCGATAGGCCCACCACCGACCGTACCACCAAAATCGTAGGCAGCGTAGTAACAACGGAACAATCTACCTTCGTATGGATGGATTCGATTCGCGCGCCTCCATCGATTTCGATTGGAAAGAGCTCAGCGCGACAAACTACAGAGTGCTCTGCGGAATCGTTTGCTCAATGATGGAATCTACCTGTGGAAAGCAGCTGGGCGGTCTGGGCTGACGAAAGGTATTGGATCGAATCGGAGAGGTTGGAATAGGATACGATGGGATGGAGTGTCGCGCAACCAGATGCACCGTGTTTAGCAAACTGCGCGGATGTGGAAAAAGAAAACCAAAAACAACAACAGAAGCGCTCAGTCAATGACGTGAGAGTAAGGATTGTCAATGCACGCTCCTTCCGACGATTTCAACACTTTCCCACCGTTGCTGTTTCTCTCTTTCTACCTCCCTCCCACCTCCTCCCTTCCTCTATCATAATCTCTCTCCCTCTCCCTCACTCTCACTTGCTCTCTCTCTCCCTATTTCTCTCCCTATCTCTCTCCCTATTTCTCTCCCTATCTCTCTCCCTCTCTCTCCTTCTCTCTCCCTCTCTCTCCCTCTCTCTCCCTCTCTCTCCCTCTCTCTCCCTCTCTCTCCCTCTCTCTCCCTCTCTCTCCCTCTCTCACACTTTCTCTCTCTCTTTCTCTCTCTCTCTCCCTCTCTATCTCACTCTCCCTCTCTCTCGCCCTCTCTCTCTCTCTCTCTCTCTCTCTCTCCCTCTCCATCTATCTCTCTCTCCATCTCTCTTCTTCTCTCTCTCTCCATCTCTCTTCTTCTCTCTCTCTCCATCTCTCTTCCTCTCTCTCTCTCCATCTCTCTTCCTCTCTTTCTCTCTCTCTCTCTTCATATCTATCTCTCTTCATATCTCTCTCTCTCTTCATATATCTCTGTCTTCATATCTCTCAATCTCTCTCTCCATATCTCTTTCTCTCTCTTCCTCTCTTTCTCTCTCCCTTTCTCTCTTTCTCTCTCTTTCACTCTCTTTCTCAATCTCTCTCACTCTCTCCCACTCTCCTACTCTCTCACTCTCTCTCTCTCTCTCTCTCTCTCTCTCTCTCTCTCTCCCTCTCTCTCTCGCTCTCTATCGCGCTCTCCATCTCGCTCTCTATCTCGCTCTCTTTCTCTTTCTCTATCTCTCTCTCATTGATTTGGAATTTCCAAAGCGATAACGGTAAAATCAGTTCCAGTGTAATGCTCTCCATTCGTCACCACTTGCCGTTACCATCTTTAACAATATGACGTGCGTACAGCGGAGACAACCAGGCAGCCAGTCAGCGTACGTGCTGCTGCTTCAAGCTAGTCAGCAAATTCTGCTTGCCGAAGCTGTCTGCTGTTTGCTGTCTCCTGTCTTTAAGTTGCAAGCGAAATTTGAGTCTTAGGAAAATATGACACGTGGTCCCGGATGATGAAGCCCGCTTTCGGCTTTGCGCTTTGGGTTTCTCATCAATGGATTTGAAAATGGTGCAAGTAGAAGCGGCACTGGGTTTGGGATCGGGATTCGGCATTGGTTTTGCTTTTGTTCCTAACTTAAGCTCCTTTCGTTTAAATAAAAATGTAAAGACGCTGCCGAACAGATATAGGCGACAGTCGAGTGTCGGAAGATGGGTCGGAGGATGGGAGCAGCACGATAACCACCGAACAGCAGTGTCTGTGCAACCAAGTAACAATCCGCGGTTTCCCCTCTCCGGTCCAAATTTTTATTATTTTTTATTTTTTTGCGCTCTTCTCTCGAAAAATAAAATTTCTTAGAAATTTCTGAAATTTCTTTCGCAACTGTCGTGCAACAGCAGCGCCACCAGGAGTAGCAGCAGCAATGGCAACGGCAACGGCAACAGCAGCACCTTATTAAGTTGAGTGCAGTTCTTGCACGGCGCTTCGGAAAAAAAAAAAAGAAAATGGGGGGTGGCCGGGGTTAAGCGCAAACGACAAAAGCAAGCGACAAGCCTCGTCGGACTTTAAATTCGACGTGGCGCTCCGATCCGATCCGCTCCGCTCTGCAGTGCATCAACAGAATGAACTCCTAACCACGGTCGAACTGCTCCATTGTTGGGACACAATCAAGTCACACACATGCAGCAGAGTGCATGCTTCAAAATATAAAGGCAACAAAAAAAAAAAAAAAAAAACCAAAAAAAAAGGAAAGAAATGGGTTAAAGAAACTTTATCATGCTGCCCTGTCTTTCGCTTTGTGTTTGTATTTGAGCGTGAGCGTGTGTGTGTTGGGCGTCTCTGTATTCGAAACGAGATTTTCTTTTCTGCGTCTGCAAGTTGCAATCTCTTTCCTCATCTCTTTAATTTAATCAACTGAAAGCGCATTTTCGGTGCTACTACTTCTACGAATTTTTTTTTTTTTTTTTTTTGTTGTTCGTCCTGCCCGAGTTTTTCCCGTTTTTTTTTCTCTTCCTTATATTTCTGACTGTGGATTTAAACTGTGTGTCTTTGAAGCACTGCTATCCGAATGAGCGCCGGCATTGTAATCGTCTTACGAAGCGCAATTCAATTTCCCGCCAATTTTCATTTGATTCCTAATAGTTTGCAAGTTCTTTTTCCAGGATTTTTTTTCGATTTTTTTTATTTCAAATTTTATTTTGTTTCTTTGTTATTGTTTTTTTTTTTTTTTTTTGGTATTGGAAACTTCGCTTGAAATGTTTCGAAGAGGTCTGAGAAAAGCAATCATGTCACTGAGCATACCTTGTACATCAACTTTAATTTTCAGTATAAGCAACGCCTTGTCGTGTGCTGTCTTGCTTTGCTTTGCTTTGAACTTTTTCGGGAAAGTGTATTGCCTTCATATAATTTTTCTGATTTGTGGTCTTTTAAATTATGGTAGCGATAAGCACCCTGCAGTAAATGGGGGGAAAATTGACCCCATTGCCATCATTTTCGCTTCAGATACAGAAGAAGTAGCGTCGCGGAGAGTAGAATCTCACTATTGAGACGGTCAACGAGGAGGTCTACTCTGCGATTTTCTCGAATACTCTTATAATATATTTGCTACGCATGAATCAGAGAATGACCGTGGTGCAGTGGATAGCGCGTGCACTCGAGTTCGATTCCCAGCGCAAAAGAGAAAAAGTGGAAAAACGATAAAATTCGAAAGAGCATTCTCATGGATGAGAATACAAGTTGCCTAACAAAAAGAGAAGAGTTTCGGTCCTGAATTCGTTAATCCTGTCACAGATTCGTGCAAATATTCCTGTAAATTAAATATTGAAATCTTTATTTTAAAATTTTTCTCGATCAATAAAGATTTTTTTAAGCCTGTAAGGTCTACGGGGATTCGAACTCGCCGTCTCTAGATTGCAAAGCTCACACTCTATACATTGCGCCACGACGGGCTTCGGCCTGCGCTTTTCCGTGGACCTACTCTAAAGCAAAAATATACGTAACTGTTGGTTTTATTTTCTCCGATGTCTCTATCGCATCACTAGTTCAAGCATCAACTGCTGACCGCTCGAACATATGCTCATGCAAAATGTCAACAGTAGAATGCATTATCAAGGGTATAGTGTGTCACTAGTACTGGCGACGAAGGAACTAGTGAGAGATTGACTCTGTCACTTTTGTGATTTACTGCAGGGCACATACACGAACAAACACACTCAACCACAGATATCCACATACATACCCTGCAGGAAGCCTGTCGCCATATGGCCCCATGTCTATATTGACGTCCATATAGACAAGAGAACTAGTTCCAACGTCAACAGTATTTATAGGCCTTGTCATTAGAAAAATTGTACTGTCAAGAGGTACAGTTCATCTTTATTGACTTTGTCAACAACGTGTCTCCTTATAAAGCGTAAGAGTAATCCTTTTGTCTACATAATAGTACCGACGTCAATAGTTCGTCAATAGTTTTTCGGTCTACTGTTGACATTCAATGACAACTCAATGTTAAATGTCAATAACGTAAAGCATTGCGAAGGGTTTAACTGGTCAATAGTACTGTTGACGCAGTCAGTAGAGAAAGAGTATAGATTTACTATTGACATTTCCTGCAGGGTAGATACAAAACACACGCGCACACACACACATATACACAGAGGGATACACACATCCTTATACACAAACATAGAGATAACCAAAAAAAAAAAATTCAAGCTAAATGGGACTATTCCCTGCAGTCATTCGAAGCCACCACAAAACGAGAGATTTTACCAGTCTCTGATGGCGGGGATCAGTCCCTTCCCTTCTTTTTTTTTAGCCTGCCATTTCGCTAGCGAATAAACACATGTGTTTTTTTCTCTAGTGGGGACTGGCAGCTATGTATTCTGCTAAGGTACGTGGACGGATCATTTCACCGGTTAAATAGTACAAATGATTAGCGAATATATGTAGGAGGGACGGATAAAGTGTGTAGACCTCCAAATTATGTTAACTACGAAATTTTAAGTCGTTTGAGAATTTTCGGATTTTTTAAATATAAAATATTTTTATATTTTTCACTATTTGGCATCACTGAAGTAGGATGTTGCGAGCCATGACTTGTGAGAGACTACAAATACTCACCAACAGTGTGGGGAAAAGACTTCCTAAATTTGATTTGAAAAGGTTATATAGCCTGTCTAAGAATTATTCCCTAGCAACTACGCCTGCGGCAAACAGCCTGTCTATTATTCTATCATCTTGTGACTGGTAAAATGGCTAGTCACCAAACACTGACATAATGGTAGGACACATACATATTTCGGTGGCGACCTACTGACTACAACGATTTTAGCGGAAAATTATCTCCTGCATGAAAATGTCATCGATGACATTGTCATGCATGACATCTTGGAGGACATGTCATCGTGGAGGGATGCTGTACACGTGCTTAAATCTCTATTGAAATTTAAATAAAGTTTTAGCGTCAGTTGAACGTTATTATATTAATATCGTTATGATATTTTAGAAATCTAAACACCGCGAACCGAAGACATTTGCATCCTTTTCGCCTTCCGGCGTATTTGACTGGCGGACGAGGGCCATGGCCTCCCCCTAAGACGAAAATTGGCTAAGAAATTGTGACATCAAGTCTAAATCTACTTCAGTTTTGATATAATAAAAAATAATCCCCTCCTTCATCATAGCATGGATTACGCCCTTGACCTTTCCTTGATTTCACCAAAATATGCAGCCATATTCAAAGAAAGAGAAAAGCAACGATTGAGGAGATATCGAGGAGTTCATTAAACAAAAAAAATTCCCACTTGACGGTGTGTACTTCACAAACCGCTCTCGTTCTCTCTCGATTATTTTCGTTGCTGCCATCCGATTCCTGCTCGAAGAAACAATTCCAAGTACATAAATTATTATAATTAGCAAAAGCGGTACACAATGTGCGAGCGAAGTTAGCTGCTATTTAATTTTTATCTGCCATTGTCGGAACTGCAAATGCACTGTTGTTGTTTATCGAGGGATTATAAATGAATTAAAACCAATTTGCTGCCGATCGATTGTCACCGTGAACGGCTCTCTTCTCACTCTCTGGCTGAAGCACGCTTACCATTGCAAGGAGATTTTCTCGTTCGTGCCCGGGGCTCTCGGTTCGCGCCTCGGATATAAAATGCAAATGACTTTATTAACTTCATCGTTTCGGCCAGGCACAACATTAGCTTGGCCTGAGTTCGGACCGATGCGATAATGGGAATCGTTCGTCTCATGAGTGGGATGTGGTGGGGTGGACGTTTGGTTGAAACCAGTAAACGTCAAATTTAAATGGCAACGCAGCGTATTGCACTGTGTTTCGCATGAATGTAATATGTATATCCCGCAATATACATAATAAGTATATACCATGCAATGCAATGCCATAACATAGAATACCATCAGGCGCACTAATACCAACAGAACCACCAACAGAAGCCGGGGGATTATCACTCGGTGAAATTAATGCTAATTACTTGAAAAATATATGGGTCTGTTCATGTTGGCGGAGGCGGAGATTACGAGGGCCGACGTAGGGAAAGCAAGTCATTCGAGGCGTTGCAACACGCCTAGTGAAGAACGTTTTCCCCTTGGTTTTTCTTTCTCTTTTTCTTTATCCACACAACCATATGGCTGGCTCCAATCTGGTTAAGCGAGATACCAAAAAGGACATTGAAAAGTGAGGAAAAAATTTACAGAGACGCATAATGAATAATAATAAAAGCGGCATAAATTAAGTGCTTCACGAAGCGCACTCCTTTTCTGTTGCCTGCCGCTGCTGGCGTCCATCCTACACCTTCTGATCCTGCGTAAGCCAATAGCAACAAGGCAGCAGCAAAAGAAAGAAAATATATTTAAAAAAAAAAAAAAAAATAAAAAAAATGCAACAAAAAGCAAGTGGAAGACCGGAAGGAAAATAATTCACGCCATTCACAATTTTCTTGCTGTGGCCGTTTCAGTTAAGCTGTTGCTTTTGCTTTTGCTGTTGCTGATTCTGTTCCTGCTGCTGATCCTTTGGCTGTTGTTATTGCTGGTGGTCATAGCATAGTCTTGCTGCTATTTCTGTCGTTGTCATTGTCACCGCCGCATTTACAGTACCCAATTGTTGGTATTATCGTCCACAGTGGCGGCGCTCCAGTTCCAGTTCCAGTTGCAGCTTCGGATCTTCTAGCTTTTGGCATCAGCATAACCATTAACGGAATAATCCATAATCAAGTTTTGTGCAGGTGCAGACGCATAAATTGAGCGCAACATGAGAACTAACGCTTCCTCGCTATGGTGTCCTCCTGTTCGCAACAATTGCAGAGAAAAAGCCAAGATATAATCGAGCTGCATTGATATAAGTTGTTAAATGGGTCGCTTCGCGGGACAAGAGTGCCGATAGGATTGAGCGAGAGAGCCAGAAACTTGCATAAACTTTTTAGCATGACAATGAAAATGAAGACAAGTGAATGTGAATGGTGGTCCGAACCAAAGCGGACCGAAAGAAGGCAAGCAACGAGAGACAAGAAAGAGAAATGTGGATGGGATTGCATCCCGATTACGGTCGGTTGGTTTCGATTAAGGCGATTGCAATGACGAACATTTACCCAATTATCAAATTTATGCGTTTAATACAAGAAATCCTAAGGATTTTTCATATTTATAGGTATGAAGAGATTATCGGTACGAGAAATAATCCGGAATCCAGGCAATCAAGACAGTTATATACATTAAGGTGGATCGTTTTGTTCAACACAAAAAAAAACAAAAAAAAAAATGAAAATTGCCCTAGTGCAATAAGATTCTACAATTTTTTTTTTGGAGAAAGAATGCCCAGGGAACCATAGGGCAAACCCGAATTTTTTTCTTCCGCTTTTTAAAAAGAATGCTCCATCTGGTATGCTTCGATTAAGGCGATTGCAATGACGAACATTTACCAATTGATCAAATTTATGCGTTTAATACAAGAAATCCTAAGTGATTTTTCATCGCATTTATAGGTATGAAGAGATTATCGGTACGGAATATCCGGAATTCAGGCAATCAGACAGTTATATACATTAACGGCTGGATCGTTTTGTTCAACACAAAAAGCACGAAACAAAAAAAGAAAATCGCCCTAGTGAATAAGATTCTAGCATTTTTTTTTCGACTGAATAGAATGCCCAGGATTACCATAGGCAAACCCGAATTTTTTTGCTGCTCGCTTTTTAAAAGAAGTCTCACTAAGTATGCCTCAATCGATGCTACAAATTATTGAATCTCACGAAAATGTTTCTAAATTGAATTATTCTTATTTTGATTCTTAGCATAATTTTAGCATGAGAAATAATAAAATTTTCCTTGAAAGATCATCATTAATTGGGCATTTTAAGATAGTTATTAAGGAAAATATAGAATTTTTTCAACGGTTCGAGTTTTGAGGGACGTTGAAGTGATTGTTTCTCTGCTTTTTGAGATGTTTTCACCAAAAATGATGACCAAAATAAGTCGAATATAGCATGAAAAACCTTTGTTTGCAAAAGCGGAAGGTTAAAATTCACATTAGACCTATAGTTTCTTCGGCATAATTATTAAGGTATGGGCAACAGAATAATATCCTGCTAGGGAAATTGGAGGTTACAAAATCGTTCCACCTTAATATACATATATATTGTTTTTTAAATCCTTCATTTGATCGCTTTGATCGAGAGTTAAGGATATGATTATGAAGAAAGTATGTAACACAGATTTTTGGAAATATCCTCTCAATGTCGTGAGCCGCAAGAGAAAAAAAAAACGAAAAAATATAAACCTTAAAGGATACACTAAACACCGTACATCATGTGCGCTCTAGCCAATTTCAAAGTCAATGAATTCTTCCACAAGGAACGAAGAACGACCACGTAAAGTTAAAGTAAGTTTGGACTTTTCCAGCATCGAAACGAAGGTGAAGTTCTATAAATAATTACAGTATAGGGGGTTTGATTCGAATAAATTGCTAATGAAAGGTCGACACATGTTTTAATGCCTTTTCGTCCACTGGTAGTGGAAGTGGGAGAAGTAAAGGATAAATAGTGCGAGTGTTGACGATTGGAGGAAGGACTAACAAACGAGTCCTTTGATTTGCTAAATCAAAAACCTAAACGGAGATTGTGATGGACGAGACGAACGATGTTATATATACAGAGAGCCTCTTGTAGTTTGAAGCCCTCGCTGAGTGAAATTCAGTGACAAAAAGCATCATGGCGTGTACACAACTGACAAACCGGATGTAAAACGGCTGAATAACAGATACCACACAAGCACAGCACAGCACAGCACCGACACCGAACCGAACCGCACTGCACGAAAAATAGGCACTGCCAGCGCCACCATCATGTGCAGGCAAAATTCAAGTTACCATTAATCATTCCTAATAAACGCAGCCTAAGTCATTACATTTCGGACGGATTGCCTTTTCTCTTGTGGGTTCATCAAGACGATTTCATTTCGATCCATGCTGTATGTTAGCTGTAGGTATTACTTTAGCGGTAGCTGTAGCTGTGGCTCTGGCAATCCAACGTCGAGAGTCATTAAACCATGAATGTGAGCAAAGGTGTTCGCTTGCTTGATGCTTTGTTCATCTCGTTTAACCGTGTGCGGTGGACCATATTAAGGACAACTTTTAGTTGTTTAATGAGGATGTTGAGAATATTGTGGACCCAAGGCTCAGCAGGATGACGGTGGAGATTATCCGCACCGAAAAAGGCCGTTCGCTCCGTCGTTCGTTAACTGATTACAATGTCAAAAGCAAACTAATGTGTTCATGTTTGTGGTGTGTGTGTGTGCGTGTGCGTGTGTGTGTTAGCGTTCGTGTTTGCGTTTGCGTTAGCGGCGTGTGCTGTGATTGCCGCAAGCAATCAAGTCCCGTGACCAAAAACCGTCTCAGTCGCCCCATTTGGCTGTTCACCCCGATGCCCGACACTCGAAACGAGCCCCCCGCGAGCGCCATTGCCAATTATAGCCATTATACATCACGGTCCTGATGATGATGATTTGACATTCAACAATTTAAGTAATTACGCAAACAGGAACGCCACATTCGTACGTTCGTACGTCCATTTATATCTCTGAGGATTTGTCGCACACACACACATATATATATATATATATCCACATGCATGTATAGTTCATTCAATGCAAAGTAAACGCAACGAAAACGCAAATAAAAACAGAAACACAAACAAACCCAAAACACACACGCCACAGACACACACACACACACACACACACACACACACACACACATGAGAGCGCCATTTAAATTTAATTACGCATTTTAATTGGCAATGACATTCTGATTCGCCTCACTTCGCCCCGCCACCGATGCCGCGCATCGCTTTGGCATGATTTGCTTCGGTTTGGTTCACATCACCCCTCCGCCGCGACACACCGTTAGCTGCATTTTATTCTCCATTGCCATAGTTATCATCCATCCCACGGCTTCGCAAAAACCTTATTAATTCACAAAGTCAAAGGTTCGTCGAACAAATTCCAAAAAACGCCTCAAAGTCGAATGAAAATGTAGAATTTTCAAAATGAATAAATAACTTCGTGCGTGTGTTTGCGTGTGCGCGTGTGTGTGTGTGTGGAAGGTCTAAATTTTATAAGGTATAACGGAGAGTTTACGCGCTCTCGTTGTGGGAAAAGGAATAAATTGAAGGTGACACACCACACACACAGGCCCAGAGCTTTGGATGTTCCAAAAATTAAAAAAAAAAAACACGCAAAAAAAATTTTTAATTATAGCCAAACGGAGGCATAATGATGAGTGATCATTTGGTTTTTTTTTTTTGTTTTTTGTTCGATTCTGTGCAGGTGCGTCCGCGAATCCGTCCTATGGAATAATGCTGTTCAAATGCATCATTCACAACAATGGTTGCGTGTGTGTGTGTGTGCGCGCGCCATTTAATTCATGACATTCATAAAGTCGAATCAAAATTCCATCATGGAGAACATTGAGCAACGCTATTTTCTATCCCATTGTCCACACTCAATTCAATTGAGCTCAAACGCACGCCAGAGCGAGCGGTACAGTTATTTTGCGTGTTCCTTCTTTTGATCCGGCTACAAATTGAACACAATTATGTGTCAGGATGAATTTTGCCGTACTTTCTTTAAAGATATTGAAGCATTTTATATATGATACACTCAGGATTCTGGTTTTTATTACCAAACAAAATAGAATGTTAGTTTTGAAAGCTTCAAAAAAAAAAAAAAAAAATGGCCCTCAAAGTATGCAAACGTTTTTTTGTGACAGAGCTTTTTGTAATTTTCACTGTTTATTTATATTTAGCAAGGTGTCAAGAAACCTGTTTTGGAAAAAATTTAATTTCCCACTAAAAAAAATAAGGTTTACTCAAAGATTAATCTTGGATTACTCCTTTTGGAGCAATGGATTACTCCCTCAAATCTCCGAGCCTCATGTATTTTGTACTCCTTTTTAGCATTGCATGTCCTTACGGGCGAGCAGCAACCCTTTTGAGCTCCCAATGGAGATCAAAAAGACTACTCTTTTTGACCTCCGAATGGAGGACAAGAAGAGTAATTGCAAAAAGTGAGTAGTCCTTTGAATCGCCTGAATGAGCACAAATGGAGTAATATTTTTGACTAAAAAAAAAAAATTAATTTTTCGGTTTTTGAGTATTTTTATAATATTACCTAAATTATATATATTTCTTTAAATGTTTATATCCCGCTTTTGATTCTCCTCTGTTGTGGGGTTTGAACCTCGGAAATCTCGATTCCTAGTCAAGTGTTCACCCTCGACACCGTGTTTGACAGATCGAAAGTATGGGATTTTTGTCATTTATAAGTTTGAAATCAAATTTAATTTTATTTTATTTTGATTTCGGATTGCTCGCTTAGGTGCTGATTATGTATGGCAACCAAAAAAAGTTGAGTTGCCTCAGAGGCAACCGAACTATTAAGGCAACCGAACTAGAAATTGCGATTACGGATGGCAACTTATTTTGGTTGACTATTGCGTCGCGTTGCCAACTGAAAATCTAGCATTTTCGGCAACTAAAAACATATGTTTCAAAGAAAGCATCAATATTTTTTGAAATTTGTTGATTTGAAACAGTTTTTTTGAAAAGTTTATGCATCAGGTTCACAAATTACGCGATAAAAAGAAATACATGGAGGTTATTTAGGAGATCTTTTTACTCACTGAAAATTAGAGACCAGGGCGCACAGGAGGATTCGTAATACGTTGAAGAAATTGCAACAGCCAAGCAGCCGGCACGTTCAAAATCCATTTAAATTGTTTTTAATTCAACTAAGCAATGAGACATCGCGCTATGTACTCGATGAATAAAACGCGACGTGGATAGATGTGGAAATGTCTTTAATATGGTTTTGGAAGAAACACCAATATGCATAGTGCTAAAAGGAGAGCAAAATGTTCTAGAGCGACGAATATGTGGAACATAATAGAGGCTTAAAAAATTCTTCGAAACTGGATCTTTACAGAAAATCTGGATTTCAGTACATTCTGGAATCATGTACATTAATGGAATCATTGGATTATTTCATTAAACTAAAGTTAGTACTTAACGATTCAGCTATTCGGCAAATGTATTCCAAATCTTTCACCACCCTATATCTGGATGCTGTTCCAAAACCTCCTTTAATTTTTGTTAATATTTTTTTTTTGCTATCACCATTTTGTCTGTAATAGATAAAAACTATCAATAATTACAATACTTTTGTATTTAAAAAAAATTTTATTTAACTATGTTCCATTTTACGAACTATTGCACCCCCAGGCAACTGAAAAATGGAAAAGGCAACTGCTAAATAGCAGTTGCCTTGTTTTGACTGTTAAGGCAACCGAACCGAAAAAGCGTTGCCATACGTAATCGCAATTTGGTTGCCTTGCGCGAAAGGCAACCAAACTAAAAAAAAGTTGCCATACATAATCAGCACCTTATGCTCCGAATGGATGAAAAAGTCATTACTCCTTCATTGCTCCATTCAGGATTGCTCTGAATGGATGAAAAAGTCATTACTCCTTCACTGCTCCATTAAGGCATTTCTCCAATTCAATTTTTTTAACTGGGTTTTTTTAATGATTTCATTAGATCACATATTTAGTGTTAACTTTTGTTTTGGAACTTTTTTTTAAGCGATAAAATTCGGCGTTTCCAATTTCCTGCCATGAGTGTAAAAACTATACGGAGTGTTTGCAGATTGATGAAACTTGGCACTGAACCTTATCTCAATAAAATTGAGAAAAATATGAAGTTTCATTAAAATCGGTCACGCCCACCACCAACCTCCCATACAATTCGAAATAAATTTTTAATGTAAAAATGTTTTCTTTTGATCAGAATGTCTTTAAATTTTGCACAGAGCTTACAATTAACGCAAGGAAATCATTTTGAAAAAATTTTTTCCCTAAAAGTATACTTTAAAATTCTTTCTTATAACATTGCACAATTGTATGATTTTCATTGAAAATTGTTGTAAAATATTTTACTTCAGTACAGCCAACTTTGCTTAGAAATTTTTTTTGGGCCAAGTGGTTTTTGAAAGCTAATATTATGACAAAATTAACAGTATAAACGATTACCAAATCAAAGTAGGGGTCTTCCCTTAAACGTGTTTTTGCGTCGAAAACTTCGAAAAATCGTAAATCAAGAAGGCTTCGAAATTTATGAGCGAAATTTTGTATGAACAATTTTACATTTTTCCGCTTTTTCGATCTTTACACGTTTAAGGCAAGACCGCTAATAACTTTTCGATTTATCGATCGACAGACAGACACACAGACAGACAGACAGACAGACGGGCAGGCAGAGAGACAAACACGCATATTTTGTATGATCTATATCGACTGGTTCTGGATGTTACACACAACCGCACAATCGTAATATACCCTCGACAAAGAGTGTGTCGGGTATAAAAACAGTTTTTCAGTATGTAAGCAAATATGAAGAGAATTTAGGGCGTCTTGAGGCGGTCGTGGGCACTAGAGGGTTAAATAAAAAAATAATAAAATAATACATAAAATAAAAAATATAAAAAAATATAAGAAAAAATAAAAACATAAATAGGGGCACCTTAAGTGGACTGTCACTTAGAATGGACCAATTGAATGTTTACTATGTTGTGACAGTTGTGTTTTTGTTTTTGTTTTTTGAAAATAATCTCGGGTCTCGGGTATAGAAAAAAAGGAATAAAAAAAGAAATCCAGAATAAAGAATATAGACCGCATAGACCGCCATCGCATACTTGTAAGATATGATATGATTTTCGCTTTCAATAGAAACTATTTATGCTGCACTTAAAGTGCAGTGAGTTCTATTTAAATTCTCATTTTACCTTTATTGCCTTTTTAGATTTTAAAGTGAACTCTACACATTACACCACAGAGAAACGATGATGATGACGATTCCAGCATCCTTCAGGATGAAAATGCTAAAATCACTTTTTCGGATAGCAAAGGAATCGGAATCGGAATCAGGATCAGAATCTCATGCTCTTCTCTTCTATCGTACTCGGCTCTGTGGTGTCCTTTGCTATGCTTCGCTGTGTTGTGCTTTGCTGTGTTTTCTTGCCAACGGAAGCGTGTGACAATAGAAATGCTTTAGATTATTGTGGAATACACAAGAGCAATAAGAGTTGAAGACGCATTTCAAAGACTCGAGTTCTTCCATATACATACATGCATGCATACATACACACATATAACATGAGTTCTGTATGCATGTAATTTGCGTGTGTGTGGGTTTTTTTGATACTGTATGAGAAAAGATACAGAGATAGAAATTTTGCTAGTTCTACAACAGCAATTTATATCGTCTTTGTTGGTTTTGTTGTTGTTGCTTTTGTTGTTGATGATGGGAACGTTTTAATATAATTTGAGGTGAATATATGCGTAAATAGACGAAAACCACACATTCGAACACACACACACACACACACACATTCACTCACAATTAGTGAGTGGCTTTTACCAAAATAAAGGAGAACGACAAAAAAGAAGAAAAAAAAAAAAAGACAGCAACACGAAACCAAGCCCGAGCAGCAACAAGCAATCAGTGTGCTCAACTTGAAATTTTCCTGTGAAAGGGTTCACAACCATTCCTGCGAAAATTGAAAATATAGAGAAAAAGGTGTACCAACACACACAGCACACGGTGCACAGGACACAGATGCTAGAGGCTACGAGCTGGGAGCAAGAAACCAGTCAAAGTACACAAACTTTGGAATTGGTTAAAGTTGTTCAATTTTTGGGGCATTTATTATGATTCTCATAAAACAATTGGAGCGCGTCGTTCCTCTCGCTAACGCTATCTCTATCTCTCTCACTCTCACTCTCACTCTATCTCTTTCTTTTTCCTCTTCTCTCCCACTTTCTCTTATGGGAAAAAATTAAGATTTGCCAAATGGTTTCTGCTTCTACTATTTCAATTTTCATCAAATCATTTGATATTCTATCGCATCGCGTCACATGGTCTCGTATCGCCGCGTTGTGTCGTGTCGTGTCGTGCCGTGTCGTGCCGTTTCGTTTCGTTTCGTCGCGGTGGCTTCAATCTATTCAAGTTAGCTTTGAGGAACTACTGTACCGAGGAAACAGAAACGGCTTGGATCGACGGAACGGAAAAAGGAAGTCGAAAGGCGGAAGTTGTATTTGTGGTTGATCTCGTTGGGCTTGAGTGTCGTACTAATTGGAAAGAATTACCTCGTAAGGTATGGCAAGCAAATTGAGGTCAATTGAGGATGACGAGGAGACGGCTCGGGAGAAAGAGTGAGGTTCTCATCCAAATCAATTGCACCAATTAGTGCTTAAATTTTCAGTTGAAAGATTTTTTCCAACAACTTGAAACACCGGTCGCCAGTGACGTTATTGACCGAGAGTCCACACTGCTCACTCACACTCAGAGGAAAATCAAAAATGAAGAATGAAAAAAATGAAAAAAAATCGAAGATCTGCAATATTTAACTGAAAATTACCTAAAGCTTTTGCTCTTAGTGAAATGAATATAGTGACGTTTAACCACCATCCAATCCAATCAAGATGATGAATGCATTTTGAGTGTCTGCGTTCCAACTTTCCGAAACTATTAAATACGAATCACAGCATAATACAATCTTCTGGCCTATTCTCGCCCTTCATGAACCGCGCCCACTATGTATGCGCCCCCCTCTTCCACGTCGCTCTTTCCCACGCCACGCAGCGCAGTGCAGTGCAGTTCGCTTCTTATAAAACCCACACGCCCATAGGAAGCAAGCTTGCTAGCTATAAACATATACCTCTCCTCTTGTGTCCTTTTCGCATTGCCGTTGCCGTTGCCGTTGCCGTTGCCATCGACTGTGCCTTGGAAGAAATTCTGATCAACAATATAAAGCAAATTAAATGTCAAAACCACACAATTGACCTCAATTTCACAGGAAATGAAGGAAAATGCCACATGATTTAAATGAAACGGCGCGCAGCTACTACTGCCACCAGCAACGGCAAACGGCGACGACAACGGCAATGGCAATGGCAATGGCAACGGCAACGGCAACAGGGACAGAAATAGAAGCAGCGAAGCAAACGTCTACTGCATGGAGGGAATTACAATTCACTATGAATTTATGAATGCGTACAAGTGAAATCCTTTGAATAACTCCCACTGACACCCGAAACCGGTGAGTGCTGGTCCCGTACGCATTAGCGGTTACGTTAGCGGTGACGCTGACGCTGATGCTGATGGTGGGCCCTGAGCAGCAGTCCTGGCGGCAGCAGCACGCGCAAGAGTAGATGAAAATTATTAATTAGAAACACTTTTAAAAATCAAATTTGATGAGTCCTTTCACTGGATTCTGCGTACCGATGGTGCGAATTTTTGTTAATGGCTTTCAGACGAAAATTCGCAAAGTTTTCGAGAGGACCATTCCATTTGCATTCGAACTTTCTCGATTCGAAGCGGATTAAAAGCTGAACTGTCATGCGATTCATTGGAGAAATATAACGTAAGAGAGCGCGCAATAGAAGAAACATTGGTCACAATCATTCGATTTGGCGATGGCGAAAAAAAAGGGGCTTTCGACAGAGTAGATCGCAAATGCACATACATACATCGCCAATCGAAATGGGCGAGCGGAAAACGACCGAACGCAACGGAACCGAATGGAACGGAACGGAACGTTCGATGGCTATGCTATGAAGTCATTAGTCGCGTTTGTCTGATGGAAGCACGGATGACTGATTTCGCTTTTATCCGCGCACGACGCCGTTTTCATCTGATTTTACACACGTAATTGGAATAATGAGCAAAAAGGAGTCTACTCTTGCAAGAAATTTAAATTAGCTCATCGCAGATAATTTAAAGGATGGACAGACGGACGGACAGCGCAAAGGGTACGCACACAGACAGACAGACGAGTGGACAGAAAGAGACAGTACAGACAGACAGACAGACAGACAGACAGACAGACAGACAGATAGACAGACAGACAGACAGACAGACAGACAGATAGACAGACAGACATACAGACAGACAGACAGACAGACAGACAGACAGACAGACAGACAGACAGAAGATAGACAGACAGACAGACAGACAGACAGACAGACGGACGGACAAGTTTCTTTAAAGATGCACAAGACAGGAAATGCGAATTGCGAAAAGCAATAATCAGCGCACTAGACTGGAAGACCAACAGCTTTCAAAAGCTTTTATATTTTATTTCCGCTTTAGATAAGTTAAACGCATTCTAAAAGAAAAAAATCCTTTGTCCAAAAAGGCCATATAAAAAAAAAAAAAAAAAAAACAATACATATACAGTGGATTCGCGATAATTCGAACTAATTGAAACCGGCCTTGTTCGAGGAATCGAATCTGTTGGACTTATCAAGAATGTAATTTGACTGTTTTAAAAGACGATTTGCAGCTTCATTCGTCATTCATTCGTTTATAAATACGTTGCATACTTTAAGGCTCAAATTTGTTTGCTTACGCGATATCCAATTATACTGATTAAATATCAACATAGAAGAGGTGATTTTTTTTTTTTGATTTAAGCTTGATATGGGAAACTTCAAGAACGATTTAAATCGATTCACCATTGTTAGTATCGTCCTTGAACATAAATACTTTGATTTCAGACAATTTTTTAGTATGTATTCGAATTACCACGAGTCTACAGTATACATACATATAACTATGGTATAAATATCAATTCTATTCCGAAATTTGTTCATTAAATTCATTGAATCTATATATAGATAGATATACATGTATGTTTATATTTATGTGTGTCTACAAAATTTGAAATGAATGAATAAATTTAATTGGTTTCACTATGCGGAAGGCAATTGCTCAGGACTAATTTTTGTTGTCCTGCCCGCCGATATAACGAGAAGAAATCAATTTGCTTAATTAACCTTAAATATTTGGTATCGCATGGGAAACGGAAATTCGCCTGCTTTAATGGACAAATTCTCGAATTTTTCAAATCAAAATCTCAAATGTGCGGCAGCTGCATATTTCCTTTCATTCACATTATCGGCTCATGCAAATTTCGTGTGTGTGTGTGTGTGCGTGCGTGCATGCGTAGGTGTGCTTGTGCACACACACACACACACACACTCATACGCATATAGATATCTGTTCAACCGTGGAGGAAAGTAGAACTCCTGCAGTAAATGGGACCGGTCCAAGATTGACCGCCGGTCGGTTCTAAAGAAGTCAGGACCGATGGCCTTTCCATACATTCAACTCAGCTTAATTAACATGGGGATGTGTTTGAAAAATAACTGGTCCCATTTCAAACCCCCTTATTCATAATCCAATTTTAGGGGCTGTTTCCACTACAGACGCATTTAGCATTTTTCAGCATTTTTTCAGCAAAAAATGCTCAAAAATGCGGCCTTGAATTATATGTAATTGTTGTTGTTCTTAAAACAGCATTTTTCAGCATCTTGAGAAAATGCGATAAAAATGCTAAAAACCGTCTAGTTTTCAATGATATTTTCTTCAAATTTTTAACATTTCAAAGCCTACTTCAAAGAATTCAAATATTTTTCCTAACGGGTCTAGCATCTTTAAAGATGCAAATGCTAAATGCGGTGTTGTGGAAATAGCCCCTTAAATATAAAAAAAAACATTGTTTAAATGTCAAATTTTCATACAAAAATTGAATTTAAAATTTCATTATGAATAAGGGGGAAAGCGTGTGGAATTGGTCACGGGTTAGTCTCTTTGTCTGAACACAACTCAAAAACGCTCATTTTGGGACTAGAGGAGGCTGAATCTGATAGAGATTAACAAAAGACCGGTCGCTTTTTTTTATAAGTTTGGGGTCGGTCCGATATGGACCTACCTAGCGGTCCGGTCCTCTTTACACCGAAACCATTCCATTTCAGACGCTACGTGTGTTAAAGCACCAAACAGGATATATACGCATGTGATTGTCTGTGTGTGTGTGTGTGTATATACATATACCCTCTGCAGTAATTCCTACTTCTCTACAACAAATCTCCGACTTATCACAAAGTTATAATGACAGTTAAATTTTAATTTGCCAGCCAATGCTTTAAACTGTTAACATTGAGCTGTCATTGCAAGACAACCACTCCCATCTTTAACTACTCCACGAGTAGACCTACTGTGGTCAATTAGAGTTCCCAATTGTTCCATATGTACCAGTTGTTTTTATTTTGTAATTTCACTTCTTCTAGACCACTTGTTGCTACTCGACGTCTTGTCAGTTCTTATACACTTAATCACTCTACATTTGGACTAGTCATATTTCGATTGGCCTTCAGAGTACTCCTTTTTGGTAAGATGACCTCTCTATATATATATATATGTACATAGCATGTTTGTAAGCGTTCTCGAGCGTATGAATGAATATGAAAGCACTTACCATATTTGGGTGCAATATCAATATTTTATTAAATCAGATAGTTGCTATCTAATAATTTTGAAAATTACAACACATTCGACTCAAATAAAAATATACACATACACGTACATAAACAAGCTCACACATCCATGCGCACATGCATAAACCCTCATACAAGCCAGCCGATTGTGCTGGGGCCAAATGCGATTTCAATGTAAGCGCTTTGAAGCTACATATCAAAGATCAAACACATAAGAAATGATTTAATTTACATAAAATTTCGTAGAACAACAAACTCACAAACAAAAACAATGAAGCCAACAGCAAGAACAACAATAACAATAGCTATGAAAACACCAACAACAACACGTTACGAAATTAAATAGCAGCACCAAATACTAGCAATAATAATAATAGATAATAATAACAAATTAAAATCGAAACTATAAAGAAAACCACAACACACAACACAGCAAGGAAAACACGCTCAACAGCCTAGAAAGCAGTCTACCTAAAGCTCCCCACTACCACACTACAACTACTACTGCCAATGAGATACTGAGCAACATATCACACAGCGATCCGAATTAGCATGGCAGGCAAAAGTGTTCTGCCAAACGAGGAACGACAAGAGACGAACAAGCATCGGCAATAGAATCAAAGCACTTAAATACTTATAGAAACATTCAAGTAAAATGTCGATCTTAAGTGTATAAAGAAAACAGTTCGACCACAGGTTCGCTCACGCACGATACGACAAACATTCATACATATATCCATGTTGATAAGAGTTCAGCATAAATATTTGACTAAGGATATTGAAATTTGCCATTTCATACAGACACACCACCACAAACCGACCGCCCGACTGACTGATCGACTGACTGGCCAACCAACCTGTCGAATAGCCAACCGAACAAATGAATATATTTATGTATGTAGGTATGTCTGTAGGTATCTTTATAAATATGCATCTATATTTCTAAAGAAAGTGCGCTTGTTATTGATTCTTTCTACGGGTACCATAGGAAAGCTCTTCAAAATAGAAATCGCTCCGTTCAATTGTCGTTGCCGTCCTTTCGTTAAGCCTTGACTTCGATGCCATCTTCCATTCCCATTCCCCGATCCACTACCGCCGCAACCTATTGCTTCCATCAATCGTCTTTCATCTCATCTCTTTGTTTCTCATTTTGAAATATCTGAGAATATTAGCACGATATTTGCAGAAAATTCAAATTTTCCAAATTTCGGCATATGTCTTCTCTTTTCTCATACAACGCAACGCAACGTAAACGATTCGCCAATCTGAATTTACGCTGCTGCAGCTTCTAAACGCTAAATTAAACCTAAAACCGACATTGCTACCACGTACGGTAATACAATCATATATAAATACACATACACATACATTCATAAGAGTATACATATATCAAATATGGAAGGCATTGCAAACTGAAAAATCATGCAAAAGCGTTCCTATATTAATTAATTTTCCATAGTGCGGAAAGCTTTGTTTTTTTTTTTCTACATATCTACATACATACATACATATTTCTTTTTTGTGGTGGTAAGAGCAACAGCAATATCAATAGCAACAGAACGGCAACAATAAAAGCACCATATGAACGTTAGCGATATCCTTTCTACATCGGCTCAATTCGTTCGAATAACCACATGAAGCCTTTCACTCATCCCATTGTGGTATTGCATAGAGAGAAGGAGGAGAGTGAAAGCATCTGAAGAGCGCTTCTTTGATCTTTCAGATAAAGTTTTTTATAGTTCTTCTATTACACACATCGATAGACACACCAGCGAACTAGAGCTTATGCTGCCGCACGCACGCACGCTTTACATAAACATAAAAATTCAATTAGATTCGATGCCTGCACTTGCAAATCTTATACGTATCCGTTGTATGTGAAATCAAAATAAATTACAATAAACAAGCAACAATCCAAACAGTTTTCGAACATACGGCACGTGCCCTACTTCTTCGTTCTAATCTGCCATGTCGGCAATCGGCTCTACTCTACTCTGCGCTGGCCTGGCCTGGCCTGATGTGCTCTGTTCCAATTCGTTCTGTTCTGTTCTATTCTTTCTGTTCTGTTCTGTCAAATTCTTCACCTTGATATCAATTGAAACAATTGACTTTCTTCGAAGCTTTTCTGCTTTTCTGCCTGCCTGCCGCTTGCTGCCTGCCCTTCTCCATCTGCGCTATGAGAGAAGACGAAAAAGCATGGAAGGAATAATTTCGATTCATCGGAAATTCTTGTTAGCCCCTCTGGCACCGCGTTATTATTTCCATCACTGCATTCTGTCATCGGTCTGGCAGGCTGGCAGGCTGGCATATTGTGGATCCGAAGCACTCCAGCTTCGCATATTTTGATTACAAATCGAATATCGTACCTGAAGCCCTATCGATGTAAGCATTCAATCGGGTTTGTTTGTTGCTGCTGCTGCTGCTGCTGCCGATGCTGCCGCAGTCTTCATCAATATTTTAACAAAAATTTAACTTTGCCTTCTGGTTTATGGAAAATAATATTTACTTAGTACTTTAGTACTTGAACGACAATGTAACAAAGCTTCAATGGACGTTGGTAGATACGAGAAATGACTCAAGCAAAACAAAAAAAAAAAAAAGAAAAACTACAAAAGTTGAACGTTGTTGAGAAGAGTGAGAGAGTGAGAGAGTGAGAGTGAGAGGGGATTGACGAGCCTCGAAATTTATTGCATTTCGATTTGGAAATTCTTAACGATTGTGCAAAAAACATGAATTGCGAAATAGACATTCATGAAATAAGTTCGTTCACGAAGAAACTTCGTAGAAATGAAGTTGAACAAAAAAAAACAAAAAAAAATTAAATAAATAAATAAAATAAGGACCACTCGAGCGAAACCTTATCGAAGATTTATTTAAATGTATTAGGATATTAAATTTCTAGCGAACGAAAGTATTTTCTAGGTAGCTCTCTAACATTGGCAGCACACATTCGTGAAAAGGCAAAGTACAGAAGACAGGTAGAGGAAAGAGGAAAGAGGACAATGGCAAACGAAGACGTTAAAACAGATTGCATAAAATAAGCAGCACTAAACAAAAACTTTGACAGACATCTTCCAAACGATGGAAGGTAACCCCTCCACCCACTCAAAGAAGAAGGAACGCACCGGACCGGGGAAAAGAACCAGAACCAGCTAACTTAACAAATGACCAAATTTTTATGTCAAAACTTTTTTTTTTTTTTTTTTTTCATACAAAACCGAACTCAATGTGTTCAGCAAGCAGCTCAAAACTCCGACGAACTTTATCTAACTCGACAGGAATCCAAGAACTTTGAAATGAAACACAATAATGCGAATCAGGTTTATGCAACATTGGTCGAAACATAAAGCATCGAAGTTCGAAGAAACCCCGAGAAGAGGGGGGGAAACGAACAACCGTGCCAAGCGACCAGAGGGTAAAAAGAAGAAATAGAATAGAGGGAAAAAGAAGGAAAAAAGAATGAGAAAGAGACAGGGAGAAGAAAGACATTCAATCACATGACGGGCCTAAATCGAGCCAACGACGACTGCTCAGATACCAACGGGCCGAAATCAGAGGGCAACGGCAATAGCAACTCTCCATCGCCATGTCTAGAATAATAATAATATTAGATGAAGAAGAAGAAGAACGAACGAGACGAGACGAGAAGAAGAAGAAGAAGCAGAAAAAAAAGAAAGAATGAAAACTTCACCCAAAGCATTCCGTTGCTAGAAATGCGCACATGAAAAAATTCTTTCGGAACTTCTTCTTACATTAAACTGAGACGTCACTTGCCCCTTATTCCAGCCCTTAACCCAGCTCCTTCTGTCCCACCACCACCCCATGCATTCGTATTGAGAAATCGTTAATAAATTTATGTACTTATCGAAATTTTTGATCTTCTTCAGAGAGCACGGACCAGATCACTATCTATTTTGCACCGAATTCAGAGCGTTCCTAATTTAAATGACCATTGGCAGAGAAGTCGCGGGTCCGCGTTTGCGTGTGTGTTTATATATACATATATATATATATATATATTTACTAAAGTGTGTCTTGACATAATAACATAAAGCCTACGGCTACTTTCACTCCCGATGGTTTCTAGTCGTCCCCCCATCTGAACTTCCGATTTCTATAGGCGACCGCACTTCATGGAGAAAGAAGTCTATTTCTGTTCTTTTTTTCGCGATTTTTTTTTCATTTATTATTATTATTATTTTTTTTATAAACTTTTCACATTTTTAAGGAATCGCAATTTCCTTCTTCGCAGTTATTTTCGCTATCTACCTTGATTCCTTGCGTTGTTCGACCGTTTGGAAACTTTTATTGCTGTCGTTAAAAGTTGCTTTCATTTATTTTATGCTGCCGTTTTCGCTTGCAATATCTCTCCTGTCCGCTTGGGTCCATTTAGCTGCGTTCTTCTACGGTCCGTTCCGTTCCCTTCTGTTCGCTTTTGATTTATTCTTCTTCAATTCTGTTGACTTATACTGCTTGCTCTTTCCTGTTCTCTTCTCTTTCTCTATCTCGTTCTCTTCTGTTCTGCTTCTGTCTAAGTCTTTCTGTTCTCTTCTGTTCTCTTCCGTTTCTTCTGTTCTCTTTGTTTCTTCTGTTCTCTTCTGTTCTCTTAACTGTTCTTCTCTTCTGTTCTCTTCTGTTCTCTTCTGTTCCTTCTCTGTTCTCTTCTTGTTCTCTTGCTGTTCTCTTCTGTTCTCTTCTGTTCTCTTCTGTTCTCTTCTGTTCTCTTCTGTTCTCTTCTGTTCTCTTCTGGTTCCTTCTGTTCTCTCGTTCTCTTCTGTTCTCCTTCTGTTCTCTTCTGTTCTCTTCTGTTCTCTTCCTTGTTCTCTTCTGTTCTCTTCTGTTCTCTTCCTGTTCTCTTCTGTTCTCTTCTGTTCTCTTCTTCTGTTCTCTTCTGTTTCTTCTGTTCTCTTCTGTTCTCTTCTGTTTCCTTCTGTTTTCTTCTTCTGTTCTTCTGTTTTCTTCTGTTCTCTTCTGTTCTCTTCTGTTCTCTTCTGTTCTCTTCTGTTCTCTTCTGTTCTCTTCTGTTCTCTTCTGTTCTCTTCTGTTCTCTTCTGTTCTCTTCTGTTCTCTTCTGTTCTCTTCTGTTCTCTTCTGTTCTCTTCTGTTCTCTTCTGTTCTCTTCTGTTCTCTTCTGTTCTCTTCTGTTCTCTTCTGTTCTCTTCTGTTCTTTCTTTCTGTTCTCCTTCTGTTCCTCTTTTTCTCTTTTCTTCTGTTCTCCTTCTGTTCTCTTCTGTTCTCTTCTGTTTCTCTTCCTGTTCTCTTCGTTCGTTCTCTTCTGTTTCCTTCTGTTCTCTTCTGTTCTCTTCTGTTCTCTTCTGTTCTCTTCTGTTCTCTTCTGTTCTCTTCTGTTCCCTTCTGTTCTTCTGTTCCTTCTGTTCCTTCTGTTTCCTTCTGTTTCCTTCTGTTTTCTTCCTGTTTCCTTCTGTTTCCTTCTGTTTCCTTCTGTTCTTCGTCCTTCTGTTCCCTTCTGTTCCTTCTTCTTCTGTTCTTCCTTCTGTTCCCTTCTGTTCCCTTCTGTCCTTCGTCTTCGTTCCTTCTGTTCCTTCTTTCTGTTCCATTCTGTTCCCTTCTGTTCCATTCTGTTCCCTTCTGTTCTCTTCTGTTCCCTTCCGTTACCTTCTGCTCCCTTCCGTTCACTTTTGTTTCCATCCGATCCGTTCCGTTCCGATGTGTTCCGGTCCCTCATACAGTCAAACTTTAATTTTCGACTTATTTTTCTTTTTTTTTGATATGATATTAAAAGAAAGGAAAGTCTCTAATTGCACGGAAAGCATATGAGGCGCATGTCATCGTTGTCTATGCCGCCGTTGCTGTCGCCGTTGGACGGCATGTATATCCTCTCGATTAAATGAAACTAATTTTTTTTTGTATTCGTTTCCACTGCCTCTTTTTGTCCTTTCGTTTTTTTGCTCATTATAGACAAATAACATTCGAATTACCTTCCACATAAGTTACATCGTGTCTTTCTGCGCTTTTCTTTATTGTTTTTCTTATGTTTTTTTTTTCTTCTTTTTTTTTTTGCAATCTCCATCCGACAAAGTGTCGCCTTGCATTGCACGGAATGATGGCGATGTAGATGTAGATGTAGATGGAGCTTGAGATAGAGCTAGATGATATGTAGCCGGAGAAGAAATGTTAGCAATCGAAGAAAACGCAAGCGACCTTAAATGCGACATGGAAACGGAACACCGCAACATGGACAAAGACAATAACCAGAATAACATGAAACAATAAATATTCAT
This sequence comes from Chlorops oryzae, assembly GCA_020466095.1. Classification (NCBI taxonomy): domain Eukaryota; kingdom Metazoa; phylum Arthropoda; class Insecta; order Diptera; family Chloropidae; genus Chlorops; species Chlorops oryzae. The sequence continues at coordinate 161,833,387 of CM035806.1, forward strand.
ACGCCCAACTAAATAAGACCATTAAATTTTTGCGGTTAAACGCACCGAGCAGCAAACGAGCAAAGCCGAGAAGATAAACACAGACACACAACACACAGCCATACTGACATTCGTATTTGAAGTCCGAATAGAATAAATCATAGCGCAAGAGAAAAACTAGAACAGGAACATAAATTTTCTGAAGGGGAAAACGAAATCGAATGTAGCTGGTAGATGGTAGATGGGGTGGTGGTAGTCATGGTGATGGTGGTGGTTTCTTTAAGACACGATGAAACTTCAAAGTCCTCTCCTGAGTGGGGGCATGATTATTGAGAAACTGATGATCGCCTTTTATTTCACAATGCACGATTCCCAAAAGTCCTTACGGTGAGTTGACCGTTTGCCCTTTCGCCCGTTTGACCGTTTGACTGATTGGCGAGCTGGCTTTCTAAAAATCTGATGATATTGAGGCAAACATCCAAGTGGTCTCTTGTGGGGCATTAATCATTAATCATTGAAATTAGTTTTCAATCATTTTCGCCTTGAGAATATATGGAGGAAGACCAAAGGGTTGCATAAGACCAAAGGAAGAGATCTAATCAAAAGCCTTGCGGCAGTGAAAGTCATCGGAAATTTGGAAAATCGAAACATTCGAAACTGTGAAGAACGAGTTGCTGATTTCCGGTGCAAATTAATATCACCTTGCATAGAGGATTGTTGTGCTGGCATCACACAATATTATGTGACAATTTTATATATTTACGTACATAAGTATAATAAATTAAACAAGAAATTTCCCGAATTGATTGCTTTGAACTTTTCTCTTGCCTACATAAAAATTTCCTTCACAAAAGGGAAATAGAAGTACGCGCTTGATCATAGGCAATGAAGCTCTATAAATCGGCTTCCATCAATTGCTTTGCCTGTGTCGTCTGTCTGTCTTTTGGCTGGCTGGCTGGTTGGCTGGCTTGTTTTCTTTCATTCTTTCCATCACTGCTCCATTTGCATGTACCTGTAAATTTCTACGTTCCAAAGGCACGCAAATTCTTAAATTCTTTTCATACAATATGATAACTCGGAGGAGATAAGTAAATAAGAGAAGTGAAAAGCAAAGGAAACCTCGAACGTGTTTCTTTTCATGCGAGTTTCGCATTCTTTTGTGATAGCCAGAGTGTTTCGTATTCTTTTTTTTTTTTTTTTTTTGCGCTCTCTTGAAATGCTTGAAACGTCTGCATTTATCTGCCGCTTGGAAACGAAAGCCTATGGAAGGCAGGGCGCAAGGACGAAGGAAAGAAGAAACTTTGATTAATGTTTGCTTCCGATTTGCATAAATCTTTCTTCAGTGCAGGCGCAAAGGCGGCACAATCCTGAACCGCATACGTTTTGTCTGCTTTTTTTCCTTTCTTCTATTGCTTTTTGCTTTTTTTTATTTTTGTTTTTTTCTTTCTTAATCTTTAACTACCTCCCCACAAAAAAAAAGGAATCTCCTGCGTTGAATAGCGCGCCTAGATACTTGACGTTTTGTTATAAATTATGTTGCAACCCAACGAGCTTCCAAAACGAAAGTGAGAGGCAATAAACGTACAAAGTAATGGCAACGGCAACGGCGAGCATCGAGACCAAACGCGATAGGCAGGCGGGCGAGCAGGCGAGCGGCCGGTCGGCACAACACCTTATCTCAAGGTGTGAATCACTCCGTTTGTATAGTTCACGTGTCGGATGCCGCTAGCTGAATATGCATATGTATGTATATATATATATATATATACACGGTTTCATCTCATAATCCCACGCCTTTGCAATTATCTGAAATTGCATACGTATGCCTTTTTCTTTGTTCATCTCATAGACACATTTCTGGGTCGCAATCGACGAAATCATTCGAGCTTTTGTGCTTCCATGGGAAATTAGGTCAATTGGAATTTTCCATAACATGCATTTTGTCTGATCCTCAAGTCTCAAAAGAATTGTTTGTAATAAAAGCAAAGGGAATATACAAAAAAAAAAAAAATCTATATGTGTATGAAAAATTATACAATAACACTCCTGTATCCTTTCTGACATCGTTGCATCCTTTCATTATTCCTCTCTTCGTTTTCTTCGTTTTCTGATAACAGTTTTATCTCTAGAGAAGTCATTTATACTTTTTTTTTATTTTCCCTTTTTTTTTTTTAATTAACAAAAACTCGAATTGCATTGTCCTACCCGTCGTATGATGTATGTACATACATTACGCATACGATAGATCGACCACTACATGATCTCCGTCTGCAATGCTGACAATTGAACTTCTTGAACCATCAACCATGATGGCGATGGCGATGGTGATGGTAAGGACATTTCAAATATTCTCTGGATTGTGCTTTTCGACTTCAATCCTTCAGAGCTGTTTATCGAATTACATTCAATTCCACTTAAAATGCCCACCGCAGAAAAGATTGTGGTTGCTACTTAGCACGCTTAAGCACCATTACAAATTCATCTACACGTATCGTCGTCGTTGTCAGTCGACAGCCAACATATACAATAGATCTCTCCACTCCAATCAGACACATACAGAAGAGCATACAAACAAACAAGACTGACACACGAGTTTGTTGTGGAAGAAGTTGTTACTATTTTGGCAAACGATGATATAGCATATGGTCGATAACAGAGATTTGCTTTTTAGACCATGTTACCCATGTGTACCTGCACCACAACCTCTATTCGACTCGCCCACATGAATGGATTTTGTCATCAAATATTATCAAATTGACCATTGGCGATTGCTTTGGATGCGATTCTCCGTATACAAATAGTAGATACGTACAATGTAATGTAATGAAATATTTTTTAAGTTGCTATCCTTATATTTTATGTGTATTTGCAGTAGAGGTGGGAGAGAGTATCGTACTTTTTGCGTGTCACGCACGAGCTCCTCCATAGTTTCAGAAAGCAATGAATTTTGACAAGAATATTCAACTCATGCAATTCAATGGATCGAGTTCCAATCAACTACACAGTCGAATGGTGTATATTTGAAAAGAATTCATTGATTTTGGCGAGAAAGCATTGATTCAAGATTATTGAAAACAGCAGCACAAACATAATTTTTTACCATTCCGGACAACGTTTTTTTAACATGTTCAGCAATAGTATAACGTAGAGCCTGGATAGAGTGACCTTATTTCTGTAGAGCCTGTTCATAGTTATTCCCATTGAAGGCGGTTTTGACTGTTCACAAGAAGGAGACAAATATTTATGTAGTCACATCACTCTGTCCGAGATTCACAATATTCACAGACTCGACTGTATAATCAAAGAAATATTTACTCGATTTTTAACTTCGCACATGCCCAGTTACGGGTAGTAATCGGATGATTTTTATATGAGAAGTTTTACTTGATGATTAAAAAGAGGTTGACCACATGCGCGACTAATAGAAGACTCGATAATGATTTATTTGTGTGATTTAACCCAGTAGCGCCTAGCGATGCCGTATATGGCATATCATATCATATTTTAATTTATTTTATATATATATATTTTTTTTTTAATTCAGGCGCTACCGGGTTAAAAACGAGTCGATTATTGAAAGTACAAAAACCAAATATAGAAAAATCGTCAAATATGATTACCCAAGGCTGTTGCTATGTGATATTTAACTCCATATAAGACTGAAAATTGAATTGATTGGAATTTTAATTTAAGATTATAAAAGAAAACAATCCCTGACATTTAATTTGGCAAACACGGAGTCGACGATTGAGCACATGACTAGAAAACGAGAATTCCGAGGTTCAAATTCAACAACAGAGGGAATCAAAAGCTAAAAATAAGAAGTCGCAAAGCGTAGACATTACAAAAATAAGTACATAATTGAAATTAAATAATTTTTTTCCTGGGAAAGCAAACGATTATAAGTAAAATATATATCTCGGAAAATGCCCAAAAGTCATAGCAAATATGACTCGAAAAAGACTCAAAAATGGAAGCAAATATGACTGAAAAAATAATATCATTTCCGATCAGAAAACGAGCGTTTTGTTAATTATTTTAATCGTAAAAAAGACTCGAAAAAGAGCCACTTTTGATCAAAAAAATTCAAAAAATGCTAGTTGAGGTGGAAGAACAAATTTCGTTTCTCTAACTATTATAATACAGTAGAGTGCGAAAAAATGCAACAAGATTTTTTCTCGACTCTTTGTGCACTTATGCATTTTTGGCATTAATTTGTGAATATTTTCTATTAACCGAAGCTCACTGTATGTACTAGAGGCTTTTTATCCTCTATATATCTTTTATGAAAAAAAAGTAATTGATTTCGGGAACGACACATGTCGTGTCATATCGTGACGAATAAATCAGACACGTTCCCATCTCAAATTCGTCGTTCCAACAAATTAAAGTCACCCAAAAGCAGAGCAATATAAAAGTCAACAGCTATCAAGAGAGAACGACATCTCCATAAATGTCATTTCTATGTGTAAATATGCTTCAACGTCCAGCTCATCAAGCATGCACAAGCACACGACACATGACCTCAAACCGCGTCCCTTTTGTCGTCTAATTGCATTCATTTTACTTTGAATGGAAGTATTTATTGAATTCTCAGATGATAAATTGCAAATAAAAGAAAGAAAAGAAAAAAAGATTATCACATTCCTTGAAAAAAAAAGCACCTAAGCAAGCACGGTTGCGAAAGGAATCAATATTAATCAGTAATACATACATACATATATCAATATATGGCAATAAACTTATGAAATTCCATGTTTGAGCAATTGAAAATTCATTCGATACAAAAAAGACGATGCACACAAGGGACGACAACACTATTCGTCGTCTGCAACAGGCAGGCTGTTGTGCATCATATAAAAGGCGAAGTGAACATTGGAATCAATTCAATTCCCTCCTCATTGGTTGGCCATCATCATATTTAGAATGCAAATGACGAATCGACACAAAAATTGACTATTTGTCCCCTCTCCTTTTGAAAGAAGTGCTCAAACAAAGTGTGCAGCACATTATCATTAAGGAGAGCGTTCACTCCCTCTCTCTCTCTCTCTCTCTCTCTCTCTCTCTCTCTCTCTCTCTCATCTCTCTCTATCTCTCTATCGAAGAGTCAGCCACTCTAAATGAGTTTGCCCAACTCAATTCAATTCAACGCAACGCAACTCGACTCGACTAAATGAAATTTCAATTGTTTATAGTTCACTCGAGTTTCATTATAAAAGCTATTGCTACCAACCGATTTGTGTGTATGCATTCCTAAAAGCGTTTTAATGGCACTCCACGCCACTCCACTCCACTCCAATCCACACCACGGCACACTCAACTCTGTCTGATGCTTAGCCACTGACGTTTCTTTAGAGAACTTTTGCGACCTTCCAGCAAAGCTTTATTTAAATGAAATTAGCTAATTTAACCCAGAATGCTGTTACCACACGAAAACTCACACACACACACACACACACACATACGTTTAAGAGTCAAAGTTTTATTCGCAACCAACAATTAAACGATGGCCACAACAACAAAAGCTGCAGCTGCAGTTCTTTGATACGATGCGCATAAAATAACCATTCGTTTTATCGATTGCAAACATAATTCGCTATACATTTGTATGTTTTTATGTTAGTATGCATGTATGTATGCCCCAAATGTACGAAAAGAAACAGAATAGATTAGAAAGAAAGAAAGAAAAAAAAAACTAACCTCAAAACTGCAAGCACTTTTTTGATCGAATTTGTTGCGGCCTCGCGCCTTTCCCACCTTTTTCGTACAGTCAGGCGGGCTCTTTCATAGCTATTTTTGACCGAAACACTCGCGAAACATAATAAAACACTTTGCTAAATAAAACTTTCATTGAAATGAAAACGCTTTGAAGAAATACTCGACTACCGCGGTTCGCACGAAACTTCAAAAGGTCACATGTTCTTGCTGTCAAATTGTTGATCGTTAAAGGGTTGCCATACGAAAATTTTTCAAATATTACTTTTAATCTCCTAAAAGAGTATTTATATTTATTAATTTTTTGTTTTTATTAAATTTTTGCAATTGTATTCTTTTAAATAGCCTTCGAATATTCTTTAAAAATCTTTTAACCCGATTTCGCACACGAACGCTCTATATATCAGCCAATCTAAGCACACTACTGGAAAGGTAATATGAAGAGAGCAAGAATTTCGAACGATTTGAAGAAAAGTTCATCACATTTCCCGTTTAATTGACGCTAACATTAATCCATTTTTCCGCGAAGAAATATTTTTAAGGAACAAATTTCCGGGGAATATTCATTTGGATTAAGGCTGTATATAATTTCTGATTTTGAATAAACCGAAACGGATACTTTTTAATGAAAACCGATATGCAGTCGACCCTGAATCGAGTGAAAAAATTTTTGCAAAACATTTTTATATTTCCGAGCTTGTTCACATTATCGGTCCGTGGATATGATATACATAGTCGGCTCTGGATAGAGTGAGTTAATTTTTGCAAAGACTATAAATGTTATCGAGTCTGTTCACACTATCGAAGCTCAATTTTTTTTTATGATATAGTCGGCTCTGGATAGAGTGAGTTAATTTTTGCAAGGACTGTTCATGTTATCGAGTCTGTTCACACTATCGAAACTAATTTTTTTTATGATATAGTCGGCTCTGGATAGAGTGAGTTAATTTTTGCAAGGACTATTCATGTTATCGAGTCTGTTCACACTATCGAAACTCAATTTTTTTTATGATATAGTCGGCTCTGGATAGAGTGAGTTAATTTTTGAATGGACTGTTCATGTTATCGAGTCTGTTCACACTATCGAAACTAATTTCTTTTATGATATAGTCGGCTCTGGATAGAGTGAGTTAATTTTTGAATGGACTGTTCATGTTATCGAGTCTGTTCACACTATCGAGACTCCATTTATGGACGTCTAATTTGTTTTATTTTGTATAAGATATGAACATAAATTTGCATCAACAGCTGAGGGGAAAATTTTTGTTTTGTTAAAAAGCTGTTTTATTCGAAAAAAAAAAACAAATTCAAAATGGATTGTTTCCTACGTTATCCTGTACACAGCACACCATACGGACTTAAAACCATATATTGTATTCTAAGTATATTGAATTTTCCCTGATGAAACAATTTGATTATCTTGACCCAAAATCTGTAGGGAGATTTAAAAAGACACGAACAAATGGATAAAATTCGAATCATGGACTTGATCATGACTATTTTTAGCGATACCCCCGAGACTAAGATCGATTCTAACTATAATGCAACATGTTATAGTTCGAAACTATCCAGCAAAACTTTTATCTGAGCGGCGGCGGTCCAACTGTAATTCTCAATTACCCAGCTATTAGAGGGTCGTATTGAAAGTACTTAGAATTCTGGTATTCCCGTTCGACAATATTCAAATTTATTTTTTGAAAGAGCAACAACAACATTTTAAAAAGGTTCAAATTTTCTTCCCGACCAAAACACCACGATTGCCTTTTCTCAATTACGTGCGAACATATTTTCGAATTGAATTTCCCCAAAAGGACAGTTAAAGGTCACAGAATTTAAATTCTCGAAATGTGTATACCTCCGATTCAGGGTTTCATCACGAAGCCATCTTTCGAGATTTTCTTTGCGTTTCCCTGTGAAAACCACCCTCCCGGCCCCCTTCCCAGCCCACCAGATATGGCTGGCTTTTAAAATGAGATTTAAATGAAAAATTAAAACTTTTCTTGTTGATTGTTGAATTCTAAAATAGATAAGAAAACGAAACGAACCATTTTGATTACGCATTCTCAAATCCAAATTCTCGTTTTCCTTTTCATTTCATTAACTTGTTCAATTTTTGCTTTGCTTCTTGCCTTCTTCTTCGTTCTCTATTTTTTTTTTTGTGCTCCTTTGGCCAGGCCAGCGCCTTTCTTAAATTGGGGCAAAAGTCATAACCAAATATTTCCAAAAGGTTTAAAAAAGGGGGCGCTAAATCTTTTATGTTTAAGGGAAAAAAAAAAAATAAAACAATTTTGCAAAAATTTGTTTTTTTTTTTGGCCGGGGAAAACTTGGCTTGATAATGAGTTTCCGGACTCTGCCCCAGGAAAATCAACAATAATTGATTGGTATGCAAAATTCAAGCGTGGTGAAATGAGCACGGAGGACGGTGAACGCAGTGGACGCCTGAAAGAGGTGGTTACCGACGAAAACATCAAAAAAATTCACAAAATGATTTTGAATGACCGTAAAATGAAGTTGATCGAGATAGCAGAGGCCTTAAAGATATCAAAGAAACGTGTTGGTCATATCATTCATCAATATTTGGATTTGAAAAAGCTCTGTGGAAAATGGGTGCCGCGCGAGCTCACATTTGACCAAAAACAACAACGTGTTGATGATTCTGAGCGGTGTTTGCAGCTGTTAACTCGCAATACACCCGAGTTTTTGCGTCGATATGTGACAATGGATGAAACATGGCTCTATCACTACACTCCTGAGTCCAATCGACAGTCGGCTGAGTGGACAGCGATCGGTGAACCGTCTCCAAAGCGTGGAGAGACTCAAAAGTCCGCTGGCAAAGTAATGGCCTCTGTTTTTTGGGATGGGCATGGAATAATTTATATCGATTATCTTGAGAAGGGAAAAACCATCAACAGTGACTATTATATGTCGTTATTGGAGCGTTTGAAGGTCGAAATCGCGGCAAAACGGCCCCATATGAAGAAGAAAAAAGTGTTGTTCCACCAAGACAACGCACCGTGCCACAAGTCATTGAGAACGATGGCAAAAATTCATGAATTAGGCTTCGAATTGCTTCCCCACCCACCGTATTCTCCAGATCTGGACCCCAGCGACTTTTTCTTGTTCTCAGACCTCAAAAGGATGCCCGCAGGGAAAAAATTTGGCTGCAATGAAGAGGTGATCGCCAAAACTGAGGCCTATTTTGAGGCAAAACCGAAGGAGTACTTCCAAAATGGTATCAAAAAATTGGAAGGTCGCTATAATCGTTGTATCGCTCTTGAAGGGAACTATGTTGAATAATAAAAACGAATTTTGACAAAAAAATTTGTTTTTCTTTGTTAGACCGGGGACTTATCAGCCAACCTGTTACATAGTCGGCTCTGGATAGAGTGAGTTAATTTTTGCAAAGACTATAAATGTTATCGAGTCTGTTCACACTATCGAAGCTCAATTTTTTTTTATGATATAGTCGGCTCTGGATAGAGTGAGTTAATTTTTGCAAGGACTGTTCATGTTATCGAGTCTGTTCACACTATCGAAACTAATTTTTTTAATGATATAGTCGGCTCTGGATAGAGTGAGTTAATTTTTGCAAGGACTATTCATGTTATCGAGTCTGTTCACACTATCGAAACTCAATTTTTTTTATGATATAGTCGGCTCTGGATAGAGTGAGTTAATTTTTGAATGGACTGTTCATGTTATCGAGTCTGTTCACACTATCGAAACTCAATTTTTTTTTATGATATAGTCGGCTCTGGATAGAGTGAGTTAATTTTTGAATGGAATGTTCATGTTATCGAGTCTGTTCACACTATCGAGACTCCATTTGTGGACGTCTAATTTGTTTTATTTTGTATAAATATGAACATAAATTTGCATCAACAGCTGAGGGGAAAATTTTTGTTTTGTTAAAAAGCTGTTTATTCGAAAAAAAAAAACAAATTCAAAATGGATTGTTTCCTACGTTATCCTGTACACAGCACACCATACGGACTTAAAACCATATATTGTATTCTAAGTATATTGAATTTTCCTGATTGAAACAATTTGATTATCTTGACCCAAAATCTGTAGGGAGATTTAAAAAGACACGAACAAATGGATAAAATTCGAATCATGGACTTGATCATGACTATTTTTAGCGATACCCCCGAGACTAAGATCGATTCTAACTATAATGCAACATGTTATAGTTCGAAACTATCCAGCAAAACTTTTATCTGAGCGGCGGCGGTCCAACTGTAATTCTCAATTACCCAGCTATTAGAGGGTCGTATTGAAAGTACTTAGAATTCTGGTATTCCCGTTCGACAATATTCAAATTTATTTTTTTGAAAGAGCAACAACAACATTTTAAAAGGTTCAAATTTTCTTCCCGACCAAAACACCACGATTGCCTTTTCTCAATTACGTGCGAACATATTTTCGAATTGAATTTCCCCAAAAGGACAGTTAAAGGTCACAGAATTTAAATTCTCGAAATGTGTTACCCCGATTCAGGGTTTCATCACGAAGCCATCTTTCGAGATTTTCTTTGCGTTTCCCTGTGAAAACCACCCTCCCGGCCCCCTTCCCAGCCCACCAGATATGGCTGGCTTTTAAAATGAGATTTAAATGAAAAATTAAAACTTTTCTTGTTGATTGTTGAATTCTAAAATAGATAAGAAAACGAAACGAACCATTTTGATTACGCATTCTCAAATCCAAATTCTCGTTTTCCTTTTCATTTCATTAACTTGTTCAATTTTTGCTTTGCTTCTTGCCTTCTTCTTCTTCGTTCTCTATTTTTTTTTTTTTTTTTTTTTTTGTGCTCCTTTGGCCAGGCCAGCGCCTTTCTTAAATTGGGGCAAAAGTCATAACCAAAAATCATTTTCATATTTTGCCCTAAAAGGGTCTTGGGAGGAAGGGGTGCTGGCGCTAAAGCATCATTCATTGTAAAGAAAAAAAAAAAAAATTGAACTCCCTATGGCTGGCTGCTTCTCCCACTCTACATTGTTGTTGACCATTCTTGCTATTTAACTGTTATGTTAGAGCGTTTCTCTTTGAAGGGTTGCTCGTGTTGGCCAACATAATTTCAGTTTTTATGTGCCCCTCATTTTGAATAAAGTGCATAAACGCTAAATGGACATGTGTAAAGGACTGACTGCCGATATCTCTGTCTCTCTGTCTCTCTCTCTTTTTCTCTTCCATGCTATCTATATTCGTAAGTTCGTTTCTTTCCGCCACTTTCAGATGAAGCGTTGCCGCCAATTGGACGACGACCGACGACAATGAAACAAAAACGAAAGCGTCTTTTTTCGACCGAATTGTCATTTAGACGAACTGGAACAGACCATACCGAAGCACGGCAATTTTCTAGAAACTATCTCAGATATCTTAGTGGCATCATCGTCGACCGAAATGAGAAAATAGAAATGAACTCGAGCTCTGCACACGCTTGCACGGATCCATAGAGTCACACACTCAGCCATACGGATATGCATGCGCGCATACGTGTTTGTGCAATAAAAAAATTTTTATCGCCCAAGAGAATGACCGAATATGTATGAATATACGCCGCGGCTGCTTCTGCTGCCTTTCGATGAAACTGCTGAGGTCTTATTCTTCGCCCGTTTTCCAAATGGGCTGTTAATATGCATGACCATATGCCCATCGCTACCGAAATGAATGATGAAATGTCTAAGGCAATGTTATAATAGACACTGGGGAATGCGAGCGCCAGTGGGAACGGGGAATGGGGTATAGCGTATGGATGTGGAACTGAAAGTGGGTACAAGTATATGGAAGGCGGAGGCGGAGGCAGAGGCAGAGGCAGAGGCAGAGGCGGCAGCGGCCACGTCGTCTAAGGCCAGTAATAAAGGCTGAGAATAATATTAAAATAACAATGGAAGGCGGAGTACCGAAAACAATAAAACCCTAAACGTCCAACTTCAAACTTTTTGATTGCTTAACGTTAGAGCGAAATTAAAAAAAAAAAAATTAAATGTTAAAGAATAAAAATGCTGTCGGAAAATATGAACCGTGAATTGTACATTCATAATGAAAATGAATCGAACACGTCGGTTTTGACCGCGTTCTTGTTCTCTCTCTCTCTCTCGCCATCTCGTTCTTAAGTTGCCATCTCTCTCTCTCTCGCGATATCTTTCTATCTCGCTCTGTATCCCTTTCTCCAGGTACATCTCTCTCTCGATCTCCTTTTCTCTTTCCATCTCCTTCTCTCTTTCCATCTCCTTCTCTCTATCTACCTCCTTCTCTCTTTCTATCTCCTTCTCTCTTTCTATCTCCTTTTCTCTTTCTATCTCCTTCTCTCTCCCTAGCTCTCTCACGCTCACCCTCGCAATCCGTCGCTCCCCCTCGCTCCTCCCTCTCACGCTCTCTCTCTCTATATCTCTCACTCTCATCTCTTTCAATCTCTGCCTCTCTCACTCTCTATCTCTCTCACTCTCTTTCTCTCTCACTCTATCTCTCTCACTCTCTTTCTCTCTCACTCTCTATCTCTCTCACTCTCTTTCGCTCTCACTCTCTATCTCTATTTCTCTTACTCTCTATCTCTATCTCTCGCACTATTTATCTCCATCTCTCGCACGCTCTATCTCCCTCACGTTCTCTCTCTCACGCTCTCTCTCTCACGCTTTCTCTCTCTCACGCTCTCTCTCTCACGCTTTCTCTCTCTCACGCTCTCTCTCGCACTCTCTCACACTCTCTCACACTCTCTCACACTCTCTCTCACACTCTCACGCTCTCTCTCACGCTCTCTCACACTCTCTCTCTTTCTCTCTCTCTCTCTCTCCCTCTCTCTCTCTCTCTCACTCTTTATTTCTCTCACTCTCTATCTCTACTCTCTCTCACTCTCTATCTCTATCATTCTCTATCTTTTTCATTCTCTATCTCTCTCACTCTCTTTTCTCTCACTCTCTTTCTCTCACTCTCTTTCTCTCACTCTCTTCTCTCTCACTCTCTTTCTCTCACTCTATATCTCCATCTCTCTCACTCTCTATCTCCCTCACGTTCTCTCCCTCTGTCATGCTTTCTCTCTCTAACACTCTTTCTCACGCTCTCTCACACGCTCTCTCTCACGATTTCTCTCACGCTCTCCCTCACGCTCTCCCTCACGCTCTCTCCTCACGCTCGCTCTCACGATCTCTCTATATCCCTCTATCTCCCTCGCTATCTCTTTCTCCCTTCTCTCTCTCCTGCTCTCTCACCTCTATCTGCTCACCTCTCTTCTCACTCCACGTCTCTCTCTCTCTCTCCCTGTCTCTCTCTCTCGCTCTTGCTCTCGCTCGCTCTCCCTCGATCTCTCTCTCTCCTCTCTCTCTCCTCTCCGCTATCTCTCTCCTCTCTCTCTTCCTCTTCTCTCTCCTCCTCTCCTCTCGATCTCTCTCTCTCGCTATCTCTCTCGCTCTTTCTCGCTCTCTCTCGCTCTCTCTTGCTCTCTCTCGCTCTCGCTCTCTCTCGATCTCGATCTCTCTCTCTCTCGATCTCTCTCTCTCTCACTCTCTCTCTCGCTCTCTCTCTCTCTGCTCTCTCTCTCTCTCTCCTCTCTCTCTCTCCTCTCTCTTTCTCCTCTCTCTCTCGCTTCTCCGCTACTCTCTCTCGCTATCTCTCTCGCTCTCTCTCTCTCGCTCTCTCTCTAGTTCTCTCTCTCTCGCTCTCTCTCTGCTCTGTCTCTCTCTCTCGTCTCGCTCTCTCTCTCGTTTCTCTCTCTCGCTCGCTCTCTCTCTAGTTTTCTCTCTCTCTCGCTCTCTCTCTAGTTTTCTCTCTCGCTCGCTCTCTCTTTCTCGCCCTCGCTCCCTTCCTCAAAAAGTTCGAAACAGCACGGCCGAAGGAGCACCATTAAACTTGCTCCTGAGACTGCCGCCTTACAATCGACAATAGACAGTCGACACTCAATTCTGTGAAAAGTAATTGCCGAATGAATAGTTAATTGTTTAGATAGTTGCTCGTAGTCACCTTCTGGGCAATCAATTTCGTACAACATATATCCAACATGATAGCATTTAATTGCCACAAAACAACATGACGACGTGCAACACTAACAGTAAAAGCAACGACCAACGAGAAGTTGGACACAACAACATCGCTCAGTAGGAGTAAGGCACAATGCAGTCCTCCTGACGACTCTGCGTCAATTGATAGATTGTTCAATGGTAACCCAGCTCGTAGACATGGTACGGATGGAAAGCTCGGGAAATTGCAAGAGAAAGGATTCTCATTCTAATGGAAAGCAACAAAAAGTCGGGATAAAGAGAGCAAAACAAAAAAACAAAACAAAACAATAACACAGTGGATCAATCATGAACCCCATTAGATGAATTACAAGCATACTGACTGAATGTCTGAATAACCGACTGACTGGACGACTGACTGACTGAGGAAATGATGAAAATTCTTGTTTAGATGCTGGTTAGCATGTTCGTAACAATGCCATGGAAGCAATGAAAGCTGCTTTCGAACGTCGCTTTGGAAACGTAAAATTGACTTGACTTGACTCACGGGTTGCCTTCGGTCAAGCCAGGGATCGGTACCTACACGCACGCCTGTGGAGTTGCTTGTCGAATGCAACAACAAAGCTTTCAGAATGCACCAATAGCACAGAAAAAAGAAAATACAAAACAGAAAAAGCGAAAAGCAACGTCTTCATCGTCGCCTATATGCTATCGTCGTAATCTTCGTTGTCGTTATTGGAGTCGCAGACGTCCAACCAACGTCGATACTGCTGCTGTTGATGCTGGATTCCGATGTTGTTTGTTTCTGTTAGTGCTATTTTGGTGTTCTATGATTTTTGAAAAACCTCGTCTTTTGTTTTTATGTTTTTTATTTTTCATTTCTTTTTTTTTTTTACTTACATTTGATTGCTGCAATCAAGCAAATCGCTTGAGAGTACGACTGTCGTCGCTTGCCGTCATCTGTGCCAGTCGTCAATCGTTAATTCCGAATTTTCGATTGATTCCGTTGAAACTGGCTTTCACTGATTTGTCCGCAGTTTTTTTTTTATTTTTTATTTTTATTGATTTAATTAGTTTTCCAGTTTTCGGCAGTGAAAGGAAATTTTGACACACTTTGCTATTGATCTTCTCATAAGTTCGACAATATGGTTGGACTATACTCAAGGGGGAACAATCTACAGTAGAAACTTTCTATAATGAATTCCAAGGGACCGGGGGAAAAATTCGTTACAGAGAGAATTCGTGATAAGGAGAAAAATAGGCACTAAATATGTAGCGAAAAAGCGATCAAAAAGATTCGCTATAGAGAGAAAAATCGTTATTGAAAAATTCGACTGTATTAATGGCTGTCTTAGGATGAAAACATTGGACCTAAAACAATGGAAAGAAAGAATTTAAAACAGGGACGTGAACCAGTTTTTAACCGCTTTTATCTGCTGATGAACCGAACCAAAAACCGAACCCCTTTTTTTCAAGGTTCAGGGTTTCATTTTTACGCAAACATGCACAGGTGTAGTTCCCATAGGTCATAAATTAAAGAAACCAAAGTCGATATTCTTATGAAATTAGTATCGATACCATCTCCAATATGAGTAAGGTAACCACTACTAACTTTTTATTATGAAAATTTTAACCCTAACGGTTTGACGAAGCAATCCAAAACTTCAAACATGGAACCGCCGAACCGAACCAAATTTTCCACCCGGTTCATGTCCCTGTTGAAATACATGCAATTTCATAGAACACAGAAAACGGCTTTCTTTCGTTTTCTTTTTAAGAAATTAAATGGTGTTTTTGTCAAGATTAATTTAATCCTTGTTGTCAATGTTCAAAAAGACTATTTTTCACAAAAAAAAAAAAAAAAAAATTTGCTATACGAAATGCAACACGTACAGTACACTCGGGATAACGTCAACCCCCTATTCCGTCAACACCCCAAAACGTCAACACTTTTTTATTTACATTGACTATTCTAAAACGTTAACAAAACCTAAAAGCTCCAAAAGGTAAACTCTGCTTAATAGAAAATTTTAGCTGGAATTACGTAGACCCGTTGACATATAAGGTACCAAATTAAAGGTAATCGATCCAGCAATTTGAATAAAATAAAAAAATTGGGTGTTAATTGGACACTTTTCATACCAAAATGGCTTCCAAAGTAAAAAAAAAATTGAACGTTTTTTTCAGAATTTTTCACTTTGACCGTTTATTTTTCCCTCAATGGGTCGAATTTTTACCATTAATTTAATTTTACCTAAAGGCACATACAATTGGCTTTCAAACTACATTAAAATTTTTTACAATTAACCATTGGTGTGGGAGAATTGTTTTTCTGGACTTAGTGTCAAAGAACTTTAAAGCCGCATATCTCCTCAGGGGTGCACCCTCACATACAATTTTTTGTTCATCTTGGACCCCCCTACCAGCCCTTTTAAGGAATGTAATTCCCAACGGGACACCCTGTAGAATTCGAATTCTCAGAGTTTCGGGAATCTCCCTTTGTGCGTACAATGGACATAGTTTTTGCTCTCTTTGTTCAGTTGTGTTTTCGAACTTGTTGACGTTGCGCGTATAAAATGATCTCTAAAAACCGAAAGTGGCATGATCTCATATAAAATATTTTTTTCAATTTTTCCAAATGCATAAAATTTGTTTGAATCGGATTATTGGTTGGTTTTAGTATGAATACAAAAATAACGTTTAAAAGTATAATTCCAATTTTATTTTGGTCTAAAATGAGGACAATCATAAACGTCAACACTCGCGGTTTTAATTAGTTGAAGTTATCCCGAGTGTACTGTTATATGTAAACCAAGATTTGATTAAAATAGAGAAGAATATTAACTGGTCAACTTCTTCGAGTCCATCAATTGAGTCGTTCAATTGATAAAGGGAATGAGTCCGTTTTTGAGATTTAGCTTGGATACACTTTCTTTTATGACTTTTATGAAATTTTTACAAATTGTAAAAGAAGCCCTGATAATTCATTTTGCTATTTTCATTTTAAGTTTCGTTGTAACAACTACAATAGTTTTAAAAGTCAACTTGTTCTGTCATTTTTCAGCATTTAAAATTTCATTCCCTTGATCCACTGAGCCCCTTTAATTGCCTATGAGTGCTTTTTGATAATGTTTTCCGCTGGAAAGCTAAACAATTTTTACCCAAAATCAGAAGAGAAAACTCAAAAATTCCCTTTTTAATATGCTCGAAAATTTCCCAATCTGTCTAACCGAATATCGGGGGCTTGCCATATTCACTAAGTAATTTCAGGAACTGCTGTCAAATTTCGGTTTACATCCCATGACCTCAAAGCTGTGGCACAGTAGCATTCAAAGCGACCATCATATATCGTAAATCTAAAGTCTCATGAACTTTGAAAATTCCAAAATCGACTGAATATTGTTTTCATATGAATTTATTGAGTGAATTTGTGTTTTCCTGTTTTTTCGTTCTTTCTTTTTTTTCAGTTCAACATTGCGCTACTGTCATTAAAACATTAACGCATTTTTTACATTAATTTAAGTGTTCTTATTAATGTTTGAACTATTTTCTTCTAACAAAGTCGTACGGAAATGAACAAAACTCCGTAAAAAGAAAACTGGCTTCATAATTCATTCCAAATGTGGAAAATTATGGTTAAAAAAATATAAAAAATTAAATAGAAAATTAATAAAAATTAAATAAAAACTATTAAAAATAATTCGCCAACTAATCACGTATGGGATTGAAATATGATCATTCAAATTGTTTCTGTCTTATATTTCACTCAATATTTGACTCAAAATTGAATTGAATGGAATTTGAATTTAAAGCTTTAAACTAAAAATTTCCATGACTTTCGATTTGGAAAGCTTGGTGTCGACGGTTGAGCACAGGACTAGAAAACGAGAATTCCTAGGTTCAAATCCAACATAAGGCAAGGAAAAAAAGAAATTGAATCCTATAATAATAATACATAATATGTATATATTATATAATACGGAAAAGCCCAAAAATGTGTATTGATTAAAAAAAAAAAGGTTTTATTTTTTTTTATTTTTGGAAAGCAATTTATTATAAATATGAGTCGTAGTAGACTCCAAAATGATAGCAAATATGAGTCGTAGAAGACTCGGAAATAGTAACAAATATGACTCGAAAACGATAACAAATATGACTCGAAAACGACTCGCAAATGATAACAAATATGACTTTCTAAAGCCTGAAATACACTATAGAGTTTTTTACGTAGAGAAAAGTGTGTAGAGTATAGAGATTGTACCTTGGGTGTATACACTGAAGAGCGTCTCTGGAATTCTAAAATTCTACGTAAGGCTGTCGTCGACATATTTAGAGTACAGCTGTAGTATGTGCTCCACGACTACATACACTGCCAAAGTAATTTTCTCTACTGTAGAGTCGTAGAAAAAACATTATTTTGCAGTTTAAATTGCCATGGAGCAGATGGAAGAGCTCTACTATAAATATGTCGACGGCAGCTCTACGTGGAGCTGTAGAATTGTAGAGAAGGTCTTCAGTGTACACAATAAAGGTAGATTCTCTACACTCTACAATATTTTCTCTACGTTAAAAACTCTATAGTGGATTTCAGGCTTAAGAAGAGTCGCGGCTAGGGTTCCAATATCTCCCGACAAAAGTCTCATATTTGATCAGAAAACGAGCGCATATTTGATCTTTTTAATCAAAAAGGCGACTCGAAAAAGACTCGCTTTTGATCAAAAATTTCAAAAAATGTTAGCTGGGAATATGTAATAAAAATTAAAACTAAAATAAAAAATAAATAAAAAAAAAAAATTAAAATAAAAAAATTTAAAAACAACTTCACAGCGCTTTTAGTGTAAAATTTGAAAAAACTCAATATATATAACTTCATACAACTTAATATGCGATATAATTGGTTCGGTTATTTCGTATACATCTTAATCCAAATTGTTTTCCATTATACATTTCTTTTGCTGAAAATTGTTCCACAAAGGCAGATGCGTCTTTTTGGGAAAGAACGACGTCAGTTAAAACAATCCTTCCTCTTCAAATAACACCGCGTGAAAGACGTAAAATGCATCAGAAAAAAACATAAGTCAGCAACCTAAAAGGTTTTTGCATGCACATCTAGATAGCTGGAGTAGTTTTATGACTGATTTTGCATCAGAATTTTAATGGACCATCAAAATATGTAGAAGGTAATCCAGACAAGAGTTATTGCCAATGTGAGTATAAGTACATCTTCAACATATTAAAATACAACAAACTAAGCGATATAGAAAAAGTTAATAGTTTATTTCGAAGTATAACACTGTGAAACATTTTTCAGGTCAAGGAAAAAATTCCTGAATCCCTCTCAGACTCGCTAGATTTTCCACAAAAAAAAAAACAAAAAAAATGCAACTGACTCTAAATTATTTTCACAGCTCTGAATCATTTCCGTTAGATTAAAATTTTCGAGTATATTAAAAGGGAATTTTGGAGTTTTTTCTTCTGATTTTGAGTAAAAATTTTCCAGCTTTGCAGTGGTATAACTGTATCAAGGAGCACTCACATGCAATTGATGTACTTGAAGAAGTTGACCAGTTATCATTTTTCTACATTTTAATCGGAAAATTTTCCGATCTGGGATATATGTATTGGCCAGAAATGTTAAAAAGGTGCGAAAAAATCGTAGAATTTTTGAGATTTTTAAAATTTGTAGCCACCAGATGGACTTTTTTTTGGGATTAATTAGTAGATACTAAAACATAATTTTTCTAGTCCAGGGCGAAGACTTTAAAGAAGGAAATATAAATAAGAAAGAAAAGAATAATAATGAACGCGTTACGAGATTTAGCCGTAATGAAGTTCGCAACTTAATTCTCGACCACAATTGAATTGAAATCGAAATTAAAAACGAAATTTAGACAATCGAACCAAACCAAGTATACGGAGTTGCCATACTCGCCGAGCACGTTCAGAAACTGCAGAAACATTTTCTAAACCATTACCCCGATTCTTGCTAAAAAAAAAAAAACATAAGTCAGGAACAATTAAGTTTATTCGCTATTTAAATTTCATACCTCCCAAATACTGTATTAAGCATAAACACTCCTTTAAAACTCATTGGTTGGTGTATGAAATACTTTTTGATTGATTCCTGCAAAATCCTATTCTAGTTTCGTATGACGTTTTGATGTGACCATTAATTTCATTTTTTTTTCGTTTTCGGATTTTGTTTTCATCATTGCTACAACTTGTTGAATGATTAATAATTCAAATTAATTAATAAGATGTAATTGAAAATTTCAAGAAAAAACAAAATAACTCAAATAAATTAATTGATAAGATTGTCCCGAATATCAAAACTTTCACACAAAATGCTATGCAAGATTGTCATTATCTTCCAAGACAGATTTCTAAAAAGTCAACAAGTTGAAACACAATTTAAACAGAAAACAAACACTTCAACAAAAAATTCCTTCGCTTACATATCAAAGTCCTACCATTTCTTAAATTTTATACAATATAAAATAATACAAAAAAAAAATATATAAAAAAATGCACACAAAATTCTCGAAATATTTCCGGATTTTCCAACACTTGAAAAGAGTTCTTAAATTTATTTATTTAAAAATTGATGCGAAAATAATTTCAATTAAAGCAATTTTAAATATAAAACGCAACATGATATTTATAATAACATACGCTTTTAAATGTTGATGTAACACCACATGAAATAAAATCCTTGAGCACTCTCGATCGGCGGTAAACGGTTAAATTAGTGACGCACACACACCGCAATCGCAATCGCAATCGCAACGGCAACAAATGGCACAAAATTCAATGACGATAACACACGCAAAAAGTCAAAATGCCACACAGAAATGAAAACACAGAGCGAGCGCACAGTGTGCCGTCGTTATTTTAATGTACGAACGATAAACTCGTCTCGTTGCTGACTGAAAATTCTGCTTGCAAATCCTTTAAAAATGCGGCATGCGGATGCTGTGATGCTGATGCGAACAGGAGAAAAACGAAAGCGCCATCGACAATGACGACGACGAAGACGACGACGAGGACGAAAGCAACAAGAACAACAAGAACAACAGCGAGCAACAGCGAACACGACAGCGAAAGCGACCACGACCACGACGACGATACGAACGAATGAGATTCGGAGGAGTTCGAAGTTAGCGGGAATACACGAGCGCAACAATCAGCAACAGCAACAATAACAAAAAAAAAAAACATTCAAAACAGGACCCGCATGCAACAACATTGCCGACAACAGAAGCCGCGAACTTCGCCTGAAAGTCTGCAATAATAACGGAACGGCATTTTATATGATGCCCGTCGTTTTGAATAATTTCATTCTTATTTATTTTTAATTTTAATTTTATTAATTTTTTTTTTAACTATTTTTCGGTTGCATTCTCAACAGGCTCAATGCCAGCCAACTGCTGTTAGCTTCCCTAACATGAGCTTACATAACAATAAACACGAAAGCCCGATGATCCAGCAGAGTGTACCAGCAACAACAACGGCAACAGCAACAGCAACTGATTGCTCAAAAATTTGCGTACCATTCAATGCTAGGGGAAAAAGCACAAAGTCACATCGCTTTGCTAAATCTCTGCAAACAAAATAATCGCTGTTAGCGAAGGAGCACTTTTAAATAACACGTGAAGACAACGACGACGACGACGACGATAACGACATTACAACATTAACAGTATTTTCCTGCATTACGAAG
Source organism: Chlorops oryzae (assembly GCA_020466095.1). NCBI lineage: Eukaryota > Metazoa > Arthropoda > Insecta > Diptera > Chloropidae > Chlorops > Chlorops oryzae. The sequence goes on from CM035806.1 coordinate 161,854,751, forward strand.
GCATGCATTACGGCGCTCAAGAGCCGAAGAGCCTAAATTTGTTACCTCCACGATGATTCGAACTCAAAATCGGGAGAGCAAGGAAAACAACCCAATTGAGAGAGCGAAAGCCCAAGAGAGAAAGATAGAGAGAGGGAGAGACTGCGACGGCTATAGTGCACTTCGTTTATGTTATGTAACATACATTGAGGTGCAGTGTGCATGTCCTTGCTGATAGGAGCTTTATGTCCACAAATCCGTAAACTCGACTTTACGGATCCCAGTATACGCGCTTAAAAGCTCGAAAAATGTTAAAATCCTCACGACAAAAAGCTCTTTTCGTCCATGTTAGGCCATGAAGTAGTTTACAGCAAAAACTATCGGAATGTTTAATCCCAAGATAACATTAGGCCAACATGAATGGACATGCCTCAGAAAGGCAAATTATTACTTGAATTCACAAGATATGTGCTATGAGATGTAATAATAGGTTGGCACTAGGTTGGAGTCCGAAATAAATTCGAAATTTTTTAGAAATAAGAGGCTAAGATAGAGTATAAGCACTCTATCTTCCAAAGTCCATGAATATCCTTGAGAATAGTAATTTTTTTTTTATATATAAATGAGCCTGTAATAACCGAATATATGGGGAATTCATATGACGCATATTAATCACAAGTGCACCCGAGAAGTATGCAACGTTTTTTTAATTTTTAATTTTTTCACTATGTTCTACTTGGCTGAACGTACTGAAACTTAATATAGGCAAATATTGACATTAAACTCTATTTTAGAGAAATTTTCTCAGATATTATCTCTTCGGGAACAATAGAAAAATCTTCATACAAAAATATCCTTCCACAGGAGCATGGATTAGTTTTGGCAATATCGCCTGAAACATATTTTCGAATTTTTTTTCAGAAATTTTTCTATATTTTGGCTTTTAAATCATTCTTCTATCTTTATTAGTTTTTGAGATATGATTTTTTTTAAATTACTCTTCAAACACTATTCTCAAGGATGTTGCAGAGCTATGGGCGATAAGGGGACATCCATTAATAACGTCAACATATTTTCTCCAGTTTTTGGACCGCCTCCTCCATAAGGTCACACTCGATTTGCCGATTTGGTTAGATTTTCTAGACCCTCTCACCCCCTCGCCACCTAGTTTTGTTGACGTTATTAATGGACGTCCCCTGAAGTGTCAAAACTTGGTGGAAATTGAATGAATTTTTTTTTTTTTTGGAAATTGGCTTCGGAGACCGAATCACTATGTTCACAATCGGAAATGAAATCAAGAATTTCTAGGTTCAAACCCTACACAACAGAGCAAAAACTTAACTTACAGGAAAAAAAAACAACAAAAAAGCCATTTCCGAAGCTTAGATATAAAATCGTATAAATAAAATAAAGAATATTTGAATAAATAACGAAAAATTGTACTTGTTGTCGAGTCACACATAGCTCTCTTTACACATATACAACTCTATTCTAAATATATATTTCCCGGAAATTTTTCCCCAAGAAGTTTTCGTCCATGGGGGAAAAAGGGAGTTTTCTAATCCTCAATAAAAGAAAGGATATGATGACCTTTGCTTCAAATTATTCGGAATCCTTATTTCCGTAAAACGCCCTTGCCAATGTTCATAGCATGGGAGAATCTTTTTCAATTCTGCAGCGGAAAATTCGCCGCGAATATTTAGGATCGGGCTGATAAGAAAATACAAATCATACAAGATTCAGAAGTCATCTATCAGCCCAATTCTGAATATTCCCGGGGAACGAATTCCCGGGGAATTTAATTTTCTTGAGACAAAAATTATGGGTATGGGTCAAATATTCATTCTCCATCAAATTTATTCCCCCAAATATTTGAAAAAGAAGAAGTTTACTCTCGAGAAAAGTAAATTCCCCGGGAATATTCAGAATCGGGGTGTATGACTTTTATCTAGACTCGTTCAAGAATTAGTTTCATATAAGACGTTCTTCTTATAAAGGTAAACATATTCATTTCGGGCTCTTTCATGAGCTAATTATGAAAGATCTTCCTCCGAACGGGGAGTCATATTTGACTTCCCTAGAACACAAAATGTTTGTTCCGACTATGAAAAGTCATAATTCTATAAAAGTAGATTTGAATGGCAAGAACTCCTCGATACCACAGATAGATACATACGTTGTTAGTGGTTCCTTAAAGAATTTTCGAATGGACTTATATAAATATTCGCTTTCTTTAGCTCAACTTCGCGATGGTACATCGAAAACGAAGCAATACGAACATTTTTTTTTACGTAGAAATGCGTCAAGGATAATTTGAAGACGTTACAATTCAATTTTCATGTAAATCAACATTACCGTCTGTTAAAATATGGCAACAGTTGCGATTTAACAGAGATACCAAGCTTTTTTTTTAACATAATAGAGGGCTCTGTTAGATTTGACGAAGCTTTTAACAAACATTAAGGGGAAATGCTGTAAATTTAACGAAATTTTATCACTTGCCCCTTCACGTATGCTATCCTTTTCTTACAACTTACATTTCTACCGCTACTGCGCTATGGAGAGAGAGAGAGAGAGAGAGAGAGAGAGAGAGAGAGAGAGAGAGAGAAGAGAGAGCAGTCAACCCTTATTCATTGTAACAGGAGAAATGTTTAACACTGCTGCTGCTGCTTTAAACTAACGTAGTAGTGAAGAAAACTTTGACATTACTCCTATAGCTAGGATCCGTCAAAAAGCTAGACGACACTAAAATAGGGGCTATTTTCACATTTCTTTTTCCAGAGCTGCAAACATTATGTTAAGATCTTACACTGCTGTTTGTTTTTAATTTTTTTTCGTATTTTTTTTCTAAAATTTTTTTCCCCCCCAGTGATTTTTAAATGTGTCCATTTCAATGATTATGCAAATAAAACCATCATCGCCCACTCTCAGGCAAGTTTGATGACTCTAGTCAGCCACATTCCCGGAGTTAAGTCGACAAGTGGGAGAGCAATCAGAGTCTCGAAGGTAAAAATTCGCTTAAATTCGCATTTTTATGAAGCAGCAAACGCACACACACACACAAACACACGCACTCACACTCGAAATTCTACGCAAGTAGAAGCACCGCGCCGCGCTTTGCGCAACAATCGCAAGGCAGGAAATTTTTCGAAACAAAATCGTATGGCACTGCGCTGCGCTGCCCATAAAAACGGCTTAAAATGATCATCATAAACATTGAGTGAGCAAATATTGCAATAAAAACACAAATGACTGAAGGACGTCGTAAAAATACTTATACGTGATGCGCCGTATATAATGAGGGTTCGCTGGGTGCGAGCAAAAAAGACGAACGAAGGTAAGAAGCAGCAGCCGCAGTAGCAATCGACCTGCCGACTTGCCCACCTGCTGCCACATAACATAAATGTCGAGATTGGGCGGCATCAACAACAAAACGAAGAACAACAAAAACAACAACGGCAAAGGCAATAGCAATAACAAGCACGGACACCGAAAACGGCACTCTCAACATGATGATACGACTCGAGTCTAAGAACGTTAATGATTACCAAGCGAAAAGTGCTAAACGGGCGAAAGTATGCAACGCAAAATTAACAACGCAAAAGTGCAAGGACGACAAACGCAAACCGAAGCACACACGCCCAAAGAAACCGAAAAAAAGCAATTTCGAGAAGCGAAATGCAATGCCGTTTTCGTAAGTCAACAGCGCGGAAGTTAAGCCTGACTAATTGCGGCGTTTTCCGCCCGTAAAATCGTTCAATGTGCAAAGGATTTAGAGAGCGTATAGGAAGAAGAGGTTATATATGTATGTACATATGCATACATATTTATTACACCATCAAGCGTATCGACGACAAATCCATCTTTTCAGTTGGAGTAAATTATTATTATTATGGCTGTGTGCAAATATATTTTCATTTGAAATCACACAAATCTTCAATGATGACTCCATGAATCTTAAATCCTGACTTAATTAAAACGAGCTCCATCAACCTTTCCCGAGAGGAAAGAGAGAGAGGAAAGAGAGAGAGAGAGAGAGAGAGAGAGAGAAGAGAGAGAAGAGAAGAGAGAGAGAGAGAGAGAAAGAGAGAGAGAGAAGAGAGAGAGAATAGAAAGAGAGAAGAGAGAGAGAATACAAAGAGAGAAGAGAGAGAGAAAAAGAGAGAGAGAGAGAGAAAAAAAGAGAGAGAGAGAAAAAAAGAGAGAGAGAGAGAGAGAGAGCGAGAGAGAAAGAGAGAGAGAGAGAGAGTAGGGAGTTAGCGAGCGAGATAGAAAGGGTGAGAAAGAGACAGTGAGAGAGTGAGAGACAGTGAGAGGGTGAAAGAGAGAGAGAAGAGAGAAAATCGAGAGAGAGAGAGACAGAGTGAGAGGGTGAGAGAATGAGAGCGAGAAGAGAGGAAAGAGAGAGGGAAAAGAAGAGAGAAGAGAGAGAGAGAAGAAGAGAGAAAGAGAGAGAGAGAAAAGGAGAGAGAGAGAGAGAGAGAAAGTAGAGATGAGGAAAGAGAGAGAGAGAGAAAGAGGAGAGTCACACATAGCTCTCTTTACACATATACAACTCTATTCTAAATATATATTTCCGGAAATTTTTCCCCAAGAAGTTTTCGTCCATGGGGGAAAAAGGGAGTTTTCTAATCCTCAATAAAAGAAAGGATATGATGACCTTTGCTTCAAATTATTCGGAATCCTTATTTCCGTAAAACGCCCTTGCCAATGTTCATAGCATGGGAGAATCTTTTTCAATTCTGCAGCGGAAAATTCGCCGCGAATATTTAGGATCGGGCTGATAAGAAAATACAAATCATACAAGATTCAGAAGTCATCTATCAGCCCAATTCTGAATATTCCCGGGGAACGAATTCCCGGGGAATTTAATTTTCTTGAGACAAAAATTCTTTTTTTTTTTAAATAGATAGGGAAAGGAAAATTATGGGTATGGGTCAAATATTCATTCTCTATCAAATTTATTCCCCCAAATATTTGAAAAAGAAGAAGTTTACTCTCGAGAAAAGTAAATTCCCCGGGAATATTCAGAATCGGGGTGTATGACTTTTATCTAGACTCGTTCAAGAATTAGTTTCATATAAGACGTTCTTCTTATAAAGGTAAACATATTCATTTCGGGCTCTTTCATGAGCTAATTATGAAAGATCTTCCTCCGAACGGGGAGTCATATTTGACTTCCCTAGAACACAAAATGTTTGTTCCGACTATGAAAAGTCATAATTCTATAAAAGTAGATTTGAATGGCAAGAACTCCTCGATACCACAGATAGATACATACGTTGTTAGTGGTTCCTTAAAGAATTTTCGAATGGACTTATATAAATATTCGCTTTCTTTAGCTCAACTTCGCGATGGTACATCGAAAACGAAGCAATACGAACATTTTTTTTTACGTAGAAATGCGTCAAGGATAATTTGAAGACGTTACAATTCAATTTTCATGTAAATCAACATTACCGTCTGTTAAAATATGGCAACAGTTGCGATTTAACAGAGATACCAAGCTTTTTTTTTAACATAATAGAGGGCTCTGTTAGATTTGACGAAGCTTTTAACAAACATTAAGGGGAAATGCTGTAAATTTAACGAAATTTTATCACTTGCCCCTTCACGTATGCTATCCTTTTCTTACAACTTACATTTCTACCGCTACTGCGCTATGGAGAGAGAGAGAGAGAGAGAGCAGTCAACCCTTATTCATTGTAACAGGAGAAATGTTTAACACTGCTGCTGCTGCTTTAAACTAACGTAGTAGTGAAGAAAACTTTGACATTACTCCTATAGCTAGGATCCGTCAAAAAGCTAGACGACACTAAAATAGGGGCTATTTTCACATTTCTTTTTCCAGAGCTGCAAACATTATGTTAAGATCTTACACTGCTGTTTGTTTTTAATTTTTTTTCTTGTATTTTTTTTCTAAAAATTTTTTCCCCCCCAGTGATTTTTAAATGTGTCCATTTCAATGATTATGCAAATAAAACCATCATCGCCCACTCTCAGGCAAGTTTGATGACTCTAGTCAGCCACATTCCCGGAGTTAAGTCGACAAGTGGGAGAGCAATCAGAGTCTCGAAGGTAAAAAGTCGCTTAAATTCGCATTTTTATGAAGCAGCAAACGCACACACACACAAACACACGCACTCACACTCGAAATTCCACGCAAGTAGAAGCACCGCGCCGCGCTTTGTGCAACAATCGCAAGGCAGGAAATTTTTCGAAACAAAATCGTATGGCACTGCGCTGCGCTGCCCATAAAAACGGCTTAAAATGATCATCATAAACATTGAGTGAGCAAATATTGCAATAAAAACACAAATGACTGAAGGACGTCGTAAAAATACTTATACGTGATGCGCCGTATATAATGAGGGTTCGCTGGGTGCGAGCAAAAAAGACGAACGAAGGTAAGAAGCAGCAGCCGCAGTAGCAATCGACCTGCCGACTTGCCCACCTGCTGCCACATAACATAAATGTCGAGATTGGGCGGCATCAACAACAACGGCAAAGGCAATAGCAATAACAAGCACGGACACCGAAAACGGCACTCTCAACATGATGATACGACTCGAGTCTAAGAACGTTAATGATTACCAAGCGAAAAGTGCTAAACGGGCGAAAGTATGCAACGCAAAATTAACAACGCAAAAGTGCAAGGACGACAAACGCAAACCGAAGCACACACGCCCAAAGAAACCAAAAAAAAGCAATTTCGAGAGGCGAAATGCAATGCCGTTTTCGTAAGTCAACAGCGCGGAAGTTAAGCCTGACTAATTGCGGCGTTTTCCGCCCGTAAAATCGTTCAATGTGCAAAGGATTTAGAGAGCGTATAGGAAGAAGAGGTTATATATGTATGTACATATGCATACATATTTATTACACCATCAAGCGTATCGACGACAAATCCATCTTTTCAGTTGGAGTAAATTATTATTATTATGGCTGTGTGCAAATATATTTTCATTTGAAATCACACAAATCTTCAATGATGACTCCATGAATCTTAAATCCTGACTTAATTAAAACGAGCTCCATCAACCTTTCCCGAGAAGAGAGAGAGAAAAGAGAGAGAAAAGAGAGAGAGAGAGAGAGAGAGAGAAAGGAGAGAGAGAAAAGAGAGAGAGAGGAAAGAGAGAGAGAGAGAGAGAGAATGAGAGAAGAGAGAGAAAGAAGAGAAGAGAGAGAGAGAAAGATGTAGAGAGAGAGAAAAGAGAGAGAGAGAAGAAGAGAGAAAGATGAGAGAGAAGAGAAAGAGAGAGAGAGAGAGAGTAGGAGAGAGAAAGGTGAGAAGAGAGGAGAGAGTGAGAGAGAGTGAAGGAGAGAGAGAGAGAGAGAGAGAGAAAATAGAGAGAGAGAGAGAGAGTGAGAGAATGAGAGGAGAAGAGAGAGGAGAGAGAAAGAAGTAGGAGAGAGAGAGAGAGAGGAAAAAAAGAGAGAGAAAGGAGAGAGAGAGAGAGATGAGAGAGAAGAGAGAGAAGAGAGAGAGGAGAGAGAGAGAGAGAAAGGAGGAGGAGAGAAGAGAGGAGAGAGAGAGAGAGAAAGTGAGAGAGAGAGAGAGAGAGAGAGAGAGAGGAGAGAAAGAGAGAGAGAGAGAAGGAGAGAGAGAGAGAGAGAGTGAGAGAGAGAGAGAGAGAAGTGAGAGAGAGAGAAAGTGAGAGAGAGAGAAAGTGAGAGAGAGAGAAAGTGAGAGAGAGAGAGACAGAGAAAGTGAGAGAGTTTACAGTGCTCAGCTGTATATGAACAAGCTTCTTCCCTTTAAATATTGAAGTTATAATTGAAATCTATAGTGGTACTCATGCAACTTTGCAAATGCCTTCGCAACTTTTCCCATCGTACATTTTCATAAAAAATTTTGACAGTTGTGTAACAAATTTCTCATTTCCCACAATTTGCGAAGCTGCATGAATCCCACTTATGCACTGCAAATTTATAATGACCTTTGGACTTTCATTTGACCTCTGAAATATTATACGAAGCCAAAAATCGTATGGGTCAATTCTTCTACTGATCATCAACAGCATGCTCTTCTTCGAAAAAAAAAAAAATTCATAAATGCATCTTTGATCACAAGATCTTCCACTATGCATTCACAAATGGTGTCCTGATTTAAAAACCATAAAGGATACGTACAAAATCGAATTGCGAATCCTTATCGTTGCATCTTTTTAATACCCATAATAACTATAAAACTACAAGAGATTCAGTCAGGTGCAATAACAAGGCGGTTAAAATAATAATGCGCTCCTTTTTGCGTTATATTTATGTTATTATCCCAAGACGCGACAGAAGAGCACTAAGTGGCAGCAGAAAAACATTTTTATTACATAGAGGCTTTGAGGTAGTGTGGAGAGTGTGGCAAACACGGCAATTTTGATCTTCGTCTTTAAAATACCACTGGCAGCATTTCTGGTGGCTCAGGAATGAATTGGGTGGAAAAAGGAACAACTCTTCTACTGCTCTCATTTCCTGCAGGGTTCTAACTGAAAAATTGGTCATTCTAAGATCCCACAAAACCGTCCAATAATTGCATACACTTTTAATTCAATCGTTCCTTTATGGGGAATTACTTTGAGGCGACATCGAATCGCCTCGGATCGCATCGAACCACACAAACACGACGAATTAGGAGGAAATGAGCGGTAGTTGCATTTAAGCTCTTATTATCGCTGCTGCTGCTGCTGCTTGATGTTTCTGTCAGAATCACGGGAAACAAGTTGTTGGCGAAGTAAAACTCAACAGCAACACAAAGCTGTGGCCCAATAAAAAAGCCATCAATTTTGATTCTCTCCAACGACCGTCAACAAACGCTAACAGCCGCCAACACCGACGACGACGACGGCGACAGCATCATAAAGGCAACTTGCAGAGTGTAAAAGAAAAGTAAAGCAAAGAAAAGGACAAATAAAAGCACAAATAAAAAATGGAAAAAGTTGAGAAAAATAAAAAGAATTAAATCTTATGGGCTGAAAAGCAAAGGAGCCCAAACACTATACTTTCTTATGCTTATAATGATCATCGTTATGATGATTATGATGATTATGATGATGACGACGATGCTAATGACACTGATGTTTATGCTGATGATGATGACGATGATGCTAAGTAATCAAGCTCGGTAAAGTGCACTTAAATGAGGCTATTAGTTTTTAGACCCGAAATTCGAAATGCAAGCTTTCAGACTTTTCGACGCTACTTGCATAAGCTTCACACAATCGAGCATTACATGACCCTTGGCCTCCACCTTGTTCCGTCTTCCTTTGTCGTTTTGCAAGCAGCCTAAAGTTATAAGCGAACGCTTGTGTTGCATGAAGAGCACTCCTAACAATAATATACATATATAGACATACATATCTAAATATATATGATCCTATAAATATCTACATCATAGACTCGGTGGTTTCGGCTTCAATAGCTCCATAGATGATGACTTGGAAACAGCATAACAGGAGCAAGCAGCAGCAACAGCTGCAGTAGCAAGTCAAAAAGGCATTAACGAAGCTCACCACTTCTGCGTGTGAGCCTCTTTTCTGCTGCCTCTCTAGTCGGCGCGCCGGTCGGGTCGCAGCATTACGCGCAAGCAGCTCACTCTTGACCTAAGGCCAAAAAAAAAAAAAAAAACACCCAGCAAGGATTCTGAACAACTTTATTTAAAATATATAATAAATTTAATGCATATACAATTCTTATTTTCCCCTTTGTGAAAGACTTAATTTTTTTTTTTTTTTTTTTGGCTGTTTGCGATGGTCTTCTCTACGAGCTGCAATGTTCACGATTGCGCTTCAGCACGAAATACTAGATAAAGAAAAATATCGGGGCAGTCAAAGAGTCAAAGAACAAGAGTCAAAGAGACTCGAAAGGAAGACGACTTGAAGAGCCCCACACACACACACACACACACACACACAATATATATATATTAAAAGAAAAGGAAACGGAAAAATGGACTTGAAGGTGCTTGCCAAAAAATGATGTAATAACCTGCATGGACACGATAAAACAGTCTAAGCTCAAAGGACTTCAAACAGAAGAACAGCAAAAATTCTGTTATGTCCATCGCAGATAAGGAGGAGTCTTTTTGAGTATTAAATATAAGAAAAAAAAAAACGAAATGAGTATAAAACTGCTTGATGCAGAAATTGAGCCCAAATGAGAAGCTGTTTTTCTGTTCAAATTATTTTATTAAATTCTTAAATTTGAGAAATTTTGCAGAATATTCAGACCACGAACTCGTCGTAGGGGGCTCAGAGAAATCCTATTTAAAATATGTTAAAGAAAATTCAATGCTTTTTTTTTTTAACTCAAAATCTTTAACTTGATCACTATCGATTTTCAAACGAAACGCGTGCATCTTTAGAGGACAGTGATGTCCGAGTACTGTCAAAATTTTCAATATTCAATATTAAAACGTTCTGCGTCAAACACAACGTAGATTGAAATGCCGCCGACTTTCGATGCGTAAAGACTATCGACTGTCGATCTGTCTGATTTTCCTTTCCTCTCTTTCTTTGTTTCTCCCGTTTAGGATCGTTGAGGATCGTTTAGAATCGTTTAGGGTCGTTAAGGATCGTTTAGGATCGTTTAAGATCGTTAGGGATCGTTTAGGATCGTTGAGGATTGTTTAGGACTGGGTTGGACCGTTAAGGATCATTAAGGATCGTTCAGGACCGTTTAGGATCGTTAAGGATCGTTTAAGGACCCTTTTAGGACCGCTTTGGACCGTTTACTAATTTAGGATCGTTAATGATCATTTATGATCGTTTAGGATCGCTTAGGGTCATTTAGAACCGTTTAGGACCGATGCCGAGGCAATGTTAGTAGAAAATTACAAATTTACTACCAAAATTTCTCCCTATTATAACTTTCCCGTTTATCTATTGACGAATATCTTATTTTGTTTGGTGAAAAACCGACCTTAAAAAAAATTGCAAAAAATTTATCTGCTTTCGATCGGTATTTTAGATGCCGATGAGAGGAAAAATTGGAGGAATTTTCTCTGAAAAAAATGTCTTTCTTTTAAGGTCTTTTCTTGATCGATCTCAACACTAGATTGTAAGGAGCAGTTCTAGATTATCTTATTTCCTTTCTGCAATACCTTCACATAAAAATTTATTTTTCAAAAATCATGATCACAAAAATTCTTCCATAAGAGATTTAAAAAAAAAATATTTTTTTTTGGGTTTAGAAGGCCAAAGTGCATTTAGATGTCCTAGGGGAAATAATGAAATTGTGTAATTTTACCCTAAAGATGGAAGAAGGCAGAAGGAAGATTCCCTTGGTATGATGTTGAAACAATAAATTTCTATCTTAATATTCTATTTATCCTCAGGTATAACAAGACTTCCACAAGTGTGAACTACTTTAAACCGAGTACATTTTTTAGAGTTCTGGGCTTGGTGTACTCGGCTTGTTCATTTTTAGGTTCATGTGATCCTTTCATGGTATCTAGAGCAAGAACACCATATTCATGAGGACATAGAATTAATTTCAGGAATCGTAATCTAGACCCCTTTCTGTCTTATGTGACGACCAAGGGTGCATAGCACATACGGGTATGTACTTATGTTTGGACTCAGGTGGGTCAAGTGATATTTTCCATCATATTTTCCCACCAATCGAAAAAGGGCTCTAAATTATCAAAGATAAAATCGAAAGAAATTATAATCTTAGCTACTCAAACTTGTTCATAGTTTTCTTTTTTTTTTTTGAGGAAATTTAAATTTTTGTTCCACTGTGGAGAAACCTCTTGAAAGATAATAAGTTAAGGCATATAAATATGAAGTATTTACATAGCTTTTTACGATGCAATCTATGACAGTAGCCCACGAATTAGTCTGCCACTTGGTGTGAGACCGCTCCGTACTCCCGCCCTCTCCCAACTCTCCCCGACTCTACATTCCGTCGAATGAATTTCCTAACACAAGTTGCACATTCACATTCATACCGTAATATTCCAACTTTAGCTCCGATCTGATCCGCCCCGCTTTACTTCACTGCATCACCAAGACCCACCACCCACTTCGGTTTGATTCGCTTCGCCTCGTCTCGCGCCACATCTCGTCTTGTATATCGAATGCCAATATTTACGTAGTCATTTAAGATTATCCTAATTGAGAATCTCTGCTTCAAAATATGGAGCAGCAAAGTAAGCAGGGTAAACGCAGTAAAAGCGGTCAAGCCACACTCGACTAACGTATAACAGCCGAAAGACCAAAACGACCGAACGACTGACCGAACGAGAGACCGAACGAACACAAGGCATAAAATTGTAATCAATTCGCATACTATGTGGGGGTTAGGAGAGGGGGAAACAAGGGACGATGGACGATGGACGAGTAACGACGACAGGGGCCCGAATTAGAACGGAAGAAGAGCGGCGCTATAAAGCGTTGAGAGAAATTAAAAGCAAGCATAGCTATTGTTGGCAGCTTAATACCTCGGCTGTCCAAATAGGCTTAAATTGTCGCATAATAAAAACAAGGCTTGCCCTGCGACGGCCTGGCCTGGACTGCTGACTGAAAATACCCCGGCCGGCCGGCCGATTGGATGAGTGTGAGTATGGGTGCCTGCTGCAGGTGGATGTGTTTATACATTCTATGGATGAAAAGATTTCACAACTAAAAGTTACTACAATACGAGTCCGAGTCCGAGTTTGAGGCGAGTCGATTCGATTCGATTCTATTCTATTCGATTCGGAAGGGGACGAAGGTGCTGCTTGTGTTTTAAGTTGTCACAAATCCGACGAGTCCAAAATTATCATTAACTCAAAAATATTTACACAGGCATCCGGCAACCGGCAACTGGCATCCCTCGGTTGACATTCCTAGCAAATTTGTTTTTTTCCGTATGGCTGGAATATGCTCAATGCTAAATTCTGATTGCCGTATACATACATGCATGCACATGTATATGGATGAGTATGGCGGTGCGCTCAAAAAAAAAAAAAAAAGGATTACTTATCGCATATTTTGACATAAGTTAAGTTCATCATCAATGAAAATGTTGCAAGTCAATTTTCTCTCTTTGCCCGTTTATTCGCATTTCATTGGTTGTCGTAGTGGTGGCGGTAGTGGTGGCCGGTCGGTCGGTCGGTCGGTTCTTTGGCATCGTCGTATGAACACGACCGTACAGCTTTATGTGTGTCTCTGTGTTTGCGTCTCTGTGATTGTGTCTGTGTGTCCTTGCGTGCGTGTATCCTTTTATATGAATATATGTATGTGTGTATATGATTATGGCTTATGTATGCACTTGTCCTTCTGATTGTCTGTTTTTATATCCGACCCAATTGTCCAACTGTCCACTTGTGTGTACGAGGGTGCGAGGGTCGCTCGTTCATTTACGCTTAAATGACTATTTCAATAGCTTTACAGCGGATGCTGTATGCTTGAATAGGTCGATCGGAAGGAAAGGGCAAAAGAGAAATGAGTACACTGAGAAAAAAAAAAAACATTTGACATTATTGCCTCGTTTTTTGTCAAAGCTTTCCCCAGCTTTCTACATTGAACCGTTTCTAGAGAGGCACCTGAGGGGGACGAGGCTTCTTTTTTTTTTTGAAATCTTTTCAAAGGGAATCGATGTTACTGCAAGTGATCAACCCAAAGGATCATTATCCAATTTGCCCTCAAATATGCAAAAAAAAAGAATCATCTGTTGAAAACCTGTCAAGTCTTGAGAAATTAGGTTTGGGGAGGTGGGGGGAGGTTCGAACGAAATCATGTGAATTTCTCTAAGCGTAAGACTTTCTGCAGGACAGCGACAATTTAGCGAGACGAATGTTTTACAACGCAGAGCCGCACGTCGTAATTCCAAGAGGGATACACAAAACGCAAAGCGTACGAACGCCAGAACCACCGAACAATGGCAAAGATACAAAGGCTGCAATAATAACGATAGGTCAACTGCGATAAGCCAGACAGTCTTTAGTTATTTCGTTGCCTTTACTATCATCGGTTTTTTTTTTCTTTTTCCTTTTTTTTTTTTAGTTCCCCCTTCGCTTTCGGCTGCTTGTTGACTTTTGTATTAAAAACAAATGCAGAGAACGAAATTGGACTGAATCGAATCGAACCGAACCGAACCGAACTGGCCAGGACGTAACGAGCTATCTCCCTCAATCGGCAACGTTCAAGCCCTAAAATAAATAAAAAATCAAAAATAAAAAGTAAAAAAAAAAAAATTAAGCAAGTAAGGGTGTTATAGTCAGGCGAACCTGACAATACAATATCCGACAGAGATAAAGGGTTAGCCATAAAAGTTTGAATATTTTTAAAACAGGTCTTCAAAGACAGCAACCATTAGGACAAAGTGTGCGGGAGATTTCCAAAGCAATAATCATATGACGAATATCCCATTTTGCCACGCCTACTTTTGAAAATCTTGGAAATCTCATCGGAAGCTGTAATATAACCATAAATTCCAAATTTATTTGAAATATCTCGAAAAAGTCCGATTTTTTGACAGTTTTGGGATTTCTTTGACAGATCCTTGCACTGGAGGGACCTTTAATAATGGACCGACCAAGAAAAAAAAAAGGATATATGACTAAAGAGGACGATTATATGCCAACTTTCGTTCAAGTCCCATTTGAACTTCAGGGGTAAGACGCAATTTTCGAAAAAATCCATTCTGCCACGCCCACTTTTCCAAGTTTTTCAAAACAACATTCAATTCCCTTAAGTACCTATGTTTCATATATAAAATTTTAGCAAAATTGCTTGAAAATTTTTAGGTTTTAGAGCAGTTTTTATGACTTTCATGTTAGACCCTAGTACTGTAGGTATCCTTAAAATCGGTCCGATCTGGTGCATCCACGAACTTGATCTGACTCATGTCTACGGAAATACGTGTACCAAATTTCGGGAAGAAAGCTCAGCTCCTATAATTAGAAAATTGTATACGGATAGACGGACCGACAGACAGACGAAGAGGCATGTCTAAATCGAATCTCCTGGTGACGCTGATCATTTCCATTCATATGTATTTGGTATGGTCTATCTCGATTGGTTCTGGGTAATACACACAACCACACGAACGCACTATACCCTCGATACAGAGTGTGTCGGGTATAAAAAAAAAAAAAAAAAAAAACATTGAAAAAAATCAAAATTTAGTTTCGGCCTTATCGCCCAATTCATTTACACAACGGCACTGAACTGGACTGAACGGATGCCGCCTGTCGATGTCCATTGCCATTGCCGATTGCGATTCCGATGTCACTGTCATTGCCGAATATTTACCGAGAAGGGAAGGGAAAGGAAAGTAAGGTAAGAGGAAATGTGGCGGTGGCGGCGTTTATTTGAGCAGCTTTAAATTGGACGCATCATACATATGTCGAACTTCAATGCTAGCAAAATCGTTTCCCTTACAATTCAAAAGGATTTTAGCTGGCATTTCGTTTCATATTTGCCCAACGAAAAGTGCAATTTCACCAAAGCCAAGCGTCTTTCTCTTTATTGTCTTTTCGGTTACATATTTAGGTTATATTTGTTTGGCTTTTGCTGTTTTTATTGTTATCATTTTTGTTGTTGTACTCTTCTCGCAACTCTTGAGCCTAGAGAACCTTCATTAAAACCAAGGACAATGACATTGACAATGGCAATGCGGATGGACGACGATGAAAATGATGGTCACCGACCCATGGTCGGTTGTCGTGCGCCGAGCATCATACAGTCGTCCCTTAACAATATTAAGCCTTTTTAACGTTTATTTTCGTTCACGTAATAAATTCTGGAAAAGTCCTTCTTCGTCCTGTCTTCCATTTGTTCTGCGTCGTCGCAATCGTTTTCTTTAGCGTTTAGTTTTTATTTTTATTTATTTTTTATTTTTTTTTTTTTTTTTTCATCTTGTTGTGTTTCTCCTATTCCCTTTTATTTGGGAAATATCAACTATAAATCACACCCATGAGACTAAGCCGCTCAATGACGTAGCGACGAAGAATCGCCAGCGAAGAGGACATAAGCACCCAAGATATGCATGGGTGATCATATTAAAGCCAACCGCCCTCGCGCACAGTGGCACAAACTGATTTGAAGACTTAACAAAAAACACAAAAAAAAAAAATTAATAAATAAATAACCAAACAAACGTGATGAGCTCACGTCTCTTTACGAATGGGAAGATTTTGCAAGAACCCAACTCGATGATATCGATTCTAATGGATCCCAACGATTTGAATCAAAACAAGTAAGGGTGTTATAGTCAGGCGAGCCTGACAATAGAATACCCGACACAGACACACATCCTCAACTAATTTCTAATATCAAGAGGTGTTTAAGGCCATTAGGGACCCCATATACCGCCTTTTGTTAAATTTCTTTATGAAAACTGCCCCCCTTTGCCACGCCCACTTTTCCATTTTTTTGTTTAATTCTAATCGGAGGCTTAAATATACGCTCAAATTCTAAGTTTCATTGAAATATTTCGAAAAAGTCCGATTTTGAGGCAGTTTTTGGATTTTTGTGACAGACCCTAGTACTGGAGGTACCCTTAAAAATGGACCGATCAAGGAACTTTTTGGGAAGGATGTTAAAGGCTACAAAGGAAGCATAAGTGCATTTCGTTCAAGTCCCATTTGAATTTCGGGTGTAGGAGACAATTTTCGAAAATCGCTCTTCTGCCACGCCCACTTTTCCAATTTTTTAAAATCGTATTACTTGCCTTTAAACATGTTCAAATATCCAATTTCATCAAAATATCTTGAAAAACTTCGATTTTAAAGCAGATTTTGTGATTTTCGTAACAGACCCTAGTACTGAAGATATCCTTAAAAATGGACCGATCTGGTCCATTCTCGAACTTGCTATTGCTCATGTCCCTGTGCACAGATTTGCCAAATTTTGCCGGTATAGCTCCACTCCTTTGATAAGAAAACTGTATCCAGACAGACGGACGGACATGTCTAAATCGAATCTCCTAGTTACGCTCTGATCATTTCCCTATATGGCCTAGTTCGACTGGTTCTACTGTGTTACACACGTACGCACAAACGCGATATATTTACCTGTCGACACAGAGAGTGTAGGGTATAAAAGTAAAAAAAAGCACCTCTCTTCTGGACCAAGTCTCGGACAAAAGATTCACACTATTGAAGCTGGCAAAAAAAAAAAAAAAAAATTTATGCGTTCAAAAAATCATAAAAATAAATGAATGAATGCAAAGAAAAAAATAAATAAGAAAGTAAATCCGGAAGGAAACCAAATGATGTAGAACTCCAAGGCAGCATGTGCAGTTTACACTTATGAATAGTGGGGAAAGGCATTATAGCCTTACCCTTACCCTCTGTGTGTTTGTGTTTGTACTGTTAGTTGAATGTTTACGTGTGCGAGCGCCGCCAGAAGCCTCTTGTTTTGTGGGCTCAGCGCTATAAACTTAAATCACGATTAAAAGTGCGATTATCCTTGCGGCGCTACAAATCGTTGCAACATTGCTGAAGTCAACAAGCTCACCAATCTCTCTCTCTCTCTCTTTCTCCATCGGCTTGCCACCCACTACCTCGTGTACATCGATATCAAGTCAAATGCTTTCAGGCTCACAACAAACACTTGGCGCTACGAGATGCTCTCTCGCTGCTGTGTGTATAAACCAAACTACGACAGGAATAATAATAAAAACTAAAAAAAAAAAACAAAATCCGAGGACCTGACGAGCCACAGATACAAGCAAGGAAGAAAGCCAGCCAGCCAGCAAGCGAGCGACATCAGCTAGAAAAATACATGGAAACTATGATTCCCCCAAGGCTGTAACAAAGGGACTACAAGAGAAACTAACTACTTCAGCATTGACTACAAGTGTTATGTTTTGTGGCAAGTAACTCGTACACGCTGCACAGCCACAGGTTAAGCGAAGCATGTGTCGCAACTGAGAGAACAATAGAACAATGGAACTTGTTACTAGCTTTTCCAAAAAAAAAAAAATAAAAAAAAAAACAAAATAAAAAAACGGAAGAACAATTTTTATGAATTCGAGAGGCAGCGAAAATGCATGCCGCACGCTTTCGTTCCACTAAGCGAATGAATTTCTACGACGGATGTTTGGATGAAAACAAAATGAGCAGAAGGATTTACTGGACTTATTGAACTGAACCTTCAAGAATATTACACTCTTTTATTCTATTGATCGAACCCATCATACCCCAATTAATATTATTCTTTTTGAACCCGACGCACTCTGTGTCAAGATGTACCTGTATTGCCTTTGTCCGTACGTGTGTAACACCCAAAACCAGTCAAGATGGACTGGAATACACAAAATGTGTAAAAAAAAATGATTAGCGTCACTAGGAGATTCTATATCCGTCTGTCTGTCAGTCCATTTTACCATGATTTTTTTTTAAAAGGGCGCATTGTTATTCACAGTCCTTTTGATTTTCGAGCAGAACGAAAATTTCAAAAGAAAAATTGTTGAGTCAACAACATTTTTGGTTGATTTAAAGGAAATATGTTTAATTACATTTCTTTTCGTTCGGTATAATTCTCATTTGTTTTATAAAATAGGACATACAGATATTCATTCATCTTAGCAATATTTCTACAGACGGATGTTGGAATGCAAGTCACACGACAAGAGTCATGAAGGACTGTAGGTACTAATGTCGAACGTCGAAAAGCCTTGCCGAATGGATTACACCTTGTAATTCAAAAATTGGAATTCAACCAAAAATACCAACAAAAATTAGAGGATAGAAATTCTTATAATTCGAGATCACCGAAAGCTCCACACATCGGTGTACACAATGACAATGATTGCCCTTCGACAGATGTGATAAACAAAACGGCAGTCAAGACTGGACTTTTTGGAATCAGCTTAAAATGTTATATTGAATAATAAAATATTACGATAAGCTTTTGCTTAAGTGCAGATGTCTTTCATTCCGTCTGTATAAATCCAATACAGTTTTGACTATATACGAATTTGTTGTAATTAAATTTAGCTATTTCTGAAAAAGCTTGTCAAAAGTTATGGCAGGGTGAAAAAAAAACTTTTATTTTCTTAAAATGGGTTCGCATTGTTATTCACATGTTTTCACTTTTATGATTTTCGAGCAGAACACAAATTTCAAAAGAAAATGGTTGAGTCAACAACATTTTTAAATTGATTTGAAATGGAAATATGTTTACATTACATTTCTTTTCGTTCGATATAATTCTCATTTGTTTTATAAAATAGGACATATAAGATATTCATTCATCTTAGAACTTTTAAGACATTGTGAAAGCAGTCACACGACAACGGAGTGACAAAATTGGATGAACTCCATCCGATGGGTATTTTTTTGGGGTTATATTCAGCAGAGGGCTCTGTGGCCATTTGCTTTGAACGTTAATTAAATTTGTTTTGACAGTTCTTCTTTTTTGGGTTTATTTAAGAAAATTTTTTATTTAATTTTAAAAATTATCTTGTCATTTTACTTATGTCCATGGTTAGTTCAAAAATTAAAATTTAAAATCCATTTTTGAAAATTATCATGTCAATTCGACCTGAAACATAAATAGTTGATTTAAGAGGAAAATCTTAATTTTTTTCAACAAGAAAAATTTTAAAAATAAAAATATTCCTTTTTGAAGCCGTTTTGTATGTTTTTGCTTTTGATTTAACCAGTTTTCTGATTGATTTTTTCTCTGTGTATCTTTTAGGCTGAGAACACACCGGATCAAATGAAACGAAACAAAACGTTTTCGATTCGTTAGTCAAGAAAAAACCCTTTTCTTTCTTAGTCAATACCGTTGCGTTTTAACTAATCTGGTGTGTTCGCTCGCATAAGACACAATGTACTGTTGTTTTTAAAAACGTTTTGTTTCGGTTTCGTTTCGTTTTGTTTGATCTGGTGTGTTTTCAGCCTTATTGGTATGCGTATTGACGCAGATATGAGTACAAACAAGTCCGAGGATGTACCAGATCGGACGATTCAAGGGGTACCTCCAATACAGGAGTCCATTCATAAGTATCACAGCAAAACTTCTTTGAAACCTTAACCCCCTAGTTCCTGGCTTCGTCTCTAGCGGACTTTTTTTTGAACAAATAATAAATCTTAATAAATAATTTAAAAAAATTAAAAAAAATAAAAACAATAATTTCAGATTCGTGTTTTTCTACCCAAAATAAGTCTTATCTGAACTTTTCATCAAACAAATTTTGGCATTACAGGGTTAATTTTCTGAAATACATGGATGAAATTTGATATATCAGCATATTTTGCGACATTTAAAGCAATTAAGTTGAAAAATTGGGCGTGGCAAGAAGGCGTTTTTGATTTTTTCTTACGCCTGTAATTCAAAAGCGACTTGAACTAAAGTTGGCATATGGATTTCATTTAGACCCATACACTTCCTATTCACAAATTGACGTGATCGGTGCATTTTTGAAGCGTACCTCCAGCACTACACTCTTAAAAATATTTCCTTCTATTATAGTAGGAAACAGTTTACCTTCTATTAAAAACGTAAGCTTACACACCAAACTAATTTTCAACCTCAAATGTGTAAAATTATGCATTAGATGTGAATTAAAGGAAACCTTCCCTGTGTCTTTTAAACATACATTATGAAAAATTAGGCATTTTTCCCGCAAAATTAAACATTCATAATAATAAAATTACTTAAGGTGTGTAAAATTAGTATTTTTATAGTAAACCTAAACATTCATTGATTAAATGTACGCATTTTATGTAAATATGCAATACGCATGTGCAAAATTACACAAAAATTACCTTTTACACATTTTTGGCACAAAAGTAAACATATTTTGGGGTAAATTTACAGTATTTATAAACGTAATTTTACTTCCATTTTTTAGAGTGTAGGGTCTGTCAGAAAAATCGCAAAAACAACTCTAAAACCAGAGTTTTTGGAAACATTTTTTCAAACAAGGAAATTGAGCTCAAATTTACGCATCCAATAAAATTTCCAAACATTTAAAAAGTGACAAAATGGCGGTTTTTTTTATAGAAAAATTGAACAGAAGAAGTCGGCATATGAGTATCCTTTATAATCTTGAAAGTCAACAGAATGCTTTGTGTTAATGGTTGAGGTCTTGGGGCTTATTTCATTGAAATATTTCGAACTAGTTATCTGCGTCGGGTAACGTATTCTCCGATTGGCCTGACTACAAGTATAAACCCCTTATTTGGGAGTTCCTGATTATTGATTTTTAATTTTTTAAAAACTGAAACAAAAATGAGCACAAAATTAAATTTTGTTATCGCTATCAGTGGTATACAACGGGTTAAAGGGAAATTACAAAAAAAAAATATCCTTTTTTCTATTAAGTACTTAAATAAGTACTTGAAAATTTTTTCGAAAATCTTGAAAATCGTGAGAGGACATGAATTGATTTGCAGCCATATCCCTTTACTCCGGACTTTCTCTATTCATCTTGAGTTTTTGTATGGATTGTACAAAATGCGATGAAGCAACAAAAGTATTTAAAAAAAAATAAGAAGATTTGAAGGACACTCCCACAAAACCTTGATGGGTATCCTAGAGCGTAATAGCTTCACCTTCTATTGCCAACAAACAAAGGCGGTGGGCACAATGGAAGGCTGGCAAGGTGGCTGGCTGGCTGGCTGGCTGGCAGGCAGGACAACAACTTCAATAATAATAAGAAATTTTCTAATTATCGCACATAAAACGTAAAATGTGAAACGCGTTTTCTCTCCGCTCTAAAAGGAGGATTTATAGCTTGACGCATAATTTTCGCATAAGTATGCAAAACGGTGATGACGCATGGGGATAACGGGATAAACACACAGTTCTGCCACCATTGTCGAGAAGCAAAAATTATAAGAACGCGAGAAAGCTGAAAAGAGTGCGCCCCGAGGCGGCACACACACACACACACGACAGTGCAATGCGCTGTATTAAAGTGATGAAGTATGGTGAATGGATCAAGTCGGGAGAGAGCCCAAGTGAAAAGATGAAGAAGTGGGGGGGATGGAAAAAAAAAAATAATAAAAATAATTATGAGTAGGAAAAAGGAATTTTACTCTGCAGGTTCGTGTTTTCAAGATTTATAGATCGGCCCATATGCTCAATATGCATGCACACATACAGCCACACAGCCGACGAATTGTGTTGACGGTGAAAAGGTTCAAGTTAAGAAAAGAATTATGGATCGCACGCAAGATTTATCTTTGTAACGTAAATCATAGAATTGCAAATTACGGAGCTGCGACGGACTCACCATTATTTTGTCCCAGCAGCGAGTCATCCGCTTCGGCTCCTAAGATATTCTGCTGCTTTTGATATTGTTGAGATGATGATGATGATGATGACAACGATTGCTGGTATTGTTGCTGAGGGAGAGCTAATGAATGCAATGACTGCTGCTGCTTCTGTTGTTGTTGTTTTTGTTGTTGTTGTTGTTCAGCGAGGAATCCTGGACTTGGTGTTGAATATTCAAATTGATTGTTTGATCGGAAAAGATGTTGCTGTTGTTGCTGCTGCTGTATTTGTTGTTGTTGTTGTTGTTGTTGCTGTTGTGGAGCTAGACGATGTTGCTGCGCCGATGATTGTTGCGGAGGCGTATATGGATTATTATAAAGATTTCTTGCCTCGACTTGCTGTTGATGTTGCAGCTGCTGCTGCTGCTGCTGTGTTGTAATTGTTGTGGCGAATTGGAATCCAGCCCATTGCCAAGATAATGACGTGATTTACCTGTAAATAATATGACGATGTGTGAGAAAAATTTTGTCACAAGATTTGGAAAGGCTATGAAAAATATTCGAAATTTTTTCTTCCTCTCTTTTTGCTTTCGTTTCACTCTTCCGCAGTGCTTTTCGTGTTATTTGTGTGTGTGTGTGTGTGTCTGTGTGTGTGTATGTTTATCTACCTGCAAAAGAAAAACAAAGAATCCCCTTATGAAATTCTATCCCAAAATTTCAATTAAAATGCAAAACAATAAAAAAGACCAAAATCTCCCAAATGGATTTTCCCAAATTTACAGCTTTGTTTCTTCGTTTTCTCTATTGAAAAATATCATTCACATAGGAAAAATGACGTTTGCACTTATTTAACATTCTTGGTAACCCTCCCTAAAAAGAAAAAATTTTTTATTTTTATTTTTCATCATTTCTTTTATTCGTTTTTGGGCCACCAAAGTTCTAATCCAATGCGCCACTGAAAAATTGGTCCTCAATTAACAACACTTTCATTGCAATTTTTCATATGCACAGCTCAGTCGAACGAAAGGACGTCGCATGGTGCTCCATCCCCCTCATATCTATAGAATTTTACTCATACATTCGAACATTAACACATACACATCCACACACACACACACACAGTATTGTACAACGTATGGCAGTCGTTTCAGAGACAACCCGTCAAAGCTGAACGCTTCGACACCTTAAGCGCCTTCGACGCCGTGTGGTCCCTTTCACATATGAATTATGCAAGCACTTGATCATCGGTCTGAGGCCTTGGGTCCGAAGGACAAACTCACATCGAAACGAGGAAAAAACCGCCCAAAAACAAAAAATCTAAACAAAAAAAGGGGGAAAACAAGGACGAGCAAAGAATGATTGCAAAAAGACTCCGGATATGATGCTGACGCGGAAGCTGTGATTACGTATATGCGCATTCACACACACACACACACAAGGACCGACCGAAGCACTTAGCTTCAAGGCTAACAACAGCAAAAATGCCATCATGAGCTTTAGCATACATTTAGCCACTCGTGTGAATGCATTACTGTGTACATTTTTCTACTTCTTCTTCTTTTTTCTAAAAAATCTTTCTCCTCAGTGTATAAGATCTTCATCATCGCCATCATCATCATGAACATCGTCAACATCACATCGCAGTCATGTGTGTTGCTGCTTTGCGCTTTTCAAAAGTAGTCACAGTCGTTGCGCTTCCGTCTTTTCTATCATTATTAATGTTATTGTTTTCTATTTTGTTTCTTCTTCTTTGCATATTAATTGTGCATAAGCGATGGTGTTACAATGTAACGACACGATGGCACACACTCCTTTGCACACATGTGCATATACAATATGTGAACGAAGAACATGCTCCACGGATGGCTGGCAGCAGCGGCGATAGCGGCGGTCATGACCAAAGTGGAAATTTCTTCATCAATGAGGAATAAATAAATAATGCATTCGCATTCATCAAGGACCATTTCGAGGAAATAATTCTACAGAATTGGAATTAAGTAAAATAGTTTCCTACTTGGTTGTTGAATTCGTCGTGCACAGTCCAGCATTCGGACAACACACGAATTCCTCTAGGATTGTTGAAAGTTTTGGACAGCAATTTGATGAAGGGAAAACTTTGCAATTTTTTCACTTTTCCGGCTGCTCTTTTAAATATTCAAAGCATGAGCCAAAAAAAACAAAAACCAAGTTAAATAAAAGTAAATTTTTTAAAATTCAAATAAAAATTGTAGGAATTTTAAATAAATATAAATTAATAATTTTTAAATTTAGAATGTGTATTAAGTATAAAATAAAGTCAAAAAGTCCAGTATTAACTATTTATTATTACCTGAGTAGATAAAATATATAAGATATCAATCTTCAAAAATAAGATAAAAAAAGACAAAAAACAATGAATAAAAATACAAAATATCAAAAATACATCATTTTATATAAAATTTTAAATGTATTGAATATAAAACATACAAATACAAAATGCAAAAATTTTAAAATACAAAAATAAAAAATACAAAATCATAATAAAAATAAAAAAAGATAAAATGACAAAAATATTAATATATAAAAATATACAGTCTACTCTCTCCTTGCGGACACTCCTCTTAAGCGGACACTTTTTGGGAATGCTCTAGAGTTCCTGATTCTCAAATAAATAGTTTCGTCTTAAGCGGACATCTTAAATGGAAATTTTTTTCGGTCCTGTAGGTGTCCGCTTAAGAGAGAGTGCACTTTAAATAAAAAATAAATAAGAAAAAAAAAGATATAAATAACTATAGGAAAAATAATAGTAAAAAATAAAAACCATGCGAGCCCATAAATTTCAAAATAAATCTCATCTCTCTTTTTCTATCTTAAACGGGCAGTGAAACAATCAATTATTTTGAATTTAAACCTATAAATAACGTATTAATGGCTCCGTTCGTGCCACATGTTCCTTGAACATGTTCTCTCTTTTCATCTTTATCGCAGCACTTTTTCTGATTTTTTTTCCCCCCTACATCTCTTCTCCCGACACACTCATCGCTAGCATTTCATCAGCCTATTTGAAATACGATTTTAGCGTCCTTCAAAATTGAATTTCAAGAATCTAGCAAAAGCTCGTCCGTCCCATTTGTACAGGTCGACCATATGCGCCCCGTTCGAGGACGAGGATGATCTAGCGACGAACCAGAGCAATACCCTAAATATTTTTAACCCTTTTACGGAAACGACTCGACTTGACTCGGCTGGGCTCGAGATTCCGTTTTCCTTCCTTGCAGGCCGGCCATGTTTATTTGCCCTTTTAAGTAAATTTGGCAAATTTTCACTTCACTAACCGAATTCGGGGACAATAACGACATGAGAGTAAATATGATGATGATAATGATGATGGTGGAGGCAGGGAGCTGGAAGCTGGTACAGCGGCAACAATAGTACACTGAGTAGTCAAGTCAAGTCAAGCCAGGCCAACTCGAGTCAGTCGGGGAACAATGGCAGGCAATTGTTTACCGCTGAGGGCAAAATCAAAGGCAAGCCATAAGAACCCAAAGAGCCCAAAAGAACTGGAGCGCTCAATGCAAATTGAGCTATTTACGCAAATTTTATTGCCAACATTTTTATATTTATTGGCGGCGGTCGTTTGCTTTATAAAAATTTATTTCCTTTTTCTCTCCTCTTTTTTTTTTTTTTTTGCTTTTCGTATTTTCTCTCCGTCTCTTCTCATTTTTATTAATATTATCATACGTTGTATATGTGCAGGCTGGCACATACACAAAGAGGCACACATACACCTCCTATGTGGCAAGCTCTTGCAACCGATGCATGGCGGCGGAAGCCATTTGCCTTTTTGGCATTGGGTCCCTAAAGAGTTTGGTTTTTGAAGCCATTTAAGGCTCCTTTCATGCGCGATGGAACACATGTCCCAAATGCCTTAAGGAGATTTGTAGTCCTTCTAGCCGCGCCTAGTCCTTTTTTGTTTGTTTGTTTTTGTTTTTTTAATTTTTTTTTTTTTTTTTTTGCAATTCAGTTGTTCGACAGCATCGGCAGGAAAATTTTCTTTTTGGTTTGTTTAAGGATCTTCGTTAAGTTTTATTTTATGCTTTACTGAAGCTAAAGCTGTTGGAATTAATCAATCTTCCGAAACAAAATTCCCATATTCAGTAAAAAAAAAAATTTTTTTTAAGAACATTTGTTTTTCCTAACGACTGTCCTTCATCGAGTGGACATTAGTTTCGAATGGGTTAAAAATTCAATTCTTCGTAGCGAAATTGATTAAGATTTCAACTATTTATACATGGGATGTTCCTAGCTTCGAATTTTCCGAATCTTCGTCGGGTGTTTGTGTACGTATCAGGGACGTAACCCGGGTGGAAAGTTTGACCGATTCGGCGGTTCGAACCGTGTTTGAACTTTTGGGTTGTTTCGTCAAACCGGTTTTTCTACTTCTTTGAACCGGGGTTTCGGTTCGGTTAATCGGTTCGGGAATTTCTCAAACTGAAAAAAAAATGTTAACACGTGTTCCCACTTCTAACGGAATTTTTTTTTTTACCATTTAGGGTTAAAATTTCCCTCAAAAAGCACAATTCATAAATTTCATAATTTTCGTTTGTCAAATATATGTATGTGTTCTGTTTGTACACACATTCATAGAAGCGAGTAGAGCGAAACAGGGACTATGTTGTCATTATAACGGATTTGGCATTTACGGCGAATCTTGGCTCAATTCTTATTGTAAGAAATCCATCTGCCATCTGATTCGATTTTGATTATACGTACTTTCGGTTATCACTTCGTACTATTAAAAATAGCAAAAATACTTCCGCCATCTTGGATATTCCGCCATATTTGATTTAGAATGACGTCACATTATTTCGAGTTAACTCTCAACAAAGCATTTTATTTGATACCCAATGTTGGAAAAATGCATTAAAAATAACTATTCCGCCATCTTGGATATTCCGCCATATTTGATTTAGAATGACGTCACATCATATTTCGAGTAACTCTCAACAATCTCTTTTATTTGATACCCATGTTGGAGAAATGCATTAAAAATAACTATTCCGCCATCTTAGATAGTCCTCCATATTGGATTTAGAATGAAGTCACATTATTTACCGAGTTACCCTCAAAAAGCATTTTCATTTGATACCCAATTTGCAAAAATGCATTAAAAATAACTATTCCGCCATCTTGGATATTCCGCTATATTTGATTTAGAATGACGTCACATAGCTCATCATGTATTTTCATCCAAACTTAGCGTGTACTCAAAATTTCAGCTCAATCGGTTAAAGATATCTGCTTCAAAATTGAGTAGCAAGATTTCACTCGAAAACCCGGGCCTTTGGGATCGTAACGCGCACGCGCTATCCACTGAGCTACGACAACCCGGGAAACTCCCCTTCCTATTAACGTAGTATAAGTCAAATGTATTGAATTGGCCCCGTTGTCTCTACTTGTGGACCAGGTTCAAACGCCAGTATCGATTTTCGAAGGACACGTCTGTATTAAAGATGACAGTTCCAGTGCATTGGGGGGAAATTATGAGCGAAAAGTACTGTTAATTTGAGAATATTCGAAGAGTACTTCTGCTCTAGTTACATTTTTTCTGCAGGGATTCTATAAATATCAATTATTATAATAACGTAGGTTACATACATATTTTTCATGTTGAAAATTAAAAAAATTCCAAATCCCATGGAAAGAGGACATGTGTTTTTGTGTGCTTTTTCCGTTCTCGTCATCACACATTAACCCTCTAATGTCACAATTTTTTTTTTTTTTTTTTTATGAAAAGTTCAGATAAGACTAGAGGAAGAGACGAATCTGATGTTATTATAATTTTATTTTTGATAATTTGTTCGAAAAAAGTCCGTCTGTTGGCGGAACGAGGAATCAGGGGGTTAAGTTCTTAGTCCGCCTGCTTTGTTCTGGGAACATTTTTCACATGCATGCCAATTACTGCTGAGAAAAACGAACGAAATTAAAGTGTGTTTCGAAGCGATTTGAATTTTCTCATTCAAATGAGGCGGGCGGGGGCCGAAAGGCCGACGGCGAATTTGAAAAGTTTGTAATTCAGGAAGAAGCAACGGCGAAAGACAGCAAAAGAGGGAAAGAGAGTGAGAGACAAAAATGCGAAAGCAAATGAAATGATGTGAAACAAGAAAAATAAAATGAGCTTCAGAGTGGAAAACAAAATCGAAATCGAAATAAAAATAAAAATAAAAAAAGGCAACAAAACAAAAAACGACTCCGAAGAACTTTATCAAGCAAACACTTAATTAAGCACAATCGGATCAAAACGCAATCGATTTATTGAATTTGAATATACTGCGGGCTTTTTACCCTGGCCGATGAATACACACACACACACACACACACCACACACACAACTCCTCTTCTTTCTGCTGGTCGCCATGGGGAACAAAACTTTTTCTGCTTTCCCTTTAGCTTATTGAAGAAACTTTCCGCATTTAGCTACCATTCCTCTACGCACTGAAGCAATTAATTGCTTTAAATAAAGCTCACAATAGCCCACCAGGCCCAAAACGACTCCAGCTCCGACTCCATCTTCAACTGCAACTCCGACTCTGGTTTCGATTCCAACTCCGATTCCGATTCCGACTTCGGCTCTAGTCCACACCGTCGGAGCGAGCTTACAAACAACTTTGAAGCACAACGCGAACCACTTCAAAGTTCGTTACACTGGCCTGTTTTTATGATATTTCCCTTGAATATTTTGCATGGGAGCAATACTTATGTATAGTATGTCTCCTGGCGATTTGGTTTCTAATTTCTGCGGGTATTATTTATTTGATTCCTTTTGCCATTTAAATGATGAGAGATGATTGGGAATTGGAAAAGAAAACGGATGATGTTGACCCCCACACAAATATTGCTCGATCGCAAGTGCTTTGATCATCAGTCAATATTTTGACTAGTGTATCAGGTCCCATAGCTATGTACACGGAGAGAAATAAGTGCCCGAAATATAATTGGAAGCAATTACATATGTGATTGGAGCCTTGTTCCGATTGCATTATTAATTGGAGCCAATTACAATATAATTTGAAAATGAAAAATACTAATTGTGCTCAATTACTTATACAAATTGCATTTAAATTTATCATATAAGTATGTAATTGCGTTCTGAACACATATGTAATTACATCGGATTACTTTTACAATTTAAAGCATTGGTGCAATTATATATGTGATTGTATTTATTTTACAGATTGTTCTTATATTTCTCAAATGGTTTATAATTTCGATCGTATATAAGGAGATTGAATTTTCAAAATCCTTAGGCACTCCAAGGGGCAGGTGGACCACGAATATGACGTGGTGAAATATATTCCGCCCAATCGTTGAGAATGCCCCTTTCTATATTATTATATAGAATATATTTTAAATGGCAGGGGATCACAAATTTAATTAGACAGCAATTATGTATATGTAATTGCATTTGTTTGTATGTATATGATTCGATACAATTACATATATCATTGCAGGCGATTAGATATTTAATTGGACGGAATTATATATGTAATTGAAATTATTTTTTTTATCTTTTGATACAATTACATATATATAATTGGAGGTAATGAAAAATATAATTTGGACTCTCATTACATCATACCCAATTACATATGTAATTGCCTGCAAAATATAATTGGGTATGTGATATTTTTTCTCTGCGTGTAAGGAACATTTTTAATTTTTATTTTTGATTTTTATTTTTATTGATATTTTTTATGGAAAAGACAATTTTGAATTCCCATACACATCCATACTCCTCTATATTGTTTGAGTGGCTTTTATTGAATTTAAAGCTTATTTTTAAGTCAAGTACGAACAAGTTCTTTCGCCTCGCCAGCCGCAGTCGCACTCAGTCATAGCGTAGCCCTCCCCCTCCCCCTTATACATAGCGAGGAGAAACTAAAAAGCAAATCTGCTTGCATTCATTGTCAACTCAAGTCTATTTTGCATTAGAAATTATTCAGTTTTCCGTCTGTTTCGATGTTTCGACAGGAAAAGGAACCGGGACGAAAACGGCGAAGACGACGACGACGACCACCATCGCGGCATAAAGGATTCTAAGAGTATCAGCCATTTATGCTTATCCTTTGGCATTCGAGTGTCAACGATGGAACAACTGGCTGGCTGGATGACTGCTTGGCTTCGATGCTGTTGCTTCTGATGGTGGAACATTGAATTCGGTGCAATTTGGCAATGGCAATGGCAATGGAAATCGCAACAAGCTCATCGACTTCGGTTTTACGCGTATTATCACATTCGTATGATTTCAGTCTTTCAGTCTTTATATTCCGCTAGTTGATGCGTTTGGCGTCTTCGGATTTTTGTTGTCTCCAAACCAAATATCCTCTTCTATGAGTTACACACACTATTCTCTCCATCTCTCGATCCCGAACACTTTCCCTTTCTCTTATTCTCTCTCTCTCCTCTCTACTCTCTCTTTAAACATATTTGCGTCTCTATCCTTTCGTCCATGTTTGCGTATTCAAATACAAGGACATCTGTTCAAATAGCACGCTAATGCGGTAGTATTTTTTTTTTATTCCTTGTTTTTGACGACTGCAGCCTTGGTTGTTGGTGTGGCGGTGGTTCGTTCGTCCGTTTTGATGACTGTGCTGGCGCTAGTGTTGGTGCTGCGTTGATGATGTTTTTTGTCTAAGTTCCAAGGTATTTTAACTTCGCACAAAGATGGTCTTAAAATTGAGCAGCTCGCTGGCATGCTCCTTTTTCTTTTCTTGTTTGGCGAGTCCAATGGTTTTTCATTCAGTTGTTTAAAAGTGTCGTTGAGTGCTTGGAGCTATGTAAATTGTTTGGTGTCGCCATTGTTGCGTTGCGTTGCGGTAAGTGGCAAAGGAAATCATCTTAAAATATTTCCTCTCGGACGATCGCTTTAAAGAGAATACATAGGCAGCAGGAAAATTGAACGAACCTTAAGAGGATTTAAGATTATTTAATACCACAAAATTCTTTTGTCACAAAAGTCAGGCCAGGCCAGGCCAGGCCAGGTCTTGTCAGGTCAGGTGAGGTGAGGTAAGGTGCCTTGTGACAAGTTGAGTTGGTGTTAGAGAGCGAGCATGCGGCAGGCTGCTGTGACTCCAGCAGGTGCTACTCAATGGATGAGTGAAGAGCACTGAAATGACTTAGAAGATTAGTCCTTACTGAAGATACAAAATACTGGAACATATGGGAATGAACATTTTCTATGGCAACGAATGCCTCTTTCCAATTCCGGTCTCTCTCTCTCTCTCTCTCTCTCTCTCTCTCTCTCTCTCTCTCTCTCTCTCTCTCTCTCTCTCTTCATTCGCATGCAGTACGAACTCTTTCTGCAATTCCAATTCAATCCCTCGCACTCGTTCTTCCGTTTTCTGATTCATTCTTTGATTGATTCCTTTCGCGATGTGGCTATATCGTGCGATGCCGATTGACGTCAAACCAACCCATAGGTACACTCCTGCAGAGTTGTGGGGGGAGGCGATTTTTTTTTTGGAGTAACATTACCATTGAAATTTCCTCAACGAATTGAGAATTAATGAATGTGTCAGAAGCCCACGGTTGCTTTGACATGTTTGAAAACAATTGAAATCGATGACTTTAAATTGCCATTTCTGTCATTTGGTCGTCGTGGCCGTCTTCCCTTTTTGCGGTCCCTTTTTTCTGAAAAATGAAGTCTTAAGCTGATAATTTTCTTTTTGCCGTTATTTTCATTATTTCTTTTTTTAAAGCGGTTGGATTTTCTTTTGCTTTTGCGTCCGATTTGTTTTCGTAATCAACAACAAAGACAGCAGCAAGAAGAGAACAACAAAACTAACAACGCCAAAAAAGTATCTAACAACAACACCAACAACATCAAAAACAACAACAATAACCAGACTAACAACAACACAAACAACAGCAACACCAACAACAACAGCAACAACAATTCATACACCAATCAACATCAAACAACAACCAACAGCAAAGACATTAAAAACAACACCAATTACATCAATAACCAGATCATTAACAAAACCAACAGCAACAACAACAACAACACCAAAAACAACACCAACAACAAACAACAACAAAAACACACAAAAACAACAACAACAACAAAAACAACAACACAGCAAAGACATTAAAAACAACAACAACACCAAAAACAACACCAATAACAACAACACCAAAAACAACAACAGCAAAGACATTAAAAACCACAAAAGCAGCAACAACAACAATCCAAAAACAACAGCAACAACAACAACACCAAAACAACAGCAACACCAACAACAACAACACCAAAAACAACACCAAAACCAACAACAACAAAAACAACCACAGCAAAGACATTAAAAACAACAACAACAAACAACACACAACATTAAAAACACAACAACAACCACAGCAAAGACATTAAAAACAACAAAAGCAGCAACAACAAAAATACCAAAAACAACAGCAACCGTGAATTCTATATCCTCCCCCAGCCCACTTGCAGAATGGATTTCTTTCGCCTTTCATAAAATGAATTCAATTAATTTCGGTATTTGCAATGGACGAAAACAAATTTGTTTCGGGTACATAGTTTTTTCTATAATAAAGACGCTAGCACAGCAACACAACACAGACACAATCAGCAGCCATTGAAGATGAGTGGAATGGCGGGGGCATACATATACTTACATATGAGGCAAGATTAAAAAAAAAAAAAATTGGGTCAGAGTTCAAAGGTAAAATAATCATTTCTCTTCTCCAGGATATCTTAAAACTTTAAATATGGGAAGAATTAGCGAGTTGAACCCAAAAGTAATCAAAACGAACTGTTCTCTGAGCCAATTCGTCGTCATTCAGTCCATTGTTTAATCTCTAAAGCGTTCAAAGATTCGCTTGTGAGATCATTTTTTTAGAATGACAATTGAACTTTTTTGTTAAAATGCTAACAATCTACTCTATTTATTCTTGAAGTACATATGTATGTATTTCTTTTGTAGTCGGATTCAATGCGATGGCAGGGAATGAGGGGAAAACGAAGAGAATGAAGAGTGCACTTATTAGCACCAAATCAATGAAAAGATTATGGTTTTTTTTTTAATTTTAATTACTTTAATATTTGTTCGGGCTTAGGGTTCAAGCATTTATAATACGAAATGTTAATTTTTGGCAATCGAAAAAGATATTTTTTCTGATTGCCGAAAGTGCAAATGTGTGAGTGTTTTTTTTTTTTATTTTATTTCATTTTTTTATTTAAGTATATTAGGGGTATTCACAAAGGGGTCGGAAAATAGTAAAGTCGGAAAATCGGAAAATTTTATCTGCTTAAAAAGTTGTGCAAGATACAAAAAAAGTTTAAAAATTTTTTAAGAAGTCGCAATTTTTCGATTTTCCGACTTTCCGACGTTTTTAACACGCCTTTGTGAATACCCCTATTTTTAAAATTTTTTAAAATTTTTTTATTTTTTATTTTTTAAAATTTTTTTATTTTTTTAAATTTTTTTACTTTTTCAAATTTTTTTATTTTTATTTTGTATTTTTTTTTTTGAGTTTTTTATTTTTTATTTAAGTATTAATTTTGCATTTATTTATTTTGTATTTTTATTTTTTAAATTATTTTTTCTTGTTTTTATTTTTATTATTTTTATTTTTAAGTTATTTAAATTTTAATTAATTTTATTTTAACCTTATTTAAGTACTTATTTAATAAATTTTTGTATTTTATTTTCGATTTCTTTTTCATTTGATTTTAAAAAAATCTTTTTTTATTCAATTTACCTACATTTTTGAATTTTTGTTTTTTCAAATTTAAACAAAATTTTTTTTATATTTTTTATTTCAATTCTGTTATATTTTTTTTAGTTTAAAAATGAATTTTTTTATTTTATTAAAGTTTATGGAAAATTTTAAATTTTTTTATTTATTTGTTTGAATTAGTTTTTGTATACTTTATATACTGTATAGTAATTTATTTATGTTTATTTTTACATTTTTTTTATCATTATTTTTTATTGTACTTCTTATTTTTAATTTTTTTTATTTTTCTGTAATATTTCTTTTAACTTTTTTATTCATTTTAATTTGAATATCATCGTTTTTTATACCATTTCCTAGGAGAATTATGTAGTCTAATGACCTCATGACTCGCCAGATTCATGACGATTACAATCATGTAAATTGTCAGCATCATTTGAAGAGAAAAGAACAAAATAACGGAAGCAACAACAACAAAAAATCAGTACGAGATAAATGGGCATGGGCGTTCGTTGCGGGATGAGGCCAGCATTTGACATATTCTGCTCATTACACACGTTTTATGTCAAGCGGTGCGTGTGCGTACGTGTCGCAGCGTTACATTATATGCTGACATGTTGCCGATCTGTTCGCTCGCAGATTTTTCTTTCTTTTTTTGTTTCGCATTCATTGTTATTTTATTTGATTTCTCTTCCTTTAATTTTTTCTCTGTCGATTTTGCTTCGAATAAGGCTAATAATACGCAAAAAAAAAAAAAAAAAAAAAACATGTAACAAAGGCCACGTCAAATGCAATCACAAACTACTATGAGTCTGTCCCGCTAAGTCCGCCGGCGCCCTGTGCTACTACTCTTTGCACATATATATATAAATGGTCCGATGAACAGAAGAGGGTAAGCCAACGAAAAGCCCCTTTTGAGCTGCTGACGTCGGTTTCTTACTGAGCTCAAAATTTTGACACATCAAAGCATGGAAGGTAGACGACACGTGCGATTTTTGTCCTCTTCGCGCCCTCTACACCTCGGCACTACTACCACCATCACAATCACCCCATCCATCCCATTCCTTTTTTTTTTTTTTTTGGTGTTCACAAGAACTCATTACAAAAGTCGACATTGTATCAAGTCGAAGCAAGCGTAGAGTCATAGCGGGACGTATACGTCCACATGTCGGTGCGTGCACTCGTCGACGCTGTCCGCGCGAGCAATTATTGCGTTCAAATTGTCGCAATGCCTGTTGAGTTGACACCCCCCGCTTGTTAACGTTTCATTTTCCGATTGCGTCTCGAAAAAGTTGACTTCTCTTCTAATAACAGTGCGGTCAGAATGAAACGAACGAACGCACGAATGAGCGCTGATTTGTCGTATCACAGCAGGGGGTTAATATGAGCCTGAACATCAAGCTCGACACTCGGCGCTCGACGCTCGTCGGTCGACGTGTCTTGGCCGCCGCCACGGGCATATTGTCAGCCAAAAAAAAAAAAAGATTATAATAATAAAAAAGGGACATGGAAAATGCATAGTGCTCAAGTAGAAAAAAAAAAACAAAAATTCACAGCAGCAGCAGCGACAATGGTCGTAACTCCTCAAGGACATTGGTCGGTGGTTGTCCCAATGTGGTCGGTCACAAATACATATATTGTTTTAGGTGTAGATTATTCATCTAGTTTGAACTTTGCGTTTGCGGTTTTTCTCTTTAAATTATCAACAATGAAATTGTTTTTATTGGATTAAATTACCAATAAAGGACCATTCAGGTCAGTCCTCCAGCCATGGTGAACTATATGTAATACCATACGTCCGCCGTCCAAAGGAAAGGTTGTTAACTCTCGTAATCGCCTCTATTCTATTCCATTTTTCTTATTCTTTTTTGATTTCAATTTATAGAAACCCTCCAACTATCAACTCCACGACCCGAGAATTATGTGAACACACCAACACCAACAACCCTACCGCCACCGCTACCGCCGCCGCCACCTATTCTTGTCATTACACCGCATGGAGCGCAGTATGGGCCTTCAAAGATTTGCGGCGCTGCACTACAAATCCGATTTATTGTATTTTAAAACTAATTTTTCGACTCTCCAGATTCGAACCGTAAAAGATTGCATCGCCAACAAGGATCAGACCATCGGACCAACAGACCAACCGACTCAACTCATCAACAGACTGACTGGTTAGCTTTTCGAAGGAGCGCAGTCAGGCGAATCCTACCCACAACAATGCATGGCGCCATGGAAACCTCACAGGAGTGCTCATGTCCGTTCATTTCGTTCGTTGGGTCGGTCGTCGGTCGGACCGCTGTGATCTGGCATTGAATGCGAATGACGGAATGCAATGCAAGGCTGTTAAGCAATAAGAGAACACACATGTCCTTTGACGAGCAGGATTAAACAGGTTTTTCGTTATTTCATTCTTTCTCCCCCGTTCCGTGTTTCTTTTGGGCTTTTTCGATTTTTCCTTTTATTTTTTTAAATTTTTATTTTTATTTTTTTAAATATTTTTTTTTTTTTGTACTTTTTTCGAGTTTTTCGTTTTCGTTTGTTGTCCTGCGGATAATAAAAGTTCATCAGGATATAGTGGCGGCTGTGGCGATGGCTTTTATTTTGACTTCGCTTGTTGCCATGTGTATGTACATATATACAAGCTCTCTATCTTGGCTATGCGCTGGGGGCTCGTTCAAAACGATTTGTTCCAATGCTGCACTCGAGCAAGGAGGGTATAGTCAAAAGAGGCTCTCTGAAATGGGATAAACTGTGGATAATGAAATGAAATTGAAAAAGAAAAAGGAAGAACATTTTTTGGAGAAAAAAAAAAAAAAAAAAATAGAAGGACAATCCAAACAATCGTACGGGTTATAGGCAGCCAGCCAGACGGAATAGTGCTTTTTCTAAGTTCTCGTTCTGTGGTGCTTGTCCTAGCAACCACTTTGTGGTGTCATGACGTGTTTCGGTGTTACCACACTTGACCATTTGACAAGCGGAACGGACGTGCGGCTGACCAGACCAACGAACGAACGAACGAACGAACGAAAGAAGGAGCAAGTGAGACAAGTGCATGTCAATGTCCACTGTCGACCGTGCTCAATCTTGGCTTATGGCTTTTGACTTTCCGCTTTTCCGGTTTAGAGATTTGCCTATATTGGCTATCGACCATCGCCCATCGACTATCGGCCAAGCGAGTCGTCCGTCATCAGTCACTAATACCGCTGATTAATTAAAAAAAATTTTTGCCTCGTCGTCTGGTTCATTCGATTGTTTGATAAAATCAAAAATCCTTTCGCCAAACGGACGCAAAAACAACAACAACTACACACCTCTTATCTAAAAAAAAAAAAAAAAAAAAAAATCTCGTTCACTCTCGATGATTGCTTTTAGAGCTTCTCTCACCTCTCCAGCTCTCTACACTCCGCTTCATTCCTGGCACTCGCAAAGATGAAGTGGAAATTTTTGACTTTTTCATTAAACCACAAAAATTCGTTTCTAACGAAATTTGCATAAATTTCTCCATTGTTCCCTGCCGCCTCCAACCGAATGCGCCAGCCAGCCGCTTGACTCTATTCTCGTGTCAATGATTCGATGCTATGCCATATCAACGCCGCCGTCCTCAACTCGCCCCGCGTTGCCATCGTTGTGATGCTGCCGCTGCCGCTGCCGCTGTTCGTGCTCCGTTCGTCGTTCGTAAAAACTTTGAGAACAAAAAAAAATTCAAATAAAAAATGAAAAACTTTTTTTTTTAAATGCAATTTGCACACGAAATTCGCTTTTTATTGGAGTTTTCGTTTCGTTTGCGTTCTTGTTCACTTTAGAACAATAAATATAATAATGCCCTATATTTTGGGCACTGCCATTGGAGCACAACACTCAACACAAACCGTTCGCCATTTTTTTAATATTTTTTTTTTTTTGTGCTGCTCCTGCTGAGCGCATTCATCGGCATCACTCAACAAAAGTATGACGATAACAATGCATAGCTAAAGACCAAAGCTACACACTCAAAACGCTATGCCCCTGGGACACTTTCAGGTACAAAATCAACATTATGCGCACGGTAAAGGTAAATCCGTACTGCGGGCATCATAGAGAGGCATCGACGGCTTGGGGGCATCTTCCCCCCCCCCCACCACCAACACGCTCCGATTTTGTAACAACAGCAGATTTTCCATTTTCCCTTTTTGCTGTTGCCCACGTTAAGTCAACATCTCATCGCGTCTCATCTTCAGCCATCTCCACTCCACTCCACTCATCCCATTCCCATTCACATTCTCATTTTCATTCCCATTCCATTCTTTGCTGCCACACGCTGCCGTCGGTAACAACAAAAGACAATTTCGACAATTGCACCTTAAAGAAGAAATCGAGGAACGTTTCAGCAAATTCAATTTTGCATATCTTAACTCTCGGCTCGCTCCTGCCGCTGCCGCTGTCGCTGTAGCTGCCCCATCGCCCAGTCGATTATTATGCGAATGAAGAAAAAAGAACA
Organism: Chlorops oryzae; assembly: GCA_020466095.1. Classification (NCBI taxonomy): domain Eukaryota; kingdom Metazoa; phylum Arthropoda; class Insecta; order Diptera; family Chloropidae; genus Chlorops; species Chlorops oryzae. Next base: position 161,893,096 of record CM035806.1, read on the forward strand.
AAAAGAAAAAAAAGAACTTTTAAAAGAGAAATTAGGACCATCCAATTCATTTATTTGCGCCACCGCTACTGACTCCACTCCACTCCTGGTGCCGCTCCTGATCCTACTCCTGCCGCTACTGCTGCTGCGGGTACATGATTTTTTATTAAAATGACGGATATTTAAATGGGCTTTGCAATGAAACTTTCCGAATTCCAAATTAATTGGAGTTGATGCGTGCAATTTGAATTACCGCGGCCCAACGAATCCGTGAGCCAAAGCTGATTATGATTATGATCATGACTATGACGTGAAAAAGGAAAACAGGGGAAACGAAAAAAAAAGAGTACGAATTTTTTCCTCCCTCTCTGGAGCTTCAAAAATTTTTGGATTAAAATAAAAATTTGTTCACCTCTTAAAGAGCTTTCAAAAATTCATTGCCCAAAGTTGGTTTCTTTTTACTTTTACTTTTCCTTTTTTTTTTTGTGTTTTTACATATCTACATACATATATATGTATCTATGGGTACAGAGATAAATGTGTCTGTGCTCGGAGACGAATTAGAATATCTCGCCTGCTGAAGTTCTGTCATCGAAAAGCGTTTCTGAATATATTGGAATACGAGATTCAATAGCAATTCCACTTTTCGCGAGAGAGCGAGACAAAAATTAAAAGAAAGAAAAGAAAAAAAAAAAATAAATAAAAATGGGAACCGGACAAAAGGAAACCGCAACACTACAGACTACAGACTAGAGAAGACTGGAGACTATGGGCCGACCGACCATTCCCGCGCCTCTGTTACCCCGGTCCGGTTAACAGCTAAATCAAGGAATCGGCAAATGTATGTAAATTCGAAACAAAGCGAACAATTTGAAAAGCAAAGCAGATTAGCCCAGTGTTAAGATAGCATTCACACTAAGAATTCAGTCAATCCATGTGGTGCGCGGTGTCCTCTCCTCTCCTCTCTGCCTTCTGTTCTCTTCGCAGTCTCGTGTCCAGCTGGTGAACATGTAAACGCTTGCCAAATTGCGGTTTCACAGCTCCTTCTAACGACCAGGACCAGAGACCAAGCCGACACCGACCGACTGAGTTCCACACCCAGACCAGGACACGGAGGAGACTCAGATCCCCCCGCCACCCTATAAGCTGAACCAGCCGGCGTCGTAGCCGTCATCATCGTCGTCAGTGAACAATGAGATAGCATCGAAATTTTTTCGCGCTCACTCTTTTCGAGGGTTTGCGGTCGATGCACGTTGGCATTGGCTTTTGGTGCCGCGGCATTCGGAATTCGGAATGAGTTTGAATAATTTCGTTGGGGAACGAATGAAGGTGGTGCGCTCTAGCTATGCATGCACAGAAGTTTCTCTCGTTGCTTAATTCTCAAAAGTCAACGTGAAGCGAGCAACCAACAGCTGCCATCTTTCGTTACATGAAACCTTGTACAGCCGCATTAACGTACCGGGCCGTTCCATTCCATTCCGTTTCATTCCGTTCCAAACCATCCAGTCTTCGAGTCGTCGCCTTCTCTTTAAACTTATGGCTTACTTTGAAGTCATTTACTGGAAAAAGGAAAAATTAGCTTCTCGTCTGAAAAATGTTCAGTTCTTTAAGCTAATCTTTAGACGCAACCACAAGATATGCGGTCTCACCTCAGACAGTGTACCATTTGCGAACGTTTTAAAGATTATAATGCGCTCAAGATTTTAGATCTTCAACTATGACAGCATCTGTTGCCCCCTCCCCCACATACCGACCGGAAATCCATAACGTGAAAGTTCATTCTTTCTCAATCAAATGTACAGTGGGGATCACTTCTTCTTTTCTTTTTTTTTGTCTTTCGAAGCGGCGGGGTACAGAGGTAGCAGCGGAATAATTTTGGGCTGCTGATACAACAAATAAGATGGTGCATAAAATTTTCTCAAGTAGAAACTCGTGGAAAATAAAATGAAAATTAAGTAAAAATTATAATAAATACATATATCCTTCCTACCCTCTGCTGACCGAGTCAACAAGCTGACATAGTTCCCCATTCTATACTGAAAAAAAAAAAAAAAAAAAAACAGCACGCACACTTCTTCCTTGCACCAATCCACTTCCCCCTCTTTATCGTTCTCTCTCTCTCTTCTCTCTCTCTCTCTCTCTCTCTCTCTCTTGGGTCTTTCGTCCTTCTTGAACCAACGAACTAACAAGTGCTGTGGACAGCTTCTTCATTTCCTCTCGATGCGAACAGCAGCGTTATAGAGAAGCTCAGCAAGTGGCGCACTGCGAAGGGAACGCCAGCAACATGGCGCGGCGCGTCACGGAACGGAACGGCACACCTGCCTTGTCCTGGCGCGCACGTCTGATTGCGTTTGCTTCACGCAAATATTTATATAGATAAGTATTACATTTGATATTCATTATTTGATAAGATAATAAGAAATAAAAATAAACGAACGCGGCGGATGAGGCGGCAGCGGCAGCAGTATTGGTGGCACTTGTGGTGGATGTGGATGCTGTTGCGGTGGACACATTGGGGCCGGCCGCAAACACAGTCGAGTCACAGTCAAGTTCGGATGAGCGTTTGCTTAAGCAAAAAATATGCTTATCGTCGAAGAATATTTTAACGTTGGCTTTTTTTACTGCATTCAAATTGTTTGATTCCCTTCTCTCTTCTCAATATTCCAGCCAACATTAAATTCATAATTTTTTCGCTTATGATTTATTTTCTTTCGTCCTCTTCTCTTCGCTTCTGTTCGCTTTTATTTGCGCCTTTTCTCATTCTTTTTGGCTTTTCTTTGCTTATCTTCGCTCCTTTCCGCTTCATTTTGATCCTTTGAGTCCCACTTCTCCACTTCTCTGTTTCTCGATATCTCAGTCTCGATTTCTGGATCTCTCAATCTCTCGATCTCTGCATTTCTTCATTTCTTCATTTCTTCATTTCTTCGTTTCTTCATTTCTTCATTTGTTCATTTTTTAATTTCTTCATTTCTTCAATTCTTCGTTTCTTCATTTCTTCATATTCTTCGTTTCTTCAATTCTTATTTCTTCATTTCTTTCATTCATTTCTTCGTTTTTCTATTTCATTTCTTCGTTTCTTCATTCTTCTTTCTTCATTTCTTCGTTTCTTTCTTTATTCTTCATTTCTTTTTTTTTCGTTTCTTCAATTTCTTCATTTTTCATTTTTTATTTCTTCATTTCTTTCATTTCGTTTCTTTCTTCAATTCTTCGTTTCTTTTCGTTTCTTCTTTCTTCTCTTATTTTCTTCGTTTCTTCTTATTCTTCGTTTCTTCAATTCTTCGTTTTTCTTCATTTCTTCGTTTCTTCATTCTTCGTTTGTTCATTTCTTTCATTTCTTCGTTTCTTCATTTCTTCGTTTCTTAATTTCTTCATTTCTTCATTTCTTTTCATTCTTCTTTCTTCTTTCTTCATTTCTTCGTTTCTTCAATTTCTTCAGTTTCTTCGTTTCTTCATTTCTTCATTTCTTCGTTTCTTCTTTCTTCGTTTCTTCATTTCTTCATTTCTTCATTCTTCGTTTCATTCTTCGTTTCTTCAATTCTTCGTTTCTTCAATTCTTCGTTTCTTCATATTCTTCGTTTCTTCATTTTCTTTCATTCTTCTTTCTTCTTTCTTCTTTTCTTCGTTTCTTCATTTCTTCATTTCTTCAATTCTTCAATTCTTCGTTTCTTCATTCTTCGTTTCTTCAATTCTTCGTTTCTTCATTCTTCGTTTCTTAATTTTCTTCATTTCTTCATTTCTTCTATTCCTCCTTTCTTCGATTCTTCGTTTCTTCGTTTCTTCATTTCTTCGTTTCTCCATCTCTTTTATATATGAATATTTTTATATACCTGATCCAGAGTTTAGAAATATTCTAAAAATCAAATTACTAAAAAGTTTGCATCAGATCTATTACTGTCGTGGATCTACAATATTATTCTGATTTCTACTATTTTTTATCCATATAAAGGAATAGTAAATGATTTGTATAAGATACATTCAGGCATGCTCTAGAAATCGAATCCCCATAAAAAGCTCGAAATAGCCTAAAAATATTGAAATCTAATTGATTTCGAATTTTTTAAAATTCAGATTCGATTTCTAGAGCATGCCTGATTATAGGACTTTCAATCGGGTTCAATCCGATCCGCTTATTATGAAATCGGTTGAATATAATGTGGAAAAATCAATTCCTCCGTCACTCCATTCAACCATTTCTTATCGCTGCGGGAATGCTCCATGAAGAAATTATTCGACATCATCTTTGAGACTAAATCAATGCTCTTAAAATACTGCGTCGATATAGCCTTGCTGCCATGTTGCTGTGCAGCCGCGGCGTTGCTTGCGAAGAACATTGGTGGCAGGGGGAGGGTGGAGGGATGGGGAGATGGTTAAAATAAATTTCCCTATAATTTGGCATCATTTCAGCAACCTTTTGATACGTTAAATCGTATAAGCATTTCACTTTGATTTCGCCGAAATGCAAACATCAACGCAAAAGCAAAACGATGACGGTACAGAAAATATGAGGAGGCTGGGCACACGAGATGGAGGCAGAACAGACAAGAAGACATGCCACAGCGACAGCGACAGGACTCGGACGGCGGCACAGAGAAGGGCAATCGATGTATGAATATGAATGTGTATAAGAAAAAAAATTAGATTACACTAGAACCGAAATTGATTTTTTATTCAATTTTTAGACAGAGAATGAATCCATGAAGGATGAAAACGAAAACGAAAATGAAAATGAAGAAGACGCAGGCGAGGACGGAGACGATGAAGGAAAATAAACAAACACTCGCACGTTGCACAAGTATTGATTATGTCTTGAAAATATCTGCCTGGCCCGGGCCCAAGAAAATACTCCCCACTGTATGTACGTATGAACAAAATAAAGACGTCACATGTCAATGCGATGGAAAATAAGAAAATAGATAAAAACCAAATTAATATCATCAGAAACAAAATACAAGGCGTAATTGTTTCGGTTCATCTCATCATATCGTAATCGGTATGGAAAGAGATGGGATCCAATCGTTTTATCTCCACAGACCCGGTGTATTGGATTTTTATTGAAGTGTGAGAGACGATTCTGGCACAGAATTGGCGACGTAGCAATCATATTTAGGGACCTGAACCGGTTTTGAACCGGAAATCCGATTTTATCTGCTGATTAACCGAAGTTTTTTACAAATGTTTGAACCGAACCCCTTTTTGTAAAGGTTCAGGGTTTCATTTTTTCCAGCAACCATGCACAGTCGTCGCTCCCATAGGTCAAAAATAGAAAATCTTAGCCGATATTCTTATGAAATTAGTATCGATACCATCGCTAATACATATGAGTAAGGTAACCACCACTAACTTTATATTGTGCAAATTTTAACCCTAAATGGTAAAAAAAAAAAAAATGCCTTAAGAAGTGGGAACACGTGTTAAAAAAAATTTTTCAGTTTGAGAAATTCCCGAACCGAAACCCCGGTGCAAAGAAGTAGAAACAAGTAAGGGTGTTATAGTTAGGCGAGCCTGACAATAGAATACCCGACACAGCCTCACATGTTCAAATAATTTTTAATATCAAGAGGTGGTTAAGGCTATAAGGGGCCCCATATACCGACTTTGGATAGATTTCTTTATGAAAACTGCCCCTTTGCCACGCCCACTTTTCCAATTTTTGTTGAACTATAATCGGAGGCTTAAATATACGCTCAATTTTTAAGTTTCATTAAAATATTTCGAAAAAGTCCGATTTTGAGGCAGTTTTGGGATTTTGGTGACAGACCCTAGTACTGGAGGTACCCCTAAAAATGGTCCGATCGGGTCCATTCTCGAACTTGTTCTTACTCATATCCCCGTGAGCACGCATACCAACTTTCGTCAAGATAGCTCAACTCCTTCGATAAGATAACTGTATACAGACAGACAGACAGACGGACGGACATGTCTAAATCGAATCTCCTGGTGACGCTGATCATTTCTACATATATATATTTTGTATGGTTTATCTCGACTGGTTCTGGGTGTTACACACAACCACACAAACGCAATATACCCTCGACACAGAGTGTGTCGGGTATAAAAACAGTTTGACGAAGCAATCCAAAAGTTCAACCACGGTTTGAACCGCCGAACCGAACCGGGAAATTTTCCACCCGGTTCACGCCACTGCTTAGAAGAAGTCATCCCAGTGGTTTCAGCAATTTTCCAGTAGCCAAACAAGCTGGTCCATAAACATACTTTTCACGCCACACTACAATTTCCATTTCAATTGAAAATTAGATTGCACGAAAATTTCCAAAATTATTCAAAAATCACATCCGCCGACAATTAATCGGTTTCTATCGGCTTCGACATGTGAAAATCAGGAGACAAGCTGTGCTTCATGTCATTCAACTGATGCCCTCTCAATATTTGTCAATTTAAATCAGTCTGAATTTTACAATATTTGCAAAACTTTCTCATCTAGTGTATTATTATTATTATTATGAATCAATAGGCTGTCGTCTTGGACCATTATTCGCCTTGGGCAATTGAGGCTTTGCACAATCATTTCGAATAATTTTTTTTTCTAGCTATTATTCCGCTCTAATTTCGAAATTCTATTCTATTTCATTCTATTAATATTCCAGCGAATTCTAAAAATGTCATTTTCTATTCATTATTATATTGATCGAAATATTCTTGCCATAATTGACAACGGAGCAATTAGACTTGGTGCCCCATTACGGCATTCTTGAAATTGTTCGTCCTCGATGAACCGACTTTGGTTGTCTCAACACTCCAAGGTCTATTATTGTTGCAACAGTCAAGTAGGCCAGTGGATTTGCTCTTCTCTCTGAGTTGGAACCTTGATGCATTTTGCGCTTCTGAGAATTTCTGCTTGCATTTCCTGTCCAAATCAGGTTATTTTTCACACATACCATTTCTATTTCCATTCAATTTGGCTATTATCCCTCATTTATGTTTCTTCGTTCTTTATCACTAAATTCTCATATGGTTTAATGGCTTCTTTTGGTATTCAGTGAATTTTAATTGCTTCTTTTCTATGGCTCGTCTAAATGATGATGATGACGACGATGACGACGAAGCTTTTTGTGTGCATAAACGTAGATGTAAAATATCGTTAGCCAGAGGCATCATAGAAACATTCACACATTCAGTTGGCTGTAGGCGAAGGCATATTGCGATGGCTGGCGGCATCAACGAACACTTCATAACGAGGGCTTTTTGAGCAACGACGAGTATTAATTCATCTGTCAAATTGGATTGCAATTGGAAAATTTTGTCGCATTCAGTGACTTAATAGGTCAATCATATTACATCCGACATATGAACGATTACACCAGTTTACAGCAGTTTTTTCGCCAAGAAATCTTAATCTACGTTTTTAATGGACTTTGGCCATCCATCAATGCAAGAGAAATATTTTTCAAAAAATTATGGAAGCGCTCATTTTTTGAAAAAAAAAAAAAAAAAAAAAGTCTGATATTGGGGCAGTTTTGAGATTTTTGTGACAGACCCTAGTACTGGAGGTGCCCTTAATAATGGACCGATCGGGTCCATTCTCGAACTTGTTCTATCTCGAATGGTTCTGGGTGTTACACACAATCGCAATTTACCCTCGACACAGAGTGTGTCGGGTATAATAAGTATTTGTAGGGCTAAGAATACTCATTTTAGATCGGGATAAATTTAAAAGGTATTTTATAAGACTTTGTGAATTGCCTAATATGCCATTCAGACGAGGATCGAAATCCCGGGATTTTGACACTTGGATTTCGTGAAATCCATATCGAAATCCAAGCGTTCACACGACAATATTGCTATTGAGAGGATTTGGTTTGACAGCCATTCATCTGTTTGTAGTGCTGCCAATTGTAGGGAAATTTCCTTAAACATTTTTAGGGATTTTTTTAAAACAAGAAATGACTTGTAGGGACAAAAGTATAGATTTCTTAAAATCGGCAAATGTACGGAATTTGTGATATATTCCAAAATATTTAATAAATTTGGTATAAATTTGGTAGTCATAAAATTTAAAAGACAAAATAAAAACTATGCCAACCCATGTTTATGTGAAAAAGTTCGGTCGAAGCTATCGTTAAGTGTCGATACCCTGTAGTAAACAGTTGGGCAATTCTCTGAAAAGAACTAGTACCTTTACCAGAACTAGAAGAACCAGTGCAATTTTTGGATAAGCTTCCACCATAACTATACTAGTGATAATTGGAATAATCGTATCCGTTAATCAAAGTTGATATACAAATCAATCGATATTGACTGAACATAAATGCTTCTTCCCATTATTTACTTAAGGAAATAGGGGGGAAAAATCAACGATTCTAGTACCTTTTTCCCGTAAACAGCACTGGTATTTAACTGGTGCAAATTTACCCAATTGCCTATAAAAGTACTAGAATAGTTCTGGTGCCAACCGCACTAGTGCTTTCCTGTACAGATGTTGTACTGATTTTCTACAGAATTTTATATGGGCAAGGGTATAGAAAAGAACTAGTACTGGTGGCTTTTGCACTAGTAAAGTACTAGTACAGCACTAGTTGAAATTACTGCAGGGTAGTCTACAAATTTGAAAATTGAAATAGTATTTGTATAGGCTTTTTTGAATAAATTGAGAACTGTTTTACTTACCGCTACAAGATAAGGCCTATTCATATTTTAAATGAAATCATTTTTACTTGAACTACAACAAAAAAACTTAATTTTTGAAAGAAACTTTTTATTTTTGAAAAAAAAAAAAAACTAAATTTCAAATGACTTTAGTACGATTCGGAGTTCCAGACTACCCTGAAAGATTCTCAAAAATATTAGCCTACCATATTCATGGCTACTCATACATTTTTGTATGCAAGAGGCATATTATTTGAAAAAAAAAAATATATAACGATTTTTGTGGTAGGGAAAAACGTAAAGAATTGTGGGGATTTTTTTTCAGTTTGTAGGGAATTTTTCGTTTGCGTGTGGCAGCATTGCCTGTTTGTTTACTTTGGTTTTTTTTTTTTTAAATTTGACAGTAGTGTTGCAGCATTTCTTCGATACATATCGAAAAACACAGAGTTGCATTCAGTTTGTTCCGGATTTTTCTTGGGATTTCGTTGAAATCCAATTTGTGAGCGGATTTCGTTTGACATTCATTTGTATGGGAAATCCGCTGGATTTCGACTGGATATCGGCTGAAATTCTCAAAAGGGCCGAAATCCCGGGATTTCGATGCCGTCTGAATGCTATATAAATTGCCAGTTTTTTTTTTATCGGTATTTCCCGCTAAACAAGGCCAAAAGTCATTAAAATTTAATTTTCAGATATTATAAAAGCAAAACCTTGTTCCCATGAGGTCCCGTAAAAACTTCTTTGGCCACTTTTGTGGTCTAAAACTCCACTAAATATCATAAATGTCTTTATAATTCTAGGGAGATTCCGCTTAACTGGTAACAGTGGAGCGCTGCGAGTTCGCCGAACATTTAAACGAAAAAAATATCGCCAAATTCAGAAGTGAAAAAAAATTCCTTTCCTTTCGTGTCATAAAATTTTTCCCTCGTCCGAGCAGAGCTGCTCAAATGTGCAAGTTTCCAGTACGGGCTCAGATGTGGAACACTAGTCGAAATGTTTAAAAAATCATACCTGCGACACTAATAAACATAAAATCATAATTTAAACTCAAACATATAAAATATTTTCAAAAAACATTGTTTAAATATCTTTCAAGCGAATTTGCTAACACCAATACAAGCTCCCATGGAAGGATATTTCTTCATAGCGATTTTTCTGTTGTTCTAATGAAGCATACTCGCAAAAAAAAAAAAAAAAAATTTACTCAAGATATTATGTCCAGTGTCGTCACACTCAGTGGCAAATACAACACACTTGAAAAAATCAAATTAAAAAAAAACGTTGCATACTTCTCGGGTTCACTTGTGACTAATATGCATCATATGAAATTTTCGTATGGCGCATTTATGTCACGATAGAACCTATGTATGTACAATATCCCGCATCAGAAGAGCCACAACACTGGGAAAAAGGACCTTTATGTAGTAAGCCATTATTATTTGTCACGACGTCGAATATTCGCAACGAAACTAAACCTTCCTTGTGGAATATCCTCAATTGAAGTTTCAAGAAGAGAACAAGAAGTACTCAATGCAATTTGCAAAATATTCGCCATTTTCCCTTTTTTAAGGTAATCAAGTATGCGTATATAGAAGACCAATCCTCGAAATTGGATTCGTCGTTCCGTTCCGTCGTCAAGCCTGCTCGAGTGCAATTTCATTAAATTTCCTGGAATCCTTTTCCTCTAAAATGCAAAAATCAAAAGAAAAGAAAATTATAGACAAAGAGAAATCCTTCATGTAGAAATCCTTTTCAAAAGAATCAACAAGATGAAACAAACAGGTTCGCGGAACACAATGACATCACGCCACGGCCACCATAACCACCAAATTCAGCAACGTTGCATCATATCCGAAGGAAATGCGCACAAACAAAAAAAAAATAATAAAGCAAAAAAACCTCAAGACCGAATTTCCATCTGCGAATCGCTGCTGAACCGCAACAAAATCGACCCATTTCTGAAGCGGTTGGTGACTGGTGATGAAAAGTGGGTCACTCACGACAACGTCAAGCGAAAACGGTCGTGGTCGAAACACGGTGAACCGGCGGAAACGGTGGCCAAGCCAGGATTGACGGCCAGGAAGGTTTTGCTGTGTGTTTGGTGGGATGGGCAGGGAATTATCTACTATGAGCTGCTCCCATACGGCAAAACTCTTAACTCGGAACTCTACTGTCAACAATTGGACCGTCTGAAGGAAGCAATCGCCCATAAGCGGCCAGCTTTGGCCAATAGGAGAGGAATTGTGTTCCATCAGGACAACGCCAGGCCACACACATCGATAGTGACTCGCCAGACGCTCCGGGAGTTTGGTTGGGAGGTTCTTCTGCATCCACCTTATAGTCCGGACCTGGCACCAAGTGATTACCATCTGTTCCTGTCCATGGCGAACAATTTTGCTGGTGAAACATTCGCTTCAAGAGAGGCTTCTGAAATTCGACTGTCTCAATTTTTGCTAATATAAACGAGGCTTCTATGAGAGAGGCATAATGAAATACTTTAAAATGGCAACAAGTTATCGAACAAAACGGCGCATATTTGACCTAAATCGGGTCATTCTAACTATCTTAATAAAGCCCTCAATTATAAAATATGGCAAAAATAATGGATTTCTTTTTACTACACCTAATATCTTTCAATTTGCTAACACCAATACAAGCTCCCATGGAAGGATATTTCTTCATAGCGATTTTTCTGTTGTTCTAGAAGTGAAAGCATATCTTAAAAAAAAAAAAAAAAAAAAAGAGTTTTACCTCAAGATTAATTATGTCCAGTGCCGTCACACTCAGTCAAATACAACACATTTGAAAAAATCAAAATTAAAAAAAACGTTGCATACTTCTCGGGTTCACTTGTGACTAATATGCATCATATGAAATTTTCGTATGGCGCATTTATGTCACGATTGAACCTATGTATGTACAATATCCCGCATCAGAAGAGCCACAACACTGGGGAAAAAAGGACCTTTATGTAGTAAGCCATTAATTATTTGTCACGACGTCGAATATTCGCAACGAAACTAAACCTTCCTTGTGAATATCCTCAATTGAAATTTCAAGAAGAGAACAAGAAGTACTCAATGCAATTTGCAAAATATTCGCCATTTTCCCTTTTTTAAGGTAATCAAAAGTATGCGTATATAGAAGACAATCCTCGAAATGGATCGTCGTCGTCCTCGTCCTAGTCGTCGTCGTCGTCAAGCCTGCTCGAGTGCAATTTCATTAAATTTCCGGAATCCTTTTCCTCTAAATGCAAAAATGAAAAAGAAAACGAAAATTGTATAGACAAAGAGAAATCCTTCATGAGAAATCCTTTCAAAAGAATCAACAAGAGAAACAAACAGGTTCGCGGAAGACAAGCGAAGACATCACGCCACGGCCACCATAACCACCAAATTCAGCAACGTTGCATCATATCCGAAGGAAATGCGACAAACAAAAAAAAAAATAATAAAGCAAAAGAAGATAAAGATGACGATGACGACGATAATGATGAACAACAAGATAAAGATGAACCGCTATCGAAAGGCATCTACATACTATACCTATACTACATAGCAGCCATAGCCGATAAAGCGACCGAATGAAGAAAGTGTACGGCCCAGGCGATCCAAGCTCGCTCAGCCGACACAGACAAGGAAAGTGAATCTTTGTTTTTAAATTCGAAAGATATTTGCTTCGCGTTATTCTATTGCCGATTTCGATGCTTTGCCAACAATACTGCCTTACTATATTGTTTGCTCAAGGGCTGCGGTTTACAGGGGGCAATCATAGAAAACTTTCTACTACCAAAAAATATCGTTACGAATTCAGGACTCGATGGAACACTGCTGCAGGTTCTGAAACAAGAAACAGAAACAGAGAAGAAGCTTAAAATGAAGCTGTTGTCGTTTTCGTAGTAAAAACAAAAAAACAAAAAAACAGACAAACGAACGAACGGGCTTTCCAACAACGCCGCCCTGCCCTTGTGCCTGGCTAGGTGAAAGTAGACAAAAGAAGGAATAAAATACAATTTAAAAGATAGCGAACAATAGCAAAAACGGGGGACACACCGAACGCCCGGAAACGGCGGTAAAAGTAAACCAAAAGAATTTAACTAATAAAAATCAGTCACTCAAGTGCGAAAAAATCGCGAAAGTCTCTTCAAACAAAGCCGCCCCGTTTCGCCCCCGAACCGACCGACCCGCTTCGCATCGCATCGCATCACAGCGCATCGTATCGTTTCGTATCGCATCACAAAACATTATTCTATACTATGCAGTTGTAGCGTAGAAGGGGGCAAACAGAGAAGAAGACGAGGACGAAGATGAAGACGAAAATGAAAATGAAAAAGAAAACGAAGATGAAAATGGAAATCCTCAAATTCATTTCGGGATTCAATTTTTACGATGTGCCATTCTTCAATAGTGCGCTGCCATCGACGCACACTTCGCAGCCCAAAATGTAAATGGAATCAACTGCAGGCAGAACAGGGCAGAACAGGGCTGAGAGGCGGCGCAGTAACAGTAACGTGGTTTTGCTGGATACGGCATGATATTCGCAGTTTGGATTGCTCGATTGAATGGATTGAATGGAACTTAAATGAAACTTTTTATCGAAGACCATCTTGCGAGCACCTTTCGTGTCCTGCGACACACCACATACCACACACACACACACACACACGCGAGCTCGTTTATACTACAATATAAAATTTAAGTCTCTCAATAATAATTGCCGGAAGAATCGCACAAATTGATTGGAAAACGAGCTTTAGCGAATATTTGTATATCTAAAGGAAGAACAAAAAAGAAGAGAAGCAGATTATTATTATTATTATAGCCACCACTGTAAATCATTCCTACACACTTGATCTGTTTTACTGCTGCCCGTCCAGGGTACATAGGGTCTTGTGTTGTCTTACAATAACTGCTTGCTGCTTGTTATCTTTCGCCAATCGTCCGATTGGTCACAAGAAAGCAACTTCGACTTGTTGACCATGCGAAAATTTGTTCTTTCCCAAGGAAAATAGTTTCCTAAATAGACTGTCGCTGGCAATGCTTCCAGTTCAGTTCCTTAACGTGCTTTGTTGTCTTGCGTTATTTTTTTTTAATTTTTATTATTATTATTTTTTTTTTTTTGCGCACTTTGGCTTCGACGATTACTTTCGTATCGGAGGAGATTTCTTACGTACGGTGGGCGGCGGCGGGTCGTGGGGTTAAGAAAGAAAATTTAAGCATAAGAACATTCTAAATTCCCTTTTCTTTTCGACAATACTCAGAGGGCTCTGTCGAGATTCTACTTTGATGTACTCTGCGCTCTGATCTGCTCGGCTCGGCTCTTGGCTCTGCACTGTTCTGCTTCTAGCTTAATCCTATTACTTACGACGGCTTGGAATTGACTACTACAGTCGGATAAATGAAATATTGAAATTATTTTCAAAAAGGACTTTATATCCCACTTAAGTCCGTGCTCGACATGATTGTACAACGCACAATTGACAACAAAACCAGAGTCAGTCCGAACAAGTCCAAGATGAAGACCAAGTTAGCGGTGTCGCGGGGAGAGCTACAGCCACAGCTACATCCACAGCAATGGCAATGAAAATTGCAATCTAAATATACATATACATATATATCTATCTATTTGTATACATATGTATATGGGAACCAATGAAAAGGCACAAAAAGAAAGCAAGCAAACACTAAAGCACCAAAGCAACAGCAGCAGCAGCAACAGCGCTGTAACCAAAATTTAATCAATTGCAATAAAGACATTTTGAAGAGCACAACAACAGTAGCAACAAAAAAAAACACCAACACCAACACAAACAACAACAACAAAGAAACGCAGCAACAACATAATGGATATTGATATCTATACTGGCAAACAGAAACCAAACGCAATCCCATTCCGAAACCATAAACCAAAACCAACGTCAGCGTCAGACTCAGAGACAGCAACACCAACAGCAACACAACGGCAACAGCAACATCAACAGCAACAAAATTCGCATTAAGAGTGCTTGATGCTCGCATAAATGAAAGTGTTTATTGCACCAAAGGATGACAAAGGATAGCGAGAGGGCGGCGGTATAGATAAAAGCAAAAAAAAAAAAAAATAATTATTAAATAAAAAAAAAAATACAGCTACGCAGGCGGGAGGAAACTTTCGATTGAACTTATGTCCGGGTGAAAATTGAACGAAGCTGGACCAAAAAACAAAAAAAAAAAACGAGGTCAGAAACACTTTAAGGTGCAACAACAAGAGTCTTCGAAAAAGAAAGCGGGTGTTCAAACCGGAGGGATTCACGCAACAAACATATTTCCTCGGTCATACGTACGACAGAAATTATTGAATTGCGTTTCGCTTTCAAGTTACTATTCTCCGTGTGGGTTGGTTTTTTTTTTTTTTTCTGTTCACCCCCTTCGATTGGGAACAAATATTCGCGTTCGATTCAAGGGTAAAAGTCAAAATTTCATATACTTATGTAAGTAAAGGTAATGGTCGTTGGCGTCACCTCCGGCAATCATAGCCATCTTCGTCGTGTATCAGTAACGGAAAAGAATGTGGTTTGCCAGCAAATCCGCATGAATGACTTTAAAAAGAGGAATGCGCGCTTCTTCAAAGACGGCACGACGACAGAGAGACTCTGACTGTAAGTATCGTGGTTTGAAGTTATGAGAATTTATTCGAGAGCAGCTAAAAGATGCGAACCATCAGCCGCAACAAGCGTTTAACAAGCGTCAAGCGGCATGAGCTGCTTAAGTCTTGACATTGCACCGGCACGGTTAATGTCAACGAAAGTGAAAGCCTCCGGGGTGGGGTGTTGGTTGTTGTGCACGGGCGGCAATGGAACGACCAACGGATACGGAACAGAGCAGGGGGGGCCGGGAGTCACAATCGTAGTACGAAGAATTACTGTCAAATTAAAATTTCACGTTAGCACGACAACGACGAAGAGGTTGAATTGCTTTCCTTTGGCTCACATTAAACCGAAGAAGAAATATATAAATTAAGTAAAGCGTTCAATTCAAGTTGTTGTTGTTGTTGTTAAAGAATGTAGCAGTCAGCGCGCAGCGGCGCAGCGTCGCAGTGACGACGAGAACTACGATAATAACGAGGATGATACCTCCAAACTCCGTTCTTTCGGAATAAATGTTTTAATGAAATCGTCCTTGTTGTTGTTGTTGTTGTTGCCTCTAGATCGTTCAGTCACAAAAACAAAAACATTAAGGATAAGACGACTCTGCGTCTTAGGGCACCTTTTCACTTGTTAACCGGCTCCGGCGTTACAGCAGCCTCACTTCAGCTACCGATTGCAGTGTGGTGTGTGCTGCTCTCAACTACTCGCAGTGTCTTTCGAGTAGAAGAATGAAAAAAAAAAAATGAGTAAGAAGAAAAAAGGATTACATTATGAATTCCGTGGAATGAGGTATATGAGATAGAGATACGTCGGGAGAGAGAGAGAGTGGGGCTTAATAAGGTATGAGGCGTTAGGCATAAGTTAAAAGAGTTTTCCCGCACGGCGCTTACAAGAGCGTCGTCGCTTATGAAAACTTTCTGCGTCATGAGTTTGAAAATGTTTCAATTTAATTTCGTAGATACATTGTTTTTTTTTTTTTTTTTAACCCTTGAGGAGCTGCTCGAGCGCATCCACAGAAGGACGGACGGACGGATGGGCGGGCGGTTGGTTGTACGGACGGACACGGGGAGAATACATTTTGTTTATTTCAAGAACGAGACGACGTCCCGTTCGTCCCCATCAAAATTTTACGGTTAACTGTTTTGCTTTTAAATTTAATTAATTTTTAGCTTGATTGCATTTTAAACGCTTTACTGTGTGAAAATGGGCAAGGTTTGGTGGCTGCCGAAGGAGAGGGTTCCGGCGTACACTAGAAGTGGCAAATAGTAGTATGTACACGCACCCGAAAGGTTTCTCTATGATAAGAAACCCCATATACAATGTACGCATATTTACATTCAACAAAATTGCTCGCGCGTGTATGTGTGAGTGTATGTGCGGTCTGTACGTATGTATATATGTATGTGCTCGTGCGTACGATGTATACATTTTATTAGATGTTAAGCACTTGGCTTTGAAAATTTATGGGCAAGAAGACATCCAATTCTCGGCATATTCTCCTACATTCCACCTTCATCACTGCCATCCACCACCATCACGAGCAACAAACAACAACAACAACAACAACAACTACATCTCACACACAACGCAACTAACTCTTTCAATTTTCTTCCAAAATTTATAGTTATAGCCTTAGTTATGCCTCTTTGAATGAGCTTGTTTTTTATGGAGCTTGGTTTGGGAACTCCCGCTCCGCACCGCACCGCACCGCACCACAAAGCGAACATGCAAATTGTCTTTATGTTTTCTTTATTGCAGCATTGTTGTCTCTACTTTGGACTTGTCTTGTTGGTGGTATTTAATTCCATTTTGAATGTTCATTTTAAAGCAACTTTTTAAAGTCAGTTCGTTGTTCATCGGTCGATAAGCCCCTCCTTCTCTTCGTCCTGTTTTCTTGATACAGTCGGCTCTGGGTAGAGTGAAGATATTTTTTCAAGAACTGTTCATGTTACCACCGAGGCTGTTCACACTACCGAGGCTCAATTCTTGTATGATACAGAAATTCCTTAAAGCCCTGTTCATGTTATCCAGACTGTTCACATTATCGAGGTTTAACTTTTGTGTGACACAGTCGGCTCTGGGTAGGGTTAAGAAATTCTTTCAACCTGAGCTGTTCTACGGGATTTTGTATGTAAGAAATTCCTTAAAGCCCTGTTCATGTTATCGAGACTGTTCACATTATCGAGGTTTAACTTTTGTGTGACACAGTCGGCTCTGGGTAGGGTTAAGAAATTCTTTCAAGGCCTGTTGAAGGCGATTCACACTATAGGTTGGTGGGTCGCTTGATCGTTCGATGCACTCCTCCTTCTCTTCGTCCTCTTTTGTTGATACAGTCGACTATGGTTAGGATTAAGAAATTCCTTAAAGCCCTGTTCATGTTATCGAGACTGTTCACATTATCGAGGTTTAATTTTTGTGTGATACAGCCGGCTCTGGTTAGAGTTAAGAAATTCCTTAAAGCCCTGTTCATGTTATCGAGACTGTTCACATTATCGAGGTTTAATTTTTGTGCGATACAGTCGGCTCTGGTTAGGGTTTAGAAATTCCTCAAAGCTTGTTCATGTTATCGAGACTGTTCACATTATCGAGGTTTAATTTTGTGCGATACAGTCGGCTCTGGTTAGGGTTTAGAAATTCCTCAAAGCCTTGTTCATGTTATCGAGACTGTTCACATTATCGAGGTTTAATTTTTGTGCGATACAGTCGGCTCTGGTTAGGGTTTAGAAATTCCTTAAAGCCTTGTTCATGTTATCGAGACTGTTCACATTATCGAGGTTTAATTTTTGTGCGATACAGTCGGCTCTGGGTTAGGGTTAAGAAATTCTTTCAAGGCCTGTTCATGTTACCGAGGCTGTTCACATTATCGAGACTCACCTCTTATTTGTTTAATTTGCTATATTTGCTTCAAAAATTTTTAGAAAATATATTTTTTTTTTTCGTTAAACGCTTAGTTTTTTGAAAAAAATTCCAAATATGGACGTTTGTGTCTTACGTTCTTCAAATGATTTTTGAACGAAAAGATCGGGAAACGTTCGAACACCATCGCAATCTGTTGCATAAGCTTCATTCCATGTGTTCACACCACCAAGGTATTCACTCTATCCGGTGTTCGCATTATCCAGACTCGTCTGTATTCGCTTTAAAAAAAAAAAAAAGCTGCGTGTTCCGTGGCTTTATTCGGTTTACAGAATTTTGTGGGATTCTCTTCCAGAGATACACTGCCGTCTTCTGCTCAACTCGAAAATGTGATGTGCTAATGTATGGCATTACGTGAAGCTAGGATTATTTTATTCTAATTTAATTTGTCGTTAACAAAGTTTTTTGCAAAACAACGAATCCACCGACAGACCGACCGACCATCCATCGAGTCAAAGAGCCAACGGAACCAACGAGCATGGCATCAAACAATGCAACATCCCAGTCGGAAGCAGCTTTTCGGAATCAAAAAATTTCGTTGTTCGCTGAACGAGTGAGCGACAAGCAACAACACGAAAGCATTCGTATGGTAAAATACCCTTTTGCCGAAAGAAATTCAACAGCGCCGAGAGGAAGTCGAGATCTGGTGTGAAACCTTGAGCATGAAATTTCTGTTGAGATTTGTAATTTTTTTTGTTGCGTTTTTCGTTTTTCGTTTTTACAAAAATTACAACAATTACCGACACGGTACAGTCCGCCCCGTCCCTTAGCCGTTGTTGTCGCCTGCTCTCATCCACCGCAGTGACAAAAACTTTTTGTTTGGATTTTGCTCGTGTTGACGCCAAATTAAAATGCAAATTAGCCAGAATAAGCCGTAAGCCGTAAGCAGCCGTAAGCCGCCTGCGTTGTTGCTTCGATAATGGAGAAGGAAGGAGTTGGCGGTGTTGGTGTTGTCAAATATTGGCATGCCGTTAATGAAGTACTGTATGCTTTGTTGTTGTTCGTTGTTAGTAGCCCCCTGCCCGATCCCGCTGGCATTGCTGCCACTTTTTGCTATCGCTGTTGTTGGTAGCAAAAAAATTAAAAATAAAATTAAGAGAAAAAATGCCTCGATTGCATCAAAAGCTTCATCAAGGAGAAAGTTTTAAAACGAATGACTGCATCTTGTCAACTGGAGTCACTCAATCAGTCACTCAATTAACACACACACACACACACACACACACACACACACACACACACACACACACACACACACAGAAAGCTTATCATTCCCCTGCAGTAATTCGAACTACTCCCCAACTAGTAGTCAAAAAAATACCAGGACTTATCCCCTTTTAATTTGCTAACCAACGTTTTAAAGTGTTTTTTTTTTTTTTTTTTTCAACATTGAACTGTCATTGCAAGATAACTACTCCCACTTTTAACTGTTCCACGAGTAAACCTACTGTGTGCAATTCGAGGTTCCAATTGCCCTATATGTACCAGTTGGCTTTGGAGGGCTAAACCACTCTACCTAATTGGCCTAATCTTTTAACTGTACTTATTCCAGACCACTTGTTATTGCTACTCGCGGTCTAGTCAATTCTGTAATACTAAATCACTCAAAATTTTTGACTGGTCATATTCCGAGTACCTTCAGAGTACTCCTTTCTTGGTTAGTTGACCTCCTCCTCTTAATTACTGGAGGGTCTCTTTGTTGCGCTTTAAGTGTATTTAAAAGATTTTAATTTAAATTCGATGATCCTTATCCACTGCCGCGTTACCGCGTAAACGCGTTAAAATGACTTTAACTGCTCTTTAACTCGCCCACTTGCTCCGATTTATATTTATACATATATATATTGTATATATGTATGTATATATGTATATGATTGTAGCTGTAGCTTCAATGAGGAGAAAACAAAAAAGCCGCCACAATTGCGGGCACCGTTCTTTTCCACCGTTGGCGGTTCATGTGTTCATATCCTTGAACTCCATAAATTTGGCTTAACAACTTTCACCCGGCTCCACCACTGTGCTGGCTGGCTGGCTGGCTGGTTGGCGGCACACATGTTCATTTCACGTAATTATAGCAGTTACTAAATCCATCGGGCCATCATTGCACTCATCACATGTTGCACGCTCTTGAGCAGATCTCCTCCCAGCCCATCTGCTCCGATTGTATATTGTCCGCATCTTCCACGCTTACCGCGCAATTACGTTGACACCGTAGACTATTAGACAATTGTTTTCATGGCCATTTATCACTGTCAAAGCGCTGCAGAACCAGAGCCGGAGCCGGAGCCAGAACCCAACAGAAGGCTGCACTGGCTCTCGAACACGAAGGACGAACGACGACGACGAAAGACGAACGACGACGGACGGGGCTGCGTTGTTTTCGTTGCATCCGCGCTGGAGGAGGCTCTGTCCCCCGTTGATACCCCACCACCACCTTTCAGTCGACATAGCACAGAGCACAACGTTTACGTTATAGACGACGGCGGATATCAAACGTTAATCCAAATTAATTTCGAGTAATTAAAACACCTTCAAGTGACAGTGATGAGGATAGCTCGGGTGCGGTCGCCGCACTCCAGGTGGCGGTCTCACAACATTCCCCATCGTTCGTTGTAACGTTAAATTAAGTGGTAAGGATTTTGTGGAAATTTCGGGTTTCATAGGTTTTTTCTCTTTCTCTCTCTCTCTTCTTGTTCATCTACATCTCCTTCCTCTATATTTTTATTGCTTTTGTTTTCATTGAAGATATCGGGGCATATTGCGGAGCAGTAGTCCATGGCAAAGGAATGAAGGAAGGCAGTATCAGAGGAACTCAGATAAGTTACAAACTAGACGGCCTTCAACTCTGAATTTCGCGATGAGAAATTAAACAATTATATAATAATTTAAATAATTCAAATAATTAAAAAACAAAAAAATTATTGTACTTTAGTGAGAAGCGGATCGGATAAAATGTTAGGTTAGCTTGTAGGGGCCGCCCGCCAGAAGGTGGTGCACTTAGACCAAAGGAAGGTCCAATGTTTTAGCAGCGGGTTCGGACACCTACTTATTTACTAAAACGTTTTTGTTCGCTCAATAAAGCTTGCTATTCTCGAAGGATCAAGTTCCGATAGGGAGTGGAGGAAGTACCATCTAAAGGTTATCTTAAATCTCAGCTTAGAATAGGCCGAGCAGCGCAAGAGAAGACGTTGAGGCATTTCCTCCTCCTCTTCGTCCGGAAAAGCTTCTGTAGAAATCAAAAGCAAGTGTTCCATAACCTTCTTGCGTTTGCGGGAAGGCAGAAGAGTCAATGACCCCGGTCATCAAACCAACTGTCACCGAAAGACGAGTTTTCGACAACTTGAGTAATTCCTCGGTCCGTGGCAAAGTAAGCCTAGCTTTCACACAAATACCTCCGCTTTCCCATCTCCCTTGACTGGACCCATATCGACCCATTCCGCAATGAGAATGGCGACAGGTGGCAAGAGTAACAATTCACCAGCCGCACGGGGATCGATTTTCATTTCAACGTTCATATTTCCCACGCACCAGTCGTCACCAGAAGATATACCGGAAGTCCAAAAACCAGCCATCCTAACATTCCATGATCAGTTGTCTTTTAGCATTTGATTTAACTAACCTAAAGGCCCCCATTCTACACTACTTATTGATATGGCTACCTCTATAAATATCACTACCATACAAAATAAAAACACCGTTAATTGTATGGCAAGAAGCCCCTCGAATACTCTTCGAATCGGCGAGTCCTTGCGCCATACCAAAGTGTCCTTCACTGCGCGTCGCAATTCATTTTGGAAATCATTTACTCCAAATCCGATTACTATTGTTATGAGCTCCTTACCTCGGAGAAAGGGAGAAAGGGAGAAAGAGATAGAGAAGAGAGAGACAGAGAGAGAGAGAGAGAGAGAGAGAGAGAAAGAGAGGGAGAGTCCTGCTTACGGACTAAAATTTCTCTAGGGTTATAGTTATGGTCGGTCTCTGTGCAAGGAAGCCAAAAAATAAAACGGAATTAGGAATAAGTCAAGAAAAGGAAAAACGAAAAATTGCAAGCAACAAAAAAAAAAAAAAAAAAAAACGGGGAAGAAAAAAAGTTCAAAGCGGAAATGCGGAACAGCTGTGCAAAGCCGTATTCGAACTCGTTGCAACGCTTGACGGCGTATGACGACGGTATGAAGTACAATAACAATGCTCCTGGTTCCCGTTCCTGGTCCCGGTCCTGTTCCTGGTTTTCTGCCCGGGGTACAGAGAGTTCGTATGAGCGTGTATGTATGTGTGTGTGTGTGTGTTTATGTGGATGGGAGCGCGCGTTGAAGTGCTTTGCTTTTAATTTTTCTCGATGGAAAAACTGATTGCTTGCAGTGCTTGACTAGGCCAGGACAGGCCACTCACTAAACACAGCGCAGACTAATTCGAGCTCGAGCTTGAAATGCTTCGTTACCGTGGCTCATACTGTTGGCGGGTCTGCGGGGTCGCTCGGTCGCTCGGTAGCTCGCTGGGTCGGTCGGACTGTCTGTCTCTCTGTATGGCTATATGCCTCTGTCTATCCGTCTCTTCGTGCGCTTGAGCCAGCAATTTCACGCTTTTATGGTTTTGCCATATTTTGTTGATGTTGCTGTGTGTTGGCGGCGGCGGCGCTTCTTACGATCGTTCTTGCCGAGACATTCTTCCCGACCACCGTGGCCGACAGCCGCAGCTTCTATTGTTACTTTGAGCGATTTTGTTTTTGTTTTTTTTTTCTCTCTTTTTGTATTGTTTTTATTTTTGTTGTTTTTGTTGCGATTTGATTTTTTGTTTAATTGAAAATAACAGAAAATTGCTTGAAGAAAACAATTTCCAAAAGTCGCTACCGGTCGTAATTTAAGAGCCATCGTCAACGAAGCCATTCCTGTCGTTCGTAGTTCGTCGCTCGTCGTTCTAGGCGCTGCCGTGTGTATGGAAAGCGCACAGCGAAAGCCAAGTTAGAATATAAACTCGGAACCCAACCGGAACTTGATGACTTTTACGAAACTTTGACTTCTCAGACTTTTGACTTTTGGGCGTTCGTCGTTCGCAACAAGGAGCGCCAACGCTGACGCCGCGGTCGCTCTAAACTTTGTACTTTGAAGTGCAGAGTCATCGTCTTGCTTCCCGCTGTTCCCCGCCCTCTTACTTTTCCTCCTCGGATTCATCTTTCGTCAGTGTAATGATTTCGTCCCCCCATCCACCTCAAATTTTCCGGTTTTAGTCATTTCCTGAGTATGAGTGACAGCAGACTGATTTCTAGTCGGCTGGATTTTTATATTTTTTTTTTTTTTGTTATTTATTTTTATTTATTATTTTTGCAAATTGTGCTGTATAAGCCGCCCCAGGTCCCAGGTGATTAACCCCAAACAGTTAGTTGTTCGTTCAATCGATTAAGCCACGCCATGCCGCGGTGTGACGCACTGCACCACCACCGATTTGCACTACATTCTATTGCAAAAAAAAAAAAAAAAAAAAAAATTAAAATAATCTTTAAAAGAAAAACTCTTTCCCTTGCTTTTAAATTCGTTGGACTCTAACTTTCAACAGAATTATTTAAGTCCTGACAATTAAGCACAAGAACCGAAGCTGGACACTTATTCTCGAGGCAATCACGTAGGAGCCATTAAGTTCGAGTTCAACAATTTAAAAAAAAAAAAAGGCAAGGGTGTTATAGTCGGGCGAGCCTGGCAATACAACACCCGGCACAGATGACCGGTTAGCTATGCTATATCCAATATGCAAATGACAGACCCCAAGCCCCAAGAGGTTTTCAAGACCATAGGGAGACTGATTCGTATGCATTCTTTTTGTTCAATTAAATAGTTTATGAAAAACTCCCTCCTGTAAGGCCCAATTTTTCAATTAAAAAAAAATATACATCAATGTCCCGCGGACATCCCCGATGATGTCCTAGTGACTTCGGAGCCGGAATGCATGCTCTTTCCGGTGACACTTTGTATGACATTTACACAGGAGCTGACACAGGGACTTCAGCGGTGACATTGTCATGCTAGGGTGTGTGATGGCGAAAAAAGCATTTGAGAGCAGCACATTATGCTCTTTCTCTCTTTAAATGTCAATTTAAAGAAACCAGTTTGATTATTGAACTCTCTTCTTTGCCCTCTCTTTGGATATTTCGCTATTAAAAAAAAATCTATTTTTAACAATTTTTGTTCGCCTCTGCCGCGATCTTCGGATTCTGAGTCGAGCACTCATCATCTACGCCACTTCATGCTAACGCTGAACTGACGCTAAAACCTTATTTAAATTTCAGTAGCCAATGAGAGTCAAGCTCATGAACAGCATCCCTCCACGATGACATGTCCTCCAAGATGTCACACATGACAATGTCACCTATATGTCATCGATGACATCACTGATGACATTGTCATGCAGGAGATAATTTCCCGCTGGGAGAGAGTACACAGTATTTCAGCAAATTCAGTTTTCAGAGCAGTTTTTGTGGCTTTCATAAAAGACCCTAGCACTGAAGGTACCCCTGAAAATGGTCCGATCTGATCCATTCTCGAACTCGTTCTTATTCATGTCTCCACCAGATAGACAGACAGACAGACAGACGGACGGACGGACAGATTGACACGACAGATATGGCAAAATCGAATCTCCTGGTGACGCAGATCATTTTCATACATATT
>CM035806.1:161922878-161990378 GCA_020466095.1 Chlorops oryzae
CAAACAACAATGTATTTATATAAATATAAAGTATATATTTTGTAGGTGTATACCAGCGTTGCCACCAGATGAATCCTCTTGCATGGTGGAATTTAAAAACAAAAATTTCAATTTTCGAAGAATGTGGGATTTCGAATGCGGGACAACCGAGGGGGAAAATTTAAACTTCCTTCATAGCCAAACCCTTCTGCTTTATCAACTTTATATTTTTAACGATTTTTTTAATGGTTTTATTGCTAGCTTTTAGCTATTCTTATCCAACCCAATTTTTTTATTTTCTATGTACTTGTTAGTAAATAACAGTAGAGTCCCGATTATTTTGAATCAAATTAAACCGAGGGTATTCCGTATGGGCGAAAAGAAAACCGGGGGCAAAATGGATAATCAATATCAAATTCAAATCCAATAATAATTAAATTTTCATAAATTTTTTTATTCGAGAAAGTGCTCTAATGCAATAAGATATAGAAAACAAGTAAGGGTGTTAAAGTCAGGCGAGCCTGAAAAATAGAATACCCGACACAGACACACATGTTCAAATAATTTTTAATATCAAGAGGTGTTTAAGGCCATTAGAGGCCCCATATACCGACTTTTGATATATTTTTTTATGAAAACTGCCCCTTTGCCACGCCCACTTTTCCAATTTTTGTTGAACTATAAGCGGAGGCTTAAATATACGTTCAAATTTAAAGTTTCATTGAAATATTTCAATAAAGTCCGCTTTTGAGGCATTTTTGGGATTTTTGTGACAGACCCTAGTACTAGAAGTACCCTTAATAATAGTCCGATCAAGGAAATTTTTTGGAAGGATGTTTGAGGCTACAAAGGAAGCATAAGTGCCAAATTTCGTTCAAGTCCCATTTGAATTTCGGGTGTAGGAGACAATTTTCGAAAAACGCCCTTCGGCCACGCCCACTTTTTAAATTTTTATAAATCATATTACTTGCCTTTAAACATATTCAAATATCAACTTTCATCAAAATATGTTGAAATACTTCGATTTTAGAGCAGTTTTTGTGATTTTCGTAACAGACTCTGGTACTGGAGGTACCCCTAAAAATGGTCCGATTGGGTCCATTCTCGAACTTAATTTTACTCATGTCCCCGTGAGCACGCATACCAAATTTTGTCGAGATAGCTCAACTCCTTCGATAAGATAACTGTATACAAACAGACAGACAGACAGACAGACAGGCAGACGGACAGACGGACGGACATGTCTAAATCGAATCTCCTGGTGACGCTGTTCATTTCTATATACATTTTGTATGGTCTATCTCGACTGGTTCTGGGTGTTACACACAACCACACAAACGCAATATACCCTCGACACAGAGTGTGTCGGGTATAAAAAGGCACGAGCAATCGGTCTAGCTACACAGAAAAACTTTTGTACGTTAATACATACAACCAATTTTTTAATCAATATAACAAATTCGTTGTTAAACCTCAGCCTGTCACACTTTTTCGTTGTCCCAAGCAATTCATTTGTTTGCGACAAATAATGGAAATGTATTAACACTCAGCAAACATTTTCAACCAACGATTTGTAATATTAACAATCAAAAGTATTAACACTTAACGAAATATTTCAAAAATTTTTTTGTTATATTAATCATCGAAAGTATTAAAAATCAACAAATTATTTTAAATAAATAAAAAAGGAAAAAATGCCTCATCTCTAAATATTCCATAATAAAAATTGGAGTCTGTAAAGTCAGTTTACGGAAGATAATTATACATTATTACTTTGTCTCTTCTTGTAAATATGTTAGTCCGCATAAAGCTAATGAGAATTTTAGAAAAATATTTATATGCACCAATACTTTCATTAATTGATATAACAAAACAATCAATCTAAGTTTTATTTTTGGTGATTAATACTTATAAGAAAACAGTCAAACAAAAATATGTTTTAAATTTAACTTTCCCAAATTTTGTAATTTGTTTGAAATTTTTAATTGTGGCATTTAAAATGCCAATGAATCGAGTTTAACAATCGCCATTAATTGGAATTTTTCGTAGTCAGTTTTTCTGTGTAGCTCTAAAGCCACTGATACACGATATCAAACTTGCTTCAATATTATTAGTTGTGTTGGTTTTTTCATTACACGAACACTGTATGTGAAATGAAAAAACGCATACAACTAAAAATATTGAAGCAAGTTTGATATCGTGTATCAGTCACTTAACGGATTGCAGGGATTAGGAAGAAGAAGTGTTGGACCTATATGGTGCAATATTGCATTTCGTATGACTAGGATGTGTGACCTTTTTTTTATTTTTGAATTTTATTCTTCTTATTTCGTTCTGCTTTTGAGCAGAAACAGTGCCTGGAGAATTTATTATGCTACAGACTTTTGGCGACGTAGGGTCTTTGTCGCTCGATTTTTTTTCTTAATCTCTAGGAATTTTAATTTAATATGTTTGTTGTGCCGCTACAGATGCATTCATTCCAATTGCGCCTATAGTGGTGGGCAGCTCTGAATTTAACCTTTCCATTATTAACGCGGCAAGTGTGTGGAATTGAGTTTTTTTATTTTATTTTATTTTTTTTTTTTTATTATTTAACAAGAATATTGTTCACATATTCTTCTCTATCTGCTTGCATTTAAAAAAATTTCAATACATTGATTCAATAGACGAAGCTACATTTCTCCCGCGTGAAACGTCTGGAAAGTTGAAATATTTTCAACTATGCCGCTTGTAGCGCAACTACCGTCCTTTCCGTCGTTTGTGGAGTTTCGCCATAAGGGAATACCCTAAATATACGGGAAAAATTAAGCCCATGAAACTAAAAAACAAAAAAGGGGCAATTTTTTTTATATTTGTAAACAAAAAAAAAATTTTTTTTTAATGTCCCAGCAGGACATTCAAGCGCAACGTCTGGCAACGCTGGTACTTAGTATTTTATACATACGAAAGAAAAAAATCTTTAAACTTAAAAGTCAGAGAGCATTCAGATCCGAAAAAGAACGTCTAGCATTCTTTTCGATAATCCGATCAAATTGTAAATTATTTGATAGGATTTTCTTACTACCACAGAGACTGGAGTGTATGCGTGCAATTGTTGGGAGTTGAAGTATCCAGAATAGAATTCCGTGATAAAAGTACAAAAGAACAAGCCATTTATGGCAATGAAATTCAGTAATAAGCTTATAAATCTATTGGAGAATGCGATTTGGATTTTTTTTATATATATTTTATATTTTTTTTTTTTTGAAAGGAAATTTTCTCAACTCCTGCCCCCTTGGCTTTTCCATCAATTATCAATTACACAAAAGGGTGAAATTTGTATGTTGTGTTTGTGTGTGTGTGGTGTTTGTGTGTGTGTTGTGTGTGTGTTTTTGTGTTTTTATGTGGCTGTGTGCAGGAAGTAAACTCGACTTTTGTGCTTACAAGAATCCATCCAGGATACAGGCGGCAACAACTCGATTGAATGAGGGGGTAGAATCACTATAAGAAGACTTCATTAAATTCTCAAAATCTTACACACAATGCTCATGAGAGATCAGGTCGGTCGGTCGGTCGGTTGCACGCTCATCAAAACCCTCTTTTCGGAAACTGGAAATTTGATATTTGTCCAAAGATTTTGCTATTCCCTTCCAATCAATCTAACGCAAGCAGATTCATAGGGTCTTAATGATGCACCTTTATGACAAGCTTTTGAAGAGCTTTGAAAACCTGCTGCAACCACTAAACGCGCGCCCGTCCGTCACATTTACGTCTTCTTTAGCTTCTTTCACTTTCATTACCGCTTACTCTTACCCTGACTGTAACTGTCCTTCTCCACCTCTTGGTGCCTTCATGACACCATCTCTATGTATGTATGTAATTCGAGATGTTAATACCCCAAGTAAGCAAACAAACAAGCAAACAAAAGAACAAACAAATAACCTGAGCCGAAGGAAGCAGTGAGTGATTGTGTCGCCGCCACAAAGAAAATTCTCAAGCAATAAAGGCAAAATGGTTGAGCCAAAGGTCAGCAACATAAATATGTCCGTTCCGTTCCTTCAAGATGACTTGTAAGCAATGGCCAAGATGAAAGCAGCGCCAAGCCAAAGCCACGCCATGTACAAGCCAACATGGCCTGAGCTTTGGCGCTGATATGTGCGCTCTCCTGCTGGTGTTGATTTTCGTACTTATTCCTGCTTGTGTGCTTCAGCGTGTGCGTATTCCTGTGTCTGTGCTGCTGCGTGCTGTTTGCTTAAAAAGGACGACTTACTCTTCTTTCTGGCACTTTCTCTTCATACTTCTCGCTACTTTCTTCGACGGTTTCTTTCGCCCTGTGCCATTTCCACTTTCATATCCCATCCCAGCGAATCCACTCCACTCCACTCCACTCCACTCCATACGAATGATAATGTTCAAGTTTTACAACTTAAGTCGTCAAAGTCAAACACACTCTGGGGAAATTACAAACACATTTTCGAGGGGAAAGCAGAGACTAAACACTGATACCGCATAGTCGCCCCCCCTTAGTCGTAGCCGAACCCGTGGCCATTGTCAACTTATAAGCGACAGGCGAGAGATTCAATGCAGCGCGTGGATATTTGAGAACTTCAGGAGAACTCCTCTGATTATGATGCTTATGACGGCCGTCATGTTCAATGAGATATAATTTACAAGAAAATGATACAAGAACGTTATAGTATTAGCTCGATAATTGTGACATGAAATTAAAAGAAACATCCCCTCCCGCACCCGCCCCACCAAAATAAACAAGAATGCGTGTTATAGTCAGGCGAGCCGGACCATAAAATACCATCAAAAAAGAATTTTCTAGTGGTTTTCAAAGGTATAAGGGGCCTATATATCGACTTTTGTTCACTTTCTTTATGAAAATCGCACCTTTGACAGGCCCACTTTTCCAATTTTTTAAAATTTCCCATCGGAGGCTTAAATATACGCTCAAATTCTAAGTTTCTTTGAAATATTTTGAAAAAGTCCGATTTTGAGGCAGTTTTGGGATTTTTGTGACAGACCCTAGTACTGGAGGTACCTTTAATAATGGCCCGATCGGGTCCATTCTCGAAATTGTTCTTACTCACATCCCCGTGAGCAAGCAAACCAATTGTCAAGATAGCTCAACTCCTTCGATAAGAAAACTGTATACAGACAGCCGGACATGTCTGAATCGAATCTTCTGGTAACGCTGATCATTTCTATATATATTTTGTATGGTCTATCTCGACTGGTTCTGGGTGTTACACACATCCACACAAACCCATTATACTCTCGACACATTGTGTGTGGGGTATAAAAAACAACAAAAAAACCAAAATATAAACAACAAAAAACAAAAAAAGGAATACAAAACAAAGGCTTAAAATAGAACAAAAAAGCAGAATAAAACGAAAAAATTAAAACAAAAGGCAAAAACAATAAAAAGCAAAAAATAAAAAAGCAAAAAAATCAAAGCAAAAAACAAAAGAAACACAAATCACAAAAAAATAAGAAGCAAAAAAAATAACAAAAACAAAAAAAAACACAAAAACACAAAAACTCAAAAAAACAAAACAAATGAAAAAAGAACAACAAAAAATAACACAAAAACAAAAAAAAAACATACAAAAACAAAGTAAAAAATAAAAATAAATTAAATGAAATTTGAAAAATACTTATAAAAAATAAAAAAAAATGTTTATGGAAAGCTCCAACAATTCAATAAAAGGATAGAGCACATGGTCCATGTGATCTCAAAACTAGGTCTCACTGTATCCTATATAAACATGTATATTTTTTGGGGGGAATTTTGTAATTGGCCCTGTGAAACGAGCGATGGATGGACAAACTAAATTCCTTCATTCCTGAATTTCTTGACACGATGGATGCGATGTGCGAGCACAAAGTTAAACGACTTAATGCAAAAACTAACGGTAAAGTGTGTTCTGTTATAGTCTCGCATTGGTGAGGTGAAAAATCCACTTGGCTTTTATGATTTTACAGCGCTTAAGGGTAGCATTAATACGTAAATGCCTGCGGTGTAGAGCAATATACACGGACAAAATTACGTTACTTAACATTCGGCTCATGAAACGATGAGAGCACAATTGAGGCACACACTGAAGCACTAGAAGAACTGTGCTATACTGTGCTGTGCGATGCGATGCGATGCTGTGCTGCTGCTCCATGGTACATTTCCATAAATAAACACTCTGCAGTCAGCACTGTCAGATGTCAGATAATAAGTGTTGACAATAAAGTTGTGAATGCAGCTAATGTCCAATAGAAATGGTTGTTACCTTCATGTTGTTGCGTGTTGCGGCGGACCGGATAGGATCGAACAGGAGCGAACAGGAGCACACAGGAGCGGAGTGGTGCCAAGCAATGATAAAATTTAATGCGTTTCACATAAAAGCTGGCTTAATCAAGTGAATGGCCACGGCGACCCGCACATTTGATAACCCAAAAAAAAAAAAAAAAAATTAAAATGTTTATTGATCGTGGCATCAGAGATACGCTTCAGACCGAAACAGATACAGATGATTGGTCTTTTGAGAGATTTGCGTGAAAAAGTTAAAAACTTTAAAAACACAATCAACATAATATTTTATGTCTTATTGTCAATTTTATTTTATTTTAATTTATTTAAATATTTGTTCCTTAATGGCAGTTTACCCACATTGCCAGTTACAACTTAAATTAGGTTAGGAATGCTTTCTACTACAGAATAATTTTATAAACATCAATAATTTTTATACCCGACACACTCTGTGTCGAGGGTATATTGCGTTTGTGTGATTGTGTGAAACACCCAGAACCAGTCGAGATAGACCATACAAAATATATATAGAAATGACCAGCGTCACCAGGAGATTCGATTTAGCCATGTCCGTCTGTATACAGTTATCTTATCGGAGGATTTGAGTAATCTCGACAAAATTTGGTATGCGTGCTCACGGGGACATGAGTAAGAACAAGACCCGATAGGTCCATTTTTAAGGGTACCTCCAGTGGTAGGGTCTGTCACAAAAATCCCAAAACTGCCTCAAAATCGGACTTTTTCGAAATATTTTAATGAAACTTAAATTTTGAGCGTATATTTAAGCCTCCGATTACACTAGTTTACAGCAAATCTGACCTGGGTCAACTGATGGTCGTTTCTAAAGTAAAATTTTGTGCTGAATCCGAATATGTCATCAAAAAAAATTGTAAGTAGAATAGTTTTTGAGAAATAGGCTATTTTCCGTTTTTTGAGTTTTGAAAAAAAGTATGGTTAGTAAATTGCAATTATCTCCGAATATGTTTAACCGATTCTAAATTTTAAGCTACGAATGTAAAGGCAGTTAAATTGTATACCAACAATGCCCAGAACATTTTTTAACCAAAATACCGTAGAAGCTATTGAGAAAATTTCCAGAAATTTGTTTAATTTTTTAACAAAATTTCAATAAAAATATCACTTTCAGTCTAATTTACGCCATGAAAAAATTTTTTAAAAATTTTCTTCGTTCTTTGGCTTCGAAGAACGATCTTTTAGGAAGAGAGGAAGCTTATTTTGATCAAATTCGCATTAAAAATGTGAAAGTTATAAGTAATTAAGCAAAAATACACAAAAATTCTTTTATTTAAATTGCATTTTATTCGAAATGGCTCGAGTCCCCTTTTTATACCCAACACACTCTGTGTCGAGGGTATATTGCGTTTGTGTGGTTGTGTGTAACACCCAGAACCAGTCGAGATAGACCATACAAAATAATATAGAAATGATCAGCGTCACCAGGAGATTCGATTTAGCCATGTCCGTCTGTCTGTCTGTCCGCCTGTTTGTATACAGCTTTCTTATCGAAGGAGTTAAGCTATCGGGACAAAATTTGGTATGCGTGCTCACGGGGACATGAGTAAGAACAAGTTCGAGAATGGACCCGATCGGACCTTTTTTAGGGGTACCTCAAGTACTAGGGTCTGTTACGAAAATCACAAAAGCTGCTCTAAAATCGAAAATTTTCAAGATATTTTGATGAAATTTGATTTTGATCAATTTAAAAAGCCAGTAGTATTATTTCCAAAAATTAAAAAAGTGGGCGTGGCAGAAGGGCGGTTTTCGAAAATTGTCTCGTACAACCGAAATTCAAATGGGACTTGAACGAAATTTGGCACTTATCTTCCTTTGTAGCCATAAACATCCTCCAAAAAAATTTCCTTGGTCGGTCCTTTATTAAGGGTACCTCACAAGGGTCTGTCCAAAAAAATTCCAAAACTGCCTCAAAATTGGACTTTTTCGAAATTTTCAATAAAGCTTAGAATTCGAGTGTATATTTTAGCCTCCGATTAGAATTGCAAAAAAAGTGGGCGTGGAAAAGCGGCGGTTTTAATAAAGAAATTTAACAAAAGTTGGTACATGGGGCTCCCTGATGGCCTTAAAAACCTCTTGAATTAAACCCCTTACTTGTTTTTTCTACTATGGAGGGAACCTGTTTCCCGGATAAGAAACCAGCAGTACTCTCCCATCATTGCCTCATCCCAAAAACCTTGATAGCGGCGTTCTATGGCTTTTAATTGCTGGTGGAAGCGTTCGCCTTGTTGATCGCTTTCATCACCAAGATTTTCCGAAAGAAATCCAAATGGTAGTGCAGGAAATTAATTTTCAAAGACATTTTCACTCCTGTTTCGATTAAATGTGATCAATATTATAAGGGGACTTGAGCCATTTCTAATAAAATGGATTTTTAAACAAAATGAATTTTTTTGTGTATTTTTGCTTAATTACTTATAACTTTCACATTTTTAATGCGAATTTGATCAAAATAAGCTTCCTCTCTTCCTAAAAGATCGTTCTTCGAAGCCAAAGAATGAAGAAAATTTTTAAAAATTTTTTTCATGGTGTAAATTAGACTGAAAGTGATTTTTTTTATTGAAATTTTGTTAAAAATTAAACAAATTTCTGGAAATTTTTATCAATAGCTTCTACGTGTATATTTGGATTAAAAAATGTTCTGGGCATTGTTGGTAGACAATTTAACTGCCTTTACATTCGTAGCTTAAAATTTAGAATCGGTTAAATATATTCGGAAATAATTGCAATTTACTAACCATACTTTTTTTCAAAACTCAAAAAACGGAAAATAGCCTATTTCTCAAAAACTATTCTACTTACAATTTTTTTTGATGACATATTCAGATTCGGCACAAAATTTTACTTTAGAAAAGACCATCAGATGGCCCAGGTCGCAAAATTTTTTATTTTTTGTAAACTAGTGTTAT
The DNA here is from genome assembly GCA_020466095.1 of Chlorops oryzae. Lineage (NCBI taxonomy): Eukaryota > Metazoa > Arthropoda > Insecta > Diptera > Chloropidae > Chlorops > Chlorops oryzae. The sequence continues at coordinate 161,932,089 of CM035806.1, forward strand.
AGTTCAACAAAAATTGGAAAAGTGGGCGTGACAAAGGGGCAGTTTTCATAAAGAAATCTATCAAAAGTCGGTATATGGGGCCTAGGGCTGCTCTTAATTCCCGAAATGGAATTTCAATCGGTCTCAGGGTCCAAAAGTGTTCCATTGGACATGGAGGAGAAACGTGAGAAATTTGGAAGCAATCGGATAACGGGAACCCGTGGCAGTTTTCAATTGAAGTTTGGGAAATTGGCAAAAATAGAGAGGAAACGGCCCTTAACTCCCCACAAGGCGCCCCTACGGATATATAATGTATGGCCAACCCCCATTATTTTTTTACTCCGAAATTTTTTTCTGAACAAACCTACCCCCTATCTCCCCTCCTTAAGGGGGCTCCCATACAAAAATAATTTTTTAAAAACTTTTCCCCCCATCTTCCTAACTAGCCCCAGAGTGCTCCTAGAGGAGTCAAATGTATGACCGACCCCCATTAACTTTGTCCCCCTAACATTTTCTCCGAACATACTTAACCTCTATCTACCCCCCTTAAGGGGGCTCCCATATAAAAACTACCTTAATTTGAGCAAAAATTCATACAAAATGGCCGTCACTACAGTCAAACCCTCCTAGGGGCTGATATATATGACCGACCCCCATTATTTTTTTACCCCAAACATTTTCTTCAAACATACCTACCCTCTATCTCCCTCGTTAGGGGGGTCCCCATAAAAAATTAGGCTTAAATTAAAGAAAAATGCCTCACGAACTTCAATCTATATTATAGATGCCGTAGGAACAAGAAAGAGCATGTTCAGCATGCATATTCGAAAAATTTACAAAATTACCTTTGAAATGAGCCTAATATGAAGAATATTGGATTAGTTTTTGGTGTGTTTTAATAATATGATATATTTTATTACCTTTTTTTTTAAACTGAATTTTGGGTTCCATCCCCTAACTGGCCAAATAATGACCCTAGTAGAAAAAAAATATATTTTCGAGTCAAATGCCGCAAACCTCAATCTATGACGAGTTTTTTGAGACTATAACCATTAAAATCGGTTAGTAGTTTCTATTCATAAAATTAATTCAAAACAAATATTTTTTGAAACGCATTATTCACTGTTTTCACGTTCGTTTCTTAGGTCTTCGCATGTCTCTCTCGGTCTGTACGCATGGCTCTCTCGGTCTGTACGCATGCAAAGACTCAAGAAACGAACGTAAAAACAGTGAATAATGCGTTTCAAAAAATATTTGTTTTGAATTAATTTTATGAATAGAAACTACTAACCGATTTTAATGGTTTATAGTCTCAAAAAACTCGTCATAGATTGAGGTTTGCGGCATTTGACTCGAAAATATATTTTTTTTCTACTAGGGTCATTATTTGGCCAGTTAGGGGATGGAACCCAAAATTTAGTTTAAAAAAAAAGGTAATAAAATATATCATATTATTAAAACACACCAAAAACTAATCCAATATTCTTCATATTAGGCTCGTTTAAAAGGTAATTTTGTAAATTTTTCGAATATGCATGCTGAACATGCTCTTTCTTGTTCCTACGGCATCTATAATATAGATTGAAGTTCGTGAGGCATTTTTCTTTAATTTAAGCCTAATTTTGTATGGGGACCCCTAACGAGGGGAGATAGTGGGTAGGTATGTTTGAAGAAAAAATGTTTGGGGTAAAAAAATAATGGGGGTCGGTCATATATATCAGCCCCCTAGGAGGGGTTTGACTGTAGTGACGGCCATTTTGTATGAATTTTTGCTCAAATTAAGGTAGTTTTATAAGGGAGCCCCTTAAGGGGAGAGATAGAGGTTAAGTATGTTCGGAGAAAATGTTAGGGGGACAAAGTTAATGGGGGTCGGTCATACATTTGACTCCTCTAGGAGCACTCTGGGGCTAGTTAGGAAGATGGGGGGAAAAGTTTTTAAAAATTATTTTTGTATGGGACCCCCTTAAGGAGGGGAGATAGGGGGTAGGTTTGTTCAGAAAAAATGTTCGGAGTAAAAAATAATGGGGGTTGGCCATACATTATATATCCGTAGGGGCGCCTTGTGGGGAGTTAAGGGCGTTTCCTCTCTATTTTTGCCAATTTCTCAAACTTCAATTGAAAACTGCCACGGGTTCCCGTTATCCGATTGCCTCCAAATTTCTCACGTTTCTCCTCCATGTCTAATGGAACACTTCTGGACCCTGAGACCGATCAGAAACTCGCTATAAAATTTCTCCATAGAGTTAAGAGCAGCCTTAATGGGGCCCCTTATGGCCTTAAACACCTCTTGATATTAAAAATTATTTGAACATGTGTGTCTGTGTCAGGTATTCTATTGTCAGGCTCGCCTGACTATAACACCCTTACTTGTTATAATGTGCACAGCCTGATCTCAATTTCAATAGCTATATGAAAATTTTATTGCAAACATTTCAACGTCAACGTCAATTTGGCGGTTATGGCTCGATATATTCGTATAATTCTTTAACATGGAATTTTGTATAATATCCTTCCTTAAGCTGACCTAGGGGTCTTTCGCTTTAGGATTGTTATATGAGCAGCCGAATGAACGTATTTTTTTTTTTGGAATCATTGAACTGCGGCTAAATGAGAATTTAATAAGAATTTAATAAGAATTTTCTTAAGCTTTTTTGAAATTGAATTTTTCATTTGAAGCCGAGTTGAGGCCCTGAATTGAAGCATCTAGTCGAATACAGCAATAAATGAGTTACACATTTTAAGACCCGATATAGAAGGAATTAGATACTCATTTAAAGCGAACTCATTAGGAATTCGCAAATGGTTGTGTTTATTCTCCACTTTCATTTATTCTCGGGGGGTTTTTTTTTTTCTTCTTCCTCTTCTTCTTTTCTTCTTGAATTCATTCGCTTGCTCGCTCGTTCATTGGTTCATTCATTCATTTATTCAGTCGTTTATTGCGTTTATTGTTTCACTTCAGCTCCATTCAGTTAAGACAGTTCAGCTACAGAAAATCTTATCAATTTTCTTGCCCTTAAGGCATGCAACACTTCACTTGGCACAAAGAAATTCAAACACACAAACTCACACACACACAGACACACACACACAAACACACACAGGCGCGTACGTACGTATAAAATTGTTCAGTCAAACGACCGGCAAACAGGCAGGTGAACAAGAGCGAACAAGTGGCGAGAACGTGGGACGGCGCAGCGCTGCGCATACCCATTACCGAATTTCGACTTTAATTTCGTTATTCATTGAGGATTCATTGTCTTTAGACGTTCTTTTTTGGCTCTTGAAGAAAATTTGGGATGAGCAAAACGGGGGGAGGGGTGGCGCCATCCACCCACTCACTCGCCCCTTTGTCCCTTTTCCGCTCATCGTGTGAACAACACCGTTAAGCGCGCCATGAGCTATATATAATGAAGACGCTTTCAATATTGTTGCAAGGGGCACACTTGGAGAAGTACGCGAATACGAAAGCGTATCAGACGGACGTGACTGTCTTATCATCCAGCGAGCTTGTTTGCGAACTTCGACAGCAATTAAAATCCGAAACTGAAATCGAGTGCTCTCGCAATGGCAGCGGCAACGACGACTACGGCAGCGGCAATGACTACGGCAATGGCGTAAAAATCAAACAAACACGTAGGGCAGCGGTAGTGCGGCAGCAAAATGTCTTATTGTAAGAGGTCCGATACGGAATCGCAGCAGTAGCAAATCATCTAATGGCCTCAATTCTATTCCGACTCGATCCTTCTGGGAGTCGCGGCGTAAGCATTGAAAAACGGGCGTTAATTGCTTGGGATGTGGCAGCTGATAAGCGGCGCGTGATTTTTTCCAAAATTGGTGACCTCGGGGAGTCCACCGCCAGACAATGCGCGCCACCAGTAAAAACAAACAAGGAAAACAAAATAAGCAAAATGTAAATGGGAAGGAACAAATTTAAGGCCTCTTCAAGCCAATTGGGAGTTTTCAACGATTTTCTTGTAATAAAATAAAATAAAATAAAATAAAACCAAATAAAATAGAATAGAATAAAATAGAATAAAATCGTCTGTAATGGGACAATTTTAGGCATTCAGCGTGAATTTGATTCTGAAGAGCCTTGAGCTTGAGCCAGAGCAAACACCATAAGGACAACGGGATCAAATAAAGAAACCGTCATAAAGAACTTACACTTCAAGTGTGCTCATTTAAAATGTGTGATTGAGGGGGGAAATTCTCGAAATCTTCATTTCATTTCATTACACTTTTTCGAGGACATAATTTTATAAAAGTCTTCGAATAGACGACGTCTGAGCGTCAATCAGTCTCGAAATCAGGATCGGGAAATTCCGGTCACTTAATCAGAATTTGCGGAAATCGAAAAAGGGCGGCTTTAATCCACCACACCACCAACGATACCCCGCTCGCACTTTCCTCTATCTTTATATTCTTTCTTTTCTGTATAGTCTTAACATACAAACACGCACATATGTATGGCATGATATAATGAGAAAATGATATAATGACTCTGCCTATGACTGCGACTGCTAAAGCTGCGATAACTCAAGTTGAATACATTAAATCGATGGCGCGCTTCACAAAACAATTGAAAGGTGATTGACAGCAATTGCGATTGCATTTGCAATTTGCTACCCTCGGCGCCTCGTACTATTCGATATTTCTGTACATAAATGAAACACCAACCAATCAAGCAACCACCAACCCCATTCTACTGCCACACCCCCCTATCCAACGACCTCCGTAGCGCATTACTTATTGATGCTCAAACGAAAGCGTCTACGGAAATTAATTCGCTTCAATATCTGAAACAAAGTCAATAACGGTTGAAGTGTGATAAAAAAAAAAAGATTCATTCAAGTGCGTTCACCAAAATCCACTCCATGGCGCTTCTACAAAAAAAAAAAAAAAAAAAAATCCATCCATCAATATCGAATACTGAGTCTACTGAAGCTATTATATTTCTACTAGTGCTAACACAGCCAACATATCTTAGCTGCTCTTGGTTTATGTTAATTAGACTGTGTTTTTCTCTCTCTCTCCCTCTCTCTCTCTCTCTCTCTCTCCTCTCTCGCCCTCTCTCACTCTCTCTCTCTCACTCTCTGTCTGTCTTTCATAGCACTAATGTGACCCTTGAAACTGGAAATTACGTCGTCGGTTAGCATTATTCATTCAAGACGCCGCCACAGAGCTAAAGTCCTATAGACTATGGATTAGCTAATTTGCGAACGAAACGATTTGCTACTCAAAGGGAACAATTTTATCAACAACACCACACAGAGGAGCGAGCGTCACGCCGTCGTAGGCGCCCAACTTTTGAAAGAAAAAAAATATATAAAAGGTGATAAAAAAAAAAGGAAGAAGAAAAATGAATAAAAATTCACACGCGCTACACCATCTACAAATTGCAGCGATTTCCTTGTTACAGTCACATTCCTCCCACTCCTGTGTTGACACGGCCGACATAATTGGTATTCATAGCTTCCATTCTTGTTCTCATGCATCGTCGTCCTCGTCGTCGTTCTTGTCGTCGTCGTCATCGTCATCGCCATCGCCATCTGCGTCGAGCTGAATTCAACTAAGCCACGCTATGATGTGTCCCGTGCCCTAAAAAGGCGACATAATCCGAACAAAAGCAGGAAAAAAGAAATCCATAAATTAGCGAAGGCAGCACAAAAAAGGGGCAACTTACTCATTGGCAAGTCTAGGGCAGTACGACACAAATGTGTTCAATGAAAAGATTTGTGGCAAAATGACCAAAAAAAAAAAAAAAAATATTTCAAGCACCAAACGACAGGACGACGATTAGAACAGCAGCGGAAGGAAGCGTCACATCTTGCTCTCTATATTGAATTGTGCATTGAATTTATTACAGGCCACTTTTTTATTTTATTTATTATTTTTTGAAATTTATTTTGTTTTATTTTTTTGTTTTATTTTTTTTTTTATTTTTTTTTATTTTTTTTTTATCTTTATTTTTTATTTAATTTAATTTATTTTTTTATTTAATTTAATTTATTTTTTTATTTAATTTAATTTATTTTTTTATTTATTTTAATTTATATTTATTATTTACTTTATTTTATTTCTTTATTTTATTTTTTTATATTTTTTAAATACTTTTTTATTTTTATATTTTTAAATATTTTTAATATATTTTTTATATTTTTTTATTTTATATTTTTTATATTTTTTATATTTTTTATATTTTTATATTTTTTATATTTTTTATATTTTTTTTTTATTTTTTATATTTTTTATATTTTTTATATTTTTTTATATTTTTTATATTTTTTATATTTTTTATATTTTTGTATTTTTTTTTAATATTTTTTTAAATATTAAATTTTATATTTTTTTATTTTATATATTTTTTTTTTTTTTTATATTTTTTATATATTTTATATTATATTATTTTTAATATTTTTTATATTTTATTATATTTTTTTATATTTTTTATAAGTATATGTTTAATATTTTATATAATTTTTTTATGTTTTATATATAATTTTATAATTATTTTTTTTTTTTATTTTAATATTTTTTAAATATTAATTTTATATTTTTTTTATTTTTTATATTTTTTATTTTTCATATTTTTTTAATATTAGAAATATTATATATTTTTTTATATTTTTAAAATAGTATTTTTAATACTCATTTAAACATTTTTTTTTTTTATATTTAACGAAAGGAACTGACAAATTTCATATAAAAAACCTTAATTTTTATTTAATTTTCATTTAAATTCGTTCGGAAAACTGGCGGTAAATATTATAATATTAAAAATATTTTTTATTTTTTATTTAATTAAACATATTTTTTAAAAATATGTATTTACATTGTAATCCTTCTCAAGCGGACACCTACGGGATCGAAAAAGATGTTTAGATGCTAAGGAAAAAACTATTTGAGAAGCAGGAACTCTAGAGCATTTCTATAAAGCGTTCGTTTTAGAATGGTGGCCGCTTAGGGAGTGTCTGCAAGGGAGTACACTGTTTTTTTTTATTATTTTATTATTTATATATTTTTTATTATTTTAATATTTTATTATTTTTATTTTTTTTCATTTTTTCTATGAAAAATTTTTTGTTTGTTTAAAATTTCAATTTTTGTATTTTTTTATATTTTTAGTTTTATATTTTTGTATTCATTTTATTTCTTAACTTTTTCATTTTATTTTTTTATATTTTTTATTTTTTATATTTTTATGCTTTTTATATTTTTTAATTTTTTAAAATTTTTATGTTTTAATTTTTTTAAATTTTTTATATTTTTTTTTTATACATATATTTATTCGGAGCGGTGAGCAGAGGTAATGTAGCGATGCCGGAAACGAAAAATCGCTCAATAAGGTTTTGCCAATATCAATAATCGCCGTGGAAGCGTCTCAACAACATCAACGAAAATTTTGTCATCATCGCCCGTCGTCATCGTCATCGTCGTCAACAAGAGTATGTATGAAAAAAAAATTTAAAAAAAACAACAACAACAAACACCGTCTGTGAGAATTTGAATAAAAAATAAAAATAAAAAACGAAGAAGGCAATAGAATGGCATAAAAAATATATATTCGCAACATGTTGGCCTGACAGTCGGAGTAAATTGAAAATTGGAGCGAGCTGATTTCTTTTGCACAATGGCCTTCACCACCCCATCCTTCACCGCCATCATTCGAATGATCATAATCGTTATTATCGTCGCATCATTGACGCCGTCAGATACTTCTGCTTGCACATGAAGAAAAAAAAAAGAAATAAAAATAGAAAATAAAAAAAAATAAAAAAATCGCAGCCCAATTGACACCCTCTGGCATTGATGTATTTTCACAACGCAATTCATATTCATATCAAAGTACACAAGAAAAATAAAAAAAATAATAAAAATAAAAAAAAAACATTCAAAGGAAAGCTCACAATCCGGGCCAACATTGCCGCCACCCACAATGATTGATACATACTCACATTCGAAAATCGGAAATCAGCCCCTGATGGGCTTTCAGTTTCGCACATATAAAGCCATCTTATTAAAAGGCAGCAAAGGCTTTTGTCCCTACTACCCCGACACACACACACACACACACTGATTTTACTTCTTCTCCCATTCGGCTAGTCCAATTAGACGAATGTCCATTCTTTTAAGCCATCACAGCCGTCCTCGCCGCCTCCTCAGCCGCTATAAAAATGTTTCCCATTCAAGTGTAAGTTGGTGCCTCAAAAAAATCAAGCACTACGGGCTCGAAACTTAGAATCGATTGTATCAAGGCTTACGTGCTTTTGGGGTTTTTATTTATTTATTTTTATTTTTTTTTTTCATTCTGGAGAAACAGGAGAGCCGATTTGGATGTTGGAAGGGGAATTTTGGTTTTCCTTTTTCCAAACTTGAAATTCCAATTTTTACTCATGAGAAAGCCACACGAAAGCCATACGAAAGGTGGGTGCACACGCACTCAAAGAAGATAAATTATAAAAGTAAGCGAACGATTCGATGCGATGCCATGCGATACTATACGACGCGACGATACGATTTGATAGGAAGAAATTGCGCTTGTTATGGGCTGGGGGGCGGCTGTGGAGGTTAGATTGAAAGGGAAAGAGCAAGGAGGAAAGTAATTTCACCTTCAATTAAACTTTTGGCAATAGAAGTTTAGACGAACGAGAATGAATATCAGAGTGAGAGAATCAGGCCTAAGGGGCTGAGGCGGCGTGGAGAGGGGGTGCAGCACACAAAATCTTGAGTAGAAAAAAATGAGCTTCGAAAATGATAAAAGCTGGTTACAATCGAAATCGAAAGGGAAGTGTATTTAGAGAACGTACGCCTTTTTGCCTCCTCTCGTGACTCGTCTCGTCTCGTCTCTCTCTCCCTCTCGCTCTATCGCTCTCTCGCTCTCTCTCTTTCTCTCTCTCTCTCTGCTCGACGCTTTACTTGGAAGATATATTACGATTGAGTTAACTGATTGTGTGGATTAAATTGCCGTATTGGCGCAATTGCCGGAGTTGTCTGACTTGAGAGCATGTACGCCCGGGACGGAACATTGAGAGCAATAAGGGAGTTCGTTCGTTCGTTCGTTTGGTCGGTCGGTCGGTCGGTGGCTGTCGAGATCGTGGTCGTGCAAAGAATCAGAACTCATTTTTGATAAGCGCAATTATAATTGGATTTGGCGAACCATAAGACGACGTCTATGCGGCAGCAAGAATCAGAAACAGCAGGAAATCGCAACTGACAAGTCTTTCTCCTCCTCCTTCTTCTCCTCCTTCCTTCCTTCTTTCTTTATTTCTTTCTTTCCTTCCTTCCTTCTCCGTCTTCGCTCTCATTCTGCATTATTATCTTCGTTTGCTTCTTCTTCCAGAATGAGTCATTCGCCAATCGATTGGAATGGAGCACAATTATTATGGGGGAAGTCTAGAAGAGAACCCCCTTCCATCCCCCATAAAAATACCCTTAAAGAAATTAAGTCAAACTTTGAAGATTTGGGGCACTAAATAAAAACAACAACAACAACATTTTCCATCCCAATCAATGGGGCACAGTTTGGAAGTATTAAAAATATAAATACCAAAAAGACCGATGGGTCAAATAGTGATTAAGAAATACTTTGGTCAAATAGATAAGACATATTAGAAGGAATGCATACAGTAGTAGTACACGCACACACACATACGAACGTACAAACGCGAACACATAGAAGCCACACATACGGCCACAGTGCAATCATCACATCAAGTCCCCGATGAGAAGCTGTGTATTATGGGCTTTGAACCGCTTTGCTTTATTTGCTAATCCTCAAGACGATAGCCTGTGAATGAATCGAAGTCGCTGGGCAGTGGCTGGTGGTGGTGGTTGGTGGTGAGTAGCAGTGATGGTAGCAGGGATTGAAAGATATTTTCATTCTCGTTAAGTAACAACTTGTCTTAGCCTTTGCGATTTATAATCCAATTTAAACATGCAAAGACGATTAGGATTTTCCGAATTGACTTAGGTGATTTCTCAATTCACGAGCTAATGAGCTTACGACTCGATGTAAGACATTGAGCGAGTGGGAATGGGAATGGAAATGGGGTGTTATAAGAAGTGCACTAAAGCAAATCAAAAGTTCTTAGCAAATGCCAAGGCTTTGTGAAGCCGACGAAGACTGAATGTTAGAGTCCGCTGAATATGAAACTAAACGAGAGGATGGCGGAACAGACAAGAAGTCGAAGACGAAAACGAACACAAAAAAAAAAAAAAAACAAATAAATAAAAATAAAACGACAGCTTTGCGCGCTTATAAATGAGTGCACTTAACGCAAAAGTCATTACATTCATTAATTTGAATTTTTTGTAGCCTGGCAAAATAAGACAGCTCGCTCGCCCAGCGACGACGACGATAACACGTAAACGGAAGTAGGCGACAGAGTTGACGCTTAAAGAGAAATGTGCCCCATTGCGATGAACAGTAACCGCGAACTGAATCCAACGGAACTAAACCGTAACGCGAACAAAAGAGCCAAACCAAGCCAGAGCGGGCTGGGACTGGCCTGAGCTGAGCTGGGCCAAGCCAAGTATAAGGTTGGATGAAATGAATTGAAATGAACTGAAATGATATGAATGTGAGGTGAAATGGAAGGGAATGAAGAACTGAATGGAAATGGAAGTGGAAGTGGAAAAGTGAAAATGAAAAGAATCGCAAACGCAATCAAGGGTAGTTGCTGATCGCCTCCGGCCGGATTTTGACAGTTCCTACTGCGCTATCTAATACTGCACAAAAAGCTGCCCCTTTCCGTTTACCTTGTCTTCGTCCTCGTCCCGTCTTCGTCCCCGTCTTCGTCCCCGTCTTCGTCCCCGTCTTCGTCCCCGTCTTCGTCCCCGTCTTCGTCCGCGATGTCATCTTCATCTCTGTTGTCGTTGCCGTCGTCTTCGGCTTGGCCGTCTTCAGTTTTGGCGTTCGAGCAATCGAATGTTAGGGCAGTTGAGTTGAGTTGGATTGGGTTGGGTTGGATTGACTTGGCTTGGTTTGGGTTTTTCTAATGACAAAACATTTCAAAACTGAGATTTGGCCCGAAACTGAGTGCCTCCGAGCTAAGCAGAACGCTGTTTCCTGGTCGAGCACACTCCGCTGTTACAAGTTTAATTAGTTGCATTTACGCGAAAGAAGGAAACGGCCGCGATGACGTAGTAGAACACAAACGACTTCATAGACCGTAAAACGATACAAAGAAATATAATAATGACAGAGCGAATTATTCATTAGGCAATGCATTGCTGAACGTTGAAAATTTCGTTCAACATCCAATTCCGCCCCCACCACCATAAAATACGAACTCCTTCGCCTGCTCTCGCCTACTCCAACTTAACTTAAATGATTCATATTCCTGATTCGTGAGTTGTTTTCCGGCTTTTCCCATGATCGCTTATTATTTGTTCGACTCCTTCGAGCCTTCGTTCCTTCGTGTTCCTTTCTTCCATCGGTTGTTTATTTGTTATCTTTCAATTTAGTAAATCCGACACATACAAATAGATGCGCACCACATGCAGATCACCCCCCTTTTTTCAATGGCAATTGTCATCCTTTAAAGGATATGCGATGCGATGCGATGCGGTGAGCTGGTTTTGAATGAACCATATTTTGAATACTTTCAAAACTCTGCCGTATTATCCAATGGCTTTCCGTCGTTACTGTTATTCACCCCTTTTTTTTCCCCCGACCCCTCTTCTCTTCCCATCATTGTGCAGCTGGTTGCAGCTGCTTTTCTTCGCCATCGCCGACGTCTTCTTCTTGTTCTTAGCCTTCGTCTTTGCTTCGCGAATGCTTGAGGGCAATAAGTAACTTCACCGTTCAGGAACACAATCAACGAGCGTGAAATATATTGTATGTTTATCGTTTTTGTTGTTATTGTTTTTGCTATTGTTGTTGTTATTATTATTATTATTATTATTGCAACGATGTCGTTACTATTATTTCGGTGGTGTTGCCATTTTATGATAGTTTGACAGTTAAACAAGTACTTTTTGCCGTAAATGTCGCTGGCATCACCCAATGAAAAATTATTCTTCGCATCTGAAGCCGATGCCGCTTGCGGTGATCCAAATTCTGGCTCTCAATCCGCTGTGTCTATTCAAGAGCGCATTCGTTATCGGCGGCTGGATGGGATGGGGATGGTGAGTTGGGATTGGGATTGCGATTGGAATGGGGATGCCGAGGCCGGGTGTTGATGTTGATGTCGGTGTCGACACCGTCTTGTTTGTCTATTTGTCTATGTTTAATTATGGTTACAAATAATTGTCAGACTCATTCCATCTCTCATTCCGGAAATCAAGCCTCAAAGCCTCAATTTTGCATTTTGCATTTACGAAGTGAGTGTATTTATTACTCTCGTAAAAAAGGGTTGGCTTTTTTATGGGACCAAAGCGAGAGCGAAAGTGAAATAAAAGTGGCGTGTGAGAGAGCGAAAAAGAAAGGGGGGGCTGAAGGTGGCAATGGCAATGGCAGCCAAGGGAATCCGAAAGGAAAGCATGCCATCGAAATTTTAGCTCTTCAAAGCTGGAAAACGATGAGGACTCTTAATAAACTATGACAATTTAGTGGATATAATTGCACATGGGTGTGCGTGCGTGTGTGTGTTGAACTATTCGAGTCTATTTTGTTACGAAAATTGAAAATTTTTGTGATTAAAGTAAATCGTCGACTGCACCTGCGACACGAAACGACACGACACGCGACACCGCATTGAATGGTTATTGTGTCGTTGCTTGGCTGGCTGGCTGGCTGACTAACTGGCTTAGTGGCTTCTGTTCTATTCATTCGTCTCTATGCAGAGTGTTCCTTTAGCTGTCTGAAAGTATATCCAAGAAGAATTACTACCATGTACATACATATGTATTTTGGTATTTATATACATATGTATGTTTGTGTTTTGACAATGACAATTAATCGCACATTTTAGAACAATCGAAAGAAATTTCTCATGAAAAAGGCTGGCTGCTTTTAGTTTGGCCTCAGAATATTAGCATGCATCCCCTCCTCTCCCTCTACCTCTCTCTATCGCTCATTTGAATTCTTTTTATTCCTTTTAATTCCTCCAACCGCTTCAAGTGACTTTCTTTGCTTTCTTTTTTTTTTTTTTGGGCATTCTGGTAGTGTGACAAGTAAAAGTTGATTACTTCTTTTCCGGGGTTCTTCTTCTTTGTCTTGTCGTTGATTGTGGTTGTTGCTTTCGTTCTTGTCTTTTGTTGTTGTTGTTGTTGTTTTCGTTGCAGGCGTGCTTTTGTAACTCTTCAACTTTCTTAAGGGCATTCGATGGGGAGAGAGCTAGCGCTAGAGGGGCAAAAAGAAAGATCGGACGGACATGACTTTTTGTTCGGCTTGAAGTGAATAATGACTTTTCCGCCTTGCCACTTTATCACCGCCACCGCAGGGACGACGCCATCGTCATTGTGTGATGGCCTAACAAGCTTCTTTCAGCCGCAGCATGCCGGCCAGGGAAAAGAACAAGAGCATGAACAAAAACAAAAACAACAAGGAAAACAACAACAAGAGCGGAAGTAACGCTAACATTCGCATGCAAACACAATACAGGAAAGTTGTGCCAGCGGCTCATTAACTTGTTGTGCAGTTTAGTTTAGGAAACGAAACGAAACGAAACGCTGTGCCTTCAGTTCGGTTCAGTTCCCTTAATTTGAGCGCCTTAAGACAGGAGGAGAACGTTGACAAAACGGACGGCTTGGCTTCGACGGATGACAGCATCCGGAAGTGGAACTAAAGTTTCACACCCGAATGCAGAGTGTGAAATAAAACAAAAGATTTCCTCCCGTGACATTCCAAGGCGGAACAGGGAAGAACATATAAAAAAAAAAAAAAAAAAAAAAAAAAAAAAAAAAAAAAAAAAAATAAGGGTGTTACAGTCAGGCGAGACAATAAAATACCCGACACAGACACATACGTGTCACACTCCCAGAGACCTTTAAGGCCATTAGTGGTCCCATATGCCGCCTTTTGTTAAATTTCTTTATGAAAACTGCCCCCCTTTGCCACGCCCACTTTTTCAATTTTTTTGCAATTCTAATCGGAGGCTTTTAAATATACGCTCAAACTCTTAGTTCCATTGAAATATTTCGAAAAATCCGATTTTGAGGCAGTTTTGGGATTTTTGTAACAGACCCTAGTGCTGGAGGTACCCTTAATAATGGAACGATCAAGAAAATTTTTATAGAGGATGTTGATGGCTACAAAAAAAGGCCTACGTGCCAGCTTTCGTTCAAGTCCCATATGAATTTCGGGTATGGGAGACATTTTTCGAAAAACGTCCTTATGCCACGCCTACTTTTCGAAATCACATTATTTGCCGTTGAATATCATCAAATGTCAAATTTCATCAAAATATCTTGAAAAACTCCGGTTTAAGAGCAGTTTTTGCGATTTTCATAACAGAACCCAGTACTGGAGGTATCCCTGCAAATGGTCCGATCGGGTCCATTCTCGAACTCGTGAACCAGTTCCCTACTAAAGGAGTACCTAACAAAACAAGATGGAAAGAACGCTTGATGACGAATAGTTTGAGGAGATCACAATTCCTTGCAAAGTATTATTTGAGAAGAATCGAAAATTTCAAGGATATTGTATGGATATGTATATAAAGTGAACCCAATGCGATCAGCTACATATAAATATATATGTATGTGTCTATATTAGAGCTGTAAAATATCGTTACTATTCCGTAAAATGTAACGATTACTGTAGTCAGTAATCAATAACGTCTCGTTACTGATAGAAGTATCTCGTTACTAGTACTTTTTTTGCACACATGCCAGCTGTTGGGTGCCGGAGCAATTAAGTACTAAGTGTAATGGGTCCGCAAAACAGTATGGTACTAGAGTGAGTTGAAGTGATATTTGATTACTAAATACTGGATGAAGATTCAAGGAGTATGAGGGAGTCTTGATTACTTCATCAACATTGAGTTATTCATGCAACAGAAGCTGCAGAAAAAAAGGAGATGTGCATTCGTTCGCGCGCAATATTTTGAAAAATATATATAACGGGTACTTAGTAACGAGTAATTAGTACGATTACTTGACGAAACATAACGAATACACTCGAGTAGTGTAAATTTTAGCATATTTACAGCTCTAGTCTATATACATATGTAGGTATGTGTAGGTATGTGTCTACATAAACATTCTTATTTTTATGCATCGTTATTCCGCGTGTAATTTTGTCGAATTCAGCCCAAGACACACACACACAGTCAGACACGTCAGTTCCGTACAGAGTACAGCCTATTTTGTTGCCCGTATGAGCAGTCGTTTTGAAGCCGACGCTTGCTAAAACCTCAACCACCTACCTATCATCCGTTCTGGCCCCAGCCCTGCATATTCTCAGCCATTCGCCCTACTGCTACTCTACGCAATTCTTAGAAAAAACAAACTTTTCCAATTTTCTCCTTTTTTACACTAAATTGCTCATCATTATATACAACTCACATAGAATGTGCATTACTAGATAACTTTCTTGGAAATCCGTGCTCCGCCGCCGTTCGGCGTTCGGCGTTCTGCGTTCTCTGTGCTCCAACAACCACGCTGCTCCGTGTTCAATCAACTGCCTTTCGAGGGAGGAAGCGAAGACGAGCCGCCTTCCTATGTCGCAGTCACATACAGATTTCGGTGATTCGAAATTTTTCTACTTCAATGGATTTTGTTTCGCAAGTTTGGGATTCCTTTTTATTATTTTTTTATATTTTTTTTATTTTTCTTAATTTTTTTTTTTTCTTGCTTTCTTTTTCGTCATTTTTCTAAGTTTTGTGCGAGCATAAAGAGAAAACGGATGGCAAAAGAAAGGACAAACGACGACAGAAGAGGGAACAGAATAGAATAGAATAAAATAAAATAGAATAGAAGGTGCAAGGTGCAAAGAGAGCGGCTAAAGGAAAAGAATATCAACCATTAATGGATATCGATGCAGCGGAGGCGGCGGCGGCGGAGGCAGCAGCAGTAGAGCAGCGCGCCAGTCGAAGCATTTGGATGGCTATCAGCAACCGTTTCAGCTCATATCGTAAATAAGACATCTCATACGTGCCTATGACGTCCTTTCTTCCATTCAGAACTTTCCGCAAAAGAAAAAGATCGTTTATAAAAAAAAATTTTTTAAAATAAAAAAAAGGAAATTTTATCAAAAGTTGGAAAAAGAAAATGTAACAGCACACATTGTTTCCTTATTTTTCGATTTATACAACATTATCTTTTCTTTTCTTTGCCTTTCATTTTTTGTGCAATCTTTTAGACCATTACACTAAATGGCAAAACTCGATTGCATCGATTTGAAAATGGAAAAATATGAAAAAATTATAAAAACAAACAAAAAAAAAAAAAAAAAACCAAAACCAAGTTAGAAAACTGAATCAGTCCTGCTGCTGTCTGAATCTGATGTACCCAGCTTAAGAAAAATCTTGATTTTCACGCGTGGCAGTGTGTGAGGCACGTCCATTCTTATCCTCTGGGCTCAAAATTTTTACGTAAAAAATTTCGACTTGATTTGTTCAGCCGTTTCGGAGAAGATCCGATAGCAGACGAACGGACGGACGGACTGGCATAAAGACGGACATAACAGAATCGAGTCAGTTTTTGATCCTGGTCAAGATTATATGCTGATCCGGCGAACTTTGTACTGACTCGGAAGAAACTAATGTGTAAAAATCAATAACTAAAAGTTTCCACATCTCTTTCTATCCGCCTTTCTCTCATTTTTCTCTTGACGTTCAACGACCCATGATTTTCTTCTTAAAAATTGCAAAATTTTTCTTCCATAAATTGAAATAAAACAGTTCATATATTTTTCAAATAAGACGTTTGGCCGATAACCTGTCGTAAAGGTTAGTACCTTAGATCTAAGTTATAGTAATAATTTTATTATAATTTATAACAAAATAAATAAATAAATAAATAAGACGTATACGTAATGTTACGGCCTACTATATTTTTTTGAAATAACATTACTCATACGACGGTAAATGCAAGTAAAATGGAGTTAAAAAAAAATACGACGGGTTATAAAACCGAAAATTGCTCGATGGAACCAAATATTGAGGCTTAGGAGCATAGAATATAGATGTTGGCCGATTCTCAGACCTATCTTGACAATTATCAATGCCACATTCAGAGTTCACAACTGAGAGTTTTATATGTATGGTTTCTATATATATTTACCTATATCCAGCTGTTCCGCAAAATCCGCGCAAAACTAATACACCCTTCTGAAGCTGGGTATAAAAAAAAGAAAACAAAAATAGAAATACCAAAAAAAAAAAAAAAAAAAATGGGTAAAGATGGAGTTGAACGACTTTTGATTAAGTTACTGCCATATTAGCTTCATTTCCATGAATTCAGTTTATTCATCTTAGCCTTATATGTAGAATGACACGAGTTCTATTCATTTTAACTTCTCATCCTAATCATTCTTGTTTTGTTAGTTACTGCAGGAGCTTCACCCAAATTGAAAATTGTACGATTTGTATTAAGAATCGAAATCTTCGAAGATTTTGATGACTTCACCAAAATGGCTATTTTTCGATAGTAAAAAAGAAAAAAAAAAAATTAAATAAATAAATAAATAAATCGCGCACATAAATCAATACAATAAAGCGAGCGGTCTGGGAGAGTTGACCCATTCTATCCACTCGCAACTGTGAATGAATGAATGTAAGCAAAATGCGATTAGAAACGTTTCGGAAAACGATTTCATTACGTCCACTTATTGTGGCGAAACTAGAGTAAAAGCTGCGTTAGGCTGATGAATGCATAGTGCCAGCCATGCCATCCGATTAAATCATCGAAGAACACAGTAGGAAAAACGCGAACTGAACAAGTGAGTGCGGGACCATAGAGAGGAAGATAAAGAAAAGTAGAATGGGAATGGCAATGGGAATGGGAATGTGACTGAGACTGAAGAGTATAAAGCGAGAGCTAAGCCATGTCACGGTTCAGTTGTGGTGTGGAAAGGGCGCGATTCAGATTCAATACAATCCGATGCGATGCGGTGCGGTGCTGACTTCATTTTTGTATCACATCACCTAATGAAGTCGCATGATTCAGCATTTTGTTGCAGCAATTGTTTGTCGAATGGTCCGTCTGTCTATTCGGTCGCCCGTTCGTCTCTCTCTCTCTCTCTCTCTCTCTTTCTGTCTTTTGCGGTACGAGCGGCCGTATTTTTCGAGAGCTATCGCCGTTAACATCGAACAACATCGTTGTTGTCATCATCTACGTCGATAAATAGACAGATAGGTCGATTGTAGAGATGGTCGCTGCCATATACTCGATTGATGGCAAATAATGGTTGGACGGAGGAACGAACGAACAGAATGGGAGATGTGATGAGATGAGATGAGATGAGATGAGAAGGGCTGAGATGAGAAGTTCGCTCAGCTGGCTGGCTGACTCGATGATTGTTTAGCTCGCTGGTTCTTTTCGAATGTGCTGGTTTTTTTTTTTTTTTTTTCGTTCTTGCGTAATCACAAGGCATCGATGTATGCATACACTGTCCATATGTACCAGTGGAAGAAGGCTGAATCGAAATTCTTCCGAACCGAATTGATTCGAAGCGAAACTGAACTGATGGGGCTGGCTGATGGCGGGCTGACTGAATGGGCAACAATGAACCATAAACGAGCGAAGCGCTATTGAAGAGAAAAAGCTCGATTTAATTAAGATTTCTTATAAGACCTTGGATATTTGTGCGATAGAACAGAGTCCCATTTAGACACACAACACACACAACACACACACACTCGCTCACATACGCACACTAATCAATGTAATTCTCAATCACCAGAAAAGCAAAACAAATAATTTCCACTCACAACGACCCCCAATGGAGTTGTCTTCTTTTTAAATTAACGATACAACCAAAAGTGCACACATGCACACAATATTTACGCAGCTGCAATTGGGGGTGTAAGCGAGTGTTCCGAGTGTTCGAGCGCGTATACATTTTTAGGGCTCTTTTCCATTTTACATTTTGCAATTTTCATACCCCCTATATCCTTCTATTTCTCTCATTTTCCCTCTCTTATCGACCGAGATTGCATGATTGGGCGATAGTGGCGGTGGCAGCGGCGGCGGCGGAGTTGGGGGCCGCGGCAGGTTAAACGTTGCGATTGAACAGCAATTATCCTTTTACGATGAGCTCATATCGTTTTAACATTACCACACACACACACACACTAACACACAAACACGCACACAACGATCCATGCTGTCCGTCTATCCTGCTATCTGTTGGTCGGCGGCCCCTCGATGCCTTCGCCGTTCTTTTCGTTCGTTCGTTCGTTCGTCCGCATTCATCAGCGTCTCTCTGTCTGCGAAGAGAATGCATTTTCGTGTTTTTATGTTACTCTACTACCGCCGCTGCCGCCGCCACCCCACAAAAACCCCGTTTTTACGTTTTGATGACTCTCGCGATGCGAATGCACCACCCGAAAAGCGATGGAAAGCCGCCATATAAATTGGTGTTGCTCATTGCTCGGTAAACGTTGCGGGGCGTAATTACACGTCGCGGAACGGACACAATTTTTGCACCATAAACAGCATGCGGTTAAGGTTTCTCGTTTTACAAATAAAAATATAAATAAAATTAAATTTAACGCATACGCCGCTCCCGCCCCGCCGCCGCCCTTGCCGCCGATGCTGCCGCCAATTCACGCTAACCCGCTAACCATTTGGAAGTTTAATAGCCCTCGGCCTTCCATTGAGGACTTTTAAAGCGAATCTGCAACATTTTCGAATGTATATTAAAATGAGAATATTAAAAAGTGATCAAATTCATACATACATATATATACATACAGTGTATAGACAGATTAATCCTTAATAGCAATTTATCGGTTAGTCGAGGAAACATGTTTTTTATTTTATTTTTTAATCGTTCTCCACTTGCATCACACTTTTTCGCCGCACATACATAACAACATATCTCCACTTCTTGGCAAATTTGATCCCAGAATATTGCATATTTGAACCCATTCATTGTGCGCTTCGATTGTGCCAATGCGTTCTTATAAATTAGTCTCGAGCACTTGAAAATTCCAAGCACGGACCCATTTCAATTCCAATTCGATGTAATTGAATTAGAACTGACTCTGAATGTGGTTGAATGCGACTGAATGCGGCTGAATGATTCGTTTTGCTGTTATTATTGTGTTCGATGGGAAGAGAGACGCAAATAATACACGCTACACACCACACACACACACGCGCGCGCGAAAATACCCATACGAGCATTCAAACCATGTATACAAAAAATAAAAAATATATACACAATATGGGTATGAAAAACATTCTAGAGTAAAAAAAAAAAAAAATCGGATAGTTTTTCTCCATTTTCAACTCTCTGTCTTGCCTTTCTGTCAACTAATTTCGCATTCTCGTCAAAACCGACAGATTTTCTTTAGAATTTCCTACCGACTCCAGACTCCGACTCCACCACATCGCCGACTGTTTGAGTTCTCAATTTTTTTTGGTCTTGTTCTTGTTGCTGTTTTTGTTGTTGGGCTTGTTGTTGTTGGTGTTTTTATTGTTGTTGTTGATGTTTTTGTTTGTTTTTTGTTGTTGTTGTTGTTGCTGTTATTGTATTTTGAAAATTGCTGCTTTCACATACAGCATTTCAGGATTTTACAGTGAAGAGCTCGAGACTCTGACTACAATCGCATACACTACGCCTATATGTCCCACCACAGCACAGAAGTAAAAAAAAGTGTGATTCAGAGACTGATAAAATGAAATAAAGCAATAAAATGAAACGTAGTAAAAAGCAAGCAAGCTTCAGATAGACACTAACAAAAAAGGTTATATCCTCGATGTTGTGCGATAGCAAAAAAAAAATCGCACAATTAAGGGTCAATACAAAAAAAAAAAATAAAAAAAAAAAAATTGACCAAATCGATTTCCAATCTTGACACTTCATCAAAACATACATAAGAAAATAAAAATGAAAATTTAAAAAATTAAAGAAATTGAGTAAACAATTAAGATGGTTAATGGCGATCCTGCCTGAAATCCGATTTCTTTTTTTTTTTTTTTTGTCGCACTTCTTATTTTCTCTATATGATACTCATCGTATTATATCAGATACAGTCGATTCTGGATAGAGTGGATTAATTTTTGAAAGGACTGTTCATGTTACCGAGGCTGTTCACACTATCGAAACTGTTTTAATTTTGTTCAAATACTTCTTCTTTTTGCGTGTTTAACTATCCCGGTCTATCCCGGGGTCCGCAAAACGCGACCAGTTCCTCCAGTTTGTTCTGTCGGTTGCATCATCCGAGGTAAGTCCTACAGCCTCTAGTTCCCATTTTATTGTGTCAAATACTTATGTATGTCAATTAACATCTACGGCTCAGAGACGAAATTGTTCTAAGTTTTTTGAAAAAATGCATAGTCTGTTGTATAATCTCAGTAAATGTTTTCGCACCACCAAGGTATTCAGTCTATCCGGTATTCACTTTAATCCTCACTCTCAGTTGTATGTATTTAGTTCCATAATACACTGATTGCATTCTTTTGAAAACCCACTCCTCACATAGTCATGGCAATCGTTAATAAATATTTAGAAAAATCTTATAATTAGAATAATATAATATAATAAAAACATTTTACATGAAGATTTTGTTGGGCTGGCAGATTTTTCAAAAAAAGAAAAAAATATATTTAAATTTATATCTACTAAATGGAGTTTTTTTTTTACTGTCAGTTATTAAAAAAAAAATTTGTTTCTCCATGTCCAAGGAAGAACCCTTGCTATAGATGGGAACATAAAATAAGAAATGGATTACGAGAAATAGCCATAAGTTAAAGCAAATAACTGAGCAACTTAATTCTCGGCCAAAATTTTCGAAATCAATTTTATATTGCCAAGTAGGCAATCCCGAAAAACCCAAAAATACTTCTAGAGAATCGCAACATATATCAAATACTTTTAGGAAGTGCAGTCAAAATTTTGTGAACATACGATAACCTCGAATACAATAAAGCCACTTTGTATGTCTATTTAGAATAACTATTTCAAATTGGTTCTCGAACCGCCTTGAAGGCGATCAAGAAATGGACCGATAAAATGACATGCCCAAATCGCATTAGGTTTTTGAAAATTGTGGACCTTAATTCTAGCTACCGAAGATCCAAAGAACACTAATATATCCTGCTAAAAATGGGTAAAACGAAAATGAAATAATAGGGTCAATTGTACCTTCGAAATGTTACTCAGAAAAGTCCTGTCAAGAAGCTGTCCTTCCGTAAAATATGCTGTATCAAAATTTTTTTTAAATATTGTTCTTATATTGACATTTAATGATATGTTCTCACTAGGCCGGGTTAGGGTTATCGGCGAAAGCCAGGGTTTCAAATGTCAAAACGCATATAAAAAAAAATCATCTAACCAGAAAATAAACCCTGGGTTAACATTTAACTCTGAGGTTAGCGCAGAGTTGCAATTGAATTTTCAGTTACATTTGCTAACACCGAATACAAAAACCGGGTAAAAATTTAATACGACACGAACAATTTCGACGTAAGAAAATGATGAAGGATGCAATCTATTAAATAATGTAAATTTATCACGTGTATACAATTATGAACTGAAATCCTTATATTAAGAACAGAGAAGAAACAATGCAGGAAGCCTGTCGCCATATGGCCCCATGTCTATATTGACGTCGATATAGTCAAGAGAAGTAGTTCCAAAGTCAACAGTATTTAAAGGCGGTGTCATTAGAGAAACTGTACTGTCAACAGGTATAGTTCATCTTTATTGACCATGTCAACAACGTGTCTCCTTATAAAGCGTAAGAGTTATCCTTTTGTCTACATAATAGTACCGACGTCAATAGTACGTCAATAGTTTTTCGGTCTACTGTTGCCATTCAATGACAACTCAATGTTAAATGTCAATAACGCAAAGCATTGCGACGGGTATAGCTGGTCAATAGTACTGTTGACGCAGTCAGTAGAGAAAGAGTATAGATTCACTATTGACATTTCCTGCAGGGAATCTTTGCCTCTCGAATATCGTGTTTTTACGTGTAGAATATGATCGATGAATGCGTGTTCGAGGAATGTCGTCGAATTGTTATCAAATCATCGACCTGATTTTTTTTCATTTGTTCAATTTTTAAAATTTCCATATATATTGATGAAAATTGACAACTTACCCTTTTGATAGCTCATTTTCAATGCCCGTCGAAATTTTACCAAGAAATCGAATCAATTGGTGCTCAAAAATAACTCTTCACGTCGTGCACGCTGTTCGGAGTTTTTTTGTTTCGTCCTTCGAAGAAGCGCAGATAGCACCTAAAAAAAAAAAAAGAATATCAAAATTTAATTTTAGATTAATTTTATTTAAATCGATATCATATACTTAATACATATCTCTCAAATCAACGTCTCATTGCAATTGTACTTATTATTCTTTCTACGTATTTTAAGATAACAAAAGTGAGTACTTAACGTAATTCAAAGCATGGTATAAATGCAATTGCCTATGTCACAATATACTTAGATAGAATTTAATTGAATAAGTTCCGATGGTATGGTAAGGGGCAGAGAGTACACGGCATAGGTAGTTTCTTTACCACAAATTTTGAAGTTGACTTTTTTGCATTTCCTACGCACAGGTTTTTGTGTCTTTGTGTGTTTCTTTTCAAAGAAAAACGAAACTAAGTTTTTCTATTTGACTTTGAGAGCAGCATTCTTAGTTTATTCATATACCGAGAGTAGCAGCGCAGCAATTCGCCAAATTGCCCGACGTCTGTCTGCGATTTGAAAGTTTGCCTACTCTAAGGAAAACTTTTCGTCAAAGCATTGGCAGAAGACACCTTACCAAGCCTAATGCCTGCCCGCCTACCAGCCAGTCAGGCAAAAAGGCAGCAAGGCAGCCCAGCAGCAAAGGGACGTTTCAAATCAGTTAAGTCCTCCCCAGTCAGTATTACATGCACTTGTTTAGTTACGTTTCAATGAAATTAAGTCAAACAGTCAACAATAATACAAATTATGAAAACAAACTTTTTCGTTCATTTTCCCCTTCTCATTTTCCTTCTTGTTGAGGTGAGCAGTCTCCAAGTCGCATCGCATCACATCGCATCGCATCGCATCGCATCGACCATCGAACGTCTGTGTGCGCGTTTGTCGGTCTCTTAGTGGGCCTTCCAGTAATAATTTTTGTCAGAATATTCTTTTGAATTTCCCCGAAAGTTAAATGCAGACTTTAAAAAGGTTTTTTCCTTCTTCTTTTTCTTTTTCTTTTTCTCTTTAGCTTTGGGTTTCACTTCGCGATGCGATTTTCGTATACAAATCAATGTCGAGACAATTCACATTTTCAAATTTAGACTTTCCATAAATACTTGGAATATTCAATCAAGCATTAAAGCAAATACTTCGTACATGCCTTATGGCTATAACATACATATATACACCGCATAAAATAAAAAAAAAAAAATTTTTTTTTTAATGAAAATGGGAGAAAAAGAATAGCACTTCTTCTTTCTGCCCTCTAAGATGTCTGTCTGTCTGTCTGTGTCGTTGCTCGACTCGGGATTCCGTTCTTTCTTCGGACGGACTCGAAGCCATTTTATTTAATTAGTCGAATTACCATAATTTTATTTTATCGAAAACTTTTAGGTACTGAACTCAATGCCGATGCTTGCTGAAGCGCTTGCATTCAGTCAAAATCCATGCCCGCGGGCAGAAAGAGCTGAGCTGAGCTGAGAGAGCAGATCAGAGCGGGCGGAGTAAAGCGGAGAATCGCTCAAACGATGCAGATGAAAAAGTGTTTTGAGGATACAACCGCACATCATGCGACGACACGACACGACACGCCACGCCACAGCAAGGCGTGACAACCTTCCACTCTTATATTGACATCCCATCATTGTGTGCTATTTTAGTTTTCGCCAATTAAAAAGTTGAAGTTTTCATTGTTGTCCATTGCTCGGAACCATCTTCTTCGAAATTCATTGATGCGACTGGACACCTCCTCGTCCTCGACCTCGTTCCTCGTACTCTTCTTCCTCATCAGTCGCTTCGAATAGATGGTTTTTTTTTTCTTTTTAATTGATTTTAGTTAAATTTTTTTTTTTTTTTTCTTCTTGTACATCATTTTTCGTAAATGGTTATCTTCTAATGAAGGATAAACTTTTTGAACGAGAAAAGGCTAAAATCTTAATTAATGGAACTCAAATTCTGAAGCATCTCGAACGGAAAATACCAGCAGCGGACTGCTAAAACAAATTCGTCGTCGTCATTCAATCGTTTGTGATTTATATTAATGACCACGATGACGACAGCCTACAACCACTACTTCTACTAGCTACTACTGTCTTTGCATCAATGTCCCGATCAAATTTACTCAATTTTATTTCGGCCACTTCTCGCCCGTTTGGATTAAATGAGCTTAGAACATAAGCTAGAGAAAATTTCCGAAAGAGTTTTCCGCTCGCATAAATATCTTCTTTTGCCAATTGATACGATGTGAGAGACCAACCGTGTCGTGTCGTGTCGTGTCGTGCCTTGCCGCCGCGCTTCACCATTTCATCAGCCCTAATTTGTTATGACAAATCAAATTATAGTCGAAATTCCAATATGAACGGAAAGACCAGACCAGACCAGACCAGACCAACCACGAAGACATACCAACAGATAGTCGTCAAACTGAATGTCAATGATTTAATGAGAAAACGAGATAAAAGGAACATTAAATGCTAGCAAAGCGATTTTCTTTTGAATTGAATTAAGCAAAATAAATAGCGGGCCATGACGAACAAAAAGTTTTGTGAAATTCCTTTTCTATTCGATTTACACTGGAGGAAGTTTTCATCAATATCATCACCACCATCGTCATCCGTCATCGTCATAGTCATCTATAGGCATCAAAATGTTACAGGCTTAGGCATACTGCCAATTCTGAAATGTGATTTGGGCTTTCTTACTAAACTAACGCTGGGAATAGGAAAGTCAACCATACAGTGAGCAAACGAAAAAACACACAAAAACATACAGACGCCGAACGACAAATGTCATTGCGTCGTCTTTTTAAGAAAATTTTGCAGCATTTATCATAGGTTAATAATGACATGCAAGCCCCCATACACAGAACGACAAAAGTATAGCCACAGCTGCAGCAATAAGAACACAAGAAAAAACACCATATGTCAGCTCAGCCTGAACCCGAATCCATATCCGAATCTGAATCCTCCGAATCTGAATCCTCCGATTCTGAATCCGAATCTTCATCTGACAGCAAAGTAAAAGCGCAAGAATCGAGGACGAGAAATGTTCAGCATTGCTCCTACGACTAGGAAGAACAACGACGGCACAAAAGATTCACAAATTTAGCACAAAATAACATTAATTAAATTTGTAACGACAAATACCAACAACACGAATACGAACGCGCTCCTACCGAACTCAAATTGCCAACAAAACACACATAAACGCACAATGCAGCACAAGGTCACACACAACAGGAAACAACCGAAAGGAACCTTAAAAATGGATGACAACGGCGACGATAATGATGATGATGAGGCCAAAAGCTATGTACATACGAATTGTGTGTGTGTGTGTGTGACATTCATGAGTATGTTAATTTCATAAACTCTTCTTCTGAAAGACGACATAGCAGAGCATTAGCGTTGAGTACATCTGTGGCATTGTCAAGAGGAGTACGGAAACTCCGAGGGAATTGACGAAAAAGATAGTAAACTTTAAGGAGCCATGACAGATGTGCTGCCGTCGGTTCTTTTCCGAACTTCGTGTTTGTGTGTGTGTGTTGTATGCTTATTTTACCTCCCCATAAGAGCTTATATAGCCAAACACCAAACTGGCACACAGTCAAGTAGACCGATAGACAGACAGCCAGCCAGACGGATTCCAGTCTTGCCAAAAGGTAAAACCAGAAAGAATCAGGAAGATTGTGCAATCAATTTCAACATGCGCGACACATCAGCAAGTGTTTGCTCACTGTCCGGAGTACAAATTGCGTTCACCATGCGTTTACACACACTACCCCACCACCACCACACACACACACACACACACACACACACACACACTCCAACTGAAGATACTGTTAGTACGTAGAGAGCTCCAACATTGTACCTCCACAGCGCTCTGTTTTCGATCCTGAAACCTCAGAGTCCCCCCGCCACCCCACGAGAATGCACTACTACTGTGCACATTTGCACTAAGAGCTGTACATTCTGATGAGATGTGCATTGGATGGATGTCATTGAATCGTTAAAAAAAAAAGAAGAAGAAGAAAAAAGTTTTAAAAAAATTAAAGTCCAACGCTCTTTTTCAGCTTTAGGTCCCTTGATTTTCATTTTCATGTTCATTTCGAATCGGATTTTTTTATTTTTTTTGGTCATAGTCTCGTTTTTGTTTCTGTCGTTATTTAATTTTTATACATTTTTATACATATGTATATATATACACATACATACATATATTTTTTGTTCTACTTCTATGCTGATAATTGCTGTTGTCATTTGGACGAGTTCTGCGGTTATTCCACAAAGTTTCTGCTTAATCATCAGTAAAATAAAAATAACAAGTAAGGGTGTTATATTCAGGCGAGCCTGACAATAAAATAACCGACACAGACACATGTTTAAATAAATTTTGAACCACGCCCAAAAACAGGACCACTAAGTAAGAATATTCAAGAGGTTTTTAAGGCCATTAGGGGCCCCATATACCGACTTTTGTTAAATTTCTTTATGAAAACCGCCCCTTTTCCACGCCCACTTTTCAATTTTTTTTTTTTTTTTTTGCAATTCTAATCGGAGGCTTAAATATACACTCGAATTCCAAGTTTAATTGAAATATTGCGAAAAAGTCAGATTTTGAGGCAGTTTTGGGATTTTTGTGACAGACCCTAGTACTGGAGGTACCCTTAAAAATAGTCCGATCGGGTCCATTCTCGAACTTCTGACTCATGTCCCCGTGAGCACGCACACCGAATTTTGTCAAGATAGCTCAACTCCTTCGATAAGATAACTGTATACAGACAGACAGACAGACGGACAGACGGACATGTCTAAATCGAATCTCCTGGCGACGCTGACCATTTCTATATATATTTTGTATGGTCTATATCGCCTGGTTCTGGGTGTTACATACAACCACACAAACCCAATATACCCTCGACACAGAGTGTGTCGGGTATAAAAAACGGCGAATATTCGGGAATGCTAGTAATCTTTGCAACATTTATATCAGGGACGTGAACGAACTGTGTGGAAAATTTGCCCGGTTCGGCGGTTCGAATCGTGTTTGAACTTTTGAATTGGTTCGTCATACCAGTTTTACTACTTTGGACCGGGGTTTCGGTTCGGTTCATCGGTTCGGGAATCTGTCAAACTGAAAAAATTGTTAACACGTGTTCCCACTTCTAACGCAATTTTTTACCATTTAGGGATAAAATTTGCACAATAAAAAGTTACTGGTGGCTACCTTACTCATATTAGAGATGGTATCGATACTAATTTCATAAGAATATCGGCTAAGATTTTTTATTTTTGACCCATGGGAGCGACAATGTGCATGGTTGCTGGTAAAAATGAAACCTGGTAAAAAGTTCGGTTTAACGTTGTAAAAGCGGTTCGGTTAAAAACCGGTTCGGTTAAAGTAAACGGTTCGGTCAACGAGTTAAAACCGGTTCGGTTAAAAACCGTTTAACGGTTCGGTTAAAAACCGGGTAAAATCGGTGTTCAAAAACCGGTTCGGTTAAAAACCGGTTTCGGTTAAAACCGGTTCTTGGTTAAAAACCGGTTCGGTTAAAAACCGGTTCGGTTAAAACCGGTTCGGTTAAAACCCGGTTCGGTTAAAGAACCCGGTTCGGTTCAGAACCTTTTCGGTTAAAAACCGGTTCGGTTCAAAACCGATTCACGTCCCTGTAAAAAATTAAATTGGAAAATATAAAAAAAAAATAAGCTTTGAAAAATAATTGGAATAAAAATTTTTTTTTTCTGCAAGCTAACCACCAAACGAATCCATAGTTAAGTTTAACTGAGAGTAGGGCTAAAACCTCGTCTCATATTTTCTTTGTACTACTGCTGCTACTGCGGAATAATCCCGTTATTCGTCAACTTGGTTAATTTAGTTTCCCTTTTTTTTTCTTTTTTTTTTTTTTTTTTTTCTTTATCGCGATTGACTCAATTTTCATTTCACATTTTTCCAGTTGTCTACAGAAAAAGGCAGCAGAATACGAAGAAGAAGAAAAAAAAAACATCGGGTTTTCTCGTAAATAGAAACTGAAAACTTTTTCGCTACAAAAGTCGCTCTAACAACAATAACAACCTCCATCATCGTCAACAACAAAAATAGCAACAACATGTCCGCAGTCCTCAACGCAGAACGTTTCACGTACAATTTAGCAACTACCCAACAATAGCACATGAAAGTTGTCGCTGCTCTAACTGTAATGGCGGTGGCGGCGGCTACTGCTGCTGCTGCTCGTGCTGCTGCTTCAGAAGTAGAAGCGAAATGCTGTAAGTGAGCTTGGCAACATTTAATTGTGTAGAAAAAAATATTGTTAAAAACTTTTAATATTTGTCAATTGTTAAAGAATTTCGGAGTCCCGTCAAGCGTTTACTTGTTGTTCGTACGAAGAGAGGACAGGGTGGGACAGTGATGAAGGAATGGATCGAGAAACGAGAACGAGAGGCCATAGCAAGATTTGGATTTCATATAGAAGGAAAGAGAAAGAAGGATCAGAGAATACCATGAATGCACTTCGACTTTAAAGCGGACAACTTTTACGAAATAAATCACTGTTGCGAACTCATTGCTCGATGGAATGCTGAAGCGATGAAATGAAATGAAAATGATGAAAATGATGAAAGGACCAAATTTCATAGGAGATGGTGTAGGCTTTTTTTTCAAAGATTTTTGATTTAAAAAAAAAAAATGTTTTGATAAATTGTCATTGGAATCGATTCATTTCGATTGAACAGGAGGCCAAATACTATAGAACTGGTAAAACATGATTTTTTTTTTAATAATTTTAATATATAAAAAAAAAAGGCTCTTCTAATCCCGCGTAGTTTGAACATATTCCGTCAACTTGATGCAATTTTCTTTTTCTGTCATAGCTTGCCACATAGCACTCGCGATGGCGATTTGTTCTCTGGATTTTATCGTGGTCGCGTCGAGCTTTTCCTTCAAAAGGGTTAAAAGTATTTGCAAAGCACTTTTCAACAGTTGTTTCAAAAAATTCAGCAGCATCCCACAAAATTGTGAAGAACGAGAGCCAATGCAAATGGATGGCGAAGCCATAAAACAACACGGCGCCGCACCGCGATCCCGAGAAGGGTAAATAAGTATGCAGTTAACCCTAAAACTCATCACACAATCATTCCGAAGAACCGCACTCCGGCAGCAGTGACACTCTATTTTGTTTCGTAATGAAGCTACATTTTGCCAGCCGCCGCCATCTACTCATCAAATCAAATAAAGAAAGCGGGATAGTGAGAGAGAGAGAGAGAGAAAAGAATACAAACAATATACTTTTTTTTTATTTATTTTTTTTTTTTTTTGCAAAATAAATGTGCGCACCCAGCGAGCAAATGAAGTAATGATTATGCCCGGGCTAAAGCTGGAGGAGAATGGCACTCCTTGCATGCAACGGTGAGGAGAGCAAAGCAAAGTAACCAAAGAATAAAACGAAGGAATTAAACGAAAGCACAAACTTTGCACTTTGAGAATATTTGCTAAAAGAAAAAGCTGCTCCCTCACTTCATACCTCACTATTGCCTCCACCGCCTTCCGGCTTTTCGCACTAATTCAAAATACGCTCGCTATAGCACCCCATGATGATATGGTGATGTGCGGTGCCATTCATGCAGATGCAGATGAAAATGCAGATGCACGGCCCAAATAGAGCCTTGAACCGAACCAAACTGAACCGAACCGAACCGAACCGAACCAGGGCAGGACACAGGAACCTGCAGCGATGTGCTCATTAGAATTTTTGTGCTGCTCCGTTGCCACGATGCTTTGCTTTGCTTTGTTGAATCTACATTTCTTTATATTTATTTTTTTTTTTTTAATTTTTATTTTATCCTTTTCTTTTATTTTCGTTTTCATTTTTCCATTTTAGATATTTTTTTTTTTTTCGCTGGGGTTTCCTTTCGCTGGGCTATAAAGCGAGCAGCGCTACAACGAATCTTTATGTAAGATTTTAATTAAAATTAATTACATTAAGTGCAGCGAACAAACAAACACGCGTTCGTTGTATGTCTAACAAATAAAGGAGAGAAAGAAATAAGAATGAAAAAGAAACGAACTAGAAAACGGAAAATCAGCGCGAAGCAACAAGCGGCAGAAAAACATTCTTATGGGAAGATTCACGAATGAATGAAACGAAACGAAACGAACGAAATGCAACGACGACATTTGATGGAATGGGATGAGAAGGGAAATTCAAAACGTATCCGAAACTGAAAATCAAGAAGGGAAGTTCTATGAAATAATATCCAAAGCAAGGTGAGCCATATTCTAGCTTTCAGATTTCAATATCAAATCAATTTCATAATTTCCTTCTGAATATGAAGTGAATCAGAATATATCTACATAGCAATAGGTACTAAATAGTGCACGAATTCAATTTTAACCCTTTCGAGACAGTTTATTTTAGCAATCGTGTATCAATCTTAGATCAACAAAAATTGATATTTTTTTAAATACTTTAAGATCTTGAAATTGTCCATTTAGCTGGGGATTGTTCGTTTTTATTTTATTTTATATAAGCTTTCGTTTATTTTTATTTTATTTGTAGTTTTTTTTTGCTTCGATTTTTATTTCATTATAATATTTTTTAAAATTAATTTTGTAATTTTTGTTTTTATTATATTTTTTATTGCATTTTTATATTATTTATTAAATATTTATTATAAGTATTTTTATTATATTTTTATTGTATTTTTATTATGTTTTTATTATATTTTTATTATATTTTTATTATATTTTAATTAAATTTTAATTGAATTTTTTTGGTATTTTTGATCATATTGTTATTAGGTATATATTTCGGCATATTTATCATATTTTTTATCATATAAGTACTTATTTTTATTATATTTTTATTAAATTTTTTATTATATTTTTTATTATATTTTTTATTATATTTTTTATTAATTTTTTTGTATAAGATAACTGTTTTTTCTTATAATTCTATTTTGATTTCACTATTAATTTTTATATTATATCCAGTATTTTATCTTTATGTTTTTTAAATTTTATTTTATTCTAAGTACATACTTTTATTTTTATTTTTTATATATGAATGTAATTATTTTAATAATTTTTATAATTTTTTATTTTTTAAATACTTCAATGTTTTTTTTTTATTGTAAATTTTTATGTTTTAAAAACATATTTTCTAAATATTAAGTATTAAACACTTTTATTTTTTTATATTTTTATATATTTTTTATTATATTTTTTTTATATTTTTTATATATTTATTAATTTTTTAATTATATTTTTTATTAATTTTTTATTATATTTTTAATTATATTTATTTTATATTTTTTATTAATTTTTTTGTAAACATAACTGTTTTTTCTTAAATTCTATTTTGATTTCACTATTAATTTTTATATTATATCCAGCTATTTTATCTTTATGTTTTTTAAATTTTATTTTATTCTAAGTACATACTTTTATTTTTATTTTTTATATAATGAATGTAATTATTTTAATAATTTTTATATATTTTTTTATTTTTTAAATACTTCAATGCTTTTTTTTTATTGTAAATTTTTATGTTTTTAAAAACATATTTTCTAAATATTAAGTATTAAACACCTCTTTCACATTTTATATTAATATTTATAAGAAATTGGTTGGAAAATATTTTTCTAAAAGTCTCGAAAGGGTTAATTCTAGCAGCTTCACATCAACGATGTATTAAAGCAGCCTGCATAAATATACGAGGAGCCCATTGTAATTGTGCAAGATGCACAGGAGGACAGTGTTAGCCAGTGGGTTCTAAATTTTGATAAGATGAAAACCCATTGCATTGAAGCGTAATGCCGTCAATAAAATTGAATGTTAATTTTTTGGCTAAAATTCAAGAAATGATGGAAGAGGAAGTTTTAATTTGCAATTATAATTAGATATGAAAATTTCTTCTTGACATAAGACAAGCCAAACGAGGCTTCAAATACAGCGATTCAGATTCGCTTCAATTATGGTGAATAAATTCAGAATCATTGCCCAAAAGGGAAAGCTGTAATGTGATATCCTTTCACACATTCACACATTAATGGCAGCACACACACAAGCTCACACACATAAAAACATCAGCGTTCATTGAAAAATTTCATATTTGCAAATCCATTAAGGTTATTATAACTGGAAAACGGAAGGGGCATAATGAAAAGTGCAAGGGCCAAGCAACAAACAAACCAAAGCCAACCAGCCAACTAGAGTCAGTCAGCCATCCTCAGCCAGTCAGGCTGGAAAAGCTCATTTCATTTCATTTCATTTATATCCAACGCTTTTCAAGGACGGCTGCGATGCTCTAATACATCACCATATCCATGCACGGCATCCATCCATATGCATCTCCATATTCCTCCATATTCCCCAACAACCCCCACCGCCAAAACAATTCTTCCCAACGCGTTCCGATGAGGGCTAGGTGCTTAACCAGCAACTGGTCATCGTAAAAAGATTGAAATTGGAATTTGTAAGCATTTCAAGTACACTCAACACAACAAAAACATTAACAACAGCAACAAAAACAAGAAAGACAAAAAAAAAAAACGCGTTGTACAGCCAAAACCAAAGCCAACGGATAGATCGTGGTGGTGGTGTTGCTAATGCTGATGACGGCAAAGTCTAGCCGAGAAGGACCCGCTGGTATTGAGTGAAGCAAAATTGAAGGGAAAAGCGGCCAAAAACGTTGAAGGCAAATATTTACGTAATAAATTTACGTGATTGAAGTGTTGCCGAGTTGGCAGATTGTTGTAATAACTGCTGCAGATGCTGTTACCGCTTTGAGCTTAATTCCTACCCATTTCTCTTTGCCCTCTCGATCGAATCTGCGTTCTGCCTTGCCTTACGTTACGTTATGTTACGTTGCGTTACGTTGCGTTAACACGATGGGATGCGTTCTTTGCGGTTGATCCAAGCGGTCCTAGATGAAATAAATGAAATGCAATGAATAATTTGATGAGCAAGCAACCCGAGAAGCGTACTGTCGGCTATACTCTCTGCGTCATCCACAACAGACCACCCACTCAGACCAGACGCGATTTTAATTGCGAAAATAAAAGTGAAAAAAAAAAATAAATATATAAAAAAAAAAATTACATAAATAAAATAAATAAATAAATAAAATAAAATAAATAAAACAAAAAAAATAAGTAAAAAAAAAAATAAATAAGTAAAAAACAAATAAATAAAAAAAAAAAAGAAATAAATACTTGATAAAACATAAGTAATTAGTAGGGATGTTCCGATCATGACTTTGGCCGACTAGTCGGTTGTAAAAGAGCCGACTAGCCGGCCGATTAGTCGGCGACTATATTTTTGGGAGCTTTCGTTACACTTTATTTATCCCTTATTTGCGCTCAAGTTGCAGTGTTATGGCTTGAATTAGATAAAAAGTAGCGCGAAAATGTCTGAAATTCTCTATTAATATGGTTTAAGCTTTAACGTTATTTTTTGTTGTTGTTTACTCTTATTTGCACAAAAAATGATTTAACGCCATTACGGTCGGCTTCACCGAGTCGGAACATCCGTAATAATTAGAAAAAATTAAATTTAAAAAAAAAATTGTTTTTAAATTTAAAAAAAATATTTAACAAAAAAACAATTAATAAAAGTAAAAGTAAAGTCGCCAAAATTAACGCTTCTCCATGAAGCAAAGGCAATCAGATCGCCAGAGGACTAAGCGTGAACAATTGCCTTCTATTACGCACAACATTCGATTCCACACACACACACATATACACACCGCAATACTTCAAGTTCGAACAAGGTACAAAATTCTTAACGGCACACAGTGGGATCACTCCATACATCTTGCGGGAAAAAATTGAAGGAGTAAAGCTGAATTTCCAATAGAGCAGGAGGTGCGTAACGTGAATTCCTGTAAATGTTCAACACCTGAAAACATATGGAACGACGTCCAATCAACTTCCTGCACGCGCACGCACACGCAAAAGTTCGAAAAATTGAATATTTCCTGCGCGTGAGCAACATGACAGCTGAGTATAACAGTTTAAGAAAGGAATATAACAGTGTTGTAGAAACTATTGAGTACTTTTTTATGGTACTTGGTACTACGGACGTATCCTTTTCTTCGTTAATCAATTAATATGCATTAAATTATGTTTTCTTTTAAGCATCGGTCTCTATATTTATGATTTCTATAACTTATTTGCTAAGTAAAAGGGAATATTACATTCCCTTCATAGAAAATAAGAAAATAAGAGTAGCTAAAAATGTACTGAGTCAAGTTCAAACTCAAAACCGCAGCAATGACATGCCCATGCACACGCATTATTGGAAATTGAATTTTTCCTGCACCTCCTGCAGCATGAAATTTCCTGTAGCTCCTGCGCTATTGGAATTCAGGCTTAATCCCATCAAATGATGATGAAAATTGGTATACATGCTTAAATTGAAGTAATTAAGATGTAAGTCCAAAGTTATCCGAATTGTTTGACCACTTGGGGCACTTATGGCAGCTGGATCTGTGCAAATTTATTTTTGGCGACTCAGGTTTTTCATTTCACGATGGCAGCATTTATTCAGTTATAATTTCCTAAACAAAGGAGTCTAATTCTAAAGTACTTTTATTGAGTTAGCGTCTTATTGACGTTATATGTATAATGATCGAATCTTACAACACCCTAAAAATATGCAATGATTTTTTCCAAATATCCGAACGCGACGATTTTTGGAATATTTGCAAAACTTTTGTTTATGAATCGTTCGAAGAGACTCCAACCTTTCATATTTTATATACATACATAGATATAAAGTTTTTGTCGATTGAGAATTAGAAAGTCGTAATTTTTTACACATAAGTAAATATTTTTATAGTCTACCTTTAACTGCCACAATTTCCAATTCTTTTTAAAAATCAAACACTTAATTTTAATTTAAAAAATCGCAAATCAAGCAACAATGTTGAAAAGAAATTCTACGCAAAATTGAACAACATTTTTTGTAATTTTTCGAAAAAAAAAATTTTTTTTTTTAAGTTCAGGTTGATTTTTTAGACAAAAAATTAATGTCTCTCGAAAAATTATTTATGGGTTTTTCCTTTTTAGACATTGCTCTTTTAGATGAAGTCACAGAATCATATAAATAGGACAGTAGAAAATTTCTATTTTTTCCGGTGACATCCCACTGTGCGGCATAAAGATAAGACTAAAACACTTCCGGGAAAGTTATGCGTTAATTTTCCAATATTTTTTCATAATTTTCGTTAAAACCTTGAATAATGAGCGATTATTGATGGTGATGAGAGACGAGACCAAACAAGTGGTCTGAGTCTGAAATTAAGTGGATTTCGCAAAACTTTTTACTGCGGAGAATACCAACGAAATACACAGAAAAAAAAAACAAAATAAAAAGAAAAAAAAGGTTGAAAAATTCAAAGTCTAGGAAAACTCGGAAGATAGTAGAAAAATTCGAAAATGATAAGCGGCTAATGCGACGTGGCAGACGCTCTCGCTCTCGCTTCCAATGACTTCGAATGATTAATAAAAGATTTCCGTAATTTCGTTTTGCAGGAGCTAAGCACGTCGCATTCTGCATAAAACACGTCGACACAGCGCGGTTGTATGTTGTATGTAAATGAAGGTATAGAAATTAGTAGTGGTACGTTCGCCTGCTTCAATATCTTGCGATCCATTAATTCAGCTTCGCCGTCTCTTTCGACCACTTTCTCGCTTCTTTTCATGCGTTTTTCATTCAGCATGACTGTCTGTCGGTCTGGTCGGTCGGTCCGTCTGTGTATTTGCGCTCGATTACTTTCGAACAATGTGGAAATGCAGAAGTGCGGAGGAAATGCGGTGCACTGTAAATTAATTTGCATAAATTAATCTCTCATTTGCTAGATTTCTTCGTTTTGTCTTTGTTTTTTTTTTTTTCTTTTTTTTTTCAATTTGATAATTTCCTGTTTTCATCAATTTTAAATATCAACTTTAAGTGCTAAAGGTAGTGTGGGTGTATTGGAGAAATGTCTCTAATGAGTCGTCCCTTTTTATGGGCACTTTTGAAATCTAATCTAATTTATAAATAATCTTATCTTGTTGATCTGTTTGGTGGGCGTCTCGGTTTTTTTTCATTTGTATTTCCTTTTCTCATTTACAGTATCAACTTAAGTGCAAAGGTATAGTGCGTAGATATTGGGGACACATGTCTAATGATAAACTTTATCCGCATTTGTGAGAAATCTAAGTCTGATTTTATAGGTACAATATTGATAATTGTTTACGAAGTGTTGGTGAGATACGAAGGACGAAAGGTAGTAGTGACTTATTGAAGAGGATAATCGCAGAGAGTGCGTAATTTGAGGGACTAGTGAAGAAAACTAATCGAATTTATGGAGAATAGAAGTAGAGAGAGGAAGAGAGAAGATAGGAACGAAGTAGATACGAGAGAGAGAATAGAGAGAGGGATAAAAAGAGAGAGTGAGAAAGAGAGAGAAGATAGTGAGAGAAGAGAAGAGAGTGAGAGAAAAGAGAGAGAGAGAAGAGAGAGAGAGAGTAAGAGAGAGAGAAAGAGAGAGAGAGAGAGAGAAAAAGAGAGAGAAGAGAAAGAAAGAGAGAAAGAGAGAGAAAGAGAGAGAAGAGAAGAGAGAGAAAAAAAGAAGAGAGAAGAGAGAGAAAGAAGGAGAAAGAAAGAGAGAGAAGAGAGAAAGGAAGAGAGAGAAAGAAAGAGAGGAAAAAGAGAGAAGAGAAAGAGAGAAGAAAAAGAAGAAAGAGAGAGAAGAAAGAGAGAGAGAGAAAGGGAGAAAGAGAAAGAGAAGAGAGAGAAAGAAAGAGGAGAAGAGAGAAGAAAAGAGAAGAAAAGAAAAAGAGAAAGAGGAGAGAGAAAGAGGGAGAGAGAAAGAAGAGAGAAAGAGAGGAGAAGAGAGAAGAAAGAGGGAGAGAGAAAGAGGAGAGAGAAAGAGGAGAGAGAAAGAGGAGAGAGAAAGAGGAAGAGAGAGAAAGAGGGAGAAGAAAGAGAGAGAGAGAGAGAGGGAAGAGGAAAGAAGAGAGGGAGAGAGAAAGAGGAGAGAAGAGAGAAGAGAGAAGAGAGAAGAGAGAAAAGAGAAAGACAGAAAGAAATAGAGAGAAAGAGAGAAAGATAAATAGAGAAAGAGAGAGAAAGAGAATGAGAGAGAAAGAGAGAGAAAAAGGGAGAGAGAAAGATAGAGAGAAAAAGATATAGAAAGAGAGAGAAAGAGAGAGAGAAAGAGAGAGAGAAAGAGAGAGAGAGAAAGAGAGAGATAGAGAAAGAGAGAGAGATAGAGAAAGAGAGAGAGAATAGAGAAAGAGAGAGAGAAAGAGAGAGAGAGAAAAGAGAGAGAGAGAGAGAGAGAGAAGAGAGAGAGAGAGAGAGAGAGAGAAAGAGAGAGAGAAAGAGAGAGAAAGAGAGAGAAAGGGAGAGCAATAGAAAGAGAGATAGAGAGAGAGAAAGGGAGAGAAATAGAAAGAGTCATTCGTGTTTTGACTGTTGATCAGAAACATCGTTATTTTCTATAGCAACGGCCTGGTCGAACTTATCGGTCAGATGAAAATTCGGAACGTCTGATGTTCCTAATAGGGAAGTTACTAATCCAATAAAACACTCATGTGTTAGTATTTTGAGATATCGATGTCTCACAAATACATATGTATCCATTTGAGGGGCAGCGTATCATCGTATCATTTCATTTTTTAAGTATCAAATTTGATACAATCGTATCCAAAATGGCAACGCTGTGGGCAGCTTCAAAAATATTTTCTGAGCTAACTACATAGCCGTCCCGTTTAGTGAAAGATTTTCACGTTTCAAGGAAAATTGCCTTATTGATGTGATTTTAACACTCCCAAGCTTATGGATGGAGTTAAAAAGCGAAATCAGAGACAATTTCGTGTCTTATTGGCAGGCTTCATTGACTGTGATCCTCTTGTCTGTGTCGGAGTAATGCGAATTATTTGTTTTCAACACTGAATCCTAATAATGGGTGTTTTCCAAAAAGCCTTTTGGGCTATACAGCCGAATCATTGGGTGGGCTTGCCAGAAACTTGACTATTTTTTAAATAATTCATATAAAATTTAATTCCAGCATATGTTTGGTCTCTAAATTGAATATCCACTGCGCAAACAAAATCCAGAGTATTGAAATTTTTTCTTTAAATCAAAGCAAATTCGATCTCACGAACATTTTTTACATACAAATGGACTTCACACAGTGGGAAAAAAACACTTGTATTCCTGATCAATCGAAATATCATGACCAAAAAAAAAGAGATTTTATTGCCATTTAAAAGGACACCGCATTTATATAGTAACAAACATTTGTGGAGGGAAAAATATTTTATCTCCTCATTGTTGAAATGGTTCATTCAAAAACTATGATGAAACTATTCTCTGACATGCCTTAACGACAGAAGAAATAAGCGGCTTGATTTACTGCTACGTTAACGGTTGGAGCCGGGCCACAATGAAAAACATCGCTGGCGATGCTTTGCCATTCCAAATGGTCGTATGCGAATGCCGGGGCAAATCATTTCACGCTAATTTTGCACGTTTGCTGCTGTTACTGTTAGAGTTGGTGTTCCTGATGCCGCCACACAGCGCAGTACAGCAAAGCACACACGGCGGCAATTTCAAATGTTACCTTTCACGGCACCGGAAGTCCATTTCAATAAAATTTATGACGCATAGGAACATTAGACAAGCACGACGACTTGCAAAAAGATGACGCCGAAGACAGCTCGTGAAAGGGAATAAATTTGAAAACATTTCCTTTTGGCAGATATGATGAAGCAAAAAATTTTATCGTTTCGACTTATGCGAAGTTACGGAGAAAATGGAGAGGAGAGATCAGATCGTCAGTCGTCGTCGGTAGGGTTTTTTCACTCTGCAATAAAATATGGTAAGCCATGAATTAAATATTCCAAAATGAAGTCATAATTTTTGCCCCTTTTTTTCTTTGACAGTTTTGCCATTGATGCAATATCGAAGGATTGCTACTTATGAAGCCTCTTAAAGTGTTCAACTCTGTTGCCAATTTTTTGCGGGGTCATATATTCCATGCGTGTCTCAACAAATGTCTCAAATGCTGTCTCTTCTTTCCTAAATCTCCGGTAAAGACCAGAAATGTCTGTTTTGGAGAGATTCCCCTGAACTGGTACAAATTAAAAAAAAAAAGTTGTTTATTTTTTTAAATTTTTTCCTGTTTTATTTATTTTATATTTTTCTTTTAATTTATTTATTTTTACTATTTTTATTTGAAATTTTTTTATTTTTTTTCTATATTTATTTTTTATATTTATTTTTTTATATTTATTTTATTTATTATATTTTTTTTTATATTTATTTTTTTTTATTTTTTTTAAATTTTTTTTTTATATAATATTTATTTTTAATTTATTTTTTTAATATTTTTATTTTAATTTATTTATTTATTTTTAAATTTAATTTATTTTATTTATTTATTTTTAAATTTAATTTAATTTTTATGTATTTATTTTTAATTTTTAATTTAATTTAATTTAATTTTATTTAATTATTTATTTATTAATTTTAATTTAATTTTTTATTTTATTTATATTTTAATTTAATTTTTTAATTTTATTATATTATTTATTTTTAATTTTTAATTTTATATTTAATTAATTTATTTTATTTTAAA
The DNA here is from genome assembly GCA_020466095.1 of Chlorops oryzae. Classification (NCBI taxonomy): domain Eukaryota; kingdom Metazoa; phylum Arthropoda; class Insecta; order Diptera; family Chloropidae; genus Chlorops; species Chlorops oryzae. The sequence continues at coordinate 161,972,929 of CM035806.1, forward strand.
TTTAATTTAATTATTTTATTTATTAATTTTAAATTTATATTTTAAATTTATTATTTATTTATTTTTAAATTTAATTATTTAATTTATTTATTTATTTTTAATATTTAATTTAATTTTATTTTTATTTATTTTTAAATTTAATTTAATTTTATATTTATTTATTTTTAATTTTAATTTAATTTATTTATTATTATTATTTTAATTTAATTTTAATTTTAATTTATGTTTTTTTTTTAAATATAATTTAATTTTAATTTATTTATTTTTAAATTTAATTTATTTTATTTATGTATTTATTTTAATTTTAATTTAATTTATTTATTTATTTTTAAATTTAATTTAATTTTGTTTATTTAAGTTTTAGTTTTAATTTATTGTTTTTTTACATCAAAAGAATAAATGTAACTCCAACACACAAATAAGTCAAATTCATTCTATTGGAAATAAAGGGCATACAATTTTTTGCGTGGTCGTCATTGTAAAAGTTAACGAGAGTAATCATTTGTTTATTTAGTTTTAGTTTTTATTTATTGTTTTTTTACATCAAAAGAGAAAATGTAACTCCAACACACAAATAAGTCAAATTCATTCTATGGAAAAAAGGGCATACATTTTTTCGTGGACGTCATTGTAAAAGTTAAACGAGAGTAAAGTCATTATCAGCACTAGCGTCGATTTCAGGTTTAGATCGAGACAATACCCAATCTAGTGAAAAATTTTTGCAGAATATCTATACGTATGTGCGTATGTGGCGAATGGTTTATTCGTGATGTATGTAATGTATGTGTTAACAGTTATCAAACTTTCTTCCTCGCAATGATAGGCGAAGGCTTCAAGCACTACAATGTCCGTCACTGTTTTCACAGTCTCCTTCTGATTTTACGTTTATACCGAAAAACCAAAAACGCCCCCACACCATCCCAAAAAAAATGCGAAAAGCAGAAAATTTAAAAGAGAAACAGAACAGTGGAATAGAGCAATAGAGAACGCTTACAAAAGACTTGATTACACAAAGGAAAATTACGGCGAATCATTTCCGCTGCTTTTACTTTGGCAACATGGCAACGGTTACAACAACAAAAACAATCATTAAAAAAAAAACACAAGCGGCGGTAACGGAAAAAGCTGAGGCAAAATGCTCCTACATTCGTGTATGAGTAACCAAAGGGCCCATCTTAACTTTTCTATGTCATGCAACATTAACTTGCCGACATCAAGAGTGCGGGAGGTGTCTGAGAAAGAGAGAAAGAGCGAGAGCATATCCAAGCACGTGTGTGTGTGCAATTCAACATACTTACTTGTATGGATATACAAAACAAGGGAAGTCAAGGCTGTGTGCTTGTGCCACAAAAGGAGAATTCATTGGGCCCTAAGCAGAGTTTTAGGCGCTAAAGAGGTTAAGCGTGCTGGAATGTGTTAATAATGAGGACTTTTGCTCATATCTTTTCAGAGAGGAGCGGGTGGGGAAAAAAGCATCGTTAGAAAATTGAAGCGTAAAGAGAATTTGTTCTTTTTTTTCAATTTTTTTTTTTTACTTTTCATCTTTACTTCTCAAGTTCAGGGCTTCCGGTTGGTGATGGTGGTGATGTTGTAAAGTGCGATGATATCATAAATAAAAGTTAAGTTAAATTAAATTGGAATTCTTTGCCCGGTTGGTTAATTTTTTTTCTAAAATGTTCTTTTTTTAAACGACTAAGAAAATGAACGCAAGGGAAGGCGGTGGGGCGCACATATATACATATCTATATTGCAAATATGAAGTGTCTATCGATAAAAGCAAATGGGATTTGAGTTTAATAATTTTTTTATTGCGCTTTTACTCATTTTTGAATTTACCTCTACTTATGTGCGGGGATGTAAATTAATTTACCTGCCACAAGCGGATCGAATGTCAATTGTGAACAAATTTGTACAATTAATACGATTTTGGTACCTATTCATTTAAGGTTGATGACCCGAAAAGCCTAATGAGAATCGTTGTTCCCAGCAACAGTTGAGAACCAAGTAAGAAAGCTAAAGTCGATCAAGCCCGACTTTGAAATACCCAGCGTACCGACATTATTGGCGCACTATGTTTTGCCTCTCCATTTGTGGGCGTGGCAGTGGGCGGGCCACATAAATTTTTTTCCTACACCTTTCATTCGCCTTGGTCAACTTATGTTGCGAATTTGAAGCTTCTACGCCTTTTACTTCGGAAGTTACGAAAAATCTTAATTTGTGGGCGTGGCAGTGGGCGGGCCAAATAAAAATGTTTCCTACACCTTTCATTCGCCTTGGTGAACCTATGTTGCGAATTTGAAGCTTCGACGCCTTTTACTTCGGAAGTTACGAAAAATCTTTATTTGTGGGCGTGGCAGTGGGCGGGCCAAAAAAAATTTTTTCCTACACCTTTCATTCGGCTTGGTGAACCTATGTTGCGAATTTGAAGCTTCTACGCCTTTTACTTCGGAAGATACGATAAACCCTTGTTTGTGGGCTTATTTGTGGGCGTGGCTCGAGGAGGATGGCATCCATTTTTTTTTCAGGGTATGTCCCTTTTTGTAGTTTACCAGTACACCAAATATCAATGAAAAGTGTCGATATTGCTAGGAAGCTTTCCATGTTAGCAGAACTTCAAAATGTTGTTTATAAAAGAAAATATTTGATTTTGCGAAAAGGCTCGAATTTTTGGAGGGGGAAAAATTTCAAGCTTGAGTGGACCATTCGAGGAAAATTTCCCAAAAAAAAAAAAAACGGTCGAAAGTTAAAGAAAAACACTAACAACTGCAAAAGTTTTTGAACTGGGCGCCGGATTCAGTGTCGTTATCCGAGTCAGAATGTTTGCATGTGAAAAAGCCTTTGATACTGATGCACTCGACGACATGACGAAATGGTATTTAAATTTCACCAAAAATTTCAATAAAGCTCATAAAACTAGTTAACACTGTTCCAAAGTCCATTCATATCCATAAACATGCTAAATTTATATTAAGAATGAAAAAATTTGACAGTCCACTGAAGATTGCAAGCAGTGGTCCACTCAAGGTGAATCATACGATTTCATGTGAGCCACCAAAACTTATTCGAACATCTACTTAAATTTCCAAATGATTTTGAATGATCAAGTTCAATGCCCAAACCAACAATAAATATACATCTTCAGTTTAACAAGTCCTTTTGGGCACTTATCGTATTAGGCACAAAGATGCACAATGTTATGAAACGCAAATGATTTTCAAAAAACAAAAACAAAAACACAACTGTCACAACATAGTAAACATTCAATTGGTCCATTCTAAGTGACAGTCCACTTAAGGTGCCCCTATTTATTTTTTTATTTAACCCTCTAGTGCCCACACCGCCTCTAGACGGCCTAAACTCTTCATATTTGCTCACATACTGAAAAACTGTTTTTATTTATCTTTTTATTCGTTGCGTAAGAAAAATTTTTGGGGTTCCAAGAATTAAACGAAGTAAAAAAAATTTTTTTATTTTTTATTTTATTTATTTTTTAATTTTATTATTTTTTAATTTTATTTATTTTTTAATTTTAATTATTTTTTTAATTTTATTTTTTTTTTTTTTATTTTTTTTTTTTTAATTTTATTTATTTTTTTTTAATGTTTAATTATTAAAATTATTAATTATTTTTTTTTTTCATTTAATTATTTTTAAAACTTTATTTATGTATTTAATTTGTTTTTTTATTATTTTTGTTTATCAAATTAAAGCGTTTGAAATACGTAATCCGACAAAGCACCTTCGAGACAAGTTAAAGTGCAGCTCCTGACCTAGGCCAAGCAAAATTTAGCGAAAGCAAAAACAAAAAGGAGAAAAATAAGGATGGGCGGTCGATAGGGTGAGAGGAAGGGAATACTTTTACTACTATTTCCAGCTATTCGCTATCCACCTTCAGTCAACCGGAAGTGTACAACGAATGAATAAATGTTACTTCCGATTTTTGCATGCATTCATTTGAATCGAAATTATGCGCTTGTAATGTAAATGTAAAAGTAAAACATGGAATAGCCCATTAGGGTTCGTAGTCAGTCCCAGCTAACGTAGCCCCCCACCCACTGCCTTCTGCACGGTTGTACTGGCCGCCCTAGACAAATGAAAAACTGCATAAATATATTCAAATAGTTTTTGTCTGTCTGTCTGTCTCTTTTTCTTTGTGTCTTTCTGCCCGTCCGCCGGTCTCGACGGGAATTGATCGAGCGCCAAACTTTGTTATTTAAAGACGCACGTAATCTAGCCTAGAACTCTTCAGTACTTGCGGGCACTAAAGTGGTAGCGATAGTGTTAGTGGTAGGATAGTTGGTGGTCGGTCGTTCGTATGAGTTCATTTCTACTTATAATAGACCTCGCCCCCCCCTAAAAGCATTTGTCAGAGGTGTACAGCCGAACAGTGTTCACTTCTCGTTGCATTAGTGTCCATGAAAAGTTAACTCGTTATAAGAAATTATTTCATTAAGAATGAGAGTAAAACAAGAAATTAAGAAACAAACCGAAGTAGCATAACAAGTTACACAAGAAGGAGCAGCAGCAGTAGCCAAGACACGAATAAAAACGAAATGAGCAAAAAAGCCATTCACACAGCCAGCGAATGGGTATTGAAGTCGTTTGTAGTGTTGAGTTAGCTCCTCGGCACTGTTTGTTATTTAGTGGTTGGCCGTAAACTCATTGCAAGAACATACATACAGAGAGAGAGAGCGAAAGAGAGCGAGCGAGGCAAGAGTATGAATACAGAACGGGAGTACAGATTGGGACACGGGACACGGGAAACGCGGGTCAAATTTGAAGATGGCTGCAAATAAAGTACGTAGTTAAATCAAAGAACACAAAGCGCACCAAAGCACAAAAAACAGTCCCTGCATAGCCATTTAGTAGTGCTTCTAGGTAGTACCTTGCCATTCATTCATGTGGCAAGCAAGCAAGCAAGCAAGCGAGCAAACGAAGAACCAAACGAACAAGCAAGCAGTCGTCTCGTCCTGTTTCCTTCAGTGAATTACAACATTGTTTACCATAACAATTTTAACACTAATTGTAAATTAAGTTCATTGTGAGGAGGTGACTGGTGTCGATACAGAGTATGAGATAGAGATAGAGAGAGAGAGAGAAGAGAGAGCGAGAGGGAGGGCAGCCGGAGGCTAAAACTCAAAGAGCATTTAAAGAGCTACTCCAAAAGCAATTGACTTTAAGAGAGTTCAGAGGGAGGATGGATGGAGCTGGGGTAATGGCTTTATTTCCATTTCCTTTTTTCTATTCTTATCCGCACTACTCTGGAATAAGTTAAAGAAATTGGTATATCTCACATACAAAATTCTCATGTCGCGGTGTTTGTTACCAAACTCCTCCGAATCGGCTCGACCGATGAACCTTATGAAATTTTTTGTGTATATCGGATAGATCTGAGAATCCGCCAACATCTATTTTTCGTGTCGTCAATATTTGGTACCACCGAGCAATTTTCAGTTTTAGTACCCGTCGTATTTTTTTTTTAACTCTATTTTACTTGCATTTACCGTCGTATGAGCAATGTTATTTCATAAAATATAGTAGGCCGTAACATTACGTATACGTCTTCGAACGTCAAAGGAGAGAGGGAAAAAGACAGATAGAAAGAGATCTGCATACTTTTACCCAGTTGCAAATAAGGGGAAGTCCTCCTCTACTAAGCGATGCATCACTTGAACTATCCCAAGCACTGTCAATAGGCATTAGTTCTCGTGGCAGTCATTGAGCAGGGAAAAGGCGATGTGTTCAAAGAATAGCGTTTGTTTTTTTTATCAAAAAGTAGCATATTTTCAGGATTGAACTAAAATTTAAAAGTTAAAGCAAAAGCAAAACGCAAAACGAAAAATTTTTTGAACACTTCACTTTCTGCCTGCTCATGAGAGGTATAGGGAACGCCTACCCAAAGCGGCCATGCTCGAACAAAGTAGATGGGAAATGTCTATGATATCCCCTCGCTTACGAATGTTCAAATGATCAATCCGGAGAGCATAAAATTTGCAACTGGGTAGTTGTTGATTTTTGACACATTAGTTTCTTCTGAGGCGGTACGAAGTTCACCGGATCAGTTAGTATGAACATAGATTTGGTTTTTTTTTTTTTTTTTTTTTTTTTTTTTCTTCTAATGTTCAAATACCTATAGATTCGACAATCTTGCGACAACAAATCACCAGACATCACCACGAATCAAACCTAAATATAAACATTTGCCATTAGTTTTCATTACGGAAGGATAAATACATTCGGATGTCTGATCCCAATGATGATATTCCGTTGAAGATTGCAGTCTGCGTTATTTTCGTCTTTTCTTCTTCTGTGGATTCTCTGGTAAGCCAATGGCGATGTGCCAATTACTAAAGTGATTTTCTTTATAAACTACGCAAATGATAAGAAATGCGTTTTTCATTCTCAGATCCTTGGAGAGCATGCACCGCTGCGCGAAATGGTCGCGACACACGAGCTCTCACACAGAGACACAAACAAACAAGTAGAAGGCTATAAAGAAAATGCTGCTTGAACTCTTCAGAGGATGGGGTAAATCATGAGCAGGTCGGTGCGCCAGGGACGGGACTGGACGGGACGGGACGGGACGTGACGTGACGAGATGGGACAACACTTCGACACATAGGAAGTCATCAGATATATGAACTTTGTCGGCGAATGAAATAAATTGAATGGCATCGGATGACATCGGATGGTTGGTGGGGTGGGATGTGGGATTCTACTATTCTACTTGGCATTGGAAGATATCAGCAGTAAGTAAAGCCAAGCCGACAGCGTCTTTCATGTCTTTTTTATTTTGTTTTTTTTATTTTTTATTTTTTTTTTTTTAGATGATGTGCGAGCTGTTGCTGTTATTGTACGTACAGCAATGCGCAAAGGACAGGACGTCGAGGACGATGAGAACGACGTGATGCTAAGCACTATGAACATTTATATTATTTTCCAAAGTCTTTCGACGATTGCATTAAGTGCGAATGTATGTTACTGTTTTGAAAAGAAATGTGATAACCTACACCAATGAGCCAGCAGCACACGTATTGGCAGAGGACCACACCGTGTGGATATCAGACGGATATATATATATGGAAAAGTTGATACGTTCGGCGCGAGTCGTGCGACAAATTACGTTAAAAAAAAAAAAAAAAAAAAACATAGATATAGCAAAAAATTGGGGAAAGTTCTAACAGGCAATGTCGCTTCATGACTGGATGGCTGGATGCCTTGCTGCTTGTTCGCTTGCTTGCCGATTTCGTTCCCATCAATTGCTCTTGGTGTCCTGTCAAGGTAATGTGGCAGCTACAGAAAGCTGATGGCTGATGGCGGATGCTCGATAGCTAAGGGCTGCGACGTAATCGGCACAATGCGGAAACAGTTGCTTTCGCTCAGAGCTTCACTTGACAATTTAATGAGTTCCGTTTAGGAAAAAGCTACATCTAAAGATATCCCGCGCCGCTCTGATTTGATGGAAAATCTGATAAGTTAAGTCCTCCAAATCAATAATATCAAATGTTTCTGACACTTCACACAGAGCTTAAAGCAGCACACATACACACACATGCACACACATAAAACCCAATCGAAATATATATACCCTGCAGTAATTAAGAGGTCAATTTACTAAAAAGGAGTACTCCGGGGGTACTTGTTATATGACTAGTCGAAAATTTTGAGTGGCTTAGTGTATAAGAACTGACAAGATTTCGAGTAGCAACAAGCGGTCTAGAAAGAAGCGTAATTAAAAACCTATACCAACTGGTACATATGGGACGACAATCGACCTCTAATTGAGCATAGGTGGTCTACTTGTAGAGTAGTTAAAATCGCTCCAAGGCCAACTGGTATATAGGGGACAATTGGGAACACGAATTGATTAATTCGTGGAGTAGTTAAATGCAATGACAACAATGGTTGGCAAATAAAGAGAGTCCTGGTATTTTTGTGACTATTCGCTAGGGTAGTTGGAATTACAGTAGGGTACCTACTTAAATAAATATAGGTTAAAGTCACCTCAAGTGGACTGTCACTTCGACTGGACCACTTGAATGTTAACTATAGCTATGTTGTGGCAGTTGAAATTTCAAACTAATATTACAGCCAAATTCACTGCGAACGTCAACAGTAAGTTATAAAGTTTCCAGCTGAGCACACGTGTTTTTGTTTACAAGCCAGCGCCCAGTTTGGACATTGAAATTGATCATTCAAAATCATTTTGAAAGGGTCTGGCGCGTTAGGCAGAGGCATGCGACATCATGAAAGGAATTTTTAAATTTTGTTGATTTTTTGATAGGTGCCATCTAAAAACTCTGTGGAGACTACTTTTTAGATTTTTATTTTGAACGGTCCTTGAAATATCCTTGAAATTCCTTTTTTAATAAGTCATTTTTCAAAATTTCATATCTCAAAAACTAATTAAGATAAGACGATGAAACAAACGTTGCCGATTGCTAATATAACAGGAAATAAAATAAAAATATTATTTTTACACTGAAAAAATTTCCCACAAAACTAAAAAGACAATTTTAAAAAAATTTTTTTCAGTGTATTACCAGTTTGACGCCGCTCTACAAATTTTTTTCAAAAATACCTCTAAGTATTTGCTTTCATTTAAAAAAAAGTTTCATTCAAATTAAATGGCGCAACAGTGAGATATTCAAAAAATTACAAATGCACATAGATGCTCTAGTACTAATATCCAGTACAAATGCGCGGAAATGATACAAAACACATTACTCATATGGCATGCTTTTAAAAATTTAATATCTCCAGAAATAATTAAGATAAAAGATGAAACAAACGGTGACTTATTGTTAATAAAACAAGGAATATACAAAAAAAAATTTTTAATTTTACACTGAGAAAAATTTTTTGCACAAAACAGAAAACAAAAATTTAACTATTTTTTTCAGTGTATTTCAGTTTTTGTAAAATCTTTTGAATATTTGAAAAAAAAAGAATACCTTGTTTAAAGTAGATGTTGGAATAAGTTTTGCTAGGTCACCTGAAATCGCATGATTCACCTTGAGTGGACCATTGCTTGCAATCTTCAGTGATTGGTGATTTTTAAATACCATTTCGGCATATCGTTGAGTAGTGCATCAGTATCAAAGGCTTTTTCACATGCAAACATTCTGACTCGGATAATGACACTGAATTCGGCGCTCAGTTCAAGAACTTTTGAAGTTGTTAGTGTTTTTTTTTTTTAACTTTCGAACGTTTTTTTTTTTTGGAAATTTTCCTCGAGCTTGAACAACCACCACTCAAAAAAAAATTCTACCCTTTTTCAAAATTAAATATTTTCTATTATAAACAACATTTTGAAGTTCTGCTACCATGGAAAGTTTCCTAGCAATATCGACTAACGAATGTTATATAAAAACCATGATTAACCTTCTTCACCAAATTTTTATTTAAATTTTTGCTAAGGGGGTCCACATTAGGTGACATTACCATACTTATTTGTGTATTAAGTATTTCGGGATCACTTAGTATTACATCGCCTCTCTCTCTCTATTGCATACAGAAATGGTGTCGGTGCCGGTTTCGGTTTCTGTTTCTGTTTTGAATTCGAATTCATGTTGGGATTCGGAGCGGGGGAGACTGTGCAAATGAAAATCACAAAACTGTAAGCTACAACACATAGTAATTCATCGTAATTGAATGCATAAATATTTAAGTGAGCGAAACCGCAAATAATTAAAACAACAATGGCAAGCCAACAGAGCGTATGAACGATGCGGGGGTAGGGGATTGCAATAAGAGTAATGGAGCAGTATTGTCGGTTGGTTCCTACGGAAGAATTTACGGTCTGGTTTGTCACAACAGAAGGCGGTTACTCTTTACCAAGCTCCACTGGTCCAATTGTGCATATAATATATACATCTATAAATACACACATTTATATATTAATATAAATATACGAGTTTTTTTTAACGCAATGCATATAAACGCCTGTTGACGCCGCAAAAGCAATTAAACACGAAATTAAATTTAATTGAAATGCGTCATTACAAATTATTTAAATTGTTAATTAGGCCCATTGAGAGCAAGAACGACAACGACAACGACACGCCAGCGACAATGTGAATGTGAACGGCAACGAGAACGAGCATTGTCCGATTTGTCAAAATGTAAATTGATTTCATTGCTGCAGACAAAGCAATTAATACTTGCCTCTGTGAAGGCTGATCAATAAGTGACTAAACAATCTAGATGAGAATTTCATTAGGCTTCCTCTAACTTTTGACTTTGACTTCGACTCTGACTGTGACTGTGACGCTCGAATTTGAATCCAAATTCGACTTGGACCTTCGATTCAGGACACTGGGGAAAAGGAAACCGAAAGTTTCGAATTTTCGATTTTGCTTCTTTAATTAGCACTTTCCGTGTGAAATCGTTTAAGCACCGATTTACATGTCAATACAGGATTGTACATTGCTGCTTCGATGTTTTTGTTGTTGCTGATGCTGATGCCGATCCGATGCTGCTGAATTTGTTGGAATGACTCATTTGACCATTTGACCACTTGAACATTCGAAACGGAATGTCAGCGACTGGCAACCCCCAGCTGGCATACAAGTATGCCCATGCAACTAATTCCATAAAGCAATAAAACCTATAAAAGGACATTCGAAATGCATTTCAAAATAGTCGTGAATAACTTCGAACGTGAAGGCTTCGTCGTACTCAACACTCAAGTCTCCCCTCACATGGACCAAACCTATACACACATGCAAATCTTTTCACACATACACACACACACACACACACGAGCGCGCGCACACAGCTGTCATAACGTAAACACACTTTCAATTCCGGACGTTCAGAGTCCAACACGCTGAAACCAAACCGCACGTGCAATCCTGGACGCAGCATTAGCAACGCTATCACGTTCGTTGAAAGTGGATTTTGTGCTTTTTCGGTACTTTGTTGCGCCGTACTTTACTACTGGGGGGGGTAACGATTTTCTTCTACTTGTACAATTCAGTTCAACTCTATTCCATTCTGTTCAGTTCTGTTCGGCTCTCTTCGGTTCGGTTCAGTTCAGTTATGTGCTCACCGAAGTTAAGTTGATTTTGGAATTCGAAATGTGTTTAACGAGCAGCCTTACAATGGGTTTCAGCCAAGTTAAAATTCGGCATGAATTCGGTACGGAAATTGCCGTTGTAAAAACCAAGTGAATTTTTATCAAAGATTTGATCGCATAGGCTCCATTGTAGCGGGCATGCAATGACTTTAAATGTAAAAATATATAACCCAACTGCATTGTCACTTTGTAGTCATATAATGCATTTCAATTCAAATATACGAGCATTGGTTTTGTGTGGTCATCTCACCTCACATGACCAAAATACCGCAGTTTACCACCGTAATAAATTTTATTGCAATCAATTTTTGCCAAAAAAAAAAAATAAATAAAAATAAAAAAATAGGTAAAAGAATAAATAATAAAGGTATTCGCTCCATAAAGGCTTAAGTTCAAATTCAACATAGCCAATCATTGAAAGTACGGGAAAAAAGTATCCAAGGCATATCTAATATGTACATACCTATACAATTATTAATTTAAAATTAAATTTTTATTCCTATACATCTCTATTTCTCTTCACTATCTATCTCTCTCCTTTATTGTCTATCTCTCTCTATTACTATCTATCTCCTCTCTCTCTCTATCTCTCTCTATATCTCTCTCTATATACTCTCTTTCTTCTCTCTCTATCTCTCTCTATCTCTCTCTCTATCTCTCTCTATCTCTCTCTATCTCTTCATCTCTCTCTATCTCTCTCTATCTCTCTCTATTCTCTCTCTATCTCTTCTCTATCTCTCTCTCTATCTCTCTCTCTACTCTCTATCTCTCTCTCTATTCTCTCTCTATCTCTCTCTTCTATCTCTCTATCTTCTCTCTCTATCTTCTCTCTCTATCTATCTCTCTTCTATCTCTCTCTATCTCTCTCTCTCTATCTCTCTCTCTATCTCTCTCTCTATCTTCTCTCTCTATCTCTCTCTTCTATCTCTCTTCTATCTCTCTTCTATCTCTCTTCTATCTCTCTCTATCTCTCTCTCTCTATCATCTCTCTCTATCTCTCTTCTCTATCTCTCTCTCTATCTCTCTCTCTCTCTATCTCTCTCTCTCTATCTCTCTCTATCTACTCTCTCATCATCTCTCTCTATCTCTCTCTATCTCTCTATCAATCTCTCTCTATCATCTCTTCTATCAATCTCTCATCTCTCTCTATCAATCTCTCTCTATCAATCTCTCTCTATCAATCTCTCTCTATCAATCTCTCTCTATCAATCTCTCTCTATCAATCTCTCTCTATCAATCTCTCTCTATCAATCTCTCTCTATCAATCTCTCTTTATCAATTTTTCTGTATTTTTTTCGCTTTCGTTTGTCGGACAGAACAGATCTTACAATTCTCTCTAATATCATTCGAATAAATACATCTACACTTTCTTATCAAATCTCTAATTCATAATACCCAGAAATTTTCTCAAATACTTCTTATAATTTATCAAAATTTCTGAAAATAAACAGCATCAAATTTAATTACATATATAAATTATTTCTCTCAATTTTCAATTATCAGAGTCTACCTGACAAAAAATGAAACATTACACTTATTTGCCTTATTTCTCTCCAGACGGCTTGACCATCAATTTCGGATACGCTCCAACGTTGCCTTATCAGAAATCTTATTTTAGAAAATTGACTCGCCACTTGACTACGTGAAAGGCAGGTGCTTTTTCTGCTTTTCTTTGCTCTTCGAAATCTAAACATTTGACCACTCTGACCAAAACACTTTGATTACTCTCTTCCTCCCTAGCACACATATATGTATGTGCACACACACACGCTCGTTACATGCACAATTAATTTCGCCTCATTTGACATTATACGGCTTTTGGCTTTATATCATGACGTAAAGTGGAGATTTACTTGGACCTACTGATGCATACGTTCCGTCTTGTTCGCTTTACGGCTCATTTGGATTGAGCTGGCTTAATTTTTATTCCCAATGTTCTCAAAATTTATTTCCGAATGACTGTTTTGATTGTGTATTATATTTCTTTTTCGTATTCCAGATTGTCCCACCCACTCCATACTCTATCTTTGAACGCTAGCTTTGAAAAAGGATTACGAGTTTAGTGACTTTAGTTGAGGTTGTTTGTTTTTTTTTTTTTTTTTTTTGTGGAATCCATACAATTTTACTTGGAATTTTTTTTGCTATTTTTATGATCATTTCTCTTCTTTTTTTGGCTAGGTCAATAAAGCACTTTAAGCTCCAAGCTATGAGAGGGCAAGATACAAAAAAAATAAAATACAAAAATAAATAATAATAAAAAATTCATAACAAGAACAAAAAATAATAAAAAACTTAAATAAAAAACATTAAAAGTAATAAGTAATTAAAAAAAACATTTGAAAAAAATTTTAAATAAAAAATTTATTAAAAAATAAACAAAAATAAAAAAAATTAAAAAATTATAAAATAAAAAATAAAAAATAATAAAAAAAAATTAAATTAAATAAAAAATTAATAAAATGGATAAAAAAATTAAATAAAAAATTAATAAAAATGGAATAAAAAAATAAATAAAAAACTAAAATTGAAAGTTCTAAGATCTTATACATATGTACTTTTTCTCGCGACGATGAAATGGGAAACGCTGAATTTTTCATACAAAACAAAGGCGTCAAAGCTGTAATTGTAGTTTCATCGATTCGCTCTTGGAAACTTGGTAGATGTCCGGAAAAAAAGAAGAGGCGCCAAAAAAAAAATGCAAATTCATTAACACCACGTAGCCATGAGCATCATCGGAAAGAGAGCTGCAAAGGCGGTAAGCTTAAACGCTATTTTACGAGACCTCATGAACACCCATTCACACACCCTCAGTCGCTGTTGCTTATTTGTATTTTACGTATCATCGTGCCCGATACGTAAGCCGGCATTCCGAAAGATTTCACGGCCTAGACGAGCTGCCAGACATGGTCATCGTTTCTATCGTTTCATGGCCTGAAGGTTTAGCAGTGGCAGCAGCAGCTTTGCCGTGTCCCTTTTTTCGGCCACTGTTGAACAGAGCATGGAAGGAAGGAATATCGTAGCGTGTGGTGAACGGCGAACGGTGAACGGTTTGTGGTGTGCGGTATGTGGCCGGCGGACAAGTCATGACACAAATGGTGTTTGGAATATCGTTTGCACGCGGCTTAACTTCAGCGGAGATGAAGTCATAAAGCTTCCGTGTCGTGACGCACAGCGAAACGAAACGGCGCGATGCGGTTAATGCAATTTAGAAAGCAGGGTTGAACACGGACAGCCCTCAAAGAATCCCATGCGTTTTTCAGCTGCGTGAAAAAGATTTTTTCGTTTGGTAATGGGGTTTCCTCCTTTTTTTTTTTGAATCCATATATGGAAATTACGCGTCAGGAGAATTAGCAAGTTTGCTTCTAAAGGATTGATGTGTCATCCCTCTCTCTCGCTCTCTCTCTCGCTCTCTCTCTCTCTCTCTCTCTCTCTAACTCTCTCTCTCTCTACTCTCTCTCTCTCTCTAACTCTCTCTCTCTCTAACTCCTCTCTCTCTCTCTCTCTCTAACTCTCTCTCTCTCTCTTAACTCTCTCTTCTCTCTCTCTACTCTCTCTCTCTCTCTACTCTCTCTCTAACTCTCTCTCTCTCACTCTCTCTCTCTCTCTCTCTCTCTAACTCTCTCTCTCTCTAACTCTCTCTCTCTCTCTCTCTCTCTCTCTCTCTCTCTCTCTCTCTCTCTCTAACTCTCTCTCTCTCTAACTCTCTCTCTCTCTCTACTACTCTCTCTCTCTCTCTACTCTCTCTCTCCTCTAACTCTCTCTCTCTCTACTCTCTCTCTCTCACTCTCTCTCTCTCTCTCTCTAACTCTCTCTCTCTCTAACTCTCTCTCTCTCTCTCACTCTCTCTCTCTCTCTCTCTCTCTGTCTCTCTCTCTCCTCTCTCTCTCTCTCACTCTCTCTCTCTCTCTCTCTCTCTCTCTCTCTCACTCTGTCTCTCTCTCTCCAACTCTCTCCACTCTCTCTCTCTCTCGCTCGCTATCTCTTTCTTTTCTACGTGAGAGAAGCTGGTCGCAATTTTTCCTTTTTTTATTTCCTTGACTTTTAATTCTTCATAATTCTTCTGGGGCACCACCAGGTGACAGAGTTCAGAGTTTATATGCAAATTATGAAATCCGATTAAGATTAATTAATTTTTGAAGGCAACCAAAAAACAACGGCAAACGCAATCGTAGCATAATGTCTTTTTTTCGACAATTTTTTCAATTTTTTTAATAGGTGGGGCGGGGGCGGGGGTGAATGGTCACACTGTTAACGATATCACTATCGCCATAAACATAACCACTTAGCCAAGGGAAATCTAGCGAGCCTTGCCAAGCTCGTTTAATCGTTCAGATATATGATACACCTGTGCACTACGCCATGCTACGCGGTCGTCTGCCATCGCATTCACTCAGGACGTCCTCCCAGCGAAATATCGAAAAAATGCAAAATGCAAGATTCGCGAAAAAAAAGGAAAGGAAAAAAGCTCGTTTCGAAAAACGTTATTTCACGCTCAACGCTCGTTTATAAAAAACTCATACTGCCGACCTGAATGCGGTTAGAGGGATGGCAACTTAAGCCTCCGAAGGGTAAAACACAGCATAACACAACAAAAATGCAAAGAAACAAAAAATCACATCAAGAGGGGTCAAAAAAAAAATTACAAAAAAAAACAAAGAAGAGACGGGGAAAAACTCCAGATCATCAACTGCACAGAGACACATTGGGGCCTACGGCGCACAGCTTGCTGCCTATGGCTGCGGCTGCGGCTGAGAGAATGAAGTGTCGCTTTGGCAGGTTGGCAGGCAGGATATTCCAACTCAGCAATAAAAACAATCACAACAAATTTTCATATCCGGGTGGCAATTACTATTGGATCGCCGCGTAACATCTGCAGAGCTGTTGATGCCAGCAGTTGGGCTCAAATCGAGAGCTCGAGCTCAAGCTCAAGCTCAACTCTCGACTATGGGGCGACCACTCCACCGCCACCACCCATCCGCATCATCATTGTATATCGGACGACACAACGGAATGGGTATGAGAATATTGCTGCAATCGGTGGCGTTATTGCCATTGCCATTGCTATTACTATTACTATTGCCATCGACATGTCGTATAAATATGAATATGGCGCGTTTTTATTTCGGATAGATGAACACGGTATTTTTACGCTTAAGTCAAAACCAATTGAAGGGCAAATTTTTTTTTCTTCTGATTTTTCATAAATTTTTGTGATTTTTCATTTATTTCGTTTCTTTTTTTTTTCTACGCGATTGAACTGAGCCGGAATGATTGTATTCGAGAAAATGTCCAATTCTTCTCGTTGAGCGCTGTTGAATGATGAACTCTGGTGAAACAGATGTTACCTCCTACTCAATTAAATGAATTTTTTTTTTTTTCAAAATTTTTCTCAGATAGAATAAATGCCAACACATCTCAGAAGCTCATCGCAGGAGGGCAAGCTCATGACTTTTTTGATTATTTAAAAAAAAAAAAAAAAAAAAAAAAAAAAACTAACATTAAAAATACAGTTGACTCGCGATATCTCGAACTAATTAAAGCCGGCTTTGTTTCGAATTTGTTCGACTTATCAATGGAATATACTGCAGAGTGTGGATGGTGTGAACCCCCGATGTAGTGAACACCTCGGTGGAGTGAGCACATAAATTTTTTCTTTGAGTACTATGTAGTGTGAACAGTCAAAGTACTGTGTAGTATGAACATACTGTACTTATGTATGAATTTTTTTTTTTTTTTTTTTTTGCTTTAACCCGCCAATTCCCTTGTCAGAGAAAATGCAAATTCGGCTCTTATTTTTCACTAAATTGCCATAGCATGACTTCTCGGTGAAAAGCAATAAATATGAAAAAAAAAAAAACTGTTTAACCCATTTATTTTCATGGGTGGCCACCAATAAGCGACACGACATATTTTTTTATCATATACATATGAAACTTTCAGTTGCAGCACAAAAGAATATTAATAAACCTTTGTCACCTGGTGGTGACACTGGGAATTGAAGGGTTAAAGGACGATTTGCAGCTTGATTCGTTCATTGATTTTTTTCAAAATGTATATGTTGGTTAAAAGTATTGCCTTATCCAATAACAAAGAAATATTCTATTCAAAGTACATTTGCACATCCAAACATATTTTCCAAAAAAAAAAAAATTTTTTTTTGGGTATTGCAACTTTTTCGAACAGATGTCAGCAATGCATCATCCGATTTGAACAAATTATGGTTCAAATTAAAGAAAATTAACCTCTGTAAGAATTTTTCATAGTTCATAGTTTTAAGATCTGTCAAGAAAATATACCTTTAAACCTTAAAAACACATACTTTTAGAGAAAATTCATAAAAATTTTCCGCCCATCGACATCTAAAAAATCA